>CM076579.1:1011480618-1012218463 GCA_034641835.2 Pinus albicaulis
TGTGCATTGTGTTAGTTCCCAAATCCACCTTAGGCTGAAATAAGGCAGAAGAAGGGCAACACCAAACCACGCTCAGTCTCGTAGCTAGCCCTACGAGGGCAAGAGAGGGCTCTCTCCGAGTCAATCTCGGCAAAAGATGTCCGATAGGGCCTGAGATGACTCAAAATGGATACTGATTTTAGGCTAGTAAATAAATAGGAAAGAGGTATTTTGATAAATGTCTGAATTTTCTGGGCTGTATGGGACAAAGGACAGCATGAGTGGAGAAATTAAATCAAAGACGCAGAGTGTTTCATGAGGCAAGACAGGCAGGAAGTTTAGCAATCAGATTTGAAAATAATATGGAGTGGAAAGACTGTTGAGAGGTTTGAAAAGGGCATATATAATGAATCCTTATCAAACAGAAGAAGACACACAGAAAATGAACGCTTTCCCAAGGCAGAGCAATAAATTGGATTCTGTCTTTTCTACTTAAAAGCTTTCAACTAGCGATGATTATGAATGAACAGTAAAACATAACAAGATACATATGAAATAGAAAGAAGAAACATATGCTAAGCTCACGCCACATGAATCTCATAAACCAGAGCTGCATCCTTTCATTAATCCTCTGTCAAAACTGTACAGTGAAAGGTCTGAGTTTTTCTCCCACAATTTCCCAGAACTCTCCCCTCTACAAATGATTTACAATATAATAAATAAACTCAACTATGAGAAAACAAATCGATCAAAATAGGGAGCTGTTTCAACTGAAATTATAAAGATAGAAAAGAGCCATTCATCTGTTCTAAAGACAGAACAACGTTCCCCTTGAAGTCCTCTGATGACCAATTAAAAGACAAGAACTGGAGTGTAGACCCTTTGAATTGCAACTGAAGTCAGAAATAGGCAATCTTTTCCTATTTCTCTGCTGGGGTAGATATTCTTCGTTTAATTTGGCTTTTGAATTTTCACCTGAAGGGATCATTTATGGAAAACTTGAATCACCTTACTGATATGTCTTTAGGAGCATTGTGTGTCCAGTTAAGACTCTTTGAGTATTTAGGTTTTGCTGGTGGCTTTGGTGTTGAAATTCCAGAAAAGTACTGTTTTGGGCTTGCAACAAGCTCTTCATCAATGCTGAGCTTTGTTTTAAAATATTCTGGTAATGCCATAACTCCTTTTAGAAGTTTTTCCAGCTGAATCTGTTCAATATAAGTATGAGGAATATAAGAACCATCCAACTCAAGCTGATTTTCTATATCGCTTACAATTGTGCGTTCCTTTCCTTGTATCTGCAAATACTTTTGATTCAGTTGTTCAAGCCAATCCATCTTGATGCAAATCCTTTCATCAGAAAATACACAACTGCTTCTTTTTAATATTGTTGCGATAGTGTACCCCAAAGCCATTAGTCCTCCAAGAAGGCACACACTAAATTCAAAAGTAATCCTCAGAGATATGATGAAAGGGTTGTCTGTGACCCACTCCTCAAACATAAGGCTGTATTTTCCGTCTCTGTTCCGCATTCTTAGGTAAGATTGACATGCTTCTGGATCTTCACCAGGTGGTAAGAGATATATGTCATAAGTTTCTTCTGTAGTTTCTATATGGTTTGGGGAAATAACTGCCCTGATTTGATCTTCAATCAAAGTTCGCGATGACTTTAAAATACAAGTGGGAGTCTTAAATCCAGAAAATGGATTGAACTTGTTTTTAATTTTGATATGGGCTGTTTGGAAATCTGGCTCAATAAAGGCTTTGTACATTAGGAAAACTGTTTCAGAAATTTGGTGAATGATTTCCTCTGGCTCCTGTCCACCACGATGGATGTCACGAAGCACCCTTTTCACGAGATAAAAATGCACACCTCCCGTCACAGATACTCGAATATCCAAAATAGGTCGAAGTCTTCACTTAGGGCATAAATTCCTTCCACAATTAAAATTTTTGATGAAGGTACTTCAATTGTCCTGTAACCAGTACGACGACCCTGCTTGAAATCATATACTGGTACCTGAACAGGCTTGCCATCCTTCAAACCATGAATATTCTGAAGCAAAGTTTCATAATCAGTCAACCGTGAATCATCAAAGTTAACATCAATAACACGGCTTGAATCATTGTAGTTGTCCATTGCAGCAATGCTGGGCATAAAACTTAGCATCTTTTCTGTGAAGACCGTCTTTCCAGCCCCAGATGGACCAACTAGTCCTACCACGATAATGCCATTCATGTGCTGAGTGAGAAGTTGGCATGCACACATTACTACAAAGAAGCCTTTCTCAAATGAAAGTAGTTCTGGAATTGGAGAAATTTCATATCTGTCGCAATCCTTCCTTTTTACCAACTAAATTCGATCTCTCAGAAGTCATGTTCTTCTTTGACTCATAGGGGATAAACTTTTGCTTAAATTGTCCATGGCCATTCAAATATCAAGTCACTCGTTCTCACTCCCTAGATGTGTTGTGAAGTGCTGTTGGAGATCCAAATGTAGTGAGGTGGAAGGCTGCCATACCAGCTCCAAGGTCAAATCCTTAACACGTAGCAGTTGTAGATGCAACCTGGTTGTCAAACAAATCATTAATATATTTCCCAGGATCATCGAGCATGGAGCAACTTAAAAATGCGATTTTGGAGAAGACGAGTAGAAAACTTCAGTTTCAGGCTTGTGCGCCGTGCACCAACCCAACGTGCCACATAGGCTGGATGCGCCGCGCCAGTGTAAATTTTCACTGTGAAAATCTGCCATATGCGCCGCGTCGCGCTTATGCGCCGCGCCTGCTCCCAATGCGCCGCGCAGCCTTGAACACCATTTTGATTTTTCAAAATTACAAAATCGCCCTTTCACCACTGAATTTTGACTTCTTTGATGTTTCTTGGTGCAAATAAACTTTTGGATCATAACCCATGAAATTTTATTTTTGTTTTAAAAAAAATCCAATTTTGTAGTGCTTTGAAACTTTTGACATTTCACTATTTGCTTTGATTTTGAGCTAACGATGAACTTAATTTGTCTTCTTGCAGGGATAATTGGCATTGGACTTTGGCAAGGTGACTAGAATCTTGAATGGAGAAGTATTACGACTGAAGAACATAAAAAATCACATGGCAATTTATTTACATAAAACAAATTTGAAAATTTCTTCTTCAAAACAGAGTTTTGAAGAAGAAACATCCTTGAGCATTATTGATGATTAAAATCTTGAATTGAAAACTTATTGAAAACCTCCTCATGGCCTGCGGGCATTGTTTAACAATACTGAAGACCAGACCCTAGACCTAGAAAATAAAATGACTCTTTTTGACCAAAATAACCATATATGACTGTAATTGATGTGAAATGAACTTTGATGAATTTTGAGAAATTTTGACCAACCCAGCAAGTACAAGCATGAGGGAAAATGAGAAAACCAAGCCGTTCCATTAGTAAATGGCATGCCCCCTAGCGGAATGCAACTGAGTGAATCAAGTGAGACACCTAAAAATGAAATGCAAAAAGAGTTTTTGATCTCTGACAGAGGACTGACCAGACCGACTCTAACATTGGCTCCAATGGGGATGGTAGCTTCCTGGAGGTGCCAAGAACAACAGATCTTTGGGAGAGCAAACAGTGCCTAAATCCATTGGGCTATGGAGTCCATTATTTTGACAAAAGAATGATGACTCAATTTTGAAACCGAAATTACTGAAAGACCTGACTCAACAGACCAAACACAAATGAATCATGACTGACTTAAGACAAGAATTTACAAATTTTTTTGAAAAAAGGCAGTAGTCCATCAAGATGACAACTACCTACATACTGATGAAATATGTACAATCATGTGTAATGAGATTTCCAATGTAACCAATCAAGCAGATGCCTTCTTGATTGATTCTCCTGATTAGATTCCCTGGTCAACAATAAATACTGGTAACTGGGCATCCAAAAACATAATTGACCATAATCTCCTTCATCACTGAATACTGCAATAATCACCTTCACTGTTGACTGCAACAGATTTGCCAATGGATCCTGAAAAACATGAAGATTTACCTCCTGCTGAAGGAACAAGGTGTCTTTTTCTCCCGCTTTTGATCTTCCTTCAATAAAAGTCTGTTCCTGGTCCTCAAAGAATTCTGAACAAGTGGATGAGCAGATCTCCTCTTGGAAAAACATTTCAACACATGAGACATATGAAGAAGAATCTGAAAGGGAATCCTGAATGGTCTGATTTTCTGTAGTTTGAATATACTGTAAGTCATCTTCATATGATATGACAGCCAGACTCTCATTACATTCATAAATCATGAGAAAAGAAACTTCAGATGATTCTTGATGCTCAAACATGACATTTCTATCATCTACCAACGATTCATCCAAGGAAAATTTTTCACTTACTTGAACAAAAATCTCATCTTGATGTTCACGAACTGACTGGATTACCTCTTTATGAAGGCTTTGTTCTAAATTACCCCAGTATATTACATCGTTCTAGACTTTTGGATGATTGAGTCTAGAATTTGATAGGCTGAATTGATCGTTTTGTCCTTTGATTTTTGAATAGATCAACACACTGGCTTCCAGAAGACATACTAGATCAAATCCCGATCCTGATCTGCCTCTAGTGTATGAGAATCCCAATCTGATTTCAAGAATCCTCCGTTGTGAAAGTCCCGTGATCCCTTTGTTGAAATCTCATTCATGCCCGACTGTATTTGAGTTCCTTGAAGATATTGAGTTTGATGATCAGTTCGAGTTGTCGTTGTTCGAAACTAAATCTGAAAGTGCTACGGGTTCTACCGTCATAAATCCTGAGTTCATTAAGTATCTTGAGGTTGAGCAAGCTAATAGATCTATTGATAATTACATTCTGAACCTTCAAAACTCTATTGTGGCAACGAATATTCCTGAGTTTATTGAATCCAATTCTGAAACTCTTGGTCCATCAGTAGTTACTTCTGATTCACAAGTTCACGCTGAGCCTTCTTTTATTCCTACCATTCCAGTGCAACCATCGATATCTGACCAGCAATCAGCAGTAGTTCCTCCTTCGTCTCCACCACATACACCTCGCACACCTACTGCTCCTACTCCACCCGTTTCTCCAAGACAGATCATAAATCCACCAAGAGCCATGGCTGCTAGATTCACACCTCTTGTTTTGCCAGCAAATTTGGATCCTATGCCCGTTGATTATCAGAGTAAAATTCATTTGTTTGATGGTACTCCTCAAAGTGTGCCCGCTCAACAACATATTGATAGAATGACAGACTTTTTGGACCTCCATGAAATTGATGAAGAGAATGTCTCCATGAGATTGTTTGTCCAAACTTTTGGAGGTGAGGTACGCAAGTGGTTCAGAGCTTTGCAGCCCAGAAGTATTAATACATTAGAAGAGCTTCAGAGACAGTTTCTAGATCGGTGGGAGATGAAGAAAGATCCGCTGCAAATCACTTCTGAGTATACTAAGATCAAGCGCAATCCTGGTGAGTCCGTCCAAGACTATATTATCAGATTTAATGCGGTTTATAATGCAATTCCTGATGACTTGAGGCCTTATAAGAAGTCAGCTTTGTTAAAATTCCCGGATGGTTTTGATCCGGAGATGGCCTATTCATTACGAGATAGAGATCCGCCTACTTTAGAGGACATGCAGAAGATTTCCGTGAGTGTTGAGGCAAATTTGAATGATAAGAGAGCTAGACTGAAAGCAGAGAAGAAAGTTGTGATAAAAGAAGAAGCTTCTACATCTACAAATCAGATACTTCGCAAAGTGAAAAAAATGTTCGAAATGTTCACTCTTGATAAGCCCGAACCACAAGTTCGAAATCCCAATTTCCGTGGTCAACAGCAGCCTCAATTCAGGATTAAGCAACGAGAACAGCGAGCACAAGAACCAGTAGTCCAGTAGCAAGTAAAGACACCTCTTCAGCAGAATTTTGTTGGTCAGGATTCAGATGATGAAGATGATGTATTGGGGGAGGAAAATCACTTCTTTATTCTTGATGATTTGACCATTTATATCACTGAAGATGAAGAGTATGCAGAAAGTTCAGCGGTACAAAGAGATGAGGATTTTATCCTAGCTAATGATGCAGCCGTTGAGGAGGAGTTGGATGAGTATCAGAGAGGATATATGAATGCATTGTCAGCTCAGCAGAAGCAATACTCTCTTAGAAATGGAGATGTACCAGTCAATCCAATTCAGAAGAGGAAATAAGTTTCAGCACCAAAAAACGATTCACCTGTCGCACAAAAGAAAGCAAAAGAGATAGTTGATCCCGCTGCCACCAAGTCATCATCAGCAAAAAAATAAAATCAGCCGATTACATCGAGAGAGAAGGTTGAAAATAAATATGTTCCAGCCAAAGAGATCGAAAAGACTTCAACTTTTAGTTTGGAGAATGAAATTTCAAAATTAAAGGTATCCATTCCCTTGACTGAACTAATGAGGAACAACAGTTATAAAGGTCAAGTTTCTAGAATTTTGTATTTCGATCCCATGTCTGATATGGTGAATATTGAAGATGATCAATCGGAACTGATATTTGGACCAGCTTTAGATGGTGAGTCTCCGGACAGCGAAGTACCTCCATTTTATATCAGTCTTTGATTGCATGAGTTTGTATTGCATAATGCCATGTTCAATTTTGGTGCTTCCCATAATATTATGCCAAAATAAATCATGGAAAGGTTGGGTTTAGACATTACCAGGAAGTACCATGATCTTTATTCGTTTGATTCTAGCAGAGTGAGATGTATCGGGCTCATTAAAGACTTGGTTGTAAGTTTGGATCATATTCCTACAAAGAATGTTTTGATGGACGTTGTTGTAGCAGACATTCCTCCGAGATTTGGTATGTTGCTTTCCAGATCTTGGGGAGCCAAATTGAAAGGGACACTACAATTAGATTTCTCCTATGTGACGATTCCCGTGTTTGGCAAAATGAGAAAGTTGTATCGGGAACAAAAAATGAAGTATAAGATTACGACCAAGGAGAAACCAGTTAATCATCCGATTAATTATGTACATACAGATCTAGAGTCCTTTGTTTTGTTTGCCGATAGTTTTAATGATGTAGATAGTCAGTTGGTTCAAGCAGAAGATATCCCAGAGATTACCGAGAATTTCAGAGAAGTTTTGCAGAAAGAAAGGCAGCTACCGGAAAGCACAGTTGGGCAATCAGCGAAAGATAGTGGACAACAAGCAGAAAAAATAGAGCCAACACAATTTTAGCACTTAGAGGATGATGAAGAGGGTCTATGGACCATGGATTTCGATGGCGCAGTCGGGAATGATGGTGCTGGGATTGGTATTTGGGTACACAGTCCTTTTTCCGCTCCTAACAAGGTACCGAGCAATGTACGGGTATGTTCTTACAAATTAGCATTTGATTGTTCGAACAATGAGGCTGAGTATGAAGCTCTTATTGCTGGCCTAAATATTCTTAGAAAGATGAATGCTAAGAGAATTGCGGTCTATGGCGACTCCGAATTGGTGATTAAGCAGGTAAAGGGTGAATATCAAACGAAACATCCCCGGATGCGGGCTTACCAGAACGTTGTCCTTGATATTTTGAAGCAGTTTTCAGATTATACCTTGAATTGTATTCCTCGCATTTAAAATGGAATTACAGATGCGCTTGCCAAGGCAGCAAGTAACTTGAAAATCCCAATGAATTCAAGTAATAAGTTCGAAATCCATGTGAATCACCGTCCTACCGTACCGGATAATCAAAGATGTTGGCAAGTTTTCCAAGATGATGATGAGATTAATGATTTTCTGCAAAGTAAAGGTAAGTTCAAAGATACCTCAATTGATGTAGAATTTGATGATGGTGATGATGTTCAAGTTAATCAAATGGAAGTGTTACAGCTGAAAGATAACATTATTCCTAAAGGTTTGATACCTTTAGAAGATCTTTGATCAAGATGATGTAGCCAAGAAACCAAGTTTACGATCGACTGAAAAAGGAGTAGAGGATGTAAATATTGGGACAGCTGAAAACCCCAAAATGGTAAAGTTATCCAAATCATTGCCACCGGATGTAAAGGCCAAATATGTGAGTTTGTTGTCTTCATTTGCTGATGCTTTCGCTTGGGATTACTCAGATTTAAAGACGTATGACACTAATATAATCCAGCATACTATCCCAATTAAGCCTAATCAGAAGACTTTCAGACAAAAGCTAAGAAGAATCAATCCGAAGTTGCTACCATCGATTGAGAAGGAGGTAAACATGTTGTACAAAGCAGGAATCATTGTTCCTATCAGATTTTTTGATTGGATTTCCAATTTAGTGCTAGTGTGAAAAAATACAGGTGAGATCCGGTTGTGTATTGATTTCAGAAATTTGAACAAGGTGTCATTGAAGGACAATTATCCATTGCCTAAGATGGATCATATATTGCAGTGAGTAGTGGGTGCATCTCGGATGTCACTACTTGACGGTTATTCTGGATATAACCAAATTTTGGTTCATGAAGACGACCGCGACAAAACAACCTTCACCACTCCGTGGGGGACATTTCACTATGCCAAGATGCCATTTAGTTTGAAGAATGCTGGTGCAACTTTCCAGCGGGCGATGGACATGGATTTTGTGAATGAAAAAGATGTTTTCCTTGTTATATACCTTGATGATTTGACGATGTTTTCCAATTCAGATGAAGAGCATATGTATCACTTGAAATTTGTTTTTCAGAAGTGCAGAAAATATGGTGTCTCGCTTAATCCTAAAAAGAGCTTATTCGCCATGGATGAAGGTAAATTACTTGGTGACATTATTTCCAAAGATGGCATTCGTATTGATCTGGCAAGTGTTGAAGCAATCCAGCAAATTGACCCTCCTAGGAATAAGAAAGAGATTCAGTCTTTTAATGGTAAGATGGAATTTTTGCGTTGTTTTGTCCGTAACCTTGCTAAGCATTTGAGAGAAATAAAAAATATGTTGAAAAAGGATAGCCAAGTGAAGTGGACTGAAGATGCGGTAAAATCCTTTAATTTGGTGAAGTTGGCACTATCTTCAGCTCCGGTGTTAATCAGCCCGGATTACACCCAAGATTTCATTTTGTTTTCCTTTGCTTCAGAACATACCATGGCAGCCGTGTTAATGCAGAAAAGAGATGGACATGAGAAGCCCATAGTGTTTTTCAGCCGAACTATTAGAGACGCAACCCTGAAATACAACATCATTGAGAAACAAGCTCTGACACTGGGAAGGGCATTGAAGGATTTCCAGGTATACATTTTGGATTCCCATATTTTAGCTTATGTTCCTAACGCTGCCTTGAAAGATGTTTTAGTACAGACTGATCCGGAAGGAAGACGTGGTAAGTGGATCATAGCTTTGCTGGAATATGATGTGGAAATAAGGCCCATGAAAGTTATCAAGGGACAGGGGCTGGCAAAGCTTATGGCTGAATCCAATTTTCACGCATTAGACATAAATCTGATTGCTGCTATGTCTGATGAAGATGAGGAGAATTCGCCACTTCAGGTATCGGAAATGTTTGTTGATTCCCCATGGTATTCAAATATCGTCTATGTTCTTCAAAATTTGTCATCACCGCTCGGCATGACTACAAACAAAGGTAGGACTTTGAAACTGAAAGCTGCAAAATTTTGAATTTTGAATTCTGCACTTTATTGGAAAGACCCAGGTGGTGTGTTATTGAATTTTTTGGTGGAGGAAGAAGCGAAGAAGGTGATGGAAGATTTCCACAAAGGTGACTGCAGGGGTCATCATTTTTGGAAGACAACTGCCAATAAGATTTTGAAAGCTGGGTACTATTGGCCGACATTGTTTGTTGATGTCTATAAAACAGTCAAAGGCTGCCATGAGTGCCAGATTTTCGAAGGAAGACAGAAATTATAGCCATTGCCACTCAAGCCTATTGAGGTAAGCGCCCCCTTCCAGCAGTGGGGTTTGGATTTCATTGGGGAAATCCATCCTCCTTCCTCAGGACAGCATAGATGGATCCTAACAGCCACCGATTAATTTACGAAATGGATCGAAGCAGTGCCCACAAGACAAGCCACCGATTCGGTAATTATTTCTTTCCTTGAGAACAACATTTTTTCTCGTTTTGGTTGCCTGAGTAAATTGATCACAGATAATGCAGCGGATTTTAAATCAAGAAAGATGATTGAGTTTTGTGCTAAGTATAAAATCATTTTGGGGCATTCAACTTCCTATCATCCGCGAGGTAATGGTTTGGCGGAATCTTCCAATAAGTCTCTAGTCAATATCATTAAAAAGTTGCTGGACATCAATAAGAAGAGTTGGCATAAGAAGCTGGTGAATGCGTTATGGGCTGATCGGGTAAGTCAAAAGAAGTCAATTGATATGTCTCCTTTCGAGTTGGTTTATGGAGTAGATACAGTCTTTCCTACTTCACTTGCTGTTCCGGTGGTCAAGCTTCTTCAGGAAGCTGGTAGTGAAGAAAGCCATATGCAGAGAAGGATAAATCAGATGATTCATTTGTAGCAAACGAGAGAAGAGGTCTTCCAGAACACATTTAAGTTACAGAAGAGAATCAAAAATATCTATGACAAGAAAGCGAAGGCAGATAAATTCCAGTTGGAGGAAGTGGTACTGAAGTGGGATGCTAGGAATGAGGACAAAGGTAAACATGGTAAGTTTGAAAACCTCTGGAAAGGTCCATTCAAGATTGCAGCATATCGAGGTCAGAACACCTTTCTGTTGAAGGAGATGAATGGTGAAGACTGTCCAGGAGGGCCGGTCAATGGCCGGCTGCTCAAGCGGTACTATTTTTAAGATGTTTTCTGCTGATCACTTTGTCATTGTACATATCATGTATTTCAATTTCATTGTAAGTGTGCACTGTAGTCTTTTCTTCAGTCTGGGGCCCGAAGTGAAGGAAATAATTCTGAAGAAGGATTTTAGTTTTAAGTTTGAGTCTGTTAGTCAGTTTGGTTCAGTCATTTCTATTTTAAAAGTTGAGTCAGTTTAAGTTAAAAGTTTCAGTCAAATAAATTCAGTCAAAAGTCTTGAGTCGATTTGTCAAATAAATGGATTCCATGGCCCAATGGACGAAGGCACTGGTCTGCTCTCCCAAAGATCTATCGTTCTTGGCACCTCCAAGGAGCTACCATCCCCATTGGAGCCAATGTTAGAGTCGGTCCTTACAGCCCTCCGTCAGAGATCATTTCTCTTATTGCATTTCATGGTTTAGGTGTCTCATTCCTCTCATTCATCTGCATTCCATTAGGGGCATGCCATTGACTGATGGAAGGGTTTGGTTTTTCTTGTTTCCCTCATGTATGTACCTGTTGGGTTGGTCAAAATTTTTCCAAAATCATCAAAGTTCATTTCAAGTCATTTGCAGTAATAGATGCCATTTTGGTCAAAAAGAGTCATTCAGTTTCTGAGTCTAGAGTTTAGCCTTCTGAGATGCTAAATAATGCCCGCAGGCCATGAGGAGGTTGTCCATAAGTTTTCAGTTCAAAATTTTTATCATCAAACATGCTCAAGGACATTTCTTGTTCAAAACTCTGTTTTGAATAAGAAATTGTCGAATTTATTTTTGTAATAAAATGTATTTTTCCACCATGATTGTACTTCACCATGCGAACTCTGGTAATTCTTTGCCAAGGATCAATGCCACCAGCCCTGCAAAAATCAACCAATTTCATCATTCAGAGCTCAGAAATTCATGAGGAAACAAAAAGACAGAAGTTGAATTAAGTGAAAAGTGCCAAAGGTAAAAAACATTACAAAATGGGTTGTGAGAAGAAAAAATCAAAACCATCTCTTTTCAAGATATTTCTCAAGGTTATTTATTCATTGTCACTAAGAGACATTCAAAAAATCTCAGTGAGAAGTCGAGTTTTGAAGTGGAAGAGCAAAACTGCGTTTTGAGGAAGGCCGACTGTGTGCTAAGTTGCGCGCGGCGCATTGGGCGTAGGCGCGGCGCATAGGCGCGATGTGACGCATAGAGGAGTTTTTCACCGTGTGTTTTTCCAAGGGCGCGACGCACCCATCGCATGCGGCGCATTGGGCTTGCGCGCGGCGCACAGAGCCCTAAGGCCAAAAATCACCGCCGCTCCATAAAAACTTGATTGGTTTCGGCTCAATTTTCTCCAAGTAAGTTTGACCAAGGCCTGTTCAGTGTTTTCATTCATGTATGGTGTGTTTAGAAGAGAAGATATCAAAGAATGAATGGTGAAAGAAAAAACCCTATACCCATATTGAAATTTTCTCCCAAGGGTTTGGAAAGAAGTGATTAAAAGTTGAATTTTGGTGCTTAAACTCTTATTCCATTGTCATGTGAGCTCTTGTCATTATTTTCATTATTGTCACTACTAGTACTATCACACTGTCATACCACTATCCCATATCCCTCATTTCCTTTTGTCCCCATGTGGTAAGTCTCAAACCCTATCTTTCACTATCCATTGACTAAACCTAATCTCCATAACATTCAAAGGCTACCTTTATGTCTTTGACTACACTTATATGTTGCGATTTCATCAACTTTTGTTCCTAAACTACCCCCCATCACTATCACTCAGTCCCATTACTTACAAATCCCCAAATCCCTAAGTCCCCCAAATAGTGACTGTCCTCACACTTGAATCTCATTTGACAGTCCTTTTCTCACTGTGATACCTCTTCATAGCACCTCATCATATATGTGACACATTTGGCATCAAAGCATACACCAAAATATTGTTTTCACCATACATATATCAGCATATACTTTTCAAACACCTTGATTTTAGCACCATGTCAGAGACAAATTCATCATATGAGTAGGGATATGAGCAGGACAGTGATTCAACCGTAGAGCTAAATGTACCGAGGAGGTCTCATAAGAGTGGCAGGCACGTCAGGGAGGAGCCTACTTCTTTGGCTCAATTGCAGGCCTACCCGCTTGCAATGACATGCTTTTAGAAACATTCATGTTTTCAGTATTGCGAGATGATATCTCAGATTCAATACCATCCAGAGTTGGTTCGCTTATTTGTCCTACATTTGCGTGATGGTCATGTAAATCTTGCTGGAGTGGACTTCACTTTGACACCAGGGACCATTTCTGATGCGACCGGGATACCGAACATTGGTGAGGTGTGGAATAAGAGACAACAGCTAGATAGAGCATATTATGAGCCTTACATCTGACCTGGATATTTGAGGCAGTTGAGCAGGGTATTTCCATTCCGATTTCTGAAGGATTCCTATGCGCCATTAATGAAGCTCATCATTAGATACTTCAGCTGTGAGGGTAGATTATCGCGCCTTTATGCATATCATATCAGACTTTTGATGCATTTCACGAGGGTGCGAATGATGAATATTCCATACTTCATGTGTCGGAATATAGAGCGGATGACTACCCTTGTGCAGAAGAAGACTCCGGAGCAGCAACATAACAACATTTATCATTATGCGCTCATCAAAATCATTGTGGTACATCAGCTTGGTTTGCAGGGCATCACCTGGGATGAGTTCATTTCTCGTGACTTCTTTGCAGCCCCCGAGCCTCCTCCCGAGATTGTTCATGATGAGGCAGACCCTTCGCATCAGTTTGAGATTCTTGAGACTGAGCCTATCAGTGCTCCAGGGTGTGTGACATATCGGAGAGGTCACAGAGCCTTATTTGCAGCAGCACGACGAGTATTATCTCTACCAGGGATGGAAGGGGTCTCGTTATATTCATCAGTAGCGCGAGTACTATCTCCACATGGCGTGGAAGGGGTCTCGCTTTCTACATCAGCACAGGTACAAGACAGAGGCAAGAAGCCTATGCACGATGAGGGCCCCTCGGGAGGCCAAGATACTGATTTTATTTTGATCGATGTTGATGCGAGCTCTCCTAGCTCAAAGCATAAAGAGATCATCCAGGAACAAAAGGCTGAGATTGATACTTTGACCGTGAAGTTGCAGAGATCTCAGTGGGTTATAGATTACTTGGAGCAGCGTAATAAACAACTGGAGGATCAGCAGACGCTCATAGAGTTGCGGCAAATCCGTGAAGACCGTGAATTGGCCCGAAAGAGACCGGGTGACATGAAACCATTTGAGCGAGAGACTTGCCTTACGCACGTCAACCTTCATCTGGAGAAGCTCTTGGAAAAGGCCAATAGGGAAAAAGACATGCTCAGACATATGAAAAACCACTATTGGGCCCGCACACACGTTTTCAGAGCAAAAATGAAGATCCTGAAGGCAAGGCTGAGAAAGGCACTGAAACGTCGGAAAAGGCCGGATCCACTCCAAATCTTGGCCAAAGCTTCCTTGGCTGAGCATGAGACATGATGGGAGACCTTCGCTCCAAATTTCAGCAAATTTGGAGAATATTTTGTCATTTTGAAATTTTTTGCTCGCAAAACAGGTTTTTCTGCCCGATGCGTTGCGCCACCCGACGCGCGCTTACGTTTGGGACATCTTCTGGAGGAAAACTTTGCATTTTTGGGTTTTGCATGATATATTATGTATTTTCACAAATGGCCGAAGCATTTCATCAAATTCTGGGCTGCCTAAAGGGCCAAAAACACTCCAAAAATGATCTTTCTGCCACTTTTTGCACCAGCAGGAACCAGTCTTGGGAGATTGCAGTTTTGGAGGGGCAAATGACATCCAAATTGAAAACTTCCACTTGGGTTGGATATCAGACATCCAGGGCTTTCCAAAGAGCTATCATGATCTCAATTTGGACTTCAGGAAGTGCCCAAAAAACAGGTCCAAAGTTGCGCGACGCATAGAGAAATTGAGTGCGACGCATAGAGAAATTTTGCCTCATTTTCACTCTTCAGCTCAGAAATTCGCCCAGTTTTGACAAGATTTACTTTTTTATGTGATGTTTGACCTACCATGATGTAATTTTATGACTATGATGTAAATTTGGCATGTTTTTACTTGTTCTAGAGGATTCATTCACTAAAAAGTGAAAATTGAGTGAATGAATCAGTTTCCTAGCATATAGAGGCAAGTTGTTTGGCTACCTAGATTTTAGCTCCATGTTTAGAATTGGTTGAAACAGCTCCTAGAAGGATGAGATCGACCCCTAGAGGCATGGGAAGGGGTTAGGATGGTATAAATACTGTATTTTCTGAGACATTTTCAGGGTTGGATACTTGGGAAAAGTTTGACACCTCATTGTACATCCATTTTCAGTTTTTGGCAAAGGAAAGACCAGAGTTTTGCAGCACTTGTTGGGATCCTTGTGGCTTCTGAGTTTTGATGATGTTTTTCTCCATGTTATTGTAAGTTTCATTAATGTTATATGTATGCCATCCTTCTCTATGCTTCTGAATTAAACAAATGAGTAATTGAGGTAGAATTCATTGATTTGCTGGTGCTCTGCCTTAAGCTTTTGTTTAGTTTTTTATGTTCTTCATCAGTTTGAAGAGGATCCTTGCACTCTCTTGCCCTCTTCAGCTCCTCAGCAGTCTTTTCTATCCATCCATCGAATCTAAGACATCAAAGTCATTGCCTACCCTGCCCCAACTTGAACTCTGCTAGAATTTGGCCTCATCCCCAAGCCCAAAATTGTTTTTCCCTTTTTCCAAAAAAAACCCCTAAAAATCAAATTCAAACCCTCCTATTTATTTATCTAGCCTAAGATCAGTTGTTGTTATCGTCATCTCAAGCCCCTTTGAATATTTTTATTGAGATTGACCTGGAGAGAGCCCTCTCCTGTCCTCGTAGGGCTAGCTATGAGGCTGAGCGTGGTTTGGTGTTGTCCTTCTTCTGCCTTATTTCAGCCTAAGGTGGATTTGGGAACTAAAAAATTGATATAAGAACAGTCACATTGAAAGGGAAATTTCATCTTGCATATTTTTTGTTGCATATTGTATGCTGCATATTGATTGTTTCTTCCCTTCCTTAGCTATATTTTCATTGAAAGATAAATATTTCCATTTTCTCATGCTAAATTTACATTCTAGTATCCGTGGTGACCCAAAAACTAAAACTTAATCAAAGATAAATAGTAAAATTTATTGAATAAACTTAAGGATCATTTATAACATTAACGCAAATGCTTAGAGGTCTAGGCTAGAGATGCATTTCAATGTCGTTAAACGTAGGAGTTGTCATTGTTTTCTAGTGTTGCATCCCAGGGATGATATCTCGTTCCATGTATGTGAGTGTATACGATCATTCTCCACGTACCTTTGGGTATATTGGATGATGCTCAATGCACGTAAATTATAAAGGAATGCTCTCATCAAACAGTCATGCATTAGACAACACTAATATGGAATTCACTCCCACGTACCATATAGTATATTTTGGGAGTCCCCTATAGGTTTTTATACATCCATAGGTAACCGAGTTTGACTCTTTGTATAATGTGATACAACAAACACAACATTCGGGGAGATTGGATGTCATACATTAAGTACTTCGTTCGCCAAGGTGTATATTGCAGTTCATGGTTGTTTGGTAATTCTTAGTTGCTAGATTGCCCTCTTATTTATTTATTTATTTTGTGTTAATAGAATTTATTATCCAACGTGGAAGAACAAAATCCCCTACCTCGTCGTTCGCATAGAATGAAAAATAAGCCTCCTCTTCCACCAAAGGCTACTCCTAACTATTTTCAGAAGCATAAGAAGACACAAACTATAGATTCGGGAACATCAAGAACCACTTTTGGCCCTCTTCTTGATATTTATCTGCCATAATCACCTGTCCCTTTGAGATTCGAGCCCAATATTATATATACTCTTAACGGTGACATTGATACAATCGAAAAATAAGTCCCTGAAACTTTGTTTCCTGAGGTTATTGAACTTGAATTTCTCAAGTCAAACACATTGATTCCTAAGGTTTTCGAACCTGAGGAGCCTCATCCATATTTACCTGTTACTTCAGGAACTTCCTCTTCTATCCCTTTTGTTTTGGGAAACAATACCCTAAAGGTCTTGGGTTGAAAACCTTCACAAATCAGGGGCATGCCATTCAAGAAGGACTCACTTTAACCAAATTTTATACTGAAAACTAGATGCTACTGGTTGCAGAACTTACCCGTAAGTCCCTCAGTTGATGTAGATCCCATAGGGTGCAAACCCCCTGCAACACTTTGTGCTCCAAAACCTGTAAATCCATAAAGAATGGACACAAAAACCTAGTTGTAAAACATATATAGTTCCTAGATGTTAGTGAAAACCATGTATAGTATCATGAAAACAATATGAAATGTTCAATTAATGATTATGACGCATGTATAAAGCATAATTAACACGTAAATATCGGGAACAAGATGGCTCTTCTTATTATGAATGACACATACAATAATCAAAACATGGAGAGATCACCTGAATCCTGCCACGACCTTTCGATCATACCGTCCTCTGGATCCGTCCAACCCTAGCTTTGCAAGAATTCTTCCAAGATGTGTGCACAACATATGTCATATAGGATGATGAACATCTCAAGGAAACAAGGGTTTCCTGAATATACCTGGGAAGTGCAGGAGGCACAGGAATATCAGACTTGAATGGGGCTCCAACAGAGTATAATATCTATATCTTTTCTCTCTCCCGTAGGCCATACCTTTGAGGGGCTTTTATACTCTCTCAAAATTAGTTTCTGCAGTTAGTAGCAGTTAGGCCACGGGATGGGGTGGTTGAATTACTAGAATAACCATCAAACCCGCCTCAAATATGGGGGATTTATATATTTTTTAATAATTAAAAAGGTATACACAGATCTCTATGAATGGAATCGCGTGTATATGCAGAAAATTATGGGCAGAGTCGCGTATGGGTTTTAAGATACTGTTTTTTGAGAAAATATTCAAGTCTAGGGGAAAGGGTGCCCAAGGCCAAAGTGTAAATCATCAAGTACATGAAGGTGATAATAACACTATAACACCTTTGTCTCAAACAAAACTTATATATCTTGGACCCAACAGTGAACCTCTTCCATACAAAATTGTGAGTATTAAAGAGATACCGCAAGAAGAGGCCCATACTTCTAATCTCATTCATTGGGAATGGGTTCATTTTTATCAAATTAACCCTATTCCTCTTCAGACTTTGACTCAAAATCCTTTTCTTGGTTCTTTAGACTTACCCGTGGATCTCTTGCGATAATATTCATCAGGATTGTTAACAATGACTAGAAATGATCCCACCTCTTAGCCTTTGTCCACCACTATGGTCGAGACATCGAATATTTCCTCTTCATATATGTTTGTAACATCACCAAAAACACATATGTATGGTAGACCCTCCATCCCACCAGTCTATTCATCTTTATCTGGTGCCTTTTCTGGTGTGGCTTCTAGTCCTTGGACCTCTCCCATGTCATCCAATTCGGGAATATCATTTGGTACTTCTCTCATGAATTCCACATAGTATTTCCCTCATCCTCCTCCACTTACACCTATAGTTGAGCAACAGGATGGATATTATATTAGTGGGAAAGGTTACCTTCAACAACCTAACTATCCTTATGTTGGGTACCCTCCATCTGGATCATAGCTGCCTCCTTTGTCCTCTCCTCCTTTGGAAGGGGGGGGAACCTGTTGTTGGTATACCTAAAATTTTTTAATCAACCTCATTATAGTCCTCCTTATCCTGGAATGGCTGTTAGTGTTTGGAAACCTACTTTTCCCATTCAACCTGGTTCATTTTGGGACTTATTCTTGAATCCTCAACCCGCGCCATCTTCATCTCAAATTCCTATCCATCCATCAGCACCTCAACAATATCAAATACATGTGAGCCAACATTTACAGGTTGTTTTTGCATCACAATATTTCCCATCAGTATCACGTATTTCCCAAGTCCCACTTACCCATCCAGTACAAGGTACCTCACATTATCAACCTTTTGGACAAGGTACTCCTCAATTTTCGATAAAATAAACTAGTCCTAGTATGGCAAAATCCCAACTGAACCCACCTTATCATGGGACAATGAAAACTCCTATCAGGCAAAAGTATGGTCTGTATAAAGGTATTCCTCAAGCATATTTTTAAAGAAAAAAAAATCCAATCTCAACCATTCCAACAACTTTATCATCATCCTGGAGCTGGACAACAAGGTAATTTCTATACTCGTTATCAGAACCCTCCTTATCCTAGTACCCATGTTCCTTATTAACAGAACCCTCCTTATCCTGGTACCCATGTTCCTTATTAACAGAACCCTCCTTATCCAATAATTCAAGTGCCTGTTGTTGAGGCTATTCCTTCATATCCAGGCTATCCTTCTCTGGAATTTAATCGACAATTTCCTTTTGTGTCTACTCTCTAATTCCCATATTTAACTTGTCTCACTAATGAATCCATCACTCATTCGCCATGGTGGTCAATTATTCCCACTAAATTGCCTTATGATATCCCAAAATTCAATGGGAATCTAGGAGAAGACCCATTGACACACTTTATGACATATCATATATGGTGTTCTTAAAACTCCTTTATCGGATGATTCCATTTGATTTCGTCTTTTCCAATGAGTGCTTATAGGTACCACAACTAAATGGTATATTGAGATACCTAGAGCTTCATTCCATGATTTAAGCACTTTATCCACGACCTTCCTCTCACATTTCCAGTTTCCCATCAAATATGAAAATGGAATAGAACTATAAACCAATTCCAAACAATCAGATTCCACTCACATCTCAAATCACAGTTATGAGTGGAGGCGGCACCGCTGGTTGGTCAATACTTATGTTCCCGATTAGTTTTTGGTAGAATGGTTTACCAAATATTTTTTTTCACCCATAATAGAAGATGTGGTTAAATGTGGAGTTGTGATCGAAGAACAATTTATTTCTCATATACAATATTTGTTCCTTATTTATACCCAATTGGGCACACTCTATGATAAGATATCTAACACTCTGAGACCTTCGAATATTGTTCCTCCTCCTCCTAGTAAATAATCTCATGCTACTGATAACATGATTTGTTTTACTAGTTCAAAATTGGTGAGTAAACCATATGGTGTTTCTCTTACCACATTTGCTTAGAACCCTCAATCCCATCCTCCTATGACTTATGCTTCCAAGATAAATGTCGTTTCATCTGATAAATGAAAATCTCCATAGAAACCTCGCAGCAAGAAGAAAGGAAAATGTAATAAGAAGAAATATCCTTCATCGCAATATCAACAAACATATCATTCTTCTGATGAGAAGCGAAAGCCTCGTTATCCATGCTTAATTTGCAATGAGGATCAATTTAAATGTGATTGTCTGCACTGCGCTAAATTGAATCAGTTCCTTAAATCTTCCACTTCTCTTTCCATGTTGACTGGCCCGTTTCTTAATCAGGAGACTCACATGGTTACCTGAGACCCTTCTTCCTCTAACACTATTTTGGTGTTTTCCTCCTAGAAGCTGAAATTTGATGTTATGCTAGCCACTCGTAATAAGGACTACGATAATGCAAATCCACTAAACAATCAGGCTACTAATCAACTTGCCAGTTTGAAATCATCTTAATCTGATTTTGCTCCACCTATGATTCCTGTGGAATTGACTATCAAACCTCTGAAGGGAGTTATTCATAAGTCTTCTTTCAACCCTCGTTCAAGAGTTTCTCAAAAATATAACGCAGTTGAATACTTGGCTCAATATCCATTAGCTATGTCAACTCTTGAGGTGTTGAAAAACTGCCCCACCCAAAAGAAGGCCTTATTGTCAGCTATCAAATGTGTGGATCCATCAGATTCCAACCTAGTGGGTTTCTCTCATGAAAACTATACCCCTCAATTTCCAACTCAATTACCTTTTGTAATACAGGTCATTGTGCGCAGTAAGAAAATTCATCTTTATATTGTGGACGAGGGAGCCTTGACCTGCATTATGTCCATGTTTTTTTGGAAGGTGATTAGTTTGCATCATCTAAGTCAATCCACTACCACGTTGAAAGATTTTGATGGAAGAAAATACAAACCTTGTTCGATTTTGAATTCCCTTCAGGTAGAAATAGGGGGAAAAATAGTCTCTATAGAAGTTGAAGCTATTGATGAACCTATCGATTATAATCTTCTATTGGGACGTACGTGGGTTTATGCCATGGTTGTCATCGTTTTTACCTACTTCTGTATGATCACCTTCCCTCATAAAGGCGAGATTATAGTCATATATAAAATCACCTTTTTTTCCTCTGATTCTCATGTTAGTCGAAGTGTCCCTCTTGTAGGGGAAACTCTACACTCTTATTAGCATGTTAGAGTCAAATTGTTTAAGGATTATACACTCATGGAAACATTTTCTCTCCCTCCTGCTCTCCTTCATGACAGTTCGTCTTTGGTTGCTTATATCAACATGATATTGTCGAGATTCAACAAGATGATGATCCTAGTGAAAATTAAGCACCTACACTAGGTGGGGCCCAAGAGCTATTTTTAGGTGTATGTCTATTTGTAGAATGGATGAGAAAATTCTATTTATAGTGGAAGCATAGTTATATATGTCGAGAAAATTCTATTTATGGATGATGTTCTATTTTTAGATTCATGTGCAAAGTCTATATATATATATATCGCATGTCTATTTATAGATGCATGTCGACTATTATTATCCCTTAATAATAGTTGGAAAATAAATATTAATTTATTCTCATGGAGCACTTGAAATTCGTTAACTGAAGTGGAAAACCAGTTAGCTGAATTAATTTCGAGTTCAAAGGTTGGTTGGTGGTACATGCAAGTGCACTTAGTTGTAACTAAGTGATTCGAAGTTGTAATAGAGTTGGATGTGTAGTTATGTGATTTGTAAAGTAGTTTAACTCAGTTAAGTGAGTTAAAATCAGTTGTGCTAGTTGTAACTGAAGATACACTAGTGAGAGATCAGTGAATTAAATATTAAATTAATTCACATGGAGTGATCTCAAATGCAACTGAAGATTTACTACTGTTAACTACATGCATGTCAGATCCAATGGAGACCAAGTTGAGAGGTAGGTGAAAGGGACAGTTGACTATTAGTTGTACTATATTGGATTGAACTCTTGCAAGCAAAACACACATTGGATATGCTCATGAGGATTGCGCAGTCAAGGAAGGCATGATTGCATCGAATTGGTCTTTGTAATCAACTTGGATTGCACAGTGGAGGCAGGCTGCCGTGAGGCAGAAAATTGGCTAAGGTATTTGCCAAATTTCTGCAAGACAGTGTGAGATGATTGTATATTGTACTGAGAGCTCTTGGAGTAGATTTTTGTATGAGATTGTTTCATGATCCATGATATATACATAATATATGATACTGGGGTTTTTAGCTTTAATATTTCCCGGTAAACATCTGTGTTATGTGTGAATGATATTTCTTCATGTTATTTGAATTGGCGATCGTGTTTTAAATTTCCGCAAGAATTTTTGTAGAAGCGATTATATATTTAACAGTGGCATATAATTGTTGATCAGGAGAATCCAGGAAATACATATTTGTATTAAAATTCTACATGGTATCAGAGCCAGAAGATTGCAATTTTGAAGTAGGAGCTGATTTTGTTGGTGGAAACAATTCGAATTTGTTGCAAGAATTTATTGGTGCAACAGTTGAGTAAACATCTAAATGGATTTCAATGGCTTGCGGCTAGAGTATGAAATCGAGGGCAGCTCGAACTACTTTTCCTGGAAGGACAAGATGGAGGCGGTGCTTGAAGATAATGGCTTGAAGGAATTCATTGACAGTGATGTTCCTAAGCCCACTTCGACGGATGTTGCATTACTTGATGCATGGAAAAAGAAAGTAGCAAAGGCGAGAAGGATTCTGTTGGAAGGTGTACGAGACCACATTGTCTCAAGCCTTCATGGGAAAGCCACTCCATATGTTATGTGGAAGGCTTTGACGAATCTTTTCCAAAGCAGCAGCAACCATAGGAAATTGGCGCTGAAGGATAAACTCAGAAAGATCAAGATGGAAAAGGGAAACAATATTTCAAAGTATCTCACAAAGGTTTTCCAATGTTGGGATGAACTAGGGAGTGTGGGAATCACTGTTGCCGATGATGATTTGGTGAGCTTATCTCTCTTCGTACTTCCTAATAGTTGGCACAGTTATGAAGACTCTATCAACGGACGGGAAAAACTATCGGATTGGGAATGAGTGTGGTCGGATCTAGTGCAGGAGGAGTTCAGGTGGAACACCAAAGATGGCTCTTCATCAAAGCATGATGATGAAGAGGATTTTGCTTTGGATACCAAGGCAAGGAAATGGAAGGGGAATAAATTCCACTCAAAATCCGAGTCTAAAGGCAAGAAGTTGGATTTGTCCAAGGTGAAGTGTTTTCACTGTCACGAACATGGGCATCTTGCCAGTAACTGCCCATAGAAGAAGAAGAAAAAAAAGGTTGTTGGAGCTGCAGCTGGTGAGGCCCTTGCCTCGAAATTTGAACTTGATTTCTCCTTTATTGCATTCTTGGTATCAAGCACAATGGGATCGGTGTGATATCTTGATAGTGGTGCTTCCTTCCACATGACGGGAGATAAGGAGATTTTCAGTGACTTGGAGGAGAAAGATCTCCAGATGCATATAGAGATGGGTGACAATGGACAATATAGTGTGACCAGTATTGGTACCATTACCTTTGAGGGGGATTCAGTTAAACCATTTCAATTGAAAGATGTTATGCATGTTCAAGGTCAGAAGAAAAACTTGGTCTCAGTCGCGATGTTGGAGGACAAAGGCTATGACGTTGTTTTCAGCGATGGAAAATCTTTCCTGTGACATAAAACAACAGGTCAAGCCAAGAGGTTAGGGATTAGAGTTAAGAATCTCTACAAGCTGGAGGTAGAAGGCTGCGCCGCCATGATGGGCAAGGGGGGGAAAATGGTGAGCCAGGATGATGGCGAATTATGGCACAGGTGATTAGGCCATCTTCATCATGGCGTATTGAAAGTCATGCATCAAATATCTACTGGACTTCCAATGGGAATACTTGCTCAGTTAGATCAGTGCAAGGGTTGCACCATGGGGAAGTATGTAAATTCCACCTTTCATGAAAAGGAGAACTGTGCTTCGGTGATCCTGGAGAGAGTTCACACAGACATGTGTGGCTATTCTCGGTTGCTTCAACAGAAAAACACAGGTATTATGTTATTTTCGTTGATGAATTTTCTCGTAAATTTTGGATCTTCTTCATGCAGAAGAAGGATAAAAAATTCTCAAAGTTCTATGAGTTTAAGGCATTGGTGGAGAAAGAGTTGGAGAAGCAAGTGAAGGCTCTGCGGAGCGATAATGGTGGGGAATACATCTCAAACGAATTCAAAGACTTTTTTAGCAAAGAAGGAATTTGAAGAGAACTCATAGCACCTCATAACCCACAACAAAATGTGGTCGCAGAGATGAAGAACATAACGATCGTGGGTGTGGCACGAACAATGCTGCATGATCAGGGCCTACCAATTCATTTGTGGGCGGAAGCATGCACACTTCGGTTTATGTGCAAAACCGTTGTCCTCATACAGTACTTGGCATGAGTACACCTGAAGAAGATTTTACTGGTAAGAAACTGATTGTTTCTCACTTTAATATTTGGTGCTCATCTGTTTATGTGCATGTGACCAAGAACGCTAGGAAGAAGCTGGAGCTGACTGCTGAAGTTGGGATATTTCTGGGGTACACAAAAACACCCCATAATTATCGTGTGTATTTTCCTAACAATAATATGAATGTTATGTGACGGGATATAAAATTTGATGAGGGGAAAGCCATGCGGTTGTCGCTTGTGAGGGAGTTGGACTTGCATACAGAGGAGGAACTGTTGGTTCCCAAATATGAGTCTCTAGATGTGAATCATCCATAGGAGGAGGTTCATGGAGTGGAGGAGTCCACTGACGCAGAGTCAAACATCAGAATTGGTAGAAGGCATACCACAGAAGCTAAGAGGCTGAAACTTGATGCTGCTCAAAATGTAGGAGTCCCTACTTCACAGCGCAGACAAAGACAGTCTCATGACCGATTCAGTGGATAAATGGCTCTCATGAGCAAATGTATTGTGACTGATCCATCTTCCTTTTAGGAAGCAGTGCAGGAGCCCACATGGGTAAATGAAATGGTGGAGGAGTATGACTCCATTGTCAGAAACAATGCTTAGGAAATTGTTCCAAGGTCGGTTGATAGATAAGTGGTAGGTTCAAGATGGATCTACAAGGTAAAGCAAGTTGCTGATGGGAGTTTTGAGAAATACACGGCCAGATTTGTGGCCCGGGACAATCCTAACAGAAAAAATGACTGCTAATATCCTTAGATTTGCAATTAGGTTATCAAGATAAATGCTGCAAAAATCTAGATCTATGCATTAGAAGATATTAAACAGTAGAAAAAATAAGATTTACTCCATGCATCCAATAGAAAAGACAAGGATATGTTGAATGAATTTATATTAATGACACCTAGGAGGAAAACACAAGAGGGTGTTCCTTGTTCTCCTCAATGGGATGGGTTCTTGTAAGTCCTCAACACTTCAGATCTAAAATTCCTCTCTTTTGATGGTGTAGAAAACCCAGACAAAAATGGTAGCAAAATATGACTATGATGACAGATCAATAGTCAGACCAAAATTTTAGATCTAGAGTGATATTTAGGCAACCAAAGCTGGTAAATGAATGGAAAAATCATTCTATTTATAACAAAATGTTGAGTTAATCTAGATATTGGTGCAGAATTAAAATATTATTAACCAAATCAAGATCCAACTTTGTGGAATATTTTATTATATTTGTTTAAGGGAAAAGGAATTTGACTTGGGTCAAATCCCTTTATTCGTAAATAATAAATAAACAAATGATTTATTTATCATTTTAAGGATGTGGTTGAGTAATAATCAAATAAATAATTATTTATTTATTTATTAAAGGGTGAATTAGTCATATTTAACATAGAATATTATTTAAATAAGGTTTAAACAATTATTCTTAGAAAATAATAAGATAGATAATGATTTATCTAATTAATTTCCTTGTTTTGGGTTAAATATAACCAGGAATATTAATTAAACTACTGTTTAACTAATTATTCCTTGAGGAAAATCAAACAAATGTATATTTATTTAATATTTCCTCAAGGGGTTTCCTTTTTAGACCATAAACAACTTAATGAAGTTGGTTTACTAAGTTATTTTCATAGTGAAAGCAATTTTACTTGGGGTAAAATTGGTCTTACATGGTGTAGTTGGGTCCATCTAATGATAATAGGTTAGATGAAAAAAAAATGGTGTAACAGATTTCCCCCCAGCATGCGAGCGTTAGGAGCTAATCATATGGCCGAAGTATGTTGTAAGAACTCAATCACTAGACATCGAAGGGGGAGTCAAAGAAAGAGAAGTATAAGGTAGACCAAACTGTTGACAAAGAACTAGACCTTGAGGAGGTGAGATTTATAGGTACGACAAGTCTCTTTGATGAGTAAGTACCTATGCTATAGGTGGTGGGGGAGGCATACCTATGCCCTCCGAGGCAAAGTACAAACGATAAGGCATCCAGAAAACCACAGAACTTGGCTAATGTAGAACATGCTGACATAAACATGAGCCAGATAAATAACAGAATAATGAATATCATATACATATTGTGTCTAGGATAACAGTCAGGACTTGTACAATAATATCTGAGTACATGAGGTATACATGCGACCTAGATGCCCTTGAAAATAGGAAAGGGCTCTGAAAATCTGACTGATATATGCAAACAACGAGTGCTGCAAGCGGCTAAGGCCGACATCATTAAATCTATGGAGCTGCATCAAAAGGTTGTGATGAAGAGGTCATCTGGGCATGTGGGGGGCTACCTATAGGGCCACCTCGTCATGAGGGTTGAGACATCTCACACACACCTGAGAATCACCGATATCAGCTGCTGCATTACTGAACCATCGAGTATATGGATCTCGATCATGCTGAAAGGAGCCGGAGCTGAGAAGCAATCAAGTAAAAGGGAAATAAGGAGTCCCTTTGCCTGATTCAAGGCACAGAACAAGAGTGGAAGATGGAACCAAGGTACACTGCCCTCTAGACCTGTCTTCTATAATGAATGAGTTGATGTCGACAGAAGGAGGTCTGCCATAGGTGAGGCAATAAGGGATCCTCAACTAAGGCACGAGAGAAAATAGTAGAACGACTAAGAGACTGACATCAATGATGATGATGAAACAGGGGGGGACTGAGTAGTGAACGAACGACTTCCCTTGTTAGAGTATAAAGGGCATGGATGACCTGGCAATGACTGACACAATATCATGAGGGATAGGGGACAGTGGGAATAAAGGCCATAATGTGTGACACGAGAGAGGGACCAAGCAATGAAGGATGGATGACTATAACGAGATTAAAGGGAACTCGAGATAGACTCCATGAATGCAATGATGACTCAACTCGGCTGCTCTAAACAAGGGTGACTTGATGGTGCTGCCACATAGAAAAGGTCCAATGGGGACCATAAAAACATTATTACAAGATGGTAACTCATGAAGAAAGTCGAAACGAGCGTGGACAAGTATGGAGGCAAAGTGGTGCCCCCAGTACTAGTGTTGCAAGTGAATAAATTCGATTTTGAGGAGGGGTGAAGTGACGCTTCTTGGAAAAAATGTGTCCTGGTGAAGTGTCAAATCACTAAAAAATAAAAAATACCTATTTTAGGGCTCGGTGAGAGCTTTCCAATGGTACAGACAGTCTGGTAAATGGAGCTACGGTTTGGTCGTAGCAGGCAAAAGAAAAAATAGGGGTTTCACATTTAATAAGGCGTTTTCCCTCCAAATTCGTTCATTTGCATGTGGAGGTATGGTGAATGTAGAGAGGAGAGAAGGCCCTAAATATTGCGATGATCGTAGCGAACAAGCCGACCGTTGGAATCGACATCCATCAGTTGCAGGGAAGAGGCCTAACACTACTCTTTCTTTTCAGTGGATTAAAAGTTCAGATTAGGTCTCCAGGGCTCAGAAACAGACCCCTACTCCTCATCACAGCCGGGTCACACTTTTGGGGCACAAAGTGCAACCTGGGTAGTAGGTTTTGGGCAAAAAACTGTGACCTGTCCCAGGTTTGGGCTTGAAAAGTGCGACCTGTCAGGGAGGGGTTTTTGGTGCTGCTTTTTGGCTGAGTATTGGGTTTTTATGATGAGATACAATATTTCCTATCTGTATTCTAACAAATATGATGGTTTTGTGCAGATATGGTAGAATTACAAATCAACTAGAGAGAAAGAGACCTAGCCACATTACGGTCGAAGATTTGGGAGGATCAGGGTGTCCGCGGTGCACTGACCGGGTTTCAGGTTCTGAAGTTTGTTGAAAACCCTTTGATGAGAGCTGGAGAGCCCTTATTGGCTCGGATTATCAAGTATTGGGACCCGAACCATGAGGTATTTATAGTTTAGGGGCAGCAGATCGAGTTGATGGTATAATATATACATTTCCTAACTAGTCTCCCACCACTTGGGATGGTAAGGAATACTTAGCCAGTATTGCCTCGAGGATGGAATATCATAGAGTTTGTAGAGCGCCATTGTCGACTAGGTCTCCAAGTCAAGGAGACTCGGATACCCATCGGGGATTTGGAGAGGTTGGAGACCCATGCTGTGGCCACAGGGGTCCTACAGATCCTGGGCAACCAGGCACTTCATCACATCACTAGAGGGCAGATGATGTTGGTGGAAAATGTTTTGAGTGGGACCTGCTATGGGTGGGCCCAGATGATGATGTCGTTGCTGAAATGACAGTTGTCGCTATGCAAGTGGCAAGTGAATCATGACTATGCATACGGTACAATTTTGTGCTTGTTCTTCTTTGAGAAGATCCCGACACTTCAACCTTGCATCAAGCTCCAATATGGGGGCTCGAGAGAGCCTAGGATGCACCGATGGGGGCAACTACTGTGCAGAGGAGGAGGTGGGGAAGTTTGATGGGTGTTTTGACCCGAGTTCTTTGCTCATGGGGACTAGATGCCACTGTACATAGATGACTATCCCTATAGTGGGATGAGTTATTATGGGGATCCAGATTTACCACTACCACCTGGTCGGATATGGGCTCCTAATGGTAAGTGAAAAATTTCTCATATTTTATGTGCATGTAAAGGTCTAGAAAAAATTGTATGTGGTACTGATTTTTTCAATTTTGGTATGCAGATAGAGCACCGATAAAACCGGTCAGATATATGGGGCGACCTGCAGTATCAAGGACCACAGGATCTAGTGGTGTGAGGTCACAGCAAAATGAGAATGCAGCAGCCCTCCTAGAGGATATCCATCATAGACGTGAAAGGCTTCTGACCGATGTTTCAGAGTGTGGCTGACAAGACTTAGATGACCAGTACATAGAGTCATGTATTGGTCTACCCTCTAAGTGGTGAGGGGTCATGCAGCACATGGCAATGGCCGAATAGGGCATGCGTGATCTACGAGCTGTGGGAGTAGAGCCACTGGCTCGAGATCCTCCAAATAGTGATTAGTGTGTAGGGGCATATGTTTCCGCCAGTTTTTAGTTTTGTAACATGCTATGGGCATGTCATATGTATCAGAGTAGATGGACTCTGAAACATATTATATGACATATATTATGGATATGCATAGTTTTGAGATTTTTATGTTATTATCTTGTGTTAAATGCGTGTGCTAAATGCCAATCTAGAATATTTTTTGCAATTTTATCTACATAGTGATTTTTTTCTCTTGGTACATGACTAAATTTAATGACTTCAAATTCACGCATCAAAATCTTCACTCGCAAATATCTTCTAAAATGGATAGGATTATGCACACAATAGACACCATTCAATTGCATGACAAGAAGCAAGGAATCTAAACAAACATGAAGGTGGAGGATGCGATGTGAAAGGGCATCGTCTCATAAACCTCACACTGTGTCATATTCGTCCTGGTTATTGGCAGCAGTACCAATGCATGCCCCGTTCGAGAGAACAAGGGAGTGAAAGGGGGTAAAAATGGCCCAACCTGCAAGGGCTAGATTCTTGGAGTAAATACTTGCACCATTAGCAAAATCGATATAAGGTGTGGATGGTAGATCCATATGAAAGGTGCCATAAGACAATAAATGGAATGATGATGAACAATGCCGGCAACCTGAGCGCAAAGTAGAAATTGAACGCACTCCATGGGAGGGAGTGATCTGGGTAAGATGTCTACTACTCACACGCCAACGGTAAGCTGGAGTGTGGGAGCTACTGGAGGTGTAACTTGTGTTGAGATTATCAAAGTCACCATGGGCACGGGTGGTTCTATCCAATTGATGGGTGGGAAAGATGAGTTCAAGGGTGGACGTGGCTTCCATGATGTTTTCATCGCAATAGAAGATGGAGTGACTAGAGGAAGGGAGACCACATGACGCAGTGAAGCTACCTGACTCATCACCATTAGAAGAAAGGTTCACATGCACATCATCATGGGGGATGATGGGAGAACAAGCAGATAATGGATCTATGGATGTTGAGCCCATGGTGATCGCTGAAGGGAGGTCAAGCGAAACAATAGGGGAAGAGTCGAAGGGAGCTTCCACCCAAGGTCTCATGGATGATGAAAGGTAGAGGATGTTGGCCGCAATCTCCTTCATTTCGACATGAGGGGGAAGAATGTCAATGGGAGTGGGTAAATCCTCAATCTGGCCTGCAACATACTACACAAGTATGGGAGAGGCAGATTGGTTTTGTTCAATCTCGTACTCTCGAACTACCTCTAACGAGGTGTGGTAATGCATGAGACGGGCAAAATGATGAGAAAAATGGCCATGGAGATCACACAATGCACAAGGTTGGTTAGTGTGAATAGCTTTAGGATTCTTGGTTACATTCGAGGAAGAATCAGGGGCTTCAAGGACCATAGACTCGGGGAACGCAACTTTAACCATGGGCTTGATACGGGGAAGTTCAGGATAGTTATGGGTGGCATGGTTGACGACATCACAGAAAGCACAGGGCTTTGCAGGTAGGGGAGGTGCAGGGTCCGTCGGGGCATGTAGAAATTATATAACTTATGTGTTATATATCCAATATTCTCCTGATCACACATTATTTTAACTTCATGCACAATACGAAATCTATTCCACCATTGATCATCACATGTGGAAATCAAATCAACTGCAATGCACACATGAAACAATAAAAATTCACACACATTAACAAAGTTGTTTAACAGGAAATCCTGAAGCTGAAAACCCCAACTATCTATATATAATATATGTCATATATATCATGTAACAATCCTCATACAAAACTGATCATATCAAGCTCTCAGTACAATACAATTTCTACACACTAATCAGGCCCGATCTTACAAATCCATGCACTGATATTTGCCACCTACTAGTCTGCCTCTACTGCGCAATCCCTGCTGAAGAATGGCTCTGAATGAACTCAAATTCAGCTAGCCTTGATCATGCAATCCTCGTTGGCATATCCACTGAGTGTTGGATGCAATCAATGCATCACTATAGTCACAACTGATAGTCACACTTTCTCTTTCACCTATCTCTCCACTGGTCTCCACTGAAATTGCCATGCACTGTAGTTAACTAATGTATTCTTCAGTTGATTAATGAGTTATTATTTAGTGAATTAATTAACTAATTAATTCACACCACTCTCACTAGTGTATCAATTAGTTAGACTAGATACAACTAGCTCAAGTGAGTCTAACTGAGTTAAACTAAATACAACTCCACCAACTACTTCTATAACTCCACCAAACTCTGTCACATGAGTTCTAACTGAATTCCTCATGCATTAGCTCTAGTAAACCCTCAGGAATAGTGTAATTCCTTCTGTCAGCTGCTGTGCCACATATGTGCACTTAACTGAAGTGCTCCAAGAAAATAAGATAATTTTTAGAGTCCAAATATTATTAAGAGCTAATAATATTTGACATATCTATTTTTAGACTGGAAATCTAAAAATAGATTCCACCCAATATGTCTAAAAATAGACGTCCATCTATTTTTCAAACTTGACCAACCATCCAAAAATAGCATCCTTCAACTCATAGAATATGATTGACATGTCTAAAAATAGACTTTGCGCCAAAAATAGCTTGCAGGCCCACTTAGTGAATGCGAATATTTTCACTAAGCTCATCATATTGTTGAATCTCAACACTCCCTCTCAACAAGATAGGGATTATCTGCCACCCTGATCTTGTCTCTATGGTATTTGAATTTTCTCCTGGTGAGTGCCTTCATCAGAATATCTGCATCCTGATCCTCCGTAGGAATGTAAGAAAGTAACATGATCTTCCGCTACACACAATATTTGATATGATGGTACCAGATGTAAATATGTTTAGATCTTTCATGAAATAATGGATTAACCGAGAGTTTAATGCAACTCTTATCGTCACAATATATCACAGTAGGATCTAAGTGAGAACCGAACAACCCGACCAGGATCTTCCTCATCCATATCACTTCACATGTAGCGAAACTTGCTGCCATGTACTCGACCTCCGTTGAACTGAGTGCCACGGATCTCTGTTTCTTCCTGTACCAAGAAACTGCTGTAGACCTGAAATCCCTCCAGATGTGCTCTTTTTGTCTGTTGGGCTTCCTGCCCAATCTGCATCAGTGAAGCCATGCAGCTTCAACTCATCCGACTGTCTGTACCTAAATCCATATCCCGATGTGCCCCTGAGATATCTCAGGACATGCTTGCCTGCCTTCCAAAAGATCTTGGTAGGCTTAACCGTAGCTTTTGAAAGTTGGTTAACAACATAGCATATTTCTGATCCTGCATTGACTAGATACATGAGCGAACCAACCAACTGTCGATAAACAGTGGCATCCACTACCTCCGCCGATGTAGCATCCTCTTTCCTCCAACCACGAGGAAGAGGAGTGTCGATAGGCTTGCAGCCTTGCGTGTGAAACTTCTCCAGTATCTCCTGGGCATACTTGCCTTCAGACAAAAACAGTCCACCCTTCCACTGCCAAATTTCCAATCCCAGGAAATAATGAAGGAGGCCCAAGTCCATCTCAAACTCCTTTGCAAGATCTGCCTTGCATGAGTGTATCAACATTTCATCACCTGTTAGTATCAAATAATTTACATAAAGTACAATGATAAAAATCTTACCCTCCACCACAATCTAGTATAGGTTCGGATCTGCCTCACTCTTTGCGAAACCAAGTCTGGTGAAATAATTTTTTGTCCGTGTGTACCAAGAAGGAGGTGCTTGTTTCAGCCCATACAACCCTCTTTTGAGCCTGCACACATGCGACTCGCTGCTGAATATTTTGAGTCCTTCAAGATGCTATATGTACACCTCCTCCTCAATGACTCCATTGAGGAACGCAGTCTTCACATCCATCTAATGAATGTGCCAAGCCATCTATGCTGAGAGAGCAAGGATGGTCTGTATGTAAGAATACCTTGCAACAGGTGAAAAGGTTTCTTCATAGTCGATCCCCTCGATCTGTGAGAAGCCCCAGGCAACAAATCTTGCCTTGTACTTATCAATGCTCCCGTCAGCATCTTGCTTTACTTTTTAGATCCATCTCGAACCTACCACTGATTTCCCTTCTGGCACTGAGACAATCTCTCATGCACTGTTTATGACAATTGAATCATACTCTTCCACCATGGCATCTACCCATGTGGGATCCTCCACATATTCCTCGAAAGAAGATGGTTCTATCATGATACACTTTCTCATTAGAGCCATGTATCGATTTAATCAGTTAGGTGATTGTTTCTGTCTGTGCTGTGATGTAGGTGCTCCTACATTCTGCGATGCATCAAGATTCAGTCGCTCAGCTTCTGTAGTGCGCTTCCGGCCTCTGATTTTTGGCTCTACATGAGTGGTTTCTTCCACCACATGAACCTCCTCTTGTGGCTGATCCACATCTTGAGGCTCATCTTTAGGAACGAGTAGCTACTCATCTGCGTGGAATTGTAGCTCCCTCTCAAGCGACAAATTCATGGCTTTCTCCTCATGAAATTTGATATCTCATCGCACGACAGTCATCCGACTGTCTAGAAAATACACACGATAATTCTGCAGTGTTTCTATGTACCCCACAAATATCCCAACCTCTGCGGTCAGCTCCAGCTTGTTCCTGGCATCCTTCGTCACATGAATGCAAACAGGTGAGCCAAAAATCTTCAAATGAGAAATATCAAGCTTCTTACCAGAAAATGCTTCTTCGTGTGTACTCATGTCAAGTACTCTATGAGGACAATGGTTTTGCACATAAACCAGAATGTTGCATGCTTCAGTCCACAAGTGTATGGGAAGGCCCTGATCATGCAATATCGCCTGTGCAGAACCCATGATCATTTTGTTCTTTCTCTCCGCGACCCCATTCTGCTGTGGGTTATGAGGCGCTATGAGTTCTCTTCGAATTCCTTCTGTGCTGCAAAAGTATTTGAATTCGCCTAATATGTATTCACCACCATTATCGCTCCTTAGAGCTTTCACTTGCTTCCCCAACTCTTTCTCAACCAGCGCCTTGAACTCAAAAAAATTTTAGTATGCCTCGCTCTTCTTTTGCATGAAGAAGATCGAGCACTTACGAGAAAATTCATCAAAAAATATCACATAATACCTGTGCTTTTCTATCGAAGAAAATAAGAAAATTTCACACACGTCTTTGTGAATTCTCTCAAGGATAGTCGTGGCGTGACTATCCTTTTCATGAAAAGTGGTCTTGACAAATTTTCCCAAAGTACATCCCTGGCACTGATCTGACTGCGCAAGTGTACCATTGGGAAGCCTGGTATAAATATGCTGCAAAATTTTCAAAGCACCATGGTGAAGATGGCCCAATCTCCTGTGCCACAATTCACCCTCATCTCGGCTCACCACTCCTTCTACGTTGCTTGCCATTGTTGCACAACCATATACCTGCAATTGATAAAGGTTCTTAACTCGAACCCCTATCCTCCAGGTTTCACTAGTTCTTTTACTGTGCGGGAAGGCTTTTCCCTCGCTAAAAACAACATCATAACCCTTTTCTTCCAACATCGCCACAGAGATCAGATTCTTCTTCAATCCTTGAATATGCATGACATCCTTCAATATGAAAGGTTTACCAGACTCCCTCTCAAAGGAAATGGTCCCGATACCAGTCACATTGTATCTACCATCATCACCCACCCCGATGTGCACTCCAAGATCCTTCTAATCTAGATCACTAAACAAATCTTTGTCTCCAGTCATATGGAAAGATGCACCACTGTCAAGAAACCACACTGATCCCATCATACTTGAAACCAAGCATGCGATCAGAAAAAAATCCAGCTCAAACTATGAGGGTAAGGCCTCTCCAGCTGCAGATCTAGTAGCCTACGTATTTTTGTTCTTCTGTGGACAACTAGGGGCATAATGTCCATGTTGGTGATAGTGAAAGCACTTCACCTTGGAAAAGTCCTACTTCTTTCCTTTCGCACCGGATTGAGAAGGATTTTTATTTCCCTTCCCTTTCCTTTCTTTGGTAGCCAAAGCGCAATTTTCTTCATCTTCATTCTTCGATGAAGATCCATCCCTGGTACCCTGCCTTATCTCCTCCTGCACAAGATCCGACCAAATTCGCTCCCATCCTGGCAGTTTCTCCCAACCATTGACAAAGTCCTTGTAGCTATGCCAACTCTTCGGAAGCCCAAGGAGAGCCAAGCTCACCAAGTCCTCTTCATCTATAGTAACCCCCACACTTCCTAGCTCATCCTTGCAGTGGATGAACTTCGTGAGGTATTTTGGTATACTGTCGCCTTTCTCCATTTTTATTTTTCTGAGCTTGCCTTTAAGCTCAAACTTCCTATGGTCACTTATGCTTTGGAACAAGTCAGTCAAAGCTTTCCACATTAAGAATGGAGTAGCTTTACCATGAAGGCTATACACTATGTGATCCTTCACACCTTCCAACAGAATCCTTCGACACTTTGCTGTCTTCTTTTTCCATGCATCAAGTGTGGCTGCATCGCTAGAACCAGGCTTTGGAATATCAGTATCTATGAACTCCTTCAACCCATTATAATCCAGCACCACCTCCATCTTGTCCTTCCATGCAATATAATTCAAGCTGCGATCAAAGGCATACTCTAATCACAATCCATTGAAATACATTTCAATGAATGCTCAACTTCAACACCAAGAAAACACTGCAGCAAATTCGAATTCCACCAGCACAAAACTCAATCGCTTCAATAATTGCAATATTCTATGATCAATATTGCTCCGATACCATATATAAATTATATAAATTATGTTTTATATATCCAAGATTCTCCTAATCACACACTATTTTAACGTCATGCACAATACAAAATCTATTCCACCATTGATCATCACATGCGGAAATTAAATCAATTGCAATGCACACATGAAACAATAAAAATTCACACACATTAACACAACTATTTAACGGGAAAGCCTGAAGCTGAAAACCCCAACTATCTGTATATAATATATGTCATATATATCATGTAACAATCCTCATACAAATATGATCATATCAAGCTCTCAGTACAATACAATCGCTACACACTAATCAGGTTCGATCTTGCAAATCCATGCACTGATCTTTGCCACCTGCTAGCCTACCTCTACCGTGAAATATCTGCTGAAGAATGGCTCTAAATGGACTAAAATTAAGCTAGCCTTTCTCACACGATCCTCATTGGCATCTCCATTGAGTGTTGGATGTAATCAATGCATCGCTATAGTCATAACTGATAGTCACACTTGCTCTTTCACCTATCTCTCCACTAGTCTCCACTGAAACTGCCATGCACTGTATTAAAATGATGTATTATTTAGTTGATTAATGAGTTATTATTTATTGAATTAATTAGCTAATTAATTCATACCACTCTCACTAGTGTATCAAGCATTTAGACTAGATACAACTAGCTCAGCTGAGTCTACCTGAGTTAAACTAAATACAACTCCACCAAATACTTCTATAACTCCACCAAACTTTGTCACATGAGTTCTAACTAAATTCCTCATGCATTAGCTCCATTAAACCCTCAGGAATAGTGTAATTCCTTCTATCAGTTGTTTTGCCACATCTGTGCACTTAACTGAAGTGCTCCAAGAGAATAAGATAATTTTTAGAGTCCAAATATTATTAAGAGCTAATAATATTCGAAATATCTATTTTTAGACTGGAAATATAAAAATAGATTCTACCCAATATGTCTAAAAATAGAAGTCCATCTATTTCTCCAACTTGACCAACCATCCACAAATAGCATCCTGCAACTCATAGAATATGATCGACATGTCTAAAAATAGACTTTGCACCAAAAATAGCCTACGGGCCAACTTAGTGAAGGCAACTCTTTTCACTAAACTCATCATCTTGTTGAATCTCAACAAGGTAGCCTTGTCCTTGGAGGCCCTCTTGCGAGCTTTTCCCTTCTTATCTGGAGCGGTCACAATAGGAGGGGGTTCCTGTTGAGGTGGGTGAGGCACTGTTGCAGCGGGAGAAGTTATGGGGACCGATTGAACCGGGTTCAAAGCAAGGTAAGGTTTGGGTTGACCTGGCGAGGTAGCGGCTGGAGGATCAAGGTACCAAATGGGAATCCCAAAGTTCAAGTTAGGGAGAAAAAGGGTGGCCATAATAGGTGTCGTATAGATTTCTGGTGGGGGAGCTAGGAACGGTATCTGACCAGAGGGGTAATGGCCAGGTGGAACAACTCATAAATGGTTAAGGCCTAGAGGAACCATTCTAAGAGGGTAAAGAGGCTCATGAATACCAGCTGAAGGGGAAAGAGGAGGAGGCCCAGAAGGTTGAATCGAAGGGCTAGGAGAAGGTTGTGGAGGGTGAGGAGGCTGCTGACTAGTCGAGGCGGGCCACTTGAGGGAAGTCCGAGATGATTGCATCATGAAAAAACTTGATGAGCTAGGATCAGAAAGAGGAGGAGGAAGACCAAGGAAAGTAACAAGAAGTGAGGAATATTTTTAGACTCCGGGTGAAATAGTGGTCAAAGGATCGATGGTTTGCTTCTTGGCCATTGAAGAGATAGTGGACTGAGGGGAGGTCTGAGACTTTTGTTCGTAACATGTCAACTGGTCAATGATGACTATATTTCCATTATGAGGGAAGAAAATCTTGCAGTGGACTGTGGAAGGGACAACAGACATCGCATAAGTGTAGCTACGACCCAATAGAATGTTGTTATCTAAGGGGGCATCTATGACTTCTACGTCAACGCAAATAGTCTTGCGTGCAAGAGTAATAGGACAATTTCAGAATAAGCCAATGGGCTTGGAGGCGTGGCCATCCCACACTCGGAGAGTGATCGTGGAATAAGCCAACTTAGGGGATCCGAGTTTCTTCCAAAATCAAGCAAACGTCATGCAGGTGGATGCCCCCTCATCAATAATGCACCAGGAGATGTTGGCGATCCAGATCTTGACTAGGATTTGGAAGGTGACGGAAGCAGAGAGAGGAGGATGTTCTGACTGAACAAAATAAAAGAAAATAAATCAATCGTTGGGAGGATCTAAAACACCCACGACAGATAGTAGAGCTTTTTGTTGTGAAGGGTGCAACTAGAGGAGTTCCAGTGTTGAAATGGCAACAAGGGATTGTGTAAAATCATCGAATATTCTATACAAATGGGAGGCTTTGCTAGAAGTAGCATTTCGGCGCAATGGTCCCTTAGGGATCTTGGTATGAACCTCTGCCCTAGGCTGAGGGATCTGCAAGGGACCCCTAAGTGTCGAAAGAGGCTTTGTAGAGACCGAAGGAGGTAGCTTAGGGATAGACATAGTGGGAGGCTTTTTGTACTGACTAGACTGAGTCTGAAGATTAATTTCTACGGTTGAAGGTTGATCAGAGTTGATCATGAGAATCTGGTAATCAAGGGTACCAGACGAAAGAGGTTGGGTAACAGTGTGGTAAACAGGAGGTAGGGAAAAAAGAGGAGGTATGCCGTATCCTGGATATGTGCTACCGGGAGGGGAAAAAATGAAGGAGGTGCTAGCCCAACCCTAAGGAAAAAGGAAAAAGAGAGAGACAAGGTCAGGATCAACTGACTACAATGTCGAAACAAGGGTAGGGAGGTGCAGGATCAATTGATTTCAATTTTTTTAGAGTCTTTTCTTGGCGGTGTTAACCAAGCCCTTTTTTGCTTAGGGTGTGTATGTAAAAGTGTGTAAATTTTAATTTTTAAACCCATACATTTGTAGAGAAAAAGAAAAAGTGTGCTATATAGCTATAAATAAACCCGCAAATGACAATATATAAGCCTCCAAATAGAAAATAAACAGCTAATAATGCAATAGTATAAACCCAAGGAGGAAGGTCTCTCAACAACTAGTCTATAGGTGAGTAAAAAAATAATAAAATCACGCTAAAAAAGATAATAGATCTAAGGTCAAGAGGGACAGGGATCTAAAATACAAAATCTGCTGAAAAATGGTGAAGAAAACAACAACAAATTAGAGGGAAAATTGCTATAAAAAAGGTGGCGAAAGGCTATCTCTTGAAGGGAAACAGAGTAAACCCTAGAGGAAAACCAAAACAAAGCTAGATGAGGTGATTTGGATGGATAACAAGCCAATTTGAAGTGTATCTGAAGGTGAGGTATCAGATCTAAAAAAATGGTTTAAGACTCTGAAATTTCAGACAACTTACAATAGAAAAAACTGTTCCACAAAAAGTGGAGGTTATTGAAGCTCTAGGGGGCTAGGTTCCCACTTATTTGAGCGAAATAGAACAAGTACAAGTCCAAAATGGGCAGAGACAGAGGTTAGAAAACCCTGAAAAAAAGCTCAGATAAACCTAGAAAACTTGCAGAAAAATCCCTGCAAAAATTCGAGGTCACAGTTTCTGACCTATTTTTAGCAGAGGTCACAGTTTTTGGGCTGTAAAGTGTGCCCTGAAGGTCGAGGTCATAGGTTTTGGGCCAAAAGTGTGACTTGCACTTCTGGCACTCTCAGAAGTAGGTTTCAGAAAAAAATTTCATCTCAGTGGCGGCTGATGTCTGTCACCTCCGCAATTGGTCTGAAAACACATCGAAGTCATAATTTTTATCGTTTTATGGTTTTATAGGTTAAAAACGACATCAACAAAATAAAAAACAAGGGGCTAAAGATAAATCCTAGGGTTTGAAGCTGTTAGTATGAATCCTTTGTCGAAGTGTACGAAAAAGGACCACTTTAGCTACGCATAACTAATAGCCCTAACAACAAAAGTGGCTGCCAATATCTTCAGATCTGCGGTTAGTTGAACATAAAAGAGCTGCAAAAACCAGATCTATGCATGGAAAGACATTAAGTAGAAAAAATAAGGGTTTGCTCCATATACCAATAGACAAGACAAGAACGATTTTTGAAAGAATTTTTATATTAATGGGGCACCTGGGAGGAAAACAAGAAGGCGTATCCAATTCTCCTCAGTGGGATGGGTTCTTGGAAGTCCTCAGCACTTCAGATCTAAGATTTCTCTCTCTTGTTGGTGTAGAAAACCCAATGCAGAGAATAGAGCTCAATGGGAGCTCACACAGCAAATGATGGAAAAATGACCAAGTGTATAGATCCAGAGTGATCTAATAGGCAACAAAGGTGAAGAATGGTAGGAAAAACCCTCCTATTTATAACAAAATATTGGGTCATTCTAGATCTTGGTGCATGGGTTAACCAGATCTAGATCCACTTTTTATGGAATATTTTATTATATTTGTTGGAGGGAAAAGGTATTTGACTTGGGTCAAATCACTTAATTTGTCAAAAATAAATAAATAAATGATTTATTTATCTTTTTAAGGAAGCGGTTAGAAGATAATCAAATAAATAATGATTTATTTAATTATTTAAGGAAGTGGTTGGAAGATAATTAAATAAATAGTGATTTATTTAATTATTTGTGGATGATTTGGTCATATTTAACAAGGAATATTATCTAAATAAGGTTTAAATAATTATTCCTAGAAAATAATAAGATAAACAAAGGTTTATCTAATTAATTTCTTTGTTTTTGGGTTAAACATGACTGGGAATAATAATTAAATTATGGTTTAATTAATTATTCCATGAGGAAAATCAAACAAATATAGGTTTGTTTAATATTTCCTTTTTGGGGTTTCCTGTTTTAACATAGTGAAAGCAGTTTTACTTAGGGTAAAACTGGTCTTACATGGTGTACTTGGGTCCATCTAATGATAATAGGTTAGATGACCAAAAAATGGTGTAACAGATTGCCCCCTAGCGTGTGAGTGTCAGGAGCAAATCGTATGACCGAAGTACGTTGTAAGAACACAATCACTAGACAACAAAAGGGATGTCAGAGAGAGAAATGTGAGGTAGATAGTGTGCTGAAGGACTAGAACCTGAGGAGACGAGACTCGCAGGTGCAACAAGTCTCTTTTTATGAGAGGGTACCTGTGCTGAAGGCGGCGGGGGAGGCATACCTATGCCCGCCGAGACAAAGTACAAAAGAATAGTGTGTCCAGTAAACAAGGGACCGAACCATAAAGTACAGCTGGCATAATCATGAGCCAGATAAAAATAGAATGAGGAATCCCACATACATGCTATGCCTGGGATAACAGCCAGGACTTGTACAATAATATCTCAGTACATGAGATACAAATACAACCCAAATGCCCCCTGTAAATGGGGAAGGGCTCACAAAATCTGACTGATACATGCAAGTCGAAGAGGCGCTGCAAGTGGCTATGGCCAACATCATCAAATATCTGGAGCTGCATCGAAGGCTGCAATGAAGAGGTCATCCGGGCATGTGGGGGGTTACCTGCAGGGCCACCCCCTCATGAGGGTTGAGACATCTCACACACACCTGGGAATCATCATGAGCTGCTGCTGGATCACTGGACCATCAAGTATACGAATCTCGATCATGCTGCAAGGAGCTGGAGAAACAATCAAGCCAAAGGGAAAGTAGATCTCCCTTTTCTGGATCCGAGGCACCGAACAAGAGTGGAAGCTGGAACCAAGTTACATCGCCCTCTAGACCTGGCTTCTGGAATGAATGAGCTGATGTCGATAGAAGGAGGTCCACCATAGGTGAGGCAATGAGAGACCCTCAACTAAGGCACGAGAGAAAAGAGTAGAGCGACGGACAGACTGACACTAATGATGATAGTGAAGTGGAAAGGACTGAGTAGCTAATGGACGACTTCCCTTGCTAGAGCATGAAGGGCATGAATGACATGGCAGCGACTGACACAACATCATCAGAGATGGGGGACGGTGGAACTGAAGGTCATAATGTGCAGCACAAGAGAGAGACCAAGCAATGAAGGGTGGAGGGCTATTGTGGGGTACAAAGGGACTCGGTATAGACTCCATGGAGGGAATGATGACTCAACTTGGATGCTCTAAACAAAGGCGACTCGATGGTGCTACCACACAGTAAAGGCCTTAATGGGGGACCGTGGAAACATGAGTACAAGGTGGGAACTCATGACAAAATCGACACGAACATGGACAAGTATGGAGGCGAAGTGATGCCCCAAATACAAGTGTTGTAAGTGAGGAAATTCGATTTAAAGTGTAGGTTAAGTGGCCCTTCTTGGACAAAATGGGTCCGGGTGAAGTAGCAAATCATAAACATGAAAAAACAGATGTTGGCTATCTAAAAGAAAATAAAACATGCATTGCAGAAGGGAAATGCTAAGGGTAATATTTCTTAAGATAGAGTGCATTGCGAGGATTAGGGAGGGGGTGGCCTTCGAAATCCTCTAAGAGGTATGCCCCCTTACCGAGTTCCTTACTAATGATGTATGGGCCTAGCCATAATGAGTCAAACTTCCCATGACCAAGGACAGCATGGGCCTGGTCATATACTAGAACAAGGTCGCCTTCGTGAAAAGTGCGAGGCTGGACTTTTCAGTCATACTGAGCTTTGGTGCGCTTCTTGGCCGCTTCCATGGTTTGCAAGGCAACACGGCGGTCTTCAGAAGCGCGCTCGAGCATGATAAGTCATTGTTCTAGAGGTTTGGTGTCAGGGAGAAGTTCAACGGCCAGATGTAGGGAAGGAATTTCACACTCGATCGGTAAGACTGCCTCCTCTCCAAAAACTAGGTGGAAAGGAGTAAACCGGTGGCGGTTTTAACAGAAGTTCGATAGGCCCACAAAGCAGGGAAGAGCATGAGATGCCAGTTGGTTTTGTGCTTATTCACCGTTCGTTGAAGCATAGTCTTGAGGATTTTGTTGACTGCTTCAACTTGGCCATTACCTTGGGGGTAATAGGAGGAGGAATATTGGTGCTCAAAACCCAACAGTGAGGATAGCTCACGCCATATCTCATCTTCAAAATGTCTGCCATGGTCGGAGACCAGTTGTTTGGGAACCCCGAATCGAGCTATAACATGGTTAAAGAAAAAGAGGGCCGTGGTAGTTGCCGTGTTGTTGAATGTTGGCATGGCCTCGGCCCATCTGGTGAAATAGTCGACTGCCACGATGATATACTTGTGGTTACCAGCGGACGGTGGGCGACACTCCATAAAGTCGATGGCCCATTTACAGAAGGGGCCAGTTGAGACGACCGGATGGAGGGGAGCTGGGGGAGCTCGCGCCTTAGGGGTGAAATGTTGGCAATTGTGACAGTGTTTGACTGCCTCAATGCAATCACTGAAGAGGGAAGGCCAAAAATACCCAGCGCGCATGACTTTCTGGGCAGTAGCAAGACCGGAGAGGTGGCCACTGCAAGCGCCGCTATGGCAGGCATTAAGGACCTGTTCAGCTCCAGCGTGTGTGAGACAACGACGAAGGACAGTATCAACCCCGTGACGATAGAGGTCGTCGCTAATAAGGAGGTATCGGGGAGCTTGGTGTTGGATACGTCGACGAGCCTCACGATCAAGGTGGAGGGCGAAATTTTGGGTTCGCAAGTAAGTAATAATATCGGCATACCACAGGTTGTTGGAAGTAATGGAAAATAAGTGTTCATCAGGAAAGTCAACATTAACTGGCGGGTCGTACGATCCGGTAGGTAATTCAGAAATGAGCTCAGCGAGGGCTAAGCCTTTCTTACTCTTTGGTGTGACAAATTCTAGGTCGAATTCCTGAAGAATGACGACCCAACGGGCGTACTTCCCAGTGAGGATACAACGACTCAATAGGAAAGCCAAGGGGTTGGAATTAGTCACAACCTTGGTGGAGCGCATGAGGATATAATGACGAAGTTTTTGGACTGAGAACACTACAGCCAGTGCTAATTTTTCTTCAGGTGAGTAGGAAACAGGGGGCCCTACAAGGTTCTTACTGACGTAGTAGATCACATGCTCGATACCGTTGTCATCTTCCTGGATAAGGACTCCAGCGACCGAATAGGTGGAAGCGGAGATATACAGGATGAAGTCCCCATCAAAGTCGGGAGGGCAGATCAAGGGAGCAGATGTGAGAGCCTTCTTGAGGGCATCGAAAGACTCGTGAGCATAGGAATCCCAAACGAAAGGGATAGTAGATCGGAGGAGTCTAAGGAACCCATGCGCAGTGGTGGCGTAGTCAGGGACGAACCGTCGAAGAAAATTAGCTTTGCCTTGGAGACTTTGGAGTTGGCGGAGGGTACGTGGAATGGGAAGTTCAAGAATGGCTTGAACTTTCAAAGGGTCAAGAGTGATACCATCCTTAGACACGATGAAGCCTAAGAGACGGCCGGCAGGAACGTAAAAGACGCATTTCAACGGGTTAAGGCGGATATTATACTTGCGACATCGGAGGAAAATGGTACGCAGATCGTGGAGGTGCTGCGCCCGATGCTTAGAACGCGCGGTGAGGTCGTCCAAATAAGCAAGGATAATGTGAGCTAATTCATGGAAACAATAAGACATGGCCCGTTGAAAAGTGGCGCCGGCGTTTTTGAGGCCGAAAGGCATGACCTGGTAAGCAAAAGTTCCCCACGGACTAATGAACGTAGTTTTGAGTTGATCGGCAGGACGGATAGCAATTTGGTTGTATCCAGAGAAACCATCCATAAAGGATAGAACCTCATGCCCCGCACACTCGTCAATGATTTGGTCAATGAATGGTGTGGGGAAGTTGTCTTTGGGACAAGCTTGGTTCAAGTCGCGAAAGTCCGTGCAGACACGGATGGTGCCTTGTTTCTTAAGAACGGGAACAGGGTTGGACACCCAAGTGGTGTATTCAATGGGGTAAATGAAACCAGCCTGCTTAAGCTTGTCGATTTCGGCTTTGATAGCGTCACGTCTGGAAGGATGAATGGGTCTCAACTTTTAACGGACTGGTTTGGCATCCGGCCATGTATCAATATGGTGTTCGACAATGGCGGGATCGAGTCCGGGCATTTCAGAATAGGACCAGGTGAAAATATCGCGGAATTCTTTGAAAAGCTTGGTGTAAGCTTCGATTTCTTCCGGGGTGCATTGAGCGCCCAAGGTGATATATTCTTGGATACCTGGGGTCACTGAAATGTCGATTTTGATGGTAGGAGAGATATTGGCCATGTTTCCTTCTTCGAAAGCATCAGGTGCAGGGATGGGGTTTTTGAACCAATCGACTGCATTGGGGATGAAGTCTTTGGTTTCTACAACAAATTGGTCATGGGACTGTTGTGGGAGGAAGTATGTGCGATGGTGCATATCGTCCCATGGAAATTCTGGGTTGGTCATGGCTTCCATAATGCCTTCATCGGATTGGAAGATGGGAAGACTGGAGGAAGAGAGGTCACCCGAGGAGGTAGTGATGTGTGATGGGTCATCAGGAGGAGAAGGGCTCAGATGTGCAATATCAACAGATCCAAGGTCGGCTAAGGAGCCAAGAGTATCTACAGGTTGAAGGGTAGGTGAACTATCTCGCAAGGATGATGACAGGTACAGGATGGTGATTGACGACTCTATTGGCTCGATAGTGGGAGGAGGAATGTGAATGGGAGTAGGAAGATCCTCTGGTCCTATCGAACTGGCCTTGAATTGGCGGTACATGTCCAAAGAGGAACGATACTCGTCAAGGCGGGGACAGAGGTGGGTGTAATGGCCGTGGAAATCGCACAAAGCACAAGGGTGGTTTGTGCGCAAATTTTTGAGTTTCGGGATAGAGTCTAGGATAGTGACGTAGAATTCGGGGATGTCAGAGTCGGGAAACGTCTCATTAACCAGAATCTTGAGGTGCGGAAATTCAGGACACATATGGGTGGTGTGACCGACGATATCGGACAAAGCGCATTGGATAGCGGGTTTTGGCGGTCGTGGAGGGGTAGGGGTTGTCGGGGTGGCCTGGTCCTGATGGGTTGCCCCCTTACGAGCTTTTCCTTTCTTTCCGGGGGCTGGCACCACAGGGGTAGGATCTTCTGGAGGTGTTGGGGGCCCGGAGGAAGTGAGGGGAACCGGTTGAACTGGTGTCAAAGCAAGGTAAGGTTTGGGGTGACCAGGAGGGGTAGCGGCTGGAGGGTCAATGTACCAGATGGTTATACCGAGGGTCAGGTTAGGGAGAGAGAGGGTGGCCATGACGGGGATAGAAAATACTCCGGGAGGGGGAGCCAGGAAAGGTATCTGCCCAGCAGGGTAATGACCAGGAGGGACGGCTCCGAGATGGTTAAGGCCTGGGGGAACCGAGCCAGGAGGATAAAGCGGGTCAGGGATACCAGCTATAAGGGGAGGGCCAGAAGGAGGAGGTCCGGCTGGCTGAGATGAATGGCTAGGAGCGGGGTGCGGAGGGCGAGGGGGAGGATGCTGACTAGCCGAGGTAGGTCGCGTAAGGGCAACCTGAGACGATTGCATCATTCAAACATTCGATAAGGTGGGATCAGTGATAGGAGGAGGGGGAAGGTTAAGGAAAGTTCCAAGCAGGGAGGAATATTTTTAAACTCCGGGGGAGACACTGGTCAAGGAAACGACGGTTTGCTTGTTGGCTATAGAAGAGATGGTCGTCTCAGGGGAGGTCTGAGATTTTGGCTCATGATATGTCAACTTGTCAATGGTGACTATCTTTCCATTATGGGGGAAAGGCATCTTGCAAAAGACCGTGGATGGGACACCATACATAGCATAGGTGTAGCTTCGCCCCAATAGAATGTTGTAGTCTAGCGGGGCGTCGATGACTTCGACATCAACACAAACAGTCTTACCGGCGAGGGTGATAGGACAATTACGAAACAGGCCAATGGGCTAGGAGGCATGACCGTCCCACGCTCGAAGGGTGATTGTGGAAGGGGCCAGCTCAGGGGATCTGAGTTGCTTCCAAACCAAAGCAGACATCACGCAGGTGGATGCCCCCTCATCAATGATACACCGGGACACGTTGGCGTTCTGGATTTTGACTGGGATTTGGAAGGCGATGGAAGGAGGAAGAGGAGGATGGTCCGATTGAGTGGCGTCGAAAACAATCATTTGGTCATCAGCAGGATCTACAGTGCCCACGGCAGATAGTAGAGCCTTCTTTTGGGAAGGGCACGACTGGAGGAGTTCCAGTGTGGAAATGGCGGCAGGAGATTGCGCCAAATCATCTACTATGCTATACGAATGAGCAGCTCGACCGGAAGCAGCGTTTCGACGTAATGGTCCCTTAGGAATCTTGGTATGAACCTCAACTTTGGGTTGAGGGATATGTAAGGGGCCATTCGGTGTCGAAAGAGGCTCTGTAGAACCTGAAGAAGGAGGCTCGGAGGTAGACTGAGCAGGAGGTTGGGGGTACTGGCGAGACCGAGTTTGAAGGTGAAGGTCGATGGTTGGGGAAGGATCGGAGTGCATCATAAGGGTCTGGTAATCAGAGGAACCAGAAAGGGAAGGGGGGGTGGCGACCTGGATGTCAGGCGGTTGGGTAGCCACGAATCCTTGATGAGGGAAAGGATCAGTAAGCACAGCTGGCTGGGAGTGGCCACATTAGGAGGAGCATGAGGGGAGGCGTGCCGTCCGCGCAATGTGGCTTGATACTCCCACATCTGCCGCATCTGGGGTAAGAGGGGAAAATCGTGGGTGTAATGACCATAAACACCGCAACACGAACAAGGCTTATTTGTGTGAAGCGGCCTGTCCGGCTTGGGCTAAGTGCCCTGTTGCTAGTTGGCAGTGTTAGGGTCCACACCAGGATTGGGTCCACGGGTACCAGGGGCAGATTGGTTTAGGTTGCCTCTCCGCCTTCTTTGAGAAGAAGGGGGATTAGTCGCACCCTGCTGTGCAAATACTTGCCCTGGAGGAGGCTGTAAGTGCTGTTGTGGGTTTGGAGGAGGCAAAGGAGATGGAAGCGCATATGCTGGAGGAGCTGGCGCACTAGGCTGCGGATAAAGGTAGTGGTTAGGTTGGGCAACATTCAGGTAAGCAGGAGGTTGGGAAAAAGGAGGAGGCATGTCGTATCCTGGATACATGCTACCGGGAGGGGGAAGAGTGCTGGAGGTGCTGGCCCCTCCCTGAGGGAGACCATAGCCCATAGGAGGTTGAGCGTACGGATGGGAAAGGGCTCCAACGATACCGTCGGTGGAATGAGATGCCCCCGAGGCGTTAGCGCCACCGGGCCTGGGGAGGTCAGGAAGAACGGTATAAACATAACCAGATTGAGCGTAGATCAGGTCATATTTCAAGGCTATTTGGAGGGCGGCTTCTTCGGTTTGAGGAAAATGGGAGGCGACATCCTTGCCGATGGGAGCCAGAAGGGTGCGAAGGAACCAGTCCATATAAACCCGATCTTCGAAGGGAGGGGCTCGACATAAGCTCCGTCTTCTTCGCCATTGCTGAATGTGGGAGGAAAGGCGGGTTGAAGAGGATTGCTTGAAGGAAGTCAAGAGCTCCGTGCCAGTGTCGTATCGGAGAGGGAGCTGGAAATAAGACAAAAAGGCCTGAGAAAGGGTCGCAAAGGTGGTACGGGAAGAGGTGGCTTGTTCAACATACCATTTAGAAGCTTCGCCGGTAAGCGTGAGTTGGAACAAACGAAGACGGATGGAGTCATCGGTAATGGAATTGGAGGAACACCACATGTGGAAAGATCGGACATGATTGGTTGGATCTTCTCCAGCTTGGCCTTCAAATTTAGGGATGTCGGAAGGGAGCTTGGTTGGCATGGCAGGCCAACCAACATCGTGGCGGATAGGGTCGTTGATCAACTGATTGAAATCGGGGAGGCTGAGGCCTGCAATGTACGACAGTAAGGGGGTGGCCGGGGTCGTTCTTGTGGCGGTTCCGCTAGTAGTCGTGCCGACATTAGGGCCAGGAGAACCGCTAGTGTTAGGCCCTGGACCAGACATGGTGGTAGGGGGAGAACCAGGAGGAGAAGGGGAACCCGATGAATCAGGAGAGGAGTCGGAGTGCAGACTCAGAAGAGGACTGGCTCGACGACGCCGGGTCAGAGCAGGTCGATCAACCGGAAACTGAGGGTGAAGGCCAAGAAGTCTCCGGGAAAGGCGCCTTGGGGGCGCAATGACGTCAGGAAGAAGGAAACCGACAGGGGCAGAAAGGGACAGAATCAATTGAGGTCAAGGGTGGAAAAGGTGCAGTGACAATTGATTTTAGAGTCTTTGCCAGGCGGTGTTAAACAGGCGCTTCTTCGCTTAGGGTCAGTGTGTGGCATGCGTTAATTTTAATTTTTAAACCCTTTCCATTTTGAGAGCAAGAAAAAAGTGTGCTGCGTAACCGAAAATAAACCTACAGAGAAGAGTATATAACGCTGAAATAACAGAAAAATAACAGCTACTTGTGCATATATCTAACCCAAGAAGGCGGGTCTCTCAAAACTAATCTGAAAAGAAAGGGAAAAATCTAGGAAAAACACACAGAAAAGAGGCCAATAGATCTAAGGTCAAAAGGGACAGGGATCTAAAGGATAAAGCTACTGAAAAGAGGTGCAGATCACAGCCAAAAGACAGAGGCAAGGTGGCTGGAAAAAGGAAGGAAATCAGAAAAATATGGAGGGGGCAAGGTGGAGGCCCTAAAAGTAGATCCAAACAAATCTTCAGGAGGTGATTTGAGAGGTAGAAGAGCTGATTTCAATGGATCTGAAAGGGAGGTAACAGATCTGGAAAAAAGGAGGTTGAAGCTCTGAAAAACAGACGGCTGAAACAGCTAAAACTCTTCCACAAAAAGTGGAGGGTACTAAAGCCCTAGGGGGCTAGGTTCCCACTTAGATGAGTAAAAATAGATCAGAACTTGGTCAAAGCGGGCTGAGACAGAGGCTGGAAGACCCTGACAGAAGCTGCAGCAGAACCCAGAAAAATTGTAGAAAAATCACTGAAAAACTGGCAGGTCGCAGTTTCTGACCTGTTTTCAGTGCAGGTCGCAGAAAAGGGGCAGAAAAGTGCGACCTGGAGGTCCAGGTCGCAGTTTATGGGCCAAAAAGTGCGACCCCCCATTCCGGTTGTCTCGGCGGCAGATTTTCAGAAAAGTTGCCGTCTCAGTTGCGGCTGGTGTCGCTTACCTGCGCAATAGGGCCAGAAACACATGGAAGTTAGAAATTTTAATGTTTTAGGGTTTTATGTGAGAAAAACAACATAAAAATAGGAAAAATAAAAAGCTGAAAAGAAACCCTAGGGTCTGAAGTAGCTGGATATGCAGGAATATGAAAAACGACAGCGGTCGTAATTTAAAACCCGTGTGGAGTTTCCATTTGTTAGTATGAATCCTTTGTCGAAGTGTACGAAAAAGGACCACTTTAGCTACGCATAACTAATAGCCCTAACAACAAAAGTGGCTGCCAATATCTTCAGATCTGCGGTTAGTTGGACATAAAAGAGCTGCAAAAACTAGATCTATGCATGGAAAGACATTAAGCAGAAAAAATAAGGGTTTGCTCCATATACCAATAGACAAGACAAGAACGATTTTTGAAAGAATTTTTATATTAATTGGGCACCTGGGAGGAAAACAAGAAGGCGTATCCAATTCTCCTTAGTGGGATGGGTTCTTGGAAGTCCTCAGCACTTCAGATCTAAGATTTCTCTCTCTTGTTGGTGTAGAAAACCCAATGCAAAGAATAGAGCTCAAAGGGAGCTCACATAGCAAATAATGGAAAAATGTGACCAAGTGTATAGATCCAGAGTGATCTAATAGGCAACAAAAGGTGAAGAATGGTAGGAAAAACCCTCCTATTTATAACAAAATATTGGGTCATTCTAGATCTTGGTGCATGGGTTAACCATATCTAGATCCACTTTTTATGGAATATTTTATTATATTTGTTTGAGGGAAAAGGTATTTGACTTGGGTCAAATCCCTTAATTTGTCAAAAATAAATAAATAAATGATTTATTTATCTTTTTAAGGAAGCGGTTAGAAGATAATCAAATAAATAATGATTTATTTAATTATTTAAGGAAGTGGTTGGAAGATAATTAAATAAATAGTGATTTATTTAATTATTTGTGGATGATTTGGTCATATTTAACAAGGAATATTATCTAAATGAGGTTTAAATAATTATTCCTAGAAAATAATAAGATTAAAAAAGGTTTATATAATTAATTTCTTTGATTTTGGGTTAAACATGAATGGGAATAATAATTAAATTATGGTTTAATTAATTATTCCATGAGGAAAATCAAACAAATATAGGTTTGTTTAATATTTCCTTTTGGGGTTTCCTGTTTTAACATAGTGAAAGCAATTTTACTTAGGGTAAAATTGGTTTTACATGGTGTACTTGGGTGCATCTAATGATAATAGGTTAGATGACCAAAAAATGGTGTAACAGAAGCAGCTGGATATGCAAGGATCAGAAAAACGATAGCGCTCGTAATCGTAAACCCATGTGGAGTCGCCAGTTGTTAGTATGAATCTTAATTCCAAGTGTACGAAAAAGGACCACTTTAGCTACACATAACAAACAACCCTAATAGCATAGATGGCTGCTAATATCATCATATCTGCAATTAGGTGATCAAGATAAATGCTGTAAAAATCTAGATCTATGCATTATAAGATATAAATAGTAGAAAAAACAAGATTTACTCCATGGATCCAATGGACAAGACAAGAATATGTTGAATGAATTTTGTATTAATGGCACTTGGGAGGAAAACACAAGAGAGTGTTCCTTGTTCTCCTCAATGGGATGGGTTCTTGTAAGTCTTAAACACTTCAGATCTAAAACTCCTCTCTTTTGATAGTGTAGAAAACCCAGACAAAAATGGTAGAAAAATATGACTATGATGATGGATCAATAGTCGGACCAAAAGTTTAGATCCAGAGTGATCTTTAGGCAACCAAAGGTGGTAAATGAATAGAAAAACCCTTCTATTTATAACAAAATATTGAGTTAATCTAGATATTGGTGCATAGTTAAAATATTATTAACCAAATGAAGATCTAATTTTTGTGGAATATTTTATTATATTTATTGGAGGGAAAAGGAATTTGACTTGGGTCAAATCCATTTATTTGTAAATCATAAATAAATAAATTATTTATTTATCATTTTAAGGATGTGGTTGAGTAATAATCAAATAAATAATGATTTATTTAATTATTTAAGGGTGAATTAGTCATATTTAACAAAGAATATTATTTAAATAAGGTTTAAAAAATTATTCTTGGAAAATAATAAGATAAATAATAATTTATCTAACTAATTTCCTTGTTTTGGGTTAGATATAACCAGGAATATTAATTAAACTACTATTTAACTAATTATTCCTTGAGGAAAATCAAACAAATGTATATTTATTTAATATTTCCTCATGGGGTTTCCTGTTTAGACCATAAAAAACTTAATAAAGGTGGTTTACTAAGTTAATTTCATAGTGAAACCAATTTTACTTTGGGTAAAATTGGTCTTACATGGTGTACCTAGGTGTGTAATATTCCTAATTGGCCCAAGCTAATAGGGATAATTCATTTTGTTTCCTTTTTATTATTTGCTCAATAAAATGTAAAGGAGGACATGAAAAACTCCTTAAATCAAACAATAAATACATGCCCAATGTGGAAAGGGATAAATCGAGGCCTTTGTAATAAAATTAACTTGTGTGTGAAACATGATTGAGACAATTGACTGGGTCAAGAGGACTAAATCTCAGTTCTGTCTAGATTCACTGAACCATCTAGAGACTTAGCGTAGTTTTAAATGGAAGGACTTCATGTCAAAGGTGCTCAAATTTTGTAAGTGGTTTATGGTTTTACACATCCTCATCTTATAAAAGGAAGGATAAGGCTCAAGGAAAGGTTGTTGAAGATATTCAGAATTTAGTCCGCTTAGACTAATTCCAATTCTTTGGGGTGTTTAGCCAGAGAATAGTGAGGGTTTCCTGTGTAGGAATCCTCCCTTCTTCCTTGAGGATTTATGGGAGGATATTGTGCTGCTTTGGCCCACTATCTAGCATTTTCCAAGCTCCATCTCTCTTCAGCATCGTAAATCCAGTCATGACTTACTTTCTTGAGTGAGCTACAGCAAGTGGGAATCTAGATCTATAGAGATCTAGCTTGTTTTAGGAGCCTCTTCTCATGGACTGTGTCTTTTAACCTCCTAGAAGAGTGTCTCTCCTGATTGTGCTTCAAATCCATATCTTGGCATCAGGCCAAAGTTTTCTCCACTTCTTCAGTGCAGTCACTTGAGGAAACTATGTCCTTTTTGCAGGCAGAGTTGCAGTGTGGGTTTCGCATCAGTTTGGAGGATAGATCTCTAGTGGAAGGCATCTTTCCCTTCACTGTGGTGATCCATAGATTGGCCAACCAATCTATGTTCCATTTCAGATCTGACCTGTTGTGTTTCATGGTCTTCAGAATTTTCTAAAGTTTACTGCAGATCCATGGTGTAGATCTCAGATCTAGTCAGTATTCATCTTCTGCTGAGATCCCCAAGGGGAATGTACTAAAAATCTCCTTTTTCATATATATCCCATTCATATCTATCATTTTGTACTCGTATATGTTCTAGATCTGAAATATAATGAAACGGTGCTTCAGCTTCTGGAAAATTACGCTATCTGGTTTATCTTGCATTTCCTTATATCGTTATGTTGGGTTTTGAGGGTTTTCTTCATGTATAAATCTGTATTTTTTAATATAAAGCCATTGGATCACATTATAAAATTTACATTTTGATTTTCCATCATTATTTCAGTTAAACCCATCATAAAATTATGCTCATATGGTTCAACAAATTTCTGCATACTCCAGGTCATACGAAATGAGGGTTTTCTAGCCTAGTTAGGAAAGGAGGAACTGTTTAACATAGAAAAACACATTTTTTTTTTCTTAAATTCGACTTGGAAGTCCCTCAGAACCCTAGCTATCAGATCCAACTACTTTCCCATATTATTTTTACGCAGATCTCTGAATACATTTGTTTTAGGGCCTAAATCATCACTTTTCCCCACCTTTTTCCTTATAAAACGTTGCATAAAGTTGCTGGTGCATAATATATTGAAGGATAAGTGATTTGAAATCTGTTATTAGTCATATTTCTATCTCTCCAACTCTGAAATACCTTAGGGTATTCTTATTGTTGTAGAAATTCTAGATTTGGAACGTTACAGTGGTATTAGAGAAAGATCTTTAGCTCAGCCTGTGGCTTCAAGCCAAAGTGTTGTATAGCAAGGAAAAAGGGAAGAATGCTGAATAAGATGAGTTTTACCTAATCATATTCCAGATCCATGAAGAGCCTCTTCAAAGAGGGTAGACAGACAAAGGAGAAAGAATAAGAAAATGAAACTCCTAGAGGGTTTCAAGGAGAAGAAAGGTGCAATGAGAGCTATAGAAGGTTTGAAGAAGTAGAGGAAGACCCATGCACTTCCTATCCTCACAAAAAATATGAATTTTATAGAAAAAATAAGAGCATAGCTCCACCACTTGGAAGAATGACAGAAGAGGAGATCTCCCTGCTTCTTTTCCAGACCATGAAGGGTATTGAAGAAGACCTCAAGGAGATTGAAAGGGTGGAGAGTTGTACCAGTGCTAGCACAACCTTGGAGGAGAAACCTCCTGTAATGAAGGAAGACTACATAGTTGCATAAGAATCTCTTGCATCTAAATCCCACCAAGGTGTGATTAAAAATTAATCTGTTGTCATTTCAACACATTGTATGCAGAGATCTACATTTCGGTATGTTGTTGATTTAGAGAAACAAAGTTGCACTATGATATGCAAGAGCAGTAAGGAAGAAAGAAGGTACCATTCCTCATTTGGGGATTCAAATTTTAGCCTCATTCATGAATCAATGGAGGAATAAATGATCAATGGTAGACATCTTGAAGTGAGAAACCTTTTCTCCTTTCTAGATGCCTCTTTCTCAATGAGCACTCCGCAGCTCAAAGAGAAAATTCTACCTGCAAAAGATCCAGAACCTCAATGTTTTTGGAAGGACATAGATGAGAGTTATTTTCTTGAAGATATCAAAGGGTTTTCATTTCAAAATACCTTGAAATGCAGAAGGTGTTCAATCATGATGACACAAAGAGGAGATGGAGAAGAGGGCTAGCCTCATTCCTATCCATTACAGAAGGTTGGAACACTTAGGAAGGTGATTGGATTGCACAGTGGAAGCATGGAGGATCTTCTCCATTCATGTATTCAGTCATCTCTCATTAAGGAGGTCTCATTATGTGAATATTATGGCACCATCCATGGGCAGCATGTGTCATCGCTATCAAAGGATGAGACCCTAAAGATTGCAGAAGGCAAAGAGGAGGGCAAGCTTCACATGGTAGGTAACATTTGTCCCTCTTTATTTCAGCATAATAATGAAAAAATAAATCAAGGTGATTTATTCAAGCAAAGCAAGGACACATAAGTCCATACATCCTTCCATGATATATGCCTTGATGTCTCCTTACTTGAAGGAATTCCACCAAGGAGTTCCCATGATGAGCAGAAGAGAAAAGTGTTCCCTCAACCTTGGGCGTCAATGTCATCTCTTTCTAAAAGGGAAGCCAACACAACATTGGAGACTTTGGGTAAGAAGCATGCTTATGTAAATAAAATCTTATTTCATGACTGCATGTATTCTATTACTTTACATTTGCAGACCATAACTCCCAAAGGGAGTGTTTTACCTTACAAGCTTCATGGCCAACTATGGAGCAAGATTATTTTCAAATATGGCCACTCCCTTGATGGGTTAAGGGAGGTGTTACAACATGATGGGTGCTTCCCTAAAGCATGAAATATACATTTCACTTTAAGCCATGGTGAAATGATAAGGGCAGCAAGTAAGTGGCATGCAAACCACTTACAATATCTAGATCTAAAGCAGGGAGGAGATCACCTGTGTTGGTTCCTATTGTGTGAGTTTGGGTACCACCCAAGGTTTTTGAATTTATTATCTCATGCCTTGTATTTCAAGAAAATAATGCGTAATAAGAAGGCATGATTTTTTTGGTTGATGAGGAGATATTATGGATACCCCATGATGAATTCCATGTCCATACATCTACTTGTATCCATGACGTATGTACATGTATTTCTATTTAGAATGAATATCATAATCATGTATGTACTTTGGGTTGGGAGAAGATGTAACCTTCTCATGGGATGGCATAAGGGAGTATGTTTATATCATGATGTTAATGATGCTCCAATCTTTATTGTAAACATGAGAGGATGAAATGTACAATGGGAGAATGTATCCATTGGGAATGCAATCTCCCAAATTCATTTGTATTTCAAAAATACGATAGAACCTTATATGGCTGTTGCATTATATATTGTGTTTTCTTATGCAAAAGGTCATGTATTGGGCTTATTTCATGGGAAGGGATCTCTCACAAGGGAGAAATTTGAGCAAGGCATGTGTTTCTTGAATCATGTTCAACCAACACCTAATATCCTCCATTATTTCCAAGCTTTGAAGAAGCTTATGGTAGAAAAAAGGTGGTGGGATGGCCACTTATTGTATCATGATTTGAGGTAGCTAGAGGATGGGAAAATCCGGTCTCAAAGGAGGGACTTGGGTCACCATCCAATGACACTCAGTCCATATTTCTGTTGGAGGACCTATGGTGAAAACGATTTTTTCACTATATGCATAAGAGGTTGGGCAAGAAGGCTCACTAGAATCCATGAAGAGAATAATGAAGGTCCAAGCTCCTCTTGGCTTCATGAGAACTACATTTTTGTAGCCCAGGATAAACAACTCGACATCCATTAAAAATGGGAAGAGGGATAGCATGAGTGGAATATATATATCTCTCATTTCCAGCCTTATAGCCCCTACTCAGTGCACATGATGGGGATTAATGATTCTTTTTATGAGATATCAAGAATGGATCCTTTTACTTGGATGATAGCATGGAGAGTAAAGGCTCTTAAAGAGGTTGAAGTACCCTATATTTACAATCTCTCATGCCTTGAGAAGACCAATGGACAACCTATAATTCTTCCTTTGTATCTCCCAATTCTTCATGATGACAGCTATATGGTTCATTCCAGGGAAGAGACAATTCCATTGGAGATTTTGCAGCACTCACCTTGCAGTTGCTTGAGGACAAGCAAAAATTTTGGAGGGGAGGACTGTAATATTCCTAATTAGCCCAAGCTAATAGGAATAGTTCATTTTGTTTCCTTTTTATTATTTGTTGAATAAAATGTAAAGGAGGACATGAAAAACTCCTTAAATCAAAGAATAAATACATGCCCAATGTGAAAAGGGATAAATCTGGGCCCATGTAATAAAATCCACTTGTGTGTGAAACAGGATTGAGACAATTGACTCGGTCAACAGGACCAAATCTCAGTTCTGTCTAGATTCACTAACCATCTAGAGACTTAGCGCAGTTTTAGATGGAATGGCTTCAAGTGAAAGGAGCTAAAGTTTTGTAAGTGGTTTAGGGTTTTGCACATCCTCATCTTATAAAAGGAAGGAGAAGGCTCAAGGAAAGTTTGTTGAAGATATTCAGAATTTAGTCTTCTTAGACTAATTCCAATTCTTTGGGGTGTTTAGCGAGAGAATAGTGAGGGTTTCATGTGTAGGAATCCTCCCTTCTTCCTTGAGGATTTATCAGAGGAGATTGTGCTACTTTGGCCCACTATTTGGCATTGGCCAAGCTCCATCTCTCTTAGGCATCATAAATCCAGTCATGATTTACTTGCTTCAGTGAGCTGCAGCAAGTGGGAATCTAGATCTATAGAGATCTAGCTTGTTTTAGGAGCCTCTTTTCATGGAGTGTGTCTTTGAAAATATTGGAAGAGTGCTTCTCCTAATTTTGCTTCAGATCCATATCTTGTCATTAGGCCAAATGTTCTCCAATTATTCAACACAGTCACTTGAGGAAACTATGTCCTTTTTGCAGGCAGAGTTGCACTGTGGGTTTTGCATCAGTTTGGAGGATAGATCTCTAGTGGAAGGGATCCTTCCCTTCACTACGGTGATCCATAGATTGGCCAACCAATCTATGTTCTATTTCAGATATGATATATTGTGTTTCATTTTCTTCAAAAATTTCTGAAGTTTACTGCAGATCCATGGTGTAGATCTCAGATCTAATCAGTATTCATCTTCTTTGAGATCCCCAAGGGGAATGTACTAAAAATATAATTTTGCATATATATCCCATTCAGATCTATCATTTTGTACTCATATATTTTCTAGATCGGAAATATAATGAAACACTGCTTCAGCTTCCTAAAAATTATGTTGTCTGGTTTATCTTGCATTTCCTTGTATCTTTATGCTGGGTTTTGAGGCCTTTCTTCATGTATAAATCTCTATTTTCTAATATAAAGCCATTGGATCACATTATAAAATTTCCATACTGATTTTCCATCATTATTTCAGTTAAACCCTTTAGAAAAGTACTCTCTTGTGCTTTAGCAAATTTCTCCATACTCCAGGTCATGGGAAATCAGGGTTTTCTAGCCTAGTTAGGAAAGGAGGAACTGTTTAACACAAAAAAATGCATGTTTTTTGCTGAAATTTGACATGGGAGTCCTTCATAATACCAGATATCATATCCAACCACTTTCCCATCTTATTTTTACGCATATCTCTGAATACATTCGTTTTAGGGCCTAAATCATCACTTTTCCCCACCTTTTTCCTTATAAAGCGCTATATAAAGATGTTGCTACATACTATATTGAAGGATAAGTGGTTTGAGATCTATTATTACTGATATTTTTGCCTTTACAACTCTGTAATACCTTAGGGTATTCTCATTGTTGTAGAAATTCCAGATCTGGAACATTACAGGGTCCATCTAATGATAGTAGGTTAGATGACTAAAAAATGGTGTAACATCTCTCATTTACCATTGAAAGAATATGTTTCTTTTCTGTAAGGGTATTATTCTTGGAGGAATACCCTTGAGGACTCATACAATGTCTTTCATAGGTAGTTGGACCATCTAGGTTTCACACCATGTCCACAACATTTACATGTATAATACCCTTTTGTTACAAGGTCTGCGATATTATTGTATACAATATGCATGTCGTATTAAATATTATCATGAATAGGATAACAATTAAAATGAATTAAATAACTTATATGTGAAATAACATTGTTACGTATATAAACAAATCAATAAACATGTAATTTACCAAAGAAAAATCCTAAGACTGGATAATCATGTGTCATGTAAGCACATATGCCATACAATGTAAAACTCCTCTATGTTGCGATGGGTCTTGATACATCATATAAATTTATCCTATCCCATAATTCTTTCAATTCATCTACCAGTCTTTATGACACCACAAAGCCGAAGGTCAGCCCAAATGGAGGGATGGTCAACAACTACGTGGCTCGGTCAGCATTTCCCCTTGGACAACCCAGGTTTTTGCCCACGTAGTCTACTTTCTCATTTTTTTGAAGTTTATTTATCAAATTCATGGAATTTGATAATTAAACATTATAACACAACATTGGCTTTAAATTATATTCCTGAACCCTTTATGATCAAAGTTCAAACTCTCGCACTTTATATTAATACTCTGTGCCTTTTAAACAAATGAATTTATTATAGACCGTGGCTCCGGCCCCACATATATGTCAATCGTCCAATCAATCAAACGCTTGTACCTTAGTTAACCTCCAGGCTCCTTTATTAACCTCCGCCCATCTTTGTCAGGTTACCACCATCCGATAACATCTTTCCAAATCAATGGCTCGTATGCATTTCGCCTGGCATCCGGCATCGGTATTTAACGCACGATGGCGCACTTTAAAGGGAAGTTTTTAAACTTCGCCTAAGCCACGTGTTGTACAATGAATGGAATCGCTCCTCGTCTGGGGAATACCACTTAGCCCCGAAAGGTGGTGTGGAATGGGCTACCCACTTTTGTGATTCCGCTAGTGGTTTTTCTACAGGGCTTGACCACGGTTGCAAGTCTGGTTTATAAAATTCGTTTATCTGCTCTGGTTGCTAACTCAGGGTTTAGTCTCGGTTTCAACCTTCAATTTGAAATAAACGAATTCATCTCTTTATTAAACGAGATTCACCATTATTGACAGATTTCGCCTCCATACGGATTTCTTCACGAGATTTATCTAACCAATTTCAGGGAAATATACGGGGAATTGCGGAATCGATACAATGGTTCGACTCAGGAGTTATATATGCGCAAAATTCAATCAGTTCACAATCAAACGAATTTCCTCACAATTAATAACCTAAGACAATTAGATAGTTAACAGAACTGAATTCATTTAACTGGAAGCAATTGACAACACACAGAGGTTTATTGCAGAAATATCCTCTCCTCTATTCCTCCTCTTCTTCTCCCCCTCTATTTATCCGAGGGATTACAATTTATATACAGAACATATGACTCTTCGGTTCCTCTGAGAGGACCATTCAGGAAAATCAAATTCCTAAGTACAATTATTCAATTAACAGAACTGTTTGACTTCTACAACTCTGTCTGCTCTAATAATACAATCAGCTGAGGTATTGACACCTAGCTGTAACAATTCAAATGCTTTCAAACCCTCCTAGCCACAACATGTGGAAAAAACCTCCTACATTGTTGGCTAGTGTCTAATGCCCCTGCATCAGACTCCCTAGGGCAATCTTCTTCATGGGCTCCTATCCATGAGCCCCTCCACTGATCTGCCTACCTTCTGCAAAATTTCTTCAGTCATCCAAGTGGCATCTTCCTCTGGCTTATCCTTCCATTTGTTCAAGTACTGAAAGTACTCTTGTCTTCTGGTTGTTCTGAACACTCTCTTGTTGAATATCCTCTCTAGTTGCAAAGGTTGTGTTGGAGGTAGCTTTTCCTTCCACTCAATCTATTCCTTGTCTGCTGATCTTTCTTCTACACCATCATCCTCATACTTGTACAAATCTGCAACATTAAAAATGGGAGATATTCCAACATCAGGTGGCAATTCAATATCATAAGCATTTGCAGAAAACTTTATAAGTATCTTGCATGGCCCAATCTTTTTGAACTTCAATTTCTTATACTGCTTCTTTGGGAATCTCTCCTTTCTCAAGTGTGCCAAAACCAGATCTCCTACTTCAAAATGAACTTCTTTTCTGCTCAAGTCTGCTCTGTTTTTGTATTTGATGCTGCTACCTTGTAATTTTTGTTTCACTTGTTCATGTATGGCCAGGATCTCTGAAGCAAATTCTTCACCATATGCACTCCTTAGCTCTGCTCTTCCCAGATTTCTTAACTCTGATATTCCTCTGGGGTGCCTTCCATAAACAATATGAAATGGACTCTGCCCTGTGCTCCTGTTTGGTGAGTCATTATATGCATACTCCGCCTGGGGCAAAATATGATCCCACTGCTTGGGATGCTCTCCTGCAAGACTTCTCAACAAATTTCCTAGACTCCTATTCACCACTTCAGTCTATCCATCAGTCTGGGGATGATAAGCTGAGCTGAAACTTATTTTGGTACCAATATTCTTCCACAGTGTCCTCCAAAAGTGACCCACAAATCTGGTGTCTCTATCTGAGACAATACTCTTGGGCAACCCATGCAATCTAACAACTTCTTTGAAAAACAAGTTAGCAACATGGGTGGCATCACTAGTTTTGTAACATGGAATAAAATGTGCCATTTTTGAGAATCTGTCCACCACAAAAAAGACTGCATGATTCCCTCTCTGAGTCTTGGGCAACCCTAGAACAAAATCCATACTCACCATGTGCCAAGGCCTATCTGGGATAGGCAAGGGAGTGTACAATCCTGCATTCATGCTCCTTCCTTTAGCATACTGACAAATTTTTCAATTCTTCATGAACTTGTCCACTTCTGTTCTCATCTTGGGCCAGAAATAAAGGGCATACTGACAGATTTTGAAATTCTTCACGAAATTTTCCACTTTTTTTCTCATCTTGGGCCAGAAATAAAGGTGACTCAGCTGCTCATAAGTCTTATCAGCACCAAAGTGTCCAGCAAGTCCACCACTATGCTTTTCTTTGATCAAATTTTCTCTCATGGAACATTTTGGTACACACAGTTGGTTCTTTCTGAATAACAAGTCTTCCTGCAGAAAATAATCCAGTCACTGGCTTCTGTCTATTAAAACAGGGTTACTACATGCCTCAAATGCTTCTTTAAAATCAGGATCTGTTTTATACAATTCTTTGAGAAAATAAAATCCTACAACCTCAAAATTATTTTATTGAACAAGCAAGTGTCTCCTACTCAAAGCATCAGCTGCTTTATTGGCTTGGCCACTTATATGTTTCAAAACAAAATTAAAACCTTGGAGATACTCAACCCATTTAGCATGCTCATGTTTCAACTTGGGCTGCTGTACAATATACTGCAAAGCATGATTTTCATAATATAATACAAATTCCCTGGACATCAAGTAATGTCTCCACTTCTTCAATGTCTGAACAATTGCATAGAATTCCTTCTCATAAGAGGAATACTTTCTTCTGGTGTCATTCAAATTTTCACTGAAATAGGCTATAGGCCTATCATCCTGACTCAATAAAGCTCCAATGGCTTCCCCACTGGCATCACATTTTACTTGAAATGGTTTAGTAAAATCAGGCAGAATAAAAACAGGCTTCTCTGTTATCTTTTGCTTCAATAGTTTAAAACTTATTTCTACTTAGCAGCCCACTTAAATGGTTGTTTTCTCTTCTTTATGGTCTCAATTATGGGTGCATTAATCTTACTGAAGTTTCTTATAAACTTTCTGTAAAAACTAGCAAGTCCATGGAAACTTCTTACCTCAAAAATACTCCTGGGTGAAGGCCACTCCACAATTTCCTTAACCTTTTCTGGGTCCATCTTCAATCCTTCTGCAGAAACAGAAAAACCCAAATACACCAACTCTTCCTTCATGAATGAGCATTTCTTCAAATTTATCAGTAGTTTCTCTTGGTGCAGCTTCTTCAAGACATGATTAAGATGCCTTAAATGTTCTTCTTTAGTTCTGTTGAAAACCAATATATCATCCAAATACACTATCACAAATTTACCAATGAATTCTTTCAACACTTCATTCATAAGTCTCATAAAATTTCTAGGTGTATTTGACAACCCAAAAGGCATTACCATCCATTCATATAACCCTTCATTTGTTTTAAAGGTAGTTTTCCACTCATCACCCTCTGTTATTCTAATTTGATGATATCCACTTTTTAAATCTATCTTCGAAAATTATTTAGCACCACTCAAAGAGTCCATCAAATCCTCAATTCTAGGCAAAGGGAATCTGTACTTGATTGTGATCTTATTAATTTCTCTGGAATCAGTACACATCCTCCAGCCCCCATCTTTCTTTGGGCTCAGTACTGCCGGTACTGCACATGGACTCAGACTTTCTCGGATCAGTCCTTTGTCCACCAACTCCTGCACTTGTCTCCTGATTTCCTCATTTTCCTTGGGAGTCATTCTGTAGGCTGCCTTATTTGGAAAATTTGAACCAAGGATAAAATCTATCTGATGGCTGATCTTTCTCATAGGCGGCATCTCATTAGGTAAATCATCCACAACAACGTCACAGTAATCAGCTAACATCTCTTGTATCTCTACTGGTAAATCAGAAATCTTTGTAGAAGTAAGAACTACTTTAGGCTTGCAAACTAAAGCAAAGCTTACCTCTTCTTCTTCTATCTGCTGCAGATATTCCTTCCCGCTCGGCAACAAGGTCTTTGGATCAATCACTCTGTTGGATGGCTCTCCTTCTTCCATGGGTATCAATGTATGACGTACCCCATCTTTGAAGAACTTGTAAGTGTTCTTCTTGCCATCATGTACTACTGCTCTGTCAAACTGCCAAGGTCTACCCAGCAGTATATGACACACATCAATGGGCATTACATCACACAAAACTTTGTCCTTGTATTTTCCCATTTGCAGCTCTATCTCGCACTGTTCTTTCACAACCAGCTGGTGCCCCTTATGCAGCCAGGACACCCTATAGGGAGTTGGATGCTCCCTAGTCTTCAGCTTCAACTTTTCTATCACCTCAGTGGAAACCAAATTTTTTGTGATGCCGCTATCAATGAATAGCTGGCAGCATTTCCCTTGGACTTTGCATATGATACTAAACAAAGTCTTCCTTTGTGCAGGCTCAGTGATCTCTTTGGCTTGCTTCAACAGGACCTTATTTACCACTAAGGATTCTCCCCTCTCTGGAAGAATTTATTCTTCAATTTATACTTCTTCTCCAGTCTGGGCAACAACAACATTCCTTCGGCCAGCACCCACATTCTTCGGACATTCATAGTGCTTATGTCCCACTTTCTGACATCTATAACACCTCAATTATCGACCTCTGCCTCTGTCTCCTCTTCCTTTTCCTTTGTAAGAACCCCTTCTTCCCCTTGCATCATCCTTTGCAGATGCATTCTGAGGTGAGCTACTGTTAGCTCCATCCCTCGGTGTAGCAGGCTTCCCTCTACCACCCTGACTTCCCTTCCCACGGAAAGCACCTCTCTTCTTGGCAGACTATTTCCTCAGGAGTTTCTCCTCTGATTTCAAGGCCATCTGATAGGCCTCTTTCACTGTCTTAGGAGACAGGAGACCAATTTCATATTGGATCTCCAGCTTGAGACCATTCACATATCTGGCAGTCTTCTCTGGTGTATCTTGGAATTGCCTAGCTCTTATGCTCACTCTGTAGAATTCCTCTGTGTACTCTTTTACTGTCAGCAACCTCTGTCTCAGGTTCTACATCTGTCTATACAATGTCAGTTGGTAATCACTGGGCAGGAATTTACCTTTTAGTTTAGCCATCATTCTGGTCTAGCTTTTAATAGGTTGCTTGCCAACTCTCCTCCTTTCTTCCTGCACTCCATCCCACCAAAGTGCAGCATGTCCTTTTAGCTTTGTCACTGCAAACTTGACCTTTTTATCTTCTCTTATTTCTTCATAGTCGAAGCACTTGTTCAATTCATTTTTCAGTCCACCAGCTCCTCTGGATTCAGTCCCCCTGTATAAGTCGACAGTTCAAATCTGCGCTTAACTGCAGACCCCAGAACAGTTCTGAGGAGCCTCAAGTCAGGAGGAATTTCAACATTTTCTTCAGCTTCTTCTACCTCAGGTTCACTGGTGTCTTCAGGATCTCTGGTCTGTCTTCGCTCCACGACATCCATCCTGGCCTCAACCCTCTACAACATCTCCAACACCTCTGCATTGGCTACAGGTCTCCTTCTACCAGCACCTCTACCAACTCGGATTGCCATGTCAGCAAAACAACTTTAAGCATGGCTCTGATACCACTAATGACGCAAAAAAGCCGAAAGTCAGCCCAAATGGAGGGATGATCAACAACTACGTGGCTCGGTTAGCATTTCCCCTTGGAAAACCCAGTTCTTTTCCCACATAGTCTACTTTCTCTTTTTTTTGAAGTTTATTTATCAAATTCATGGAATTTGATAATTAAATGTTATAACACAACATTGGCTTTAAATTATATTCCCAAACCCTTTATGATCAAAGTTCAAACTCTCGCACTTTATATTAATACTCTGTGCTTTTTAAACAAATGACTTTATTATAGACCGTGGCTCCGGCCCCACATATATGTCAATCGTCCAATCAATCAAACACTCATACCTTAGTTAACCTCTGGGCTCCTTTATTAACCTCCACCCATCTTTGTCAGGTTACCACCGTCCAATAACCTGTTTCCAAATCAATGGCTCGTATGCATTTTTCCTGACATCCGGCATCGGTCTTTAACGCGTAATGGCGCACTTTAAAGGGTGGTTTTGAAACTTCACCTAAGCCACGTGTTGTACAATGAATGCATTCGCTCCTCGTCTGGGGAATACAACTTAGCCCCGAAAGGTGGTGCGGAATGGGCAACCCACTTTTGTGATTCCGCCATTGGTTTTTCTACAGGGCTTGACCACGGTTGCAAGTCTGGTTTATAACATTCGTTTATCTTCTCCGGTTGCTAACTCAAGGTTTAGTCTCGGTTCTGACCTTCAATTTTAAATAAACGAATTCATCTCTTTATTAAACGAGATTCACCATTACTGACAGATTTCGCCTCCATACGGATTTCTTCACAGGATTTATCTAACCAATTTCAGGGAAATATATGGGGAATTTCGAAATCGATACAATGGTTTGAATCAAGAGTTATATATGCACAGAATTCAATCACTTCACAATCAAACGAATTTCCTCACAATTAATGACCCAAGACAATTAGATAGTTAACAGAACTGAATTCATTTAATTGGAAGCAATCGACAACACACAAAGGTTTATTACAGAAATCTCCTCTCCTCTGTTCCTCCTCTTCTTCTCCCCCTTTATTTATCTGAGGGATTACAATTTATATACAGAACATATGACTGTTCAGTTCCTCTGAGAGGACCGTTTAGGAAAATCAAACGCCTAAGTACAATTATTCAATTAACAGAACTGTTCGACTTCTACTGCTCTATCTGCTCTAATAATACAATCAGCTAAGGCATTGAGACCTAGCTGTAACAATTCAAATTCTTTCAAACCCTCCTAGCCACAACATGTGGACAAAACCTCCTACATTGATAGCTAGTGTCTAATGCCCCTGCATCAGTTTATAAGTAGACATCCATATTCTTCACTTGTCTTCTACCAGGGAGTATGATAGCCAACATAATATGTTCATTCTTCACAGAAAACCATGGGGGGATATTGTTATTGATTTTTAGGTCCCTATATTACTAGTTTAGTCCCTTATTGTTATTGTGTAGCCCCCTTATTGTTACTGTTGTACCCCTGTAACCCCAATATTTTTATTATTGTGCCCTCACATTTTTATTGTTAGGTTGGCTAGGATTATATTGTGGGCCCATGGACTCCTATATATAGGAGGTTTTGGTCATTTGTATCATCCAATAATTTTTTATTTATGTAATGTAGTGGAGGTTTCCCCCTTGAAGTGGCTGATTTATAAGGCGTTTATCTCTCTTTCCTTCTATTTTTGGAGTTGGTTTCATAACATTTGGTATTAGAGCTTTGGATTCTACAGTTTCACTACTCCAAACCGATCATCGTGGAATTTTCTCTATAATGTTTTTTATAAGAAGGTTTCAAAGCTGAAATCTAGAGGAGCTTGTTGCAAAATTCCAGAGCTTGGTTCGCAATATTTTTGGAGATATGATATGTGGAAGTTATGGCTTTTTGTAGGCTCCTGAATTTAACCTAAACAGGTCATCACGACATTGTCGCTATAAATATTTTTCTATGAGGTTTGATAAGCTTAATTTTCACAGAGAGAAGCCGAATTCCTGAATGACCTCCTGTAAAAATTTCAAATCTTGGTTCACAATATTTTTGGAGATATGATCTATGGAAGTTAGGATTTTTTCAGGGTCCCGAATTTCATATCAAAGAGGTGACCGTGGGAAAAATGTTATAAGTCTCTCTTTCAGCATCTGATTGAGATTCTGTAAAAAGTGGCTGCAAGTACATGGAATGTAGCTTCCTGTCTAAAACTTTTAGAGCCAAGGGAGGAAACAATGACACACGAAAAGTCATATAAGTTCGCTCTACTAAACCAGTCCATAATTAGGTCATTGTGGGATATTTGACATAAATTTTCCTTGAAGAATCAGAGGGCTAGATCAGTGCCAAAATTTAGATATTGAAAATCCTAAATCACAGAGATAATTCAGTTTCAATATCGAGCTCCACAAAAGAAATAAAAAAGTGTGTATTTTTTTTCGAATTACATAAGTCTCGTTTGAAAAAAAATAGTTTGAATTTATTCCAAGGGCATATTGAAAAATAGATATCAGTATTGGGTTCTAAAATGACCCCTAAAAATAATTCAAAACCCATTAAGCCTTCAAAAGGCTCTACTATTACTCATGAAGATGATAAATCCAAATGAGATGTCAAAATTACAAGAGCAAGTGCAACTATCGCAAAGAGAAACAAAAAATGAAATGGAAGTTTTGAAGAAAGGCGTGGAAAATAAGATGGATGGTTTGAAGAATGGCATGGAAGCTAAGATGGAGGGCATGGAAGTTGGCATGGAAGTTTTATGGAAGGACCATCATATTCCAAAGATGGATATGATGAAGTTTTCTGGCATGGATCTCGTAACATGGATACTACAGATGGACCAATATTTTTATCTTAATAATGTGGAAAACACACAAAAGCTATGCATTGAAACTTTACATTTAGAAAAAAATACATTTGTATGGTATCAATGGCTTTTCTCCCATAAAAAAATTGTCACTTGGTCAATTTTTATGAAGGAAATGATAGCACGTTATGAGGATACAAAAAGCAATACCTTCTTTAGCCAATTGATAAATCTCAAACAAAAGGGTTTAGTAGGGGAGCACATTGAGGACTTCAAAAAATTGAATATAAGGGTAACTAATATTCCATAGGAACACAAGACTGATGTCTTCATAGGGACTTTAAAGGATAACATCCAACATGAAGTTCTAGTTTGGGAACCTGATTCATTGGAAAAGGCATTCAGGTTGGCAAGAACAATTGAATGTAAAATTATGGCAACAAGGAAACCTACCACTCACATATATAAATATGGAAGTGGTGCTACTCCTAGACTTCCACAACCTAGAAGGTTGACACCACAACAATTGGAAGAAAAATGTGTGAAGGGGCTTTGCTGTAGTTGTGATAGAAAATTCACTAAAGGTCATAAGTGTGCTGAGAAGAAATTATTTTATATAGATTGTGAAGAGGAAGAAAAAAATGAACAAGAATATTCAAAATAAGAGGATATACACCAGGAACCAACCCTATAAGAGGAAGAAATGAGTCTGAACATATCATGTAATGCATTGGTAGGAATTACCACTAAGCAAACTCTCAAGATAGAAGGACATGTCAAGAAGAAAAAGGTAATAGTGTTGATTGATTTGAGTAGTACCCATAATTTTATTCATTGTAAGGTAGCCAAGGAATTGAATTGTTTCCTATACCCAGCAACAGAATGTCAAGTGATGGTTGCAAATGGAGGAACTATAAATTGCTTTGGAAAATGCCATAATATCAAGATAACCATGGGGGAATATGTGTTGAATATTCCAATGCTTTCCATTCCCATTTCTTGAAATTTTTTACAGAAGGAAACGAAGTCGAATCACAAGGTATTATAGGGAAGCTAGGAAAGATAATAAGCTCTAATTTCATGACTAATCTTCTGAAGAAAGAACAATGAGGCGTAACAACACAATTATACTCACTAGAAGTTCCAACATCAAAATCATCTATTTCTTCAAATCTCCAAAAAGTCTTGGACAATCATTCCAAGGTGTTTGAAAATCCCAAAGGACTCCCACCTATTCGTGATCATGATCATGTTATTCATTTGATTATAAGAAGTTTTCCTCCAAACATCAGGCCTTATAGATATCCTTATGTCAAAGTTCAACCTAGTCAAAGTTCTTTCTCTACTCTATTAGTATTGGTGCACAAAAAGGATGGATCATGGTGCATGTGTCTGAATTATAGGGAGCTCAATAAGCTCACCATTAAAGATAAATTTCACATTCCTATGATTGATGAATTATTGGATGAATTACATGGAGCAATTTATTTTACCAAGTTGGATCTTTGCTCAGGATATCATCAAATTAGAATCAATTCTACTAAAGATACTCCAAAAATAGCATTTCGAACTCATGAGGGTCATTATGAATTTTTGGTCATGCCTTTTGGCCTTACCAATTCACCTTCTACATTTCAAGGATTGATGAATTCCATTTTCAAACCCTTCCTTAGAAAATTTGTGCTAATAGTTTTTGATGATATACTAATCTACAACAGGTCTTAGAAGGATCATTTTCAACATGTCAAGAGGGTGCTCAAACTATTGCAGGAGAAACAATTATATGCATAAACATCCAAATGTTTCTTTGGAGTACAAGAGGTGGAATATCTGGGTCATATTGTATCTCATGAGGGTGTTAAGGTAGACCCTAAAAAAATTAAAGACATTAAGGAATGGAAATTCCCCACTACCATAAAGCACTTGTGATGATTTCTCGGGTTAACAGGGTATTATCGCAAGTTTGTTAAGAATTATGGGAGAATAGTAGCACCTCTAACAACATTATTGAAAGATGCATTTTCATGTAATATTGAAGCAACTAAGGCCTTTGAACATCTTAAAGAGGCAATGTGCCTAGCACCGGTCTTAGCTATGCCAGACTTCACAAAAACCTTTATTGTGGAATGTGAGACCTCAGGAAATGTAATTGGTGCTATTTTAATGCAAGAAGGAAGAGTCATTTCTTTTGAAATTCGTGCAATCAAAGGAAAGTATTTACAGAAAGATATTTATGAGAATGAAATGTTAGAAATACTACATGCACTAAAGAAATGGTGACCTTACCTAATGGGAAGACACTTCAAGGTAAAAGCTGATCATGATAGTTTTAAACACTTTTTGGAGCAAATAATATCTTCAAAAGACCATAAAATATGGGTCACAAATATGTTGGGTTATGACTTTGAAATAATATACAAAAAAGGGAAGCTAAAAGTTGTTGCAGATGCACTCTCAAGAAATAATGAAGAGGTGGAATCATTGTTGTGTGCCATTTCTATAATCCAACCAGATTGGATAACTGAAGCAAGGGATGAATGGAATAAGGATGAAGAAGTGTAGACACTCATTCAAAAGTTGCAGAAAGATCCTAGTACATCTGATACATTTATTTGGAAAAATGATTCCTTATGGTACAACAATCACTTATATCTTTGTAAGAATTCTCAACTAAAACAAAATATTCTTTTGGAATTGCACACTTCTCCTTTAGGATTACACTCAGGATTTTTAAAAACTTACCAGAGGATGAAGAAATAATTTTTTTGCGATAGCCTTAAATATGATATTCAAAATTTTGTGCTGGAATTTTTGGTTTTCCAGCAAAATAAAGTTGAGACAATTAAGACCCCAGGTCTTCTACAACCTTTATCCATTCCAAGTCAACATTAGGAGGAGATTTCAATGGATTTTATCACAGATTTACCTAAGTCTGAAGGAAAGAGTGTCATCATGGTGGTAGTTGATAGACTTACCAAGTATGCACACTTTTGTGCATTATCTCATCCATTTAAAGCAAGTACAGTTGCTACTAGATTTATGGATACAATTCAAAAGCTACATGGAAACCCAAAGGTTATTGTGAGTGACAGAGATCCCATTTTTACTCGAAATTTTTGGATGGAATTATTTTCTTGTTTGGGTACTCAATTAGCTCATATCTCATCTTATCATCCTCAATCCGATGGTCAAACTGAGATAGTGAATAAATGTTTGCAAGGATATATTCGTTGTTTTGTATCTGATAAACAAACACAATGGGTCAAGTGGTTACCTCTTGTTGAATGGTGGTATAACACTTCCTTCCATACTGCAGCAAAAATGACCCCATTTATGGAACTTTATGGATACATCCACCATCCATCACATCATCTTTAAGAGAGAATTGTAAGGTTCAAGCAGTGGAAGATCACATCGAGCATCAACAAGAAGTTCTCCAACTGTTAAAGGATAACCTAAATTTGGCACAAAATCGAATGAAACAACAGGCAGATCAACATCGCAAGGAGATAATTTTTGATGTAGGATGTTGGGTATTTTTACGACTACAACCATACAAATAGGTGTCCCTCAAGAAATCTAAGAAGGATAATAAATTATCACCAAAATAATATGGTCCTTATAAGGTGTTGCAAAATATTGGTACTATGGCATACAAATTGGAGCTTCCTAATTTTTCGTGAGTGCATCCATTTTTCCATGTTTCATGCTTAAAGAAGGTTATAGGTGAAAATATTCCAGTTCAAACAATATTTCCAGATCTTTATGAGGAAGTAAAATTCATATTGGAACCTAAAGCGGTCACGAAAACAAGAACTCACTAGCTACGAAATCGATCAATTTCTGAGTATCTTATCAAGTGGAAGAACTTACCCACTGAAGATTCTAGATGGGAGGATGAGAATTTTATACAGAAGCACCCAGAGCTACTCAAGCATTGAGGACAACGTTTTTTTCTTTTTTGAAGGAGAAGGGAATGTTAGGTCCATATATTACTAGTTTAGTCCCTTATTGTTATTGTGTAGCCCCCTTATTGTTACTGTTGTACCCCTGTAACCCCAATATTGTTATTATTGTGTCCTTAAAATGCTATTATTAGTTCGAATACGATTATATTGTGGGCCCATGGACTCCTATATATAGAAGGATGTTTTGGTCATTTGTATCATCCAAGAATTATTCATGTATGTAATGTATTGGAAGTTTCCCCCTCGAGTGGTTGATTTCTAAGGCATTGATCTCTCTTTTCTTCTATTTTTGGAGTTGGTTTCATAACATTGATCACTACTACAAGACAAACATACTAGTTAGTGTTCTCGAGGGAATATGGGATGACGCCATGCATGGCTATTCTGAGTTGTAGACTTCATACTTCATCCTTGAATTTTTTAGGCCATGTACCCTCTATATGCTTAATGTCTATTGAATATGTTTGGATTCTCATAACTCCCAACTCACTTCTATATGAGGCATGTCATCCGTGCAACATAGATAATTGTTTGCAATGAAAGAGCCTTTGAATCCTTGGGATTATATGCATGTGCCTCAATATCTTAGAAGTAGTACCATGTGATTTACCCTTATTTTTTGATTTATCATACCTGTGATGACCACATTTCGAACATATCTCTTTCTCTGCATATTATCCTCTATATAGAATACAATAATTTGGACATGCATGATATGATATGTACTCAACACCCAATATTTTCAACAATTTATTTGCCTCTTCACCACTACTATGAAAGACATTATCACTCGGAAGAACCTTGTCTTTAAATAACATGTAGTTGGTCATGGACAATATTAAATATACATTAATGCCATTAATGTTCATAAAATTGACCATTTTTAATGTTCATTGTGCGATTATATTTCTCAAAATATAAGGGAGGACTTGATGGTCAGTTACCTCAAAATTTCCAAGAAACATGCATTCGACAAGCCAAAATTTTCTTTCCAGTTTTACAGTAGCATCGTTGTCACCAACTGGGTAGAGAGCGGTGGTGGAAGAAAATTTAAGGCTTTTGAAAAATGTATCAAAGATATGACCATCATCCCCTAGCTGATCATCATTCTGGAATGCATATAACACCATTTTCTCCATGCTAATCTTATGCCTTAAGTAATCATCCATACCAACCTCTATTTGATTGGCTCCACTGCCAGCTTGCGAATAAATACTATTTTTTTGTTAATTCCTAATTGGTGAATTTGGACATAGTGGGAATTGAATAAGTGATTGATTCAACCATTCTTGGTATCGTTTCTCTCTAATTTTTTCTCTTAGTTCGGCCTTCTCTTGGTTTGACATTCTCATGGGGTGCAACGGAATATGGTACATAGGTCTCTTATCATCACTAGAATCCTAATAATTTAAAAAAAAATATTTGAGCATGATTAGTACAAAATCGATGATATCAACTAGTAAGCGCATCTACAATGCATGATTAATTGGTTTGACATTCAAATAATTACATTAATATACCAAAAAATTATTATTACCATCATTGTCCTAGAATTGTGGCTAGAATATGAAATGCTACAATTACCACAGTGAAGTGGTTTTCCATTTTCATCTACCAAATGCTCCTTGCAGTATGCTTCTCTTGATAATAGCTTCCAATGTTTTGGAGCTATATGAATATTTTGTGAATTTGAACTCGATTCTAAATCTACATGAATCTACAAATTTGTACACATTAATTTTATTCAGCTGATTGACATGGATAAAATAAATAAATTCAATTATATAATGAAAATATAAATAAAATATGAAGTAATTATGTCTGGATATGCATAGGGAGAACTTCGCGATGGACTTCGAGAAATATTATGGAACGAGATGAATTTTGAAGAATTTTCCATTAGATATAATTATGAGATTTTCTCCCTTCATTTGAGCAAAATCAACAATAAATTTTGGTGTACAATATACCTAAAAGTAGTTTTAGCACCCTAAAAATGGGCTTACTGTTATCCATGCTAATGTATTCTTAACCGCATCATTGTGTTTTAGTAACAATTCACTATTGCAGTTTTATTAACTAGCTCACCGGTGCTATTAGTTAACAAAGACATAGAAAATCCAGAAATAAAAAAAAGCGCAACTTTCATTTTTTAAGTGACAAAAAAAGGTAAATTGAAAAATGGGCAGTAAATTATTTTCGAAAATCTACTTTCATAAAAATTTCTTTAAACAATAAAAGCTATTCATTATTTCATTATTTTTGCAAAATTTTTAGAGAGGGATTTTCACGGGAGACATACCTAGAGCAAGAGATCATGAGAGCACTGTGGAGCAACAAAATACTTTTGAAGAACCACACTATTCAGAGAACCAGAATTTGAAACATATGGTGATTCACACAAAAGCCCTGTAGTATGGTGATTTTGTTAAATTTTACTATAATAATTTTATTTTTTACAGTTTCTATTGGATTTAATACATGCATATTAAAAATTTGAAATTTTAGTGTGCATTTTCAGAAAAAAAGAAAAAAAACCCTAAAAAATCCATTCTTATGTTAAACCCTTGCTTCTTCTTATTTATGGCACTTCACAATTATGGATTTTCATTTTATATTTATAGGGTTTGTGTTACTATATATATAGTCATATGACATCTAACTCGCATGACCACTTGCAGATTTGGATCCCAATCCATGTCGGCCCTTGCACGATTTTTCAAAAAACAATTTTTATTTTTTTTAAATCAGTGTGCCTTGTTTAAAATAATGCACCAGTGTGCTATTGTAGGATAGCGCATCAACCACGTACCAGAAAAAAAAACACTGTTAGATAGAAACTGGTTTTTATTAATTTATGTTTGTGTTAATCGGTGCACTGGTTAACATATAATGTACCGAGTCTCCTTGTTGAAAAAGAACACCATATGGTGTTTCTACTGTATTGAAGGTGCATTGATAAGAACCTATTGTGCCGCATTCGGTGCGTACTTTGGGAAATGTGCACAATTTTCTTAATTTATTTTTAACCTGAAAAGTATGTGATTTATTTATAAAATATATTAATTAATGGTATGTTACAGGTTTCATATTAATAAAGAAATAGTTGACAAGAGTTCAAGCAACGAAAATACTGATAGCATGTCAAGAAAATAAAAAAGGGTAAGTTCTTTGTAAATCATTTACAAAAAATATTATTTTTGAACTATATGTAAGTTTAACTAATATGTATTGTTTAATGTGTATCATTCAGAGCCACAAAATGATGAATCTCGATAATGTTATTTCTTATCTAAGCTAAGAAGAGCGTAGAAGCTTGATGGAAACATTGCATAAGGATGGATGAGGTGAATGAAAAAATACTATTGATCCAATATGAGCTTCCTTTTCAATTTTCATTAATAATATACTTACAGGAATGTTCTTATAAGAAAAGAAAAAAAAATAGAACATGTGAATGAAAGTGAATTGCTCATTAGCTCATTTGGAGTGGTGTTGGAGGTTAACGAAAGGGGGAGGGGGGGGGGGACTCTTACAAAACTTTGAGGGATCTAGTGGAATGAATGTACAGACGTTCTTTCCACTTAAAATACAAAAATCAAGTCAATGATTCCAAGAACCAAATTTTATTTAAACTACGGGATGAGTTTCCAGAGAATTGGTCAATGAGACATGTTAGACTTTTAATAAAAAATACGTACAATAATAGAAAAGAAGGAAGAAAAAAGTAATATATATTACTAGAAAGAAATCATTTATAAATATAACTTTTGTTATATTTACTTTTCACATATCAATATAAAAATTAAATAGTTTATTGTCATGTTACATTTTCAGGAAGATTATGAAAATATCAAAGGATGATTGAGTTGATATCATAAATATGCCACTAGGAATGTCCAAAATGGTGTACAAGAAGATGGTCAAATAAATGGACATAATTGCATTGCACAATGAGCCATCTCCACAAAAAAGTGCTTCAAATGTGATATGCAATCATTGAATTTTTCGATTAGGTACAATAAATAAACAATTTAGCATTAAATATTACTTTTTCAAGTATTTTCTTAAAGAAAAGAAAAGAATATGGAACCCATTCAGCACATAAAATAGGATGACAAGGAAGAAAAGGGTTGATATCTATGTTTGTGAGTAATTGTTACTTCCTTATAAAAACTTAACTAGATTTCATTTTTGTATATTTTAAGTTATTTTACAACAATCATCATTGAATGTCTTCAAACAGGTGCTAACATACAAAGAAGAACCATTAGAATAATTGATTGACATTGGGTTAAATATGGGTTGTTAATATATTTTGACATATCAAAAATTAATTGTGGAATTTGTAAGCATCCATCTTGCTTTACTTAGCTACATCTATAATTAATAGAACAAAAAAAATATTTAATATTAAATCTGTGATTTTTTATGGGGTATAAAACTTGCAGGAAACAAATTATGGAACTACACCAACAAATGAATTGTTGAATGATGGAATGAAATTTGGTTTTGAAAGAATGTGTATAGCTCATGATTCAATTCTTGATATGGTACATTTCTTTTCGATTTACATTGATGTACACTATTTAATATTACAATTTTAATTATTCTCACTAATGTATATACACTCATTACACTTTATTTATCTTTACAGATGGAGCTTGAAGAAGAAGAAAACAATCGACACAGTGAACAAAAAATTCCTCCAAATAACCCAAGTCATGGAAGTAGCTCGAGCAGTTATGAACAACATGTTTGGATATCAAAGCAAGGTATTGTATTTTGTTAAATATTTTTTATTGAAATCAGATATTTTTTTTAATGTAATGGACATAATTTCCTAATTGAAAGATAAATTGATACCAATAATTGTCCCATTTTGTATGACAAAGAGTGTCTTATATATATATATATATATAATGAAATATGTTTTCATTTATTATATTGTGTTCTCCATTGTCACTGTGAAATGTTACACCACTGAGTAAATATATGAATGATTGAATATTATAATGAAGAGATGTCAAATATGATGATATGATATAACAAATTAATCCAAACATCACATTCAAATGCACTAATAAAAAATTAATTGATATGAATACTATGATAAGATATGTGTCAACTTTTCATGAATAATGAATTTTAAAAAATCACAATAACTCCACTATTATAGGTCGATGTTTCTAAAAGATACAAAATGAACACTGGTGCATTTGTATGATAATTTTCACTAGTGTGTTTCTACGACCTATAGGAACCACACACATACCAATACTAATTCGAATGCCCGATGCGCTTTATCGACGACTATTGCCTAGGAGATCAATAGGTGTTGCATACAACAATACAATTTGCCTTTAATGCGCCTATGTGTTTTTATAAATGAATGGCCCGATGTGTTTTAGCACCTAGATAGCCCAGTGTGGTTTCACACCTTAACCATCCAGTGCATACACCTTCCATCGGCTCGATGCATCTTGCTGGGTGACACACACTAGGGCATTTCTAATCGCCCAGGGGCATTTGAAATTTGTTTTACATCCCGGTGCTTTGTATGTTTACAGTACCATTGTGTACATGCTAAAACACATGGGTGCGTTCACACCTAAGGCACGTACCAATGAAAAAAACATCTGTAGCAACCTATGGCCACCCAATTTTTTTTAGTTGGGTTCAAATTCGTTTAGAAGCTCCGCCGAAACCTCCATTACTGAAAACAGATGTTCTAGCATTTTTATTTTTTTTTACAATTTTCACCAATTTTATAACACTAAAAATCTTATTTATAACCTCCGCTAGAGGGTCCTTTCCTTGTAGTGTGAGGTGGAGAAAAGACACACCTTCAAATTTGCACCACCTAGATTAGGTGATGTATGAGCTCCCAAAAAAATTAAATGAAATATGCTCCAAGAAAGAAAACAACTTGCTGCTTCAAGAAAGTTCCTATTCCATTACCGAGAGATTTCCATGTAGGAAATTCATTAAGATAGGGCAAGGGAGTGATAAAACATATAGCTTCAGAGATCTTTTTTGCTGCTAAGGGGATATTCATCTTCAAACTAAAAAAGAGGGGACGCTAGATAATGAGAAAAAATAGAACTGTCAAGCACTTTGTGAAGGTAATGAACCTCGTAAATGAAGCCAAGAGCCACTCCTCGCAGGGCTATGTGGAAGGGCACAAACACGTCCATCTGCATAATCCCTCTGGTCACTGAGAAGACAACCAAGAAACCCCCAGCATGCTTATCAACATGTACAAAAGCTAGTCACCGAAAGTCTGAGCCTTCTGGCGATGGCCACCAAGGAGCCCCTCGCCCCCTCCGGAAACTGCCCCAATTAGGATGTTTGTCATCTCCCAGACCAAAGATGCCACATCCACCTCCACCAAAATGAAGATGCAATGAGCGACCCGGACCATCGCTAGGGAGATCTCGAACACCAAGAAACTCAAAAAACCCCACAGAGAGAGCAATGCCCTATGGGACAAGGGCATGCCCAGAAAAGAGATCGCTAGCGATATGGCCATGTACCATGAAATCCATAGGACTGCACCCACAACATGTTGCCACACCAAGCATCATATCCACAGCTTCTTCACTTCCTCAATGTTCAAATTCTTAGTTTCCTAAGAAACAAACTAAGAAATAATTCATCGTAATGAAGCCATTTTAAGCCCTGGAAAAGGGGTATCATGGTGGATGACTTAAGCATGAACATGGTAGCTCTGCCATCAAAGAAAATCCCATAAACCGAGTCAAGGTAGCCCACGTTGTTGGGGTTTTCATAAACACATTCAGAAATACTAGAGGAGGACTCTGAGAGCACAACAAGTGCTGAACAAGTATTTTCTCCAACGATGCACATCTTTCTCTAGTATTCCTCTTTTCGGCTTCTTCCTTCATGAATAGTACTCAAGCTTGCCCCCCCTCAATACGGCCACAACCTTCTTCACCAATAAGCCCTGATAAGGATTGTCCTTATCATATGAGGGCAACACAGAGACCTTCTTCGTTGAGAAACCATGACATGGCCTTCTTCACCCATAAATCCTGATAGCGATTGTTCTTCTCATATGAGGGTGGCATGGTCCCGAACATCTTCGCCAAGAAACCCTTGCAAGGTTTTTTCTTCTCTTATGAGAACTTTGATGAAAATATCTTTCCAGCACCCTGTGAGGGTTTGCAAGCTCTATAAATAAAAGAATCAAGCAAGACAAGTGAAATGAGATATGACCTATGCTCAAAAAGTTATCAATAACTGTTCTTCGAGCTACCTTCATCAAACCACTTAAAATATTTTAATTATCTAACATATAATCCATTCAACTAAGTAATACATATCTCATCTCCAAAATTAATATTTGTATTTATTTAATTTTAAAACCAATAAAATCACACACACACACACACACACACATATATATATATATATATTATTTTATTTACTTCAAAAAAATCATGAAAATAAAAACAAAACAAAAATGATTAAATATCTTATACTTAACTTATGCTTATTATTTTTATAAATATTATATTATGCTTAACTATCTGGTATAATATAGTTTTATTTTCAATATAACAAAACATTACTAAATAATTTTATTTAAAACAATAATTTTTTTCAAATTTCTATTTATTAAAAATATAAGAGAGATGAAATTGAATGACAATTTCAAATTTTTTACATTTACAAGATCAAAAATTTACATTTTCATATTTTATATTTATAGAATTTATATGTAAAATAAATATTTAATTATATAGGATATAATTTCTCATATCTATATTACATTTTGATAAAATAAATTATAAAATACTGTAAATATCCTATATTACATTTCCATAAAATACATAAAACACTAGATATCCTAGAAAAAGGGCTTTACCTGGGATACAATTTTCCTTTCAATATATAAAACATTGTAGATATCTTAGAAAAAGGGCTTAACCTTGTATACAAATTTCCTTTCTTTGCATTCGAAGAAGGCTTTGCTCTACATGGCGTTGAAATACCTTGATGAGGAAAACGACATAGGGAGGGTCCACCAGTAAGTTTGTTTTTGGTCGTGCCGTCACACCTTTTTTTCTGCATTTTGTGAATCTTGTGAGTGCATAGTAGCCTGACCTTATCGTGGCATGCACGGCCGCGGGTTCGAGCTAGAGTTGGGGATTTTCTTGAACCAAAAGTATGTTGAAGATCTAGTGATGATTGGAAAATTCAAGTATTCAAGAGCTAGTGACCCTTTCGTGGCATGCATGACCCCAGGCCGGAACGAGAATCAGAGATTTTCCTGGACCAGAAGTATGTTCAAGACTTAGTGATGGCTGGAAAATTCGACCAGGCTGAACAATACTTTTTAGGTTTTACAAAAAAATCGATGAAAATATTCAATCTCTGAAGATGTTCTTGGAGATCAGCATGCAGAAATATATTGAAGTACTGAAAGACTAAGTTTTTTTATCTTTATTCCCTTCTTACAGTATCAAAGTGTGTAATTGAGAGTGGAATCACGGATAGAGTGGAATCAATGCCGAGTGCTCAAGATATATTTGCAAGCATGAAACTTCAAAACCTGATGAATATAAGAGAGCAAAAAGATAGTTAACTTTTGTGACAAAATATGCAGAAACATTTACTTTATAAGTTTGCATGTTAGGATGCCATGTTTATTATGGTCTGTAAAAATGTCCAAGTTAGAAGTGTGGACTACTAATTCCAAAGAAAAAAATTATCACATTACTACTTAAGCACAGAACATGTGTATCAAAAAGTCTCCAAAAAAATTTAATTAAAATAGAATTCATTAAAAATAAAAAATAAATCAAATTCTCATTTGTTTAAATGGTCTTATTTTTAGATTCAATAAATAAAACATAAGCATTAAACATTTTGAATCAATTTCTAAACAAACATAGTATGTTTTTCTAGAAAATAAACTCTATTAAACTTTAGAATATTTTTGAAATCTTGCACACCCACACTCCCAAGAAAATGCACTGACATCAAGCTTCATCAAAGAAATATTAATGTCTAATCTGGAATCATCTCATGCTCTTCTTACATTTAAGCAAAGAATTCAATCAAATTTGTTTCTATTCTATTCGATTTAATTATAAATCTCCCTAATTCTCAATAAATCATTGTAAAACTAGAACAAAAAGAACAAAACCCAATAAGTAACAATTTGACTAAACAAAAAGTTATTCAATAATAAGTCTCCCTAATTCCCAATAAATCATTGTAAAAATAGAATAAAAAGAACAAAACCAAATAAGTAACAATAGGATGAAACAAAAAGTTATTCGAATTGGAGTTCTCTATCAAATTCCCTCCCTTTGTTGATGGCATTCCAATTCTCTCCAATTGATGACATACCAAAGATTTCCTGATCATTCTATAGCTATATCAAAATAGCTTAAGAAAGATAAATGGAATGGGAATGGGTTGTAAGTCTGCTTTTCCTTCTGATAAATAAATAAATAAAAGCCCTTTTGCAATTATATTGTAGATATATAAATTTAATATTAAGATAGTATCGTTATTTCTTTAATTTTAAAGCAACAAAATCTTTAAATATATGGCACAATAATTTTTTTCATGTATGTATATATAAAATAAGAATATATATATATATAGATATATATAGTTTACTAAAAAAATATATATCTAAATTAAAAAATAAAATAATTAAATGTCTTATATATAATTTACTTTTATTATTTTTATAAATACTATATTATGGTTAACAATCTCATATAATATAGTTTTATTTTAAATATAATAAAACATTATGAATTTTTTTTTGAATAATTTTTTTTTTCAATTTTATTTCAAATAATATTATTATTGTTGAGTTTTTATTCAATCTAGATTGGTAGTAATGGTATTCTTGCCATATTTTAGAGAAATTACACCATAATATCATAATACAGAAAAATACATATATAAAATTGAACAATTTGGATTGAATGAAGATTGAACAATAGTATAACACAATATAGAAAAAAATATTAATAGTATAACACAATACATAAAAAAAAAGGTTACAAAATATCTAAAATGATGAATTCCTCTCTAGTGGAAAAGATAAATAAATAATACAAAATCAAAAAATCAAATAGTGGTTTGATTGTCATAATTGTTAAAAACATATCTAAATGGTCCCCATGAAAAAATAAATAAATAGTAAAAAATCAGATAGTGGTTTGATTGTCATAATTGTTAAAAGCATATCTGAATGGTCCCCATGAAAAAAAACATACATCAAAGGATTTTTTCAAAAAAAATGTAAACATAGATATATAGTCTAGAGAAGTCATAAATCCTATAATGAAAATTTCTTATTGATGAACTGAGAAGGACGTAGAGAATTCCTAAATCCAGTATTTGCAATTTCTTATTATAAAGTAAGGAACCAGTCGAACTTTTGATCCATGAGGGATTTAAGGATAGAAGTTGAAACTATAGAAGACGTCAACTTGGGATGGATGAAGGGGTTATCTTTTATATTATTTTTAATGGTTAACCACCTAAAAGCCCGATCACACCAATAAAACATTAGAAACTTACTACATTTAACCAAATAATAATGAGAGCTTTAATAATAAAACCCCACTACATGTAACCGAATAATAATTAGAACTTTCAAAAATCAGAGAATCTCCAAGATGACAGTAAATGTATAGACAAACAATCATCACGTGAGATCACTATTTTCAAATTGCTTCCTTATATGTTTATAAAGTTGTGGATTGCAATCTTTAAACGGTTGAAGATCGCTGTGAAGTATTTCTTCATTTTTCGCTTTATTATTTTTGCAAATTTTGAAATATTTATAATGAATTGATAATTTATAACTATATTTATTAATGTGGTTGTGATTTTGATATAATTTTTTAGTGTGTATATCAATCATATATTTTAAATGTATATTAAACAAATTTACTAATATAATTATGTTAATATTTATAATCAATTGAATTAACATAACCAACGTCTTTATTGTGTTTAAAATTTACATGAAACCACATAAATAAACTTTAGACATACATCTTCAAAATTTAGTTCCCTAAATGTGTCTAAATTTTACACATGGAACCCAAAAATGAGCCTTGCCCATATATCTTCCAAATTTAGAGATAGAAAACTTAAAAGGCGAGTAACCATAAACAACTTCACATTGAAAAACACAAAAGGCAAGGAAGAGCATTAAAGAAATAGTCAACATGCAGTATGTTATCACCCAAAAAATTTCAAAACATCATTGTGTCAACTCTGTTTTTGATCATGGTCTCAAAATTAGTTTGAAAGTCATTTTAGGTTTTGGTTAAGGGTAAGTTAGAGTTTTTTATAAGTTTAAAGGTCACCATTGATTTCAAAAAAAGTCTTTAGAGGTCCATTCCATGAACAAATACTTACATTTTCCATTTAGGGATCATTTCATAAGGTTTCAGGTTAAATTTCTGCAATTAGCCAAGAATCCTCCATTTCGTAGTGCCATTAGTTCCAAAAAGAGTATTGCGCTACGAAAGCGCTGATACTCTCATAGCGCAAACCGCGAAAAATACACTATGGGCGCTACTATAGCCCAGTTTCTTGACCATCTTGTCAATTAAGCCAAAATCTATCAGAATCCATTGGGGAATGATAGGATAGGGGTATGGTGAGTTAGTTAGAGATTAGATTCAATGTACTTACTTGTCTCAAAGTCATCATTGTCATGACAGGGTATCAGTGAAGCATCATTTAGTTACGAGATGACATCTTAAATGCTTCCATACTAGTGTCTAAGTTCTAAAGCTATCAAGCTAAGCCTGTGGGTGCTCTATACAAAGGCTATCTTCCATATTCACAAGCAAGGCTATTCCATAATCAAGCGAGCCTAATCATATATTCAAGCGAGGTTGTTTTACAGATTCAAGAGAAGTTGACAGGTTTTTCCTAAGAAACATGGCAGAGGAGAAGAATTCCATAGAGGAGGACATTACTTAAGATATGAGCGTGAAAATGTGAAGGCTATAATTAAAGATAAAATAGTGATGGAGGATTTTAGCAAAGTAGGTTTTGTGAAAAGCTGCAGGGTTGCCATACTTAGGCGTTTAAAGAATTTGTCTTACACTTCAGTGGAACAACTACTAAGATTGGGATGTTAAATGTGCCAGTTACTCCTGAGATCATTGCTTTTGTGACAGAAATACCAAGGGCACAAGAGAATTGGTTTAAAATTTTTAAGTTTGATATGGAACCATGCAAGGAATTCATGAAACCCAAGTATGCAGATATGGACCTGAACAATGCAATACCTAGAATTTGTATCAAATACACCTATGCCAAGCTATTGTTCAACATTAAAAGATAATTTACATGTGAAGGAAGGTACGATAAAGTTTATACTTATCATTTCAAGCTACTTCTGTATTTCACGGGTATGATATCACTAGATTTTCCCTTCTACTTGCATAGGAGCCTTGCCAAAATGTCTCATAAAGTACAAGCTAGGTATGATGGTTGTGAAACATCTTTGTTTCACTATGGTTTGATAAAGTTATTGGTGTTAAATGAGATTCAAAAAATAAGCAGGGATCGGTCTTCTTTTTTGTTTATGAATGGTTTTGAATTGGACAAACTCACCCCAACTAGAAACCCTAAACCTAAAGGAACTCCTTCAACACAAGTAGCAGAGTCTATTCAGCCTGTAGTTGTAAAAGAAAAGACTTTGTAAAGTTGAAACCAAGGAAAGAGGTTGAAGACAGGACAAAGAAGACACAATTTCTTGTTGCAGCGACTCCATCACCTGCAAAATAGAGGTCAAAATGTGTCAAAGAGGAAAAAAAAAAAAGTTACCAACAAACAAGAATTCAAGAGACTGACAAGAAGCCAATCAGTGGCATGAAAGGGGAAAACAGTTGTTTCAGGTATAGAGGATAACCCAGTGATAAAATGAAATTTAGATGACATCCTTCATGCAATTGATATAGAGGAATCACCCATTGTGAAAGCTAATTTCATTGGAGTAGATGAACACAAACATAAAAGGATTAAGTGAGCAAAGAAACTTGAATTTGAAGGTGAAAATGCAACCTTTATCTATCAAGAAAGGAAGCCTTTAGCTAGGCATGCTAAGAAGCTCAAGGAAGGCAGCAAGAAGGTCCAGGAAACTATTGAAACAACCATAGTCCCTAAAGAGGTGGTTGATCTCTCATCCCCAATAGTGGCGCATGCAGCGAGCAAGATAATGAAGGGAAAAGGACACATGACAGAGTGTCAACATCTTGAGGAGAGATTGAAGCTAGCAAACCAAGAGATTGCAATGATGAAAAAAAGGGCGATAAAGCACAACATTGAAAAACAAAGTTTAAAAGAGTGAAGGCAATTTGGAAAGGTCAAACTAGTTCTAGGTCTAAGATTCCAAGTAGTATAGAATAATTTTTTACATAGACAATTCTAGCCATGAAAAAAGAAAAATTTGTTAGAGTGATCAATACTCACTTAAGAGCCAGTAATAGAAGACTAAGAAACCAAGTGGAGGATTTGGAGCTATAGCTAAAACTGGCTCAGGATGAACTAAAAAACAAAGGTGCAAAATGAAAAATAATTTAAAAATTCAAAGGCTAAATCAAAAGCAAAATGAATAATAAATCTCATGAAAATTGTGTTTTTAGCTCATATGGTTGTTTGTTTTGATGAAACCAATGTTATTCTGGAGTTTTAACACATTTTTGTTTCTAATTTTGAAGAAATCTGGTCAAAACTACTCACTCAGCAGCTTCATAGCACAAACAGTGCAAAAAGGGTGAAATGTGCTACGAAACTGTTGTAGCGGCTTTTTTCACCCTTTATTATAAATGTTTGGAAGGAAAATGTATGTATTTTGACCAAAAATTGCTAGGGAAGCTCTGTCAAGTGAATATGAAGATAACCCTAGAGGAAAGAAACCAAAATTTTGAAGGAAATGAGTTAAAAGACTGCACTACGAAACTGTGTTCTTTTCATAGCGCAAGTCTGTTTCTGCTATTTTGAACAGTTTGATGGTGATTTTGTACAATTGGCACTTAAGGATGATTTTGGGCATATGTTATTTGAATTCTTGACAAAAAATAACCTCAAAGTCATGGGTTCATAGTGGTCAGAGTGTCTCAAGAACACAAAGAATCCTAAGCCTAAAAAACAAGGGAGAGTTTCCTAGTTTGTAGGAGATCAACATTTAGGTCATAAAGTGTTGGAGACTTTTGGGAAAAACTTCTCCTTTATGTAATTGAATGTGATCAGTAATGCAGAGAGGTTTTCTTCTTGACAAACCTGAGATTCTCATGGGGTTTTAATGTTTTATTGATCTACATATTATGTTGAACTACTTGAAGTAGATCTCATTGCTATTACTCAGAATTCATAACCCTATTCTCTAACTTCCTTTAGTAATGGGATGATTGTGTTTTACTTTGTTTTATGAGTGAACTTCCTTTGAACCACTAGCAGTAGATTTCATCATTATTACTCAAAATTAATACCTCTATGCTCTGACTTCCTTTAGTAATGAAATGACTGTGTTGACCTATGTTATTGAGTGAATTGTCTTTGTTAAAGTCCCCTATTTTCCTCAGCTTCCATGTCAAGAAACATTGCCACTGAACCTACTAATTTGTTGACTCCATAAGCCCAATGGTAGTATTAGCCGTCATCTTTTCAACCTGCAAATATACAAAATCAAGACTTAATTCATAGAGTTAGCCATCTATCTATATCTTTATTCCATATCATTAACCCTTGAGAGAGCCCTTTGAAGCTGAGGAGGCTAAGCCACAGTCACAAGATTGGTTTGGAATAGTTACACTGAAGTTTCCTGATCAGCAGAAAATCAGGTACGATTTTTTTGATAACATTTTGGTGCATGTGTCAAGAGCGTGAAGATTATACTTTCCTGAGATTTTGAAGCTGAACTTCTGAATGTAGTAGGAGCTCAGAAAGTTTTTCGAGGCTGCATATGCCTTGGTGACTCCATTTAAAGTTTATATGATTAAAGGTGGCTTTGAGAAGTAGATACACAAGGATTAATCCTGACCCAGATCCACCTACCATCGTGGACAATCCAAACACCATTTCCAAAGGCAGTAAAGGCATTCCTGAAATATTAGGTACTCCATCAAATTCGAAATCCTTGTCCTCTGAAATTTTAATAAGTCCTAAAGATAAAAGAGTTGATGATAAAATTCAAGAGGTTTTGATTATATCAGAAAGTGAAAAGGAACTAATTGAAATTATCTTAGACTTGCATAAAATAGGAATTAACACCTCAGCTCTAGTAACACAGGAATACAAAGAAGAGTTTTTGGAAGCTGTTACTTTTGATTTGTTGTTGGAAAAAGAGTATTTATATAAATTCAAATAGCTTGACCCTTTTGAAGTATTTTTGAAAAGTAAAGTTGGTTTACCCCTTCCAAATTGGAGTTCAATTATCAGTGAACCACAGAGACCAAATAGTCCTCCTTAGAGAATTTTTTCATCCTCTTTTTTTGCCATCCCTAAAGCTACTACAGTCCCTCTGACCATGGCTACAAATCCACTTACTTCGCCTGCTAGATATTCCCCTCTTATTCTTCCAGCTGTCTTACATGACCTCCCTAGAAAATATGTTGCTAGAATCAAAACTTGGGGAAGTGGTGAAGACATTACAACAGAAGACCATGTGGATCAATTTAATGATTTTATAGACAGGGAGGAGGTTGATGATGAAGATGTTAAGTTGAGGTTGTTTGCTAAAAGTTTTACTAGTGAGGTTAGGAAGTGGTATAAATCTCTTACTCCTGAAAGTATTCATAATTGGAATGAATTTGGAGATGTTTTCCTAAGAAAATGGGGAAATAGAACCAATCCAGTACAAGCCCTCACTGAGTATAGTACCTTGAAGAGAGCTATTGATGAATCTATTCAAAACTTTTCAAAAAGGTTTAATAAGGTATTAGACTCCACTCATGCTCATTTGAAACCACCACGAGCCTTAGCTCAAATGAGTTATGTTGAATATTTTGACTATGATTTTTCCATACTGCTGAGAGAAAGGGAATCTCCTACACTTTCTAAAATGCAAAGTGATGCAGTGAAGGTGGAGGTTAACTTGATAACAGTCAAAAAGTAAAAAATGGGTAAAACTAAGTTGAAAGAATGAGACAAGCCTTCCTCCTCTACCTCTCAGGATAAGCTGGATTCAATGATGAAAACATTGAAAAAGTTGATGGATAGATTAGCCCTTGGGAATACCTCTTCTCATCCTGTGCAACATGAACCTAAATTCAGAAACCATGAGTTCAGGAGACCTCACAATTAGAAAAGGCCAAGGGAAAATAGAAATCAGCAGCCTGATCCTCCAGTGAGACCTCCTTTTTAGCAGAATTTGATTGATGAAGAAGATGCTCCTAAATATCCTGAGGAATCTATTCACTGTTTCATAAGGAAATGTCAGGAATTTTCTTGACTAAAGTAGAGCACGATCAATCAAATCAAAAAAATTCATGAAGAGGAAACATCAGACTATCTAAAAGGGTATCAACATGCTATTTTCAAGATGCAGAAACAATATAGTTCTCAGAAATAGGAATGTGCCTATCATTGCAAACAAAACACGACCTAAGAAAGATACACCTAAGGTTGTTGATGGCATGAAGGATGCTCCTAAGGTCGCTAAAGGTAAGAAAGATAAACCATTTGTTCCTCCTATCAAAGAAGCTGAAAAATATGTTTCTGTTTTCAATCTTGAGAATGAAATTTCTAAGATAAAAATATCAGTCCCTTTTGGTGAGATTCTCAAGGTAGATGAATATAGAAGCAAGATTGTTAAAATTTTAAATTCACAACCAAGAGTTGCTGATATCTTGAATGTATTAGAAGATCATCCAACCATATATTTGGGTCCAAGACTAGAAGATGAACAAAATGAGGAGGTCCCTCCTTTTTATGTGAGCCTTAGCATTCACGACATCACATTGCATAATGCTATGTTGGATTCAGGGGCTTCTCACAATATTATGCCCAAATTAATCATGGAAAGAATGGGGTTAGAAATAACTAGGCCATATAAAGACTTATTTTCTTTCGATTCGAAAAGAGTTCAATGCATTGGTTTAATCAAGGATGTTGTTGTTGATATAACACAAGTTCCTACTAAGACTGTAGTCATGGATATTGTAGTAGCAGACATTCCAGCAAAGTTTGGCATGCTATTTTCAAGGTCATGGACAACGAAAATTAAAGGTACAATGCAGATGGATCTTAGTTATGCTACCATTCCTGTTTTTGGTGAGCAAAGAAGATTATATCGAGAGACAATGATGGCCTACATGGTGAGTAGCGAGGACAAACCCCAAAATTTTCCAATTTATGCTCTTGATAGTGAACTTGGTTCTGATATTCTTTTCAATGAGTTGACTAGTGAAGTATAAGAGGAGAAGAAAGCAAAATATCAGAGTTCTAAAATTCGGCACTCTGAAAATTAGCAAACAGAAGATCAACAAGTCAGCGATAAGGAGGTGGAAGGTTGTTGGTCATTTCATTTTGATGGAACAGCAGGCAGAGAAGGAGCAAGAGCAGGGATTTGGATTAAAAATCCAAGTGATGAGAGTAAGTTCCTTTCCTATAAACTAAAATTTGATTGCATGAACAACATGGCTGAGTATGAATCCGCGATTTTGGGTCTAGAATTTTTGAAAAGAATGAATGCTCAAAACATTTCTTTTTTTGGAGACTCAGAATTAGTCATTAAATAGGCTGAAGGTGTTTATCAAACAAAAGATACAAGGATGAGAGCATATAGGAACTTGGTATTGGACTTGTTATAAAACTTTAAATCCTATACTTTCATCGTCAAAACTATAGAACAAAACTCCATTGTTGATTCCCTTGCTGTCTCTGCCAGTCTTTTCATTATGCCTATGCATTCCACAGAAAAATATGAAGTTGAGATTCGCTATAGACCAGCTATCCCCGATAATATTACTCATTGGCAAGTTTTTGAGGATGATCAACACGTGAAAAAATTTATTGAGATGAAAGAAGACCTTGAAAATGTACAAGTAGATCAGCAAAATATGTTGGCTGAATCTAAAGGGAATTCTAAAGTTTTGCAATTAAATAAAAATTCCATACCGAAGGGACTTATACCTCTAGAAAAACTTTTTGATCAGAATGATGTTTTTAAATCCCCTAAGTTACAAGCTGATGATGAAGAATTTGAGAGTTGTAACCTTGGTACAATAGCTATGCCCAAAATGGTTAAACTTTCAAATTTTATTTTAGTTGTTATGAAGTTTAAGTATGTTGAAATGATGAATAGATTCATAGATGTATTTGTTTGGAACTATGATGATTTTAAAGAATATGATCCCACCATTATTCAACATACAATTCCCATAAAAGAAAATGAAAATCCCTTCAAGCAGAAGTTGAGGAGGATCAATCCATTTCTCATGCCATTGATTGAGAAGGAGGTAAAAAACCTCTTTGATGCTAAAATCATTGTCCCAATCATATTTTCAAATTGGCTTGGGAATTTGGTTCCAGTTAGGAAAAAGAGATTAGAAATCAGAATATGTATTGACCTCAGAAATTTGAATAAAGCCTCCCTGAAGGAAAATTATCCCCTCTCGAGGATGGACCAAATTTTGCAAAATATTGTTGGTTCTCAGAGAATTACTATGCTTGATGGTTTTTCAGGTTATAATCAAATTCTTGTACATCCTGATGATCAGGAAAAAATAGCCTTTACTATGCCATGGGGCACTTTCATGTACGCCAAGCTGCCATTTGGTCTCATGAATGCAGGAGCTACCTTTCAGAGGGCAATGGACATTGCATTTTCGGAAGAGAAGGAAAATATGGTGGTTGTTTATCTTGATGACATAACAATATTCTCAAGGAGGGAAGAAGATCACTTGAAACATTTGGAAAGAATTTTGTTGAAGTGTAGAAGGTTTCGCATCTCTCTAAATCCCATCAAAAGTGGTTTTTCTTGTACTTCAGGTAAATTAATTGGACACATCATTTATAAAGATGGGATTAATATTGATCTAAGAAGGGTCAACGCAATTTAGAAGGTGGATTTTCCAATAAGTAGGAAGGAGATTCAATCTTTCCTTGGAAAGGTAAATTTTGTAAGGTGATTTATTCCAAATTTTGCTGAGATTGTGAAGGACATAACAAGGATGCTGAAGAAGGGAGTTGATATTAAGTGGATGACAGAGATTGTGAAGGACATAACAAGGATGCTGAAAAAGGGAGTTGATATTAAGTGGATACACTCATTTGAGGAAATGAAAAGGGCAATCACACAAGCACTAGTATTGATCAGTGCAGATTTCTTAAAGGAATTTCTAGTTTTTACTTTTGCATCAAAGAATATTATCGTTGGGGTTCTGCTATTAAAGGGACATCAAGGTATTGAGTAGCCAATTTCTTTCTTTAGTAGAAAATTAGCCAATTCTGAGCTGAAGTATAATATCTTAGAGAAGAGGGCTTATTCCTTGGTGGGGGCTATCAAAGATTTCAAAATTTATATTATGAATTCTCATATTGTGGCATTTGTTCCTAATAATGTTGTGAAAGACATCCTCACTCAAGCTGACCCTAATGGTAAGAGGCGAAATGGATTGCCAAATTGCTAGAGTATAGTATAGATATTAAGCCAAAAAAATTTGTCAAAGGGCAAGGCTTAGCAAAGCTGATGGCACAATCAAAATTTGACTGTCTTGACATAAATTTGACTGCAGAAATATCAGAAATTTTAGATGATGAAGAGGAACTAGTTCCTATTGAAGAAAAATACATCACTTCAAATTGGTACAAGGAGGTTGTTTTTGTCTTACAGCATAATAAAGAACCTGCTGATCTAACAAAGTCCAAAGCAAGGTTTGTTAAGCTGAAATATTTGAGATATTTTATTTTTGATAGAAATCTATTTTGGAAGGATGCTTGTGGAATTTTTCTGAATTTTTTCTAGAAGAGGAGGCTGATCAAGTAATTGAAGAGTTCCACAAAGCATATTGTGGAGGTCACCATTATTGGAAGGTGATAGTGAACAAGATTCTAAGAGCAGGGTACTATTCGCCTACAATGTTTAAGGATGTCCACAAGAGGGTTGTTGTCTGCCATGAATGCCAGATTTTCAAGGGTAAGAAGAAGCTTGTATATTTAACTTCGATGCCTATCTATGTGGAAGTGCCATTCCAGCAGTGGGGGCTAGATTTTATTGGGGACATTCATCCATATTCATCAGGACATCATCGTTGGATTCTTACAATGACTGGTTATTTCACTAGATGGATTGAAGAAATCCCAACTAGGCAAGCAAATGATTATGCGATTATTTCTTTCTTAGAAAATAATATCTTGTCTAGGTTTGGTTGCCCCATGAAGATCATAACTGATAATTCATAGGCATTTAAGTCTAAGAAGCTGATCAATTTGTGTCATCATTATTGTTATAGCATCATTTGTCACCTTCATATGATTCATGATTGCTTTTATGGCTTTGGGCACCCATTCCTACAGACTTGGACAAAATTCACTAAAAAACAGTGTTAAATTCCCCATACGCGGTTATGCCCAGACTTTTCCGCGTGTATACGAGAGTCCACATGTACTTTCCCGCGTATGCCATTAAAATCATTAAAAAATATATAAAAAATCCCTATTTTCGGGCTGGGTTGATGGTTACTCTAGTAGTTCAAACACCCCAACACGTGGCCAACTGTTTCCAACTGTTGAAACTACTTTGAGGGAGTATAAAAGCCCCTCATGTGCATGGCCTAAGGGAGAGATAGAATTTATTGATATTATACTCTGTTGGTATTCCCTATCCAAGTCTGAATTTCCGTGCCTCCTGCACTTCCCAGTTCATTACAGGAAACCCTTGTTTCCTGGAGATTCTCATCTCTTTATATGTCATCTCGTATGCACCAGTTCAGAAGGAATCTTAGCGAGGCAAGGGCGGGACGGATCCAGACGACGGTCTGCTCGAAGATCGTGGAAGGATTCAGGTGATCTCTCCACTCGTTATTTCTGTACATGTTATTTATAATACAGAAGAACCATCTTGTTTCCGAAATATACGTGTTAGTGTCTGCTTGCATATATGAGAATATTGTTATTTAAGCATTCATTATGGTTTATCTAATGTTTCATATGTATTTCACTAACATTTAGAGTAGATATATGCTGTACAACCAGTTCTTCGTGCTTTTTTCTTCTTGTCTTTCAGGTTGAGAAGAAAGAAGGGTTGCTGAGGGTTTGGACCCCGCAGGATCTGCTTCAACCGTAGGACCTATGGGTAACTTCCTCGATCTACTCTATTTAGTTTTTCATGAACATGTATGGTTGTGTGAGTCCTTCTTAAGTAGCATGCCCTGCTCTGTGGAGGTTTAAACCCAACGAACCTCTAGGGTGATTTTCCCCGAAATAATTATCATATTACTCTTGGGAATTCTATTGCATATTATCCACAACGGAATGGTCTTGCTGAGTCTTCTAACAAAAGTATTTTGAGGATCATTAAAAAGGTGTTGTAGGAGAATAAGAAGGCTTGGAATTTGAAGCTGAGATATGCCTTGTTGGCCAATAGAATATGCACAAAGAGGTCAATCGGAACTTCACCATATGAATTGGTATATGGTATTGAGGTTATTTTTCCTACATCATTAGGGGTACCTATCATGAAGCTAATTCAAGTTCTAGAAGAGGAACCAAATGTAGTCCATAGGAGAATTAATCAGTTGATAGCTCTGCAAGAGAAGAGGAATGAGGTTTATAACAACAATCAGTAATCTCAAAACAGAATCAAAAGGACATTTGATAAAAAGATCAGGGAAGAAAGTTTTCAAATTCAAGATGAAGTGCTGAAATGGGAGGCCAGAATTCAAGAGAAAGGAAAACATGGTAATTTTGAGAACTTATGGAAAGGTCTTTTCAATATAGAAACATTTCATGGAAAAAATACTTACATATTGCAGCAAATGGATGGAAAATCATATGCTAGAGGACCTATCAATGGTAGGTTTTTGAAGCATTATTCTTCCTAAAATCTGATTGATTGTTCATGTCATTGTACATATTATATTTTATGAGTTTTTTTGCTAATAATGACAAGCTAAACCAGCAAGCTTGAGCCCGAGGTGAAGGCCATTAGAGCTTGAGGAGGAAGCTTAGAAATTTCAAAGTTTTTTTCTGTTTCGGTCAAGAAAATGGATAGCAGCACTCAAACCACTGGTTCTTAGTGTACCACAGGGGCACAGAATCCCAAGTAGTGCCATTGTTATCACCCAAAAATTTTCAAAACATCATTGTCTCAACTCTGTATTTTATCACGGTCTAAAAATGGGTTTAAAAGTCATTTTAGGTTTTGGTTAAGGGTAAGTTAGATTTTTTTATAAGTTTAAAGGTCACCATTGATTTCAAAAAAAGTCTTTAGAGGTCCATTCCATGATCAAATACTTACATTTTCCATTTAGGGATCATTTCATAAGGTTTTAGGTTCAATTTCTGCAATTAGCCAAGAGTCCTCAATTTTGTAGTGCCGCTAGTTCAAAAGAGAGGATTTGCGCTACGAAAGTGTTGATACTGTGCGCACTATGAAAGCACAGTTTCTTAACTGTCTTGTCAATTAAGCCAAAATATGTCAGAATCCGTTGGGGAATGATATGATATGGGTATGGTGAGTCAGCTAGAGATTAGATTCAATGTACTTACCTATATCACAATCATCATTGTCATGATAGGGAATCAGTGAAGCATCACTTGGGTATGATATGACACCTTAAATTCAAATTCTTGCCTAATTTGGTCATTCTCATTTTCATTTGCTTCCATACAAGTGCCTACATTCTGAAGTTGTCAAGCTAAGCTTGTGGGTGTTCTATACAATTTCTATCTTCCATATTCACAAGAGAAGTTGTTCCATAATCAGACAAGTCTGATCATATATTCAAGCGAGGATGTTTTACAGATTCAAGAGAAGCTGATGGGTTTTTCCTAAGAAACATGGCAGAGGAGAAGAAAGTCCACAGAGGGGTAAATTGCTTAAGATATGAGCCTGAAAATGTGAAGGCTATAATTCAAGATGAAACAGTGATGGAGGCTTTTAGCAAAGTAGGTTGTCTCTGGTTTTCTGAAAAGTTGCAGGGTTGCCACACTCATGTGTTTAAATAATTTTCCTTACACTTAAGTGGAAAAACTACTAAGATAGGGATGTTAAATGTGCCAGTTACTCCTGAGATCATTGCTTTTGTGACAAAACTACCAAGGGGGAAAGAGACTTGGTTTCAAGGTTTTATGTTTGATATGGAACCATGCAAGGAATTCATGAAACCTGAGTATGCAGATATGGCCCTGAACAATGCAATACCTAGAAGTTGTATCAAAGACACCTATGCCAAGCTATTGTTCAACATTCAAAGATACTTTACATGTGAAGGAAGGTACCATAAATTTTATAGTTATCATTTCAAGCTACTTCTGCATTTCACAGGTATGATATCACTAGATTTTTCCTTCCACTTGCATAGGATCCTTGCCAAAATGTCTAATAAAGTACAAGCCAAGTCTGATGGTTGTGAAAAATCTTTGTTTCACCATGGTTTGATAAATTTATTGGTGTTAAATGAGCTTCAGAAAATAAGAAGGGATTGGTCTTCTTTTTTGTTTATGAATGGTTTTGAATTGGAAAACCTAACCCTAGCTAGATACCCTAAACCTAAAGGAACTCCTTCAACACCAGTAGCGGAGTCTAGTCAACCTGTATTTGCAAAAGTAAAGAGGTTTGTAAATTTGAAACCAAGGAAAGAGGTTGAAGATAGGATAGAGAAGACACAAGATCTTGTTGCAGCAACTCCATCACCTGTAAAACAGAGGTCAGAAAGTGTCAAAGAGGCAAAACAAAAACAAGTTACCAGCAAGCAAGAAATCAAGAGAGTGACAAGAAGCCAAGCAGTGCATCAAAGGGAAAAACAATTGTTTTAGTTACAAAGGACATCCCAGTGATAAAAGGAAATTTAGATGACATCCTTCATGCAATTGATATAGGGGAATCACCCATTGTGCAAGCTGATTTCATTGGAGTAGATGAACACAAACCAAAAATGATTAAGTGAGCAAGGAAACTTGAATTTGAAGGTGAAAATGCAGCCTTTATCTTTCAAGCAAGGAAGCCTTTAACTAGGCATGATAAGAAGCTCAAGGAAGGCAGCAAGAAGGTCCAAGAAACTGTTGAAACAGCCATAGTCCCTGAAGAGGTGGTTGATCTCTCATCACCAATAGTGGAGTATGCAACCAACAAGACAATGAAGGGAAAACGACACATGACAGAGTGTCAACATCTTGAGGAAAAATTGAAGCAAGAAAACCAAGATATTACAATGATGAAAAAGAGGGCAAGAAAGCACAACATCGAGAAAACAAAGTTTAAAAGCGTGAAGGAACTTTGGAAAGGTCAAACTGGTTCTAGGTCTGAGATTCCAAGCAGTGCAAAACAATTTTTTACATGGACAGTTCCAACCATCAAAGAAGAAAATTTTTTCAGAGTGATCAATACTCACTTAAGAGCCAGTAATAGAATACTAAGAAACCGATTGGAGGATTTGGAGCTAGAGCTGAAACTAACTCGGGATGAACTAAAAAACAAATGTGCAGAATGACAAATTATTAAAAAAGTCAAAGGCTAAATCAAAAGGAAAATGAAGAATAAATCTCATGAAAATTATGTTTCTAGTTCATATGGTTGTTTGTTTTGATGAAAACGGTGTTATTATGGATTTTTGGCACATTTTTGTTTCTAATTTTGAAGAAATATAGTAAAAAATGCTCACTCAACAATTCCGTAGTGCAAACAGTGCAAAAAGGGTGAAATGCGCTACGAAACTGGTGTAGCAGCTTCTTTCAACCTTTATTATAAATTTTTGGAAGGAAACTGTATGTATTTTGACCTGAAATGTCTAGGGAAGCTGTGTCAAGTGAATATGAAGATAACCCTGGAGGAAAGAAACCAAAATTTTTTAGGCAAATGAGTTAAAAGATTGCGCTATTAAAAAGCGCTACGAAACTGTGTTGTTTTCGTAGCGCAAGTTTGTTTCTGCTATTTTGGACAGTTTGATGGTGATTTTGTACAACTGGCACTTAAGGATGATTTTGGGCATATTTTATTTAAGTTCCTGACAACAAATAACCTCGAAGTCATGGGTTCATAGTGGTCAGAGTGTCTCAATAACACAAAGAATCATAAGCCTAAAAAGCAGGGGACAGTTTCCTAGTTTGGAGGAGATCAGCATTTAGGTCATAAAGTGTTGGAGAATTTTGGGCAAAAATGCTACTTTATGTAATTGAATGTGATCAATAATGCAGAGAATTTTTCTTCTTGACAGACTTGAGATTCTCATGGGGTTTTAATTTTTTATTGATCTACATATTATGCTTAACTAATTGCAGTAGATCACATTGGGATTACTTAGAATTCATAACAATATGCTCTAACTTCCTTTAGTAATGGGATGACTATGTTTTTTTGTGTTTTATGAGTGAATTTACTTTGAACCACTAGCAGTATATTTCATTTATATTACTCAGAATTAATACCTCTATGCTCTGACTTCATTTATTAATGAAATGACTGTGTTGACCTATGTTATTGAGTGAACTGTCTTTGTTAAAGACCCCTAGTTTCCTCAGCTTCCATGTCAAGAAACATTGCCAGTGAACCTACTGATTTGTTGACTCCATAAGCCCAATGGTAGTATTAGCCTTCATCCTTTCAACCTGCAAATATACAAAATCAAGACTTAATTCATAGAGTTAGCCAACTATTTATATCTTTATTCCATATCATTAACCCTTGAGAGAGCTCTCTCAAGTTGATGAGGCTAAGCCTCAATGACAAGATTAGTTTGAAATAGTTACACCAAATTTGTTTGATCAGCAGCTAATCAGGTATGATTTTGGTGATAACATTTTACATGATGATAAAGTGACCAATAACAAAATCAAACACGTTGAAAATAGCCATAGATAATTTCTATCTTGATTCCTCTCTAAAATGCTAATACATTAATCGCTAACAATCTAATAGCCAGGAAAGGAATGTAAAATCCCTCAATTAGACACTTCCACACTCTAAGAAGGAAACAAAGGGAAAAAACTTACTATTTCAGTGTCTCAAATTTTTGCATCTTCATCTGAAAGAACATATTCTCAGATTCCATATTTTCGTCGATTTAGGTAAAACCAAACAAGTAGTGTTTACTCTGGTTGAGTTTTCCAGCCATCACTAGGTCTTCAACATACTTCTGGTTCAATAAAATCCCTGACTCTCGCTCCAATATACGCCCATGCATGCCATGATAAGGTCAAACTACTTTGCACTCACAATATTCACAAAATGAAGAAAAAAAATGTGATGGCAAGACCAAAAAAAAACATATTGGTGGCTCGTCTCTTTGTAGTTTTCCTCATCAAGGTATTTCAATACAATGTAGAGAAAAACCTTCTTCAAATCTATCATCGTGCAATGTTCTGGTGGAACTGAAGAATTCTGCAATGGCCCGGTGGAAAAACTACTGTTAGATCTACAGTGGCCCATGGATATGCTGGAAAGTGACAAAAGCTTTACTAAAGCCGGCCCCATGTGACACAACTCATAATCCTCGGAATAAATGTGTCACCTCAAATGTATTTATGGCCCTTTTTCATAGTAATCTCATTAAGAAAATTTTGGAAGCCTCAACATTTGGACTTCTCCGAAGTCTGACTAATCTTTATCCACTCACGATAGTCGAATCGACCTATATGCATGGCCATGACTCCTATAAGCTGATTCCAAACTACTCACTAAATTACCTGACCAATCTCTCTTTTCTTTTCTTTTTCCAATCTCTCTTTTCTTTTATCTTTCTTTTTTTCTTTTAATTTTATTTTGAGTAGTTTAAAGAGGTTAAATTTTTACGATTCAAGTCAAATGTTTACTAAATATTCTAAAAAATTTCAAAAATTTGGGTTACATGAGTCAAAATTCAAGATTTTGGGAGTCTTTAAATTTTGATGGTATTTCATCCATTTCCACCAATTCAAATACTCCTAAAATCTTATTTTTTGAAAAGAAAATGGGAGTGCCTCCACCCTAAAGGCCTAACACCCTCACACCCTCTCAGTTTCCTCTATAATAGGGACTCTAACAATGATGGACCCAACTAGAACCCCATATCATGATAGAGGGCCAATGACAAAGCATGGAATTCAACCAACTGGATATGGAGGGAATGTACTTGTTGTACTTCATCCTTTAATGTTATTGTAACTTTGTCCTTTAATGTTAATGTTATTGTAAAGTTTTCCTTTAATGTTCTATATTGATGGACCCAACTAGAATTGAACCCCACCTGATGAAAGAGAACTAATAACTAAGAATAGACTTCAACCAACTCGATAAGGAGGGAATTCAACCAACTGGGCTACTCCCTCAACTCTAGGATATACTTTTTGTACTTCATCTTTCAATATTATAGTAACTTTTTCCTTTAATTTTTTGTACTCATGGACCCTCAAATCTGGCATATACGTTTTGTACTTCATCCTTTAATGTTATTGTAACTTTGACCTTTAATGCTTTGTACTCATGGACCCAACTAGAACTGAACCCCACCTCATGACATAGGGCCAATGATTAAGAAACTAGAATTGAATCCCACTTCATCATAGAGGGTTAGTGACTAAGAAGGGACCTCAACCAACTAGCCTACTGCCTCATATTTGGGATGTAAGTTTTCTACTTTATCCTTTGATGTTACTGTAACTTTGTCCTTTAATGTTTTGTACTCATGGACCCAACTAGAATTGAACCCCACACCATGATAGAGGGCCAATGATTAAGCAACTAGAATTGAACCCCACCTTATGACACATGGCCAATAATTAATGAGGGACTTCAACCAAGTGGACTACAATAACTCTTGGATGTACATTTTGTACTTCATCCTTTAATGTTATTGTAACTTTGCAAAGAATTCAACCAACTAGGCTAAGGCCTTGGATGTACATTTTGTACTTATCCTTTAATGTTGTTGTAAGTTTTTCTTTTAATATTTTGTACTGATGGACCCCACCTCATGAAAAAAATCCAATGTGTAAATAACTAGAAGTAAACTCCACCTCATGAGAAAAACCCCATGTCTAAGCAAAAACTTCAACGAAAACTTCAACCAAATGGGCTACCACCTCAAACTCTAGGATGCACGTACATTTTTTACTTCATTGTTAATGTTACTTCATCATTAATGTTATAGTGACTTTGTGAGTAAAGGTGCTCGCTGCCTTCATATTCATTTCCAGTAGATGCCAACTAGATGCAAACTACCCAAAAATGCTCATTCTCACACAGTTGCAGAAGCTCATGCTCAAATATTTGAGAAGGCACAGCCATCTCAGCCCCTACATGGACATTTAAATGTAGAGCCTTCACTCACTCTAGCTGCTTCTTTCAATAAACTCACAACTCCTGGACGTTTAAATACATAGGTGCCCTTCACTCTAGCTCCTTCCTTCTAATAAACTCACAACTCTATTATATTAGCTTAGCTAGTGAAATTTTTTAATATTTTGGGTTTTTCTCACTATTTTTCCATGAGTGTTGTCGCTACTGAATGTTTCCAAGAATACAGTGGAATAGACCAAAGTAAAGAAAAATGGTTTGCGTAGGCAAAAAAGTTGAAGGAATCATTGACGACTCCTAATCACCGTTCGAGTTGCACTAGCGAATAAAGCATCCAAGCTGGGACAGTCGCTGCTACATTAAAGGAATCCAATGTTGATTACAAGCCTGCTTACTTTTGTATTATGCAATTAGGAGTTTCAATCTAAATGTTAAATGGTATTAAATATGATATGTATTAACAATGATTATTGTTTCGAATCTTGCCTTTGGAATGAATTTTCTATTACATAATAATTAGATCCATTTTGAGTGTTCATGACACAAATAATGATAATAATTAGTATTATTTTTTGGAATTTTACTCCCAACCACCGCCACGAGTAAATAGTGGCGCAGCCCACACTTCATCAATTTTTACAGCCGGGAAGGACGAGCACAGATCCATAGAGCCAGATGCCTTTCACACAAAATATCAAAACATAGTACCCATGGCCATCCTATGTTTTTTTGTCTCAACCACCGCATTCAACCTACCATATGTCTACATAGTGCATTTCACAACTTTTATTCTTTAACCTTAATCCCTTCACCATATAACTTATTTCCCAGTCGATGTGATATCTGCAGGACCTACCGTACACCCAACCACATTGCAAACCATCATAGCTCTTTGTTATTCCGCCAAACGTTTGATTCATGCATTTCACACTTACCGCAACTTACTTCATCGCCGCCCGCACTACACAAATCTTAAGTCTTACCCATAAGCCTCCCGCATGTTATGTTAATTTTCCGCTGATGCGATAGGCAGGACCCACAACCTCATCGCACTTCACAAGATTTCCCACTTACCTTTTAAAGTCACCCACATTGTGCACCTCGCAATTTTTTCCTTTTACCCTTCCGCCACTTCGCAAGTTATGTTATTTGTTTCGCGATGCAATATCGATGTTGCATATCGCTATTGCATATCGTAATCACAATATTTTAAGTTTTCCGCTGAACTTCCCGAAGGATATTTTATTTTGGGTGTGATGTGAATAAGTGCCACATCACTATCGCACATCACAAACCTCAAAGTTTAAAGGATAGCGCGAAAATTTCAAGTTTGAAATCACTGAATTGTGTAGATGTGATGTGGACTAGAACCACACTGCATAAAATTTTGATATCCGTCAATCCCTGTTTTTGAGCGCACTTTTACATGTTTTTGTGTATAAACAAAAATACGACTTGCGTGGCCATTTAATGTATAAATGGGTCTTATGACAACCCAAGGATGAATGTTTGTTGAACGTATATTCAGCATTGAATTTGTAATAAGCAGAATTAGGTTTTATAGGCTTCGACCATTTTTTATAAGAAACATAACATTTTTCTTTTTTGTGTGTGATGGAATAGAAAACTGAGGTTTTTTCCTCTCCTGTGTGTTACATTGCCTGTGTGTATGACTGTTTAATTTCCGCAATTTGTTGTAGTCTTTGTGTTGTGGGGAAACACATTTCTTCTGTTTGTTGTATTTAGAAATGTCAACATGGTATTAGAGCAGGTATAGGCTCTCAGTAAAAGAACAAGCTCTCTTTACTGAAGAAGCTATAAGATTGATTTCAGGAGCATATTTCTCGAGTAGTGAGAAAGCTTCTGCTTTCCACAGTCAAGAAGATTGTTTGTTTATCATATTCAGAATGGCATCAACAAGAACAAGTCTGAAAAATCCACAATTACCATAGTTCAATGGTAAAAATTATGGTTATTGGGCCATTACAATGAGGGCCCTGTTTGCTTCTCAAGATATATGGGAGTTGGTGGAACAAGGTTTCCAAGAACTACCAGACGTAGGAGCATTGGCTGTTTTGACAAAAATAGAAAGAGACTTGTTGAGAGATAATAGGAAGAAGGACTCCAAAGCCCTCTTCTATCTCTATCAGGGAGTACACGAGAGTATTTTTCCAAGGATTGTAACAACAAAAAAGTATAAGGAGGTGTGGGATATTCTCAAGAAAACCTATCCAGGCATGGATAAGGTGAAGACAACAAAATTACAAATGTTGAGGAGTGATTTTGAAACTCTATAAATGAAAGAGTTTTATAACATAGACTCAATGTTCACACATGTGATTAGGTTGGTTACCCAGATAAGGTCTAATGGAGAGGCAATTGAGGAAAGAAGAATATTGGAGAAAATCTTGAGAATTCTACCATCAATATTTGATGCCATACTAGTGGCAATAGAAGAGAAAAATGATCTCTCACAATTTTCAGTTGATGAGCTTTGTGGATCCCTGATGTCTCATGAACATAGACTAAACAGAACAATAAACTCCTCATTGGATTATGCTTTCAAGACACAAATGTTTTCTGGTCAAGGTAGAGTTCAAGGAAGATCGAACTACCGAGGAAGAGGAAGAAGCCCACAGAGAGGTGGAAGAAACAACCCTGCAATCACAAGTGGAAGGGGCAGCAACCAGAATCAAAGTGAAGACTCAAGCCAGAGTCAAGCACAAGGACAAAGGTATGAGAAATCCCAAGTCCAATGTCATTATTATAAAAACTATGGGCATTATGAAAATGAATGTAGAAAGAAACAAAATGACATGAATAATAGGCAAAATGTTAATTTTGTAAAAGAAATTCAGAACCAGAGTAATGTGCTTCTAACATATAATGTAGCACAAGAAAAACGTGAAGATGTATGGTTCTTAGACTCAAATTCTAGTAACCATATGACTGGAAATAGAGCACTCTTTTCCAATCTAGATGACAATGTTAAGTCTGAAGTGACAACGAGGACTGAAAGAAAAGTCTTTGTCATGGGAAAAAGAAGAGTATCAATACTCACAAGGAAGGGAGAGAAGAAATTTGCGCCAGATTTATATTATGTACCTATCTTGAAATGTAACCTTATGAGCATTAGACAGCTCGTGAATAAGGGCTACAATGTATTTTTTAAGAATGATGTGTATATAGTCATGGACATACCTCCAGTTAAATGTGTCAATGGAGAAGTTCATATGACAAAGAATAAGATGTTTTCTCTCAAGCTCAGAACAAAATTGAAGGAAGTAGATGTGGTAGCAGCAGTCACATAAGAATTCTCTCAAGAAGAAGTGAAAGACGAAAACTGGTTATGGAATTTGAGATTTGGACATCTCAATTTTGGAGGTTTGAACCTCTTGCATATAAAATGAATAGTAAAATGTTTACAACTCATTGAGATATTGGGAAAAAAACACAGAGAAGCATTCCCAACAGGGAAGAGTATAAGGGAAAAGGGACCCTTAGAGATTTTCCATTCAGATTTGTGTGGACCAATGGAAACATCGTCTTTAGCTGCGGGACACTATTTCTTTACATTTATAGATGATTATAAAAGAAATAGATGGGTTTATTTCTTGAAACATAAGAGTGAAGTGTTTGAAAATTTATACCGCTTCAAAGCTCTTGTAGAGAAGCAGAGTGGGCACTACATAAAATCACTAAGAACTGATAGAGGAGGAGAGTATATCTCCAGATATTTCCTATGTTTATATAGGAAAATGGCATACATAAGAAGTTTACCACAAAGTACACACCACGGAAAAAATATGTTGCAGAAAGTAAGAAGAGGATTGTCATGGACATGGTCAAAAGTATGTTGAAGTCAAAACATTTTCCAAATGAGTATTGAGTTAAAGCTATCAACTATGCAGCGTATATTTTGAATAGATGCCCAACCAAAGATGTTATGGACAGAGTTCTGGAAGAAGCATGGAGTGGAACAAAGCATTTTTTCACTTAGATGAAAGTATTTGGATGTGTGGCATATAAACATGTCCTAGATCAACTAAGAAAGAAGCTGGACAACAAGGGGGAGAAGTGTATCTTTGTTGAATACAATGATAAGTCCAAGGCCTAAAAACTCTATAATCCATCCACCAAGAAACTTATAATCGGCATAGATGTGTAGTTTATTGAAGAAGAGGCTTGGGATGGAAGCTTAGAGAAAAAAATGAACGTGAAGACATGTGTGTCTCACGAAGAGCAAGATGAACTAGTTGCTAAAAATAATTCCTTCCACAGTGGTTCCTCCTCCCCCTACATAAGCTCAGACAAGCACACCACAAGCAGGAAACAAAACAAACTTGAGAAATCAAGGAAGTACTTCTACAAGGACACCACAGGGATTAGAAACTCCCTTGAGTCCAAGTGGAACTCCAAGCACACCAAGAATACTAAGATTCATAAGTTTGAGTAAAATTTATGAGCAAGAAGCTGATAATAATAATGGTTTTAACTCTTTATTTGCCTTGTTTTGTCATTTTGATGACCCAATTCATTTCGAAGATGCAACAAAAGAATAAAAATGGATTGAATCAATGAATCAAGAGATTGGTTCAATAAAAAAGAATGATACATGGGAGTTAGCGGACCTCCCAAAAGGTAAAGAAGTCGTTGGAGTAAAATGGGTCTATACAACCAAGAGAAATGCTAAAGGAAAGATAGAAAAACACAAGGAAAGACTTGTTTTCAAAGGCTACAAGCAACAACAAGGAAGAGATTATGAAGAAACCTTTTCACCAATTGCAAGGATGGAAACAGTGCAGACAATGTTGTCCATTGTAGCACAACAAAAGTGGAAAGTCTACCAAATGGATGTGAAATCGACATTTATGAATGGAGTGTTGAAAGAGGAGGTATATCATTAACAACCTCCATGCTAAGAAATTGAAGGCCAAGAGCACAAACTGTGCAAATTGAAGAAAGATTTTCATGGGCTAAATCAAGCACCAAAAGTGTGGTACAGCAGAATTGATGCTTACCTGACAGAAAAGGGTTCGAAAAATGTGATGGTCAACCCACACTCTACATTAAAGAAAATGATGGTAAGATACTTATTGTTGTTTTATATGTACATGATTTAATTTTCACGGGAAATGAAGTTTCTTTCATTATTGATTTTAAATCAGTCATGAAAAGTGAATTTGAAATGACTTACTTGGGTTTATTGAGATATTTGAAATGACTTACTTGGGTTTGTTGCAAAAGTTTTAAAGAGATTGAAAATGCAGCACAACAAAGCAGCAGTAACTCCAACTATCATGGGGTTAAAATTAATCAAAAAACATTGCAGTAAGAATGTCGATCTAACATTGTATAAGAGCATAGTTGGCAGTCTACTGTAATTGACTGCAACTAGGCCTGATATTATGCATGTTGTAAGTTTAATTTCCAGATTCATGGAAACACCAAAGGAGACACATTCTCAAGCAACCAAAATAATTCTGAGGTATGTGAATGGAACAAATGAGTATGGTGTTCTATACTCCTCAACTGTTAATTTTAAATTGATTGGCTACACTAACAGTGATTGGGATGCAAGTGTAGATGATAGAAAGAGTACATGTGGGTATGTGTTTCATTTGGGATAGGGAGCCATTTCATGGGCTTCCAAGAAGAAACCAATAGTTTCTTTATCAAGAGTAGAAGCAGAGTATGTAGCAACAACAACAATAGTCTTTCAAGCTATTTGGATGAGAAAGATGCTGATATATTTGTGTCATGAGCAAGGCAAAGGAACCACAATTTATTTTGATAATAGCTCAGCAATAGCATTGTCAAAGAATTATGTTTTCCACAACATAACAAAACATATTGATGCAAAATATCATTTTATAAGAGAATTGGTTAACAATGGTGAGATTATTTTGTAGCATTGCAAGATAAAGGAACAATTTGCTGATATCCTCACAAAGACATTACCACAGAAGAGTTTTGAGTATCTCAGAAATTGTTTGGGTATGACTGATGGCTGCAGTTGTGATTAAGGGGGAGTGTTGGAATTTTAATCCCAACCACTGCCATGAATAAACAATGTTGCAGACCACTCTTGAACATTTTTTATTACAGAGAAGGGCAAGCACGAATCCGTAGAGCCGGAGGCCTTTCACGAAAAATATCAGAATAGAGTACTCATGACCATCCTTTGCGTTTATTTCTCAACCACTACATTCATCTTACCGTATGCTCGCACAACTATCACAAATTTTATGCTTTAACCTTAAGCCCTTATCCATATAGTTTATTTCCCCTCCGATGCAATATCGGCAGGACCTATCATACACCCAACCACATTGCAAACCATCATAACTCTTTGTTATTCCGGAAAACCTTTAATTTGTGCATTTCACACTTACCGCAACTTACCCTGTTGCCTCTCACACTTCGAAAATATTAATTATTACCCATAAGCCTCACCACATGTTATATTAAGTTTCCAATGATGTGATATCGGCGCGATCCACAACCTCATCACACTTCACAAGATTTCCCACTTACCTTTCAAAGCCACCCGCAGTGCACACTTCGCAAGTTTTACCTTTTACCCTTCCGTGACTTCACAAGTTATGTTATTTGTTTTGCGATGCAATATCACTGTCACATATCACAATCACAATATTTTAAGTTTTCCACCAAACCTCCCGCAAGCTATGTTATTTTTGGTGTGATGCGAATAAGTGCCATGTCACTATCACACATCGCAACCTGCAAAGTTTAAAGGATAATGCCGAAAGTTAAAGTTTGAAATCTTCGAATTGCACAAATGCAATACGGACGAGAACCGCATTGCATAAAATTTTGAGATCTGCTAGTCTATGTGTTTGAACACGTTTTTACGTGTTTTCGTGTATAAACCAGAATACGGCTTGCATGTCAATTTAATGTAGAAATGGGTGTTGTGACAAGCCAAGGATGAATGTTTGTTGAACATATATTCAACATTGAATTTGGGTTAAGTAGAATTAGGTTTTACAGGCTTCGACTATTTTGTATAAGAAATGTGACTTCACTTTATTTTTTAGTGTGATGAAATAAAAAACTGAAGTTTGTTCCTCTCCTGTGTATTACACTCCTTGTGTGTATGAATATTTTATTTCTGCAACTTTTTGTACTCTCTTTGTTGTGGGGAAACACATTTCCTCTGTTTATTGTATTCAGAAATTCCAACATTATTGAGTGTTCATGATTTTTGTTCTATCAACGTTTATGAGACATATTTTTATATTCTTACGATCAACGTGATGATATGAGAAATTGGTGATACTCCCGAAAGAACGAAGGTATAAGAACCAAAAGAAGAAAAAGTATGGAGAAGGAAGGGGTGAAGAAAGAAGAACAAGTATGGGAAAGGAATGGATGAAGAACATTGGTTTTGCCAAGGAGGATGACATAACAAAAGGAAAGTTGGATAGTAACAACACAGGACTAAACATAACTCTTCTTTTAAGTATTTTGTATGTTATGTGTTTTTTTGAAAAAAAACTAATGAACATTTGTAAGAAAATGAAATGGTTTTTTTACTCGTACATGAATATACACCATTTTTTTTTCTAAAAAAATGAGAAATGGGTGATATTCTAGTTTTATCATGCAATAGAGACTTTCATGATAGCATTAGTTTTACCATGAACACTATTTTTTTGGATACATTTTCTGAAATATCATTTGTTAATTTGGTTAAAAGTTAGTTTATTTTTTATATTATTGTAAATTATATGTTTTTTATTTCAATATTTTCATATATTTTATACTTGTGAAATTTGTTTTTCTTTTTAAGTTTAGCATTGCATGTCTATTTTCTATTAACAAAAAAGGGCAAGTTCAACATATCAAAACTTAGTGTCCTCAACCTGCCCAAAGGAAACCAGGTCTGTTGGCCATCTTAAAGTATTAAAAGCCATCCACTATTGAAAGAACTTTAGTCTTATGCTAGAAGCTATTTCTGAGTAACTATATCTGACATATGGAAACTGTAAAAATTAAATGTTGACCGCAAAATACATATATAAAAAGCATAGAAAAGATTGTGTGAGTCATCACAAGATTTTTTTGGAGCACACTTGACCTGAGAATATCCACCTGATGCATGTCTTGCATGTGACGATCTATTCGACCGAGAGAGGAATGAGCCATGCTGATGCAAGACAAAGATTTCTTGAATTTCCCTTTCAATATCTTGCAGTGTAGAGACAACCTTAGGGTCTCCTCCCATTTCATGAATAATCACAAGAACCTTTACCAGGACACATTTTATACTTGTGAATTTGCAAACTATAACCTATAATACTTAAACTTTCAAACCAAAACCTACAAAAAGGGTAATATTTAACTCCTTAGAATAACTCTGACAATTATCTTCCAAATTAAACCAGCATAGATCCTGTATCATCCATAGATCCACGCATTTACCATTTTCATAAAAATATTATTAATTTAATGAAATTCATTTTCATGAGTTAATTAGGGTTAAGTAAGGTGAAACTACTGAATAGTAACCATTTTTTTTTTTTTTTTTTTAAACTAAGGGACGATCTTGAGAGGAGGAAATGAGGGATATCAATATTTTACAGAGTAGTTTTTAGTGCAATTTTTTGAAGGCTTTTATGGTGGCTTTTTCCGGTGTAATTTCTCTAAAATCTGGGAGGAATCCATTGAAAAGAGAAGTTGGATTGCTAAACTTGCACAATGGAAGTGCCCTAGAGGGTTTTGAGAGTGTTGAAACTATATAAAGTTAAGAAACCAGTTTATATAACAAAAAAACCAAGATTTTACCTCAATTTTTTTCATCAAAATGTTGCACTAAAGAAAACTCCATATTTTACCTCTAACAATTGTTACCATCAGAAAAAATTTAATATGTCTTAGAAAATTGCCCTTTTATTTCTTGGATCTCGGAATGAATCTAGGCGGGGAGGAAGATGAATAATAGCTTTGGCAAGTTTTTGAGAATCCGTTCAATGATTGAAGACTATTTTCTGTCTCGTTTTATGAAGCTCCCTTACTGGTGGACATTGTGACCACATTTGATTGATTAAACATCGATACCTGCGTCACAAGAGTCCTCCATCGCAGTTTCTCTTATGCACAACAGTTGTATTGGAGCTAGTGTAGTTTCTCTTCTACACAACAATTGTATTGGAGCTAGCCCAGTTTCTCTTGTGCACAACAATTGTCTTGGTGCGGTATTGGAGCTTTATTACAAGGGTTGTGATGAATATGAGAGAGGGTCCGAGGCTTCTAATGAGATTCTACTGCCAGGATAAGTAATCATGCTCTTTCAAAAGGAAATTTGGCAGTTGCATCGAACGTATAAAATAATAGAAATTAATACTATTTTCTTAGAAGTGAAAATGGATGCTACTTTTGTGTTAGTTTTATTTTGGAAAAAGAAAAGATGAATGTGGTTTTATAAATAGATCACATAGCTCTGTTGGAAAATATGTACACATGTATATTCATGCATTTCGGCAGTAAAGAGTTAGTAAAAATATGAGTTGTTTTAGTTTTTATTTCAATTTCGTTGAAATATTTCTTGGAATATATATATATATATATATATATATATATATATATATATAAAAAAGGAGGATATGAATGATTGTTATAACATAGTATGAAGAAAAATATGAATGTGCAGAAACAAAAGAATGATAGATTTGTTAATTTTTTAAAATAATCGTACATTATATTAAAAAATAGAATTTGAAATTATTTTTCTTGAAAATGAAAATAAGTTAAAGAGGGTAATTTATGAAATATTTTCATGGGTGGTGAAAAAGAAAATAGAAAATTCAATTAGATTAATATTTTTCAAAGATTTTCATGAATATGTATGTACACAATAAAAAAAAACCCTCTTTTAGCACCATAAGTTACCAAGACTTATGTTTTGTGGTGGTAATGTGGTGTAAATGTTTATGTATCATATTAAAAATGAAGTATATCACCATATTTGTTGGACAAGTTAGCACCATTCTTACTATCTCTTGTTAAAGTGGAGTAAATTTTTATTGATCTTATTGGAAGTGGAGTATATCACCATATATTTAAAGAAGTGGTGTATGCTATATTGGAAATTTCTATAAATTAAGGTAGTTAACTTTGTGTTCGCCACGTTGACATGTACAAATGGATTTATTTATTTGAATTTCCACCATAACCATAAAAAATTTACAAATATTTATATTAGGAATATATAAATTAGAACTAAACTCACAAATATTCAATTTATAAAATTTATTTGTTTGTCATGTTTACATGTAAAAATAAAATTCATTTATGTAAGCTTGCACCATAAATACAACAAATTCAAAGTAATTGTTTTCTAAATATTTTATTTTAATTATTTATTTTTTGTATTATTCTCATGAGAAAATAAATACACAAAACCATAATACATAATTATTTATTTTATGAATATGCTAGTTACTCTTTTTTGGAAGAAGCTGTGTTCCAAAGGTTGAAAATGTATCTTTGTGAGGATATTTTTTAAGCCCTCCATTAAGCTTTTAAAATGTTCATTAAGACTAAATAAAAACCTCAATTAAACTACATAGCTCCATCATGCTATGGAGCTTGATGAAGACACATAACTTGATAGAGCTATAATATGTACATGTTCCATTAAATTTTGCTTCAACTTACTGATAGTGTTTTATGGGCTCATGGCACTGAGAAGCCAATAATATTGCACATGGTATGGTATGGTTTGCATTTTTATATTATACTTAGTATATTTTTTATTATTTCATTACATATATGTATGTATGTAATTTTAGGATTTGTTATTGTTATTAATTTTATACATTTTATAGTGTTTTTTTTTTTTGTAATCTTGGTAGAACTCTTTTTCGTTCATTTTATAAACAACAAACAACCAAATTTACCAGTTTGGTGGCCTGAACCTGCCCTAAGCGGGAAATCAATTGTGTTGACCACCTAATGGTGTGGTAATCCATCCAAAAAGATAAGGTTTTTAGTCTATCATACCAAGAAAACAAGGCCTGAATACTTACACATATACAGTTTTTCACAGAATGACTAACATATATACTGGACACTTGAAATTTAAATGCTAGAAACATATAAATACTAAGAAAAAAGACAGATTAAAATAGTCATGAACTAATTAGCCTCGTCTGGAATCGAGGCCAACTCCACTGGTGCCGGATCCTGAACCAATGTGCTAGCGTATGCAAAAGGCTTGAAAATACACGGGAGGTGGTAGTAAATACACTCGAGGTGCCTGTCCTATTTCCTTAGCTAGAACTTGATCTTATCGAACTCGCTCTTGTAGTCTCGGAAGTCTTGGGCTAATGTCACCAGGCTAATAGATATCTGCTCCAAGGCTTTGCCAAGGATGTTCTTCATAGACCAATAAAGATACAATGTCTGCCTGAATTGTGTTAGTCTCTCTCTTGTTTGTCCCAGATCTGGTATTAAACCTCTCCATTTCTCAGTATCCATATCTGTCACTACATGTCTATTTATGTGGGCTTCCCATGTTTCAATGAGCTTTTGAATTTCCTCTGTTGTGTTTTCATCGTATTCTTTCCCTACATCTTGGATCACATCGATTTCAGGCCTCCCTCCTCTCAACTTTCTTGGGGGTAAGCCAGCTTGGGCTTATACCACCTTCCCTTTATATTTCCGACCATGGCCTCAAGTTACAGGGCTCTAGGAATGGACGCGAGTTGCAAGACTCTTGGAGCGTTCGATACCACAGTCTTTGAACAGGTTTTCGGGTAGGTGACCTGTCCACAGAATCAAACAGAGGCATAATTCCATATGATGAAAATGATCGAAGGTGTATGCATCCCAGTTATCAAAAGAAGGGTGACCTCGGGGCCTCTTCCCAAGACCTCTCCTTGCTTGTTCCTCTGCAGACCCATCACCCTCATACCCTGCTTAATTTCTCCTACCCCCTATCGTTAACGGTCGCACACACCCCATCAATTACCCCGATAACCCAAAGATCTCACACCTTCCTTCAATCTCCTGACCTCCCTTTTGGTGTCCTCTCTCTCGTCATACCTCCCACCATCAAAATTAACATAGGAGGCATCGATTCCCATTTCTCGGGAATGGGTGGAATTCCCTCTTCCATTCCGCATGCACAGCGAGCCCAAGTAACTCAAGGTGGTATAAACCAACAAAGCCTATGAACTAAACACAACCCATGATTGCTCCTTAACTTTATACCCTGACATGATTTCCTGGCCCCTCACCATTCCTTCTTATTGGCATCCCTTACCCGACAGACTCACACTTGGGTGCCTGCTAAGGCCATATCCAATTCATACTCCAACACAGAGGCAAAGACCAAAAATAAAACCAAACTTACCCCACCCAGAGTTGGAATGGTTCCACTCTCCCTTACCAATAAAAATACTATAAGAGTCCAACTTAATCCCCTTAGGCTCCCATAGAGACAGACCCAAGTCATAAAAATAAATATGGCATGAACAAGGGAGAGGAAACCAAGAACATACCTAAGTCTTGTCGTCGTGGAAGTGCAATGGAGTTTTTTTATTCTGATGTGGGGACCGCACTAGAGTCTGCCATCATAACAAAGCCCCCATGCTTTCCTACACTCTATTTTAAGCTCCATGCGCACGCCTTTGTCCAGCCACCTCACCTTGTGCTGGATGCGATAGTATAGCCTGCCACCCTTGCCACCCATGTGCAAGGTGGTGGGCTTCAACCCCAACGCTACTACCATTAATACTGATGGGAGGGCCGATCTTATTCGTTACACCCTGATTGAGGAGCTGAGTCATGGAATTGTGGGTGATATCTTCCTTCCGACCTGTCTTTCTCTGTGATGTGCGACAACTTGATCCATGGTTCTTACCTAAGGTTAGGAGGTATACTTAATTCAATAGGTTCATTCGAGTGAGCACAACCACAATTTTCCAAGAGGTCAGTTTTTCTGTTCCATTCCCTCCTTACATGGGTGATAATGATATAATCAAATTTCTTGATTGTATCCTCCAATCCCTACACATGTGAAGCACTATGCCATCTTTGGATGAGTTTGTCCCACTTTGTTCCTTGATAAAAAAAATTGAGAGTGTTTTTAACCAACTAAGAGACTCCTTTGATTATCATGTTGCTGTATCATAGCCTGATAGCCAAGAGGACACCTTAGTGCACTCATATGAATTCCTCTTCATTGTTTCTATCAAAGCCACAAGAGTCAACATATATCAATATTGTTGTGCATTGATGATCTCAAAAAACCCCTCCGAGCCCTGCTTGCCCCGGATTTCCTTTCGAGGGTCCATCAAAGTTGAGTTTGATGAATCCTTCTAGAGGAGGTTAGAAGATCCTGATGGTGTCCTCTCTGTCAGGGATAGCTTTCCAAGAAGCTGGGGAGACCATGCCAGGCGCTAGGTGGAGGCCCAATGGAATTCTTTCTTTCTGAGAAGCCACTTTCCAATCATCTGCATCCATTTCTCTGAGAGGATGGTTTCCATTATATTGTTCTTAATTCCTTCCCACACAATCTCTTGGTCCAAGCTGTTGTTTTTTAATATCTTTCGGTTCCTTTCCTTCCACGTTGCCCATATAGTAAACCTTAGTACAATGGCTCGTGCTCGGTTAAGGACCGGGTTGGAGTATATGTCTTGTATCCAAATTAGGATGGTCTCATTTTTGCTACTCATGTCACAATCTATCTTGACAAACAACACTTCCACTTGTAATCCATTTTCTCTCCACATACTTATAGGATTTGAGGAGGTGTTCTAGTGTCTCCCCCTGATTTCCACATAGGGCACAAACCAAAGGCCCTCGGAAGAATCTTTTTGTCAGTTGGTCCTAGGTCAATATTCTTCCTCTACACACCAACCAGATGAAGTAGGTCACCTTCCGCCAACACTTCCCTCCCCAAATATTTCCTCCATATTTAATGTTGATTCTCCTGCCCCCATCCTCCTTTTATCCTGTAAGCTTCCTTGACTGTAAATGATCCCTTCATAGCATAGCCCCATCTCAATATGTCTGACCCTTCATGGAAGGTGATTCTTCTCGAGTCTAGCTCCTTCTTCAAATAGATGCATTGATTTGAATTTGGCGCATTTGGCCAATATTTCCTGTCTTCCATCTTCTCCATGCACCGTTAATGGTCTCTTCCCAACAGTATTGGTTTACCATTTTATAATTGTTGTTCATAGCATAAGTGAAAAATTCACTTAGATCTTGTCTAGGGAATAATTTTCCCCTCTTTTGCTAGTATTCATTCCAAAATAGGGTTATTTTTCAATTCCTTATTTCCTAGAATAAATGTTGCAAAATAAGATCTTTTTTTTGGTTTGCTAGATTCCAGATGGTCGATCCTTTAGGGGGGTTCCGGTATCTTAAAATATCCTTTTTACATTTGGGCATGTCGTATTTCCTCGTCCATATCTGCTTCCATAGTCACGTTCCTCCCTATGCCCATCTCCACCATAATTTTTCCCCAATACCTAGTTGAGAATAACTGGGTCTCTGAGGCCTAGCCACCCTTCCATCTTAGGTTTGATGAGGTTCAACCATGTTACCAAGGACCATTTTTTCAATTGTTGGGCCCCTCCCCAAAGGAATTTCTTGACTATTTCATCCATTTTGCTGCAGATTGTTTTGGGCGTGCCGATTCCAGATAGCTGGTAAATGGGGATGGATTGCAGGACGAATTTAAGAAGGAAGGTGGAGGCAACCATATTGAGGGCTCTAAAAGTCCAATTGTTGAGCTTTCCTTGAATTTTTTGGATAAGATAAGTCCAGCAAGAAATTTTTCAGAGAGCTTTTAGCAAGGGGCATGTCCAGGTATTTAGTGGGAAGAGATCTGATACCTAACCCCAACATTCTCACCATAAATGTTTGGATATCTCTAGCCATGTTAAAGAAGAAAATGCAAGATTTTTCATTATTAATAAGGTCCACCTTATGCAGTCATATGCTTTAGATAAATCTAGTTTTATCATCATCCTCACGATTTTCAGATGCTTCAAGGAGTGGAGTGCTTCCTGGGAGGTAATAAAACCATATAGGATTTCACGACCCTCTACAAAACTAGTTTGTTCAGATGATATGAGGGAAGGAAACAAAGGATTAAGGTGCTTGACCATAATATTTTTAATGATTTTATAGATGACATTACATAAAGAAATCGGGCCAAATTCTCGGGGATTGTCTGATTTAGCAGATTTAGGAATTAACGTTATCAAAGTAGCATTAAGACCCGAACATGCCTTTTGGTGCACTTTTGAATCCTCTACCACTTCCAGAACATCTTGTCCTATGAATTTCCATGCATATTGGAATAATTTGACAATGAAACCATCAAGCCATGGGGCTTCATTTTTTGCCATACCTTTTACCACTTCCACCATTGTGACCACCTGAATAAGGGAGAGGTTCTAATCTATGGTAATGAGGTGTAGAAAATTATTGATGACTCTATGGATTGCCTCAGAGATATCTTGCTCTGGTTCAGAGAGAAAAGTATGAAAGTGATGTACAACCAGTTATTCCATGTCCTCATGATGGACTATTTTGTCTCCAACCTCATTTTTCAGTGAGAATATCATGTTATGTTGTCTCTATTGGACCATTTCCTTATAGAAGAAGCATGTGTTATTCTCTACTTTCCTCAACTAGTTGAATCTAGATTTCTTCCTCTAGATTATCACCTCCTATTTTCTGCATTATTCTAGTTGTGTTATGAGCCGCACCTCTTCTTATACTAGAAGTTTTGATCTTCCTTTCGTGATAATTTGCAGTTGGACAGTCTCCATGTTCTTATTTAACTCCTCCTGGTCTTTGAATATGTTTCCAAAGCCCTCTTTGTTCCACATATTGATCCTTTTCTTGTACTCTTTTATCTTGAGTTGGAATGTATGCATAAAATTTGCTAGGTCCCTAATGGGCCTCTAAATTAGACATAAAATAAGGCTCATCTAACCTTTCTTAAGCCCATCTACCTTCCTTATGCACATAAAATGATATATTAAATATCTCCTTCTACACTTAATAATGTTTTCTTATGCTTTAATATTTTCTTAGGAAGGTTTAAAGGTAATTGCATATATGTGCCTAATATTGGTTATTTTTATAGAATATTGTGAGAATATTTGGCAGATTATACAGATTTGGAAAAGGAGATGATATATGGACTTTCTCCCTGCCACTAGAAGATTAGGATTGGAGAATAAATGAGCACAACATTAGGAAATTAGGGAGAAATATTGGAGAGATTTAAGGGGATTTTGCACCCTCTTTAACTCTCAAAGGCAACAAAAGGATCCTCATGAGATCCCCCTCCAGCAATTCGAAATCTAGAGGCAGCTAAGCAACTCAATACCAAGTGCACTCAAGCCATACCTCACTTGGAGTCTCCAACAAATCAAATTCCAAGAGGTAGCCAAGAAACTGAAGACGAAGGCCACTCAATCTATGTTTACTTGGAGTCAAAGTGGACTCAATCACCATTTTTTCAAGGGAGTTGTTGGTAGTTTCCATGTAGAATAAATATAGCAGAGCTAGAGATAGTAAGGAGTTAGTTATTTAGCCAGTGAGTTGATTCTAGTCGACTTCCATTCCATCCCACTTCCATTCCATTGGATTTGAATTTTTGTTGTAAAGCTATTAGGCTTTGCTAAAGCTTTTATGGATTTAACAGGCTCTTCCTTTTTATGAAGTGAGTAGAGAGATGCCATTTTATTATTTTAATTCTAGAGAGTTGGTCTCATGGATTAGGGCCCAATCCAGGTGCCTCAGCTTCTCTGCTATTATTATCTTTTCCTTTCTATCATTTAGCTAGTTTTGACTCTTCCATTTAAGTTATTCTTCTTCTGATAAGTTTCACTGTTGTTTAAATTTTGTGATATTGTAGTTTTAATTTCTTATGCGTAGTAAAATAGAGGAAAAACCCCAGACAATGTGGTCAAGTCTCCGACCTCTCATCTCTGTCAATAGAGCTCGAGGAGGGTATACCTTTCCCCATTGACCAAAAATGCTTTCTCGCTTATGAATTCTTGGAAATAGATTAGATCAATGCCTGTATTTTCATGAAATTATTGTCTATCCTTCTTGCATAAACAGGCAGGTTGATTGCAGGTATAGGCAGCATAGCCCAGGAGAAGTTTTCTAGCACCTCCAACTTCATCTTTCATCTTCCTTTCATCTTTGTGTTACACTCCCAGACCTTGGCTTTACGCCTCCGTTCCTTTTTTTCTCTCATCACAGCTACCATGCCCACCTTTTGATTCATAAAAACACTTAGAACTATTTAGCCTTCCTTATTCTTGTTTTTTATTGGTCCCAACTACTTTACCTTTTTAATGCTAAACACTTGAAAAATCATTAGAACTTGTCTTCCACCTTTGCTCCTTTAGTCTCCTGCCATCGCATGTTAGACTTCGCAAATCATAACATTTAACGTCTACTTTAACACTTACTATTGTTTCGTTGTGATTGTGATATTCTGAAATCACAAATCGCAAATCGAAACTTTTCCCTTTCTTCCTTTCACCGCCACATCATCGGCATAACAAATCATAGCCTCCAACCTTTACCGTATCACAAATCGCACTCCACTGAGATTACCATATCGCAAATCACAACTTTTCCCTTTATTCCTTTCACCGACACGTCATCTGCATTGCAAATTTCAGCCCACAACCTTTACTGTATCGCAAATCACACTTCGCTAAACTTACCACATCACAGATCGCATCCCACAAGCCTTACCGCATCAAAAGTAGCACTTTGTGCATTTTAGTTCATTCTGTTAAGTCCTTACCGCTATCCATATAAACTTGCAATATTGTGATCTGCGACCTGCCACGTCACTCGTTGCACTTCGCACTTCACACAGTTTAGTTTATACCATTAAATCCTTATTGTGATCCATTTAAACTTGTGAAGTTGTGATTGCGACATCACACAACATATATTTTGTCCTCCATTGCACTCTGACATTGCACTTTTGAGTTCTTTCCACTCCAAAGTCATTTCTCATATTGTAATAATGTTTTATAAGGTTTTAACCCTCGCTTTCCATTTCTAAGACCTGTTTCATCCGCTAAGCCCTCAATTAGCTCTTTTAGCCCTTATTCTTTCTCTAAAGCTACAAATTAACTCTTTTTAGTTAGAATTAAGTTATGGATATTTTAGTTTCATGGATGAGAGCATGGTGGCTAGACCATAGGATAAGTAGAATGAATTTAGCTGTTTGGTCAAGTTAAGTGTGGTTTAGAATTAGTTTCCTTTCTATCATTTATTCTCATCAAGTTAGCTTAGTTTCTTTTTAGTCATTTCCCTTTCTGCCAATTAAATTAGTTCATACTTATCATTTATTTTCAGCACTTTAATTTAATTTCCTTTCTCTCACTTTCTTATAGTAATTTTATTTCTAGTTGTTCTCATAATTCGAGAAATAACACCCTTTCGTAAAGCAGAAGAGAATGACATGAATAAAATGCATCTATTGTGTATATATAATTGTTACCTCAAAGTTTGTACGAACCCTGCGTTGATAAAGTAAAGTAGGGCAACCCCTGGGAGTTGCAACACTCTTGGTGCAATACTAGTGCTCACTAGTCCCTATATTACGAATATAGTCCCTTATTTTTGTTAGTGTAACCCCCTTATTTTTATGTTTTTACCCTTGTAACCCCAATATTTTTATTATTGTGCTCTTAAATTATTATTGTTAAGTCGGCTAGGATTATATTGTGACCCCATGGACTCCTATATATAGAAGGAGATTTTTTCATTTGTATTATCCAAGAATTGTTCATTTATGTAATGTAAAGGAGCTTTATCCCTTCAAGTGGCTTATTGATAAGGCATTTATATCTCCTTTTTTTCTATTTTTGGAGCTGGTTTCATAACATTTGGTATCAAAGCCTTGGATTCTAGGGTTTCGCTACTCCAAATAGGTCATTGTGGAAGTTTTTATATAACGTTTGTTATACAAATTCTCAAAATCTGAAATGTTTATCATGCAAATCCGAAATCCTAAGGAAATTCCTGTAAAAATTTCAAATCTTGGTTTGCAATATTTTTGGAGATATGACCTGTGGAAGTTATGGTATTTTTTAGGCTCCAAAATTTCATCTCAAAGAGGTGACCATGGAAAAATTGTCATAACTCTGTCTCTGAGCATCGGATTGTAATTCTCTAAAAAAAATTTGCAAGTACACAGATTTTAGTTTCTTTTATATCAATTTCAAAGCTGAAGGAGGAAACAGTGAGCCGTGGCACGTCGTACAAGTTTTCTCTACTGAACCAATACATAATTAGGTCATTGTGGGAGATTGGGAATAACTTTTCCTTGAAGAATCCAAATCAGGTCACAACTATGGCATTTGAAAGAAGATTTAGATGGTGACCATAGGGACAAATTTCAGATATGAAGATCAGAAACCACAGATATAATTTAGTTTTAGTATTTTTTTTTTGAATTGCATAAGTCGTGTGTGAAAAATTAGTTTGAATTGATTCCAAGGACATATTGAAGCATAGATATGAGTATTGGGTTCTAAAATTCCACCTAAAAATAATTCAACACCCATTAAGCCTTTATAAGGCTCCACTATGATTCATGAAGAGGAAGAATCGAAACATGACATATCAAAATTACAAGAGCAAGTGCACTGAATTTTTCTCTCGCAAAGAGAAACAAAAAATGAAATGGAAGTTTTGAATAAAGGCATGGAAGCTAAGATGGATGATTTGAATAAAGGCATGGAAGCTAAGATGGATGGTTTGAAAAATGGCATGGAAGATGGCATGGAAGCTAATATGGATGACATGGAAGCTAAGATCGATGAAAAAATGAAAGACAACATGGAAGACATGAAGAATGATCTAAAAGCAGACATGGAAGGTTTGATGACAAGGTTAATATAATAAATGATTAATAATGGTGGAAATATAGTAGAGGAAACTCATGATGAGAAAAAAATAAATGATAATCATGATTTCATAAACACTAATGCTTCATTGAAGAACCACCATATTCCAAAGATGGATATGAGGAAGTTTGGTGGCAAGGATCCTGTAACATGGATACTAAAGATGGAACAATATTTTGATCTCAATAATGTGCAAAACACACAAAAGGTATCCATTGCAACTTTAAATTTAGAAAATAATACATTTGTATGGCATCAATGGATTTTCTCCCATAAAAAAATTGTCACTTTGTCAATTTTTATGGAGGAAATTATGTCACATTATGAGGATACAAATAGAAACACCTTCTTTAGCCAATTGATAAATCTCAAACAAAAGGGTTCAGTGGTGGAGCACATTGAGGATCTAAAAAAATTGAATATAAGGGAAACTGTTATTCCAGAGCAAGACAATATTTATTTCTTCGGAGGGACTTTAAAGGATAACATCCAACATGAAGTTCGTGTTTGGGAACTTGATTCATTGGAGAAGGCATTCAAGTTGGCAATAAAAATTGAATGTAAAATTATGGAGAAAGGAAGCCTACACTCACATCTATAAGGATGGAAGTGTTGCTACTCCTAAACTTCCACAACCTACAAGGTTGACAGCAAAGAAAATGTAAGAGAAAAGAGAAAAAGGGCTTTGCTATAGTTGTGATAGCAAATACATTAAAGGTCATAAGTGTGGTGAGAAGAAAATATTTTACATATATTGTGAAGTGGAGGAATAAAATGAACAAGAAACTTCAAAGGAATAGGATATACACTAAGAACCAACCCTAAAGTAAGAAGAAATTATCTTGACCATATGGTGTAATGCATTGGCAGGAATTGAGTTCTTTCCTATACCCAGCACCAAATTGTCAAGTGATGGTTGTAAATGAAGGAACTATAAATTGCTCTGGAAAATGCCATAGTATCAAGTTAACCATGGGGGAATATGTACTGAATATTCCAATGCTTTACATTCCAATGGGATATGTTGATGTTGTACTAGGAGTACAATGGTTGCAATGTTTGGGGACGGTAGCTTTTAATTTTCAAGAACTTTTCTTGAATTTTTTTTGGAAGGAAAGGAAATCGAATTACGAGGTATCGTAGGGAATCCAGGAGAGATAATAATCTCTAATGTCGTGAAAAGTCTTCTGAAGAAATAAAAACGAGGCATAATTTCAAAATTATGCTTAGTAGAAGTTCCAACATCAAAATCATCTATTTCTCCAGATCACCAAAATTTTTTGGAAAATCACTCCAAGAAGTTTGAAACTCCCAAAGGACTCCCACCTATTCGCGATGATGATCATGGTCTTCATTTGATTCCAGGAAGTGTTCCTCCAAAAATATGACTTAAAGATATCCTTATTTCCAAAAGAGTGAAATTGAACGTATGATTGCAGAAATGTTAGAGGCTGGTATAATTCAACCTAGTCAAAGTTCTTTCTCTGCTCTAGTAGTATTGGTGCACAAGAAGGATGGATCATGGCCCATGTGTCTGTATTATAGGGAGCTCAATAATCTCACTACTAAAGATAAATTTCCCATTGTTGTGATTGATTAATTATTGGATGAATTACATAAATAAATTTATTTTACCAAGTTGGATCTTCATTCAAGATATGATCAAATTAGAATGAAGACTGAAGATATTTCGAAAACATCATTTCGAACTCATGAGGGTTATTATGAATTTTTGGCCATGCCTTTTGGCCTTACCAATGCACCTTCTACATTTCAAGCGTTGATTAATTCCATTTTCAAACTGTTCCTTACAAAAATTGTGCTAGTATTTTTTGATGACATATTAATCTACAACACGGCATGGAAGGAGCATGTTCAACATGTTGACAAGGTGCTCAAACTATTGGAGGAGAAACAATTATATGAAAAAACATCCAAATGATTCTTTAGAGTACAAGAGGTGGAATATCTGGGTCATATTGTATCTCATGAGGGTGTTAAGGTAGACCATAAAAAAATTAAAGTCATTAAGGAATGGCAAGTCCCTACAACCATAAAGCAGTTGCAAGGATTTCTCGGGTTAACAGGGTATTATCACAAGTTTTTTAAGAATTATGTGAGATAGAGACACCTCTAACAACATTATTGAAGAAAGATGCACTTTTATGGACTTTTGAAGCAACTAAGGGCTTTGAACATCTTAAAGAGGCAATGTGGATAGCAGTAGTCTTACTTACGTAAGACTTCAGAAAAACCTTTATTGTGGAATGTGATGCCTCAGAAAATGGAATTGGTGTTGTTTTAGTGTAAGAAGGTAGACCCATTACTTTTGAAAGTCATCTATCAGAGGAAATTATTTACAGAAATCTATTTATGAGAAGGAAATATTGGTAATACTACATGTACTAAAGAAATGGCAACCTTACCTAATGGGAATACACTTGAAGGTAAAAACTGATCATGATAGTCTTAAACACATTTTGGAACAAATACTATCTTCAGAAGAGAAGCAAAAATGGGTCACAACGATGCTAGGTTATGACTTTGAAGTCATCTACCAAAAAGGGAAGTTAAATGTTGTTGCAAATGCACTCTCAAGAAATTATGAAGAGGTGGAAGCATTTCTTTGTTCCATTTCTATTATCCAACCAGATTGGATAACCGAAGTAAGGGATGAATGGAAGATGGATGAAGAAGTGCGGACACTCATTCAGAAGTTGTAGCAAGATCCTATTACATCTAATATATTTAATTTGAAAAATGATTCATTATGGTACAAAGATCTCTTATATATTTGCAATAATTACCAACTAAACAAAATATTCTTTTGGAATTGCACACTTCTCCTTTAGGAGGACACTCAGGATTTTTAAAACTTTCCACTGGGTGAAAAAATAATTTTTTTGGGATGGCATTAAATCTGATATTCAAATTTTTGTGGCGGAATGTTTGTTTTTCTGGAAAAATAAAGTAGAGAAAATCGAGACCTCGGGTCTTCTACAACCTTTATCCATTCCAAGTCAATGCTGGGAGGAGATTTCAATGGATTTTATCACATGTTTACCTAAATAATAAGGAAAGAGTGTCATAATGGTGGTAGTTGATAGACTTACCAAGTATGCACAATTTTGTGCATTATCTCATCCATTTAAAGAAAGTACACTTGCTATTGCATTTATGTAAACAATTTAAAAGCTACATGGAAACCCAAAGATTATTATAAGTGACAGAGATCTCGTTTTTACTGGAAGTTTTTGGATGGAATTATTTTCTTGTTTGGGTACTCAAATAGTTCATAGCTCATCTTATCATTCTCAATCCGATGGTCAAATACAAATAGTGAATAAATGTTTGGAAGGATATAGTCGTTGTTTTGTATCTAATAAGCAACCACAATGGGTCAAGTGGTTACCTCTTGTTGAATGGTGGTATAATACTTCCTTCCATACTGCAGCAAAAATGACCCCATTTATGGCACTTTATGGATATCATCCACCATCTATCACATCTTATTTAAGAGAAAGTTGTGATGTTCAAGAAGTGGAAGATCACATCGAGAATCAACATGAAGTTCTCCAACTCTTAAAAGATAACATAAATTTGGTACAAAATCAAATGAAACAACAAGTAGATCAACATCGTAGCGAGATAATTTTTGATGTAGGAGACTGGGTATTTTTACAACTACAACCATATAATAAAATTTCCCTCAAGAAAGCTAATAAGGATAATAAATTATCGCCAAAGTACTATGGTCCTTACAAGGTGTTGCAAAAGATTGGTACTATGGCATACAAATTGGAGGTTCCTACTTCTTCGCAAGTGCATCCATTTTTCCATGTTTCATCCTTAAATAAGGTTATAGGGAACAAAATTCCAGTACAAATAATATATCCAGAACTTAATGAGGAAGGAAAAATCATATTGGAACCTGAAGCAGTCATGGAAACAACAACTCGACAACTATTAAATCGATCAATTTTAGAGTATATCATCAAGTGGAAGAACTTACCAACTAAAGATTCTACATGGGAGGATGAGAATTTTATACAGAAGAATCTCAAGCTACTCAATCATTGACGATAACACTTTTTTGAAGCAGAGGGGCATGTTAGGTCCCTATATTACTAGTAGAGTCCCTTATTGTTATTAGTGTAACCCCCTTATTGTTATGGTTGTACCTCTGTAACCCCAATATTGTTATTATTGTGCCCTTACATTATTATTGTTAGGTCGGATAGGATTATATTGTGACCCAATGGACTCCTATATATAGAAGGTGGTTTTGTAATTTTTATCATCCAAGAATTGTTCATTTATGTAATGTAAAGGAGGTTGCCCCCTCTAAGTGACTTATTTCTAAGGTGTTGATCTCTCTTTTCTTATATTTTTGGAGTTGGTTTCATAAAAAAATTCTTCTAACCACTTCACTTTTCTTCGACCACTCTTCGAGTTTCCCTAGCATCTTACGATCTCGGAGCCAAAATGCTTCAAATCTGAAGGGATTATTTCTTGGTCCTGTTTAGAGATCGATTTCTGGTATTACCGTCCAGTGGCCCATTACGGCGAGAATGGAGGTTTCCATGTATATGTCTTGGGAGATGACCTGTTTCAAGACCAAGAACCAATCCAACCTAGAAAAAAATTGGTTTTGACCTCCTCTCTGATTTTTCCAAGTAAAGGCTCTGTTGTTGGTTTGTAGGTGCACCAATTTGAGCTCTGATTTTGCTTCCCTGAAGATATCCATATCTAGGTCCTATCGGGGGATTACTCCTTTCTTCTCTTCGAGGGACGTTATCATGTTAAATTCCCCTCCTACTACCCATAATTATTCCTGGAATTCTCTTCCCATACTGGCCAAGTTGTGGAGGAAGGCCTCTTTCTCCCCTAGGGTTTGAGGCCCATAAACCCCGATAAACAGAAACCAATCACTGCATCTTATGTGTCTAATGTGAACTGTAAGAATTCGAGGAATACTTACCCAATTCTCAATGGCTCCTCAAAATGTCTAGTCCTAACACACTTCCTCTAGAGTCGAGTGAAATCACTTCATATGGTAGCTTCAAAATTTGAACTATCCCTTTGAGCCTTGCTTCTGGGATCTTGGTTTCCTGGATTTTCATAATGTTGGCCTTCTATTTCCTTAGTCTCTCCTTAAAATATTGTTGTTTTCCTTTATTATTAAGGCCACAACTATTCCATGTTGTTATAATCATTTAAATGATTTTTTAAGTTCGTAGAAGACCACTTAAAGCGGAACTATCTTCCGTAAGTTAAGTAGTGGTTCACCAATCTTCTGAATGGTCTCGTTGACGTTCTTTATTCCCCTTTTCTTACTACCTTTCCCTGTTGGCAATTTATCTCTTCCCTGGGTCTTCCTAGATCCTATATGATTCGGTTGGTTTGTTCCTATATTTCCTTGTTTAGTTTTGTACCATTGGAATGTCCCTTTGTAGAACTATTTTTGCGTTTCGAGGATGAACCTCTCATAAAAGTGTCTCCATTATTTCACTAATCTATGAAAAACCTGCTCTTCATTACTTAAATCCTCTTTCTGCCTATCTATTTCCATATTTTATTGATCCTATCTTGTTTCTGTGGTTTCTTTCTCTTGTATCTCCTCTTCCGCCTTGCATTCGGTGTTTGTCTCTTTCCTTTATTTTTCGGATTTGTATTCGTTATATTGTTCCTCCCCCCATTATTTTCCCTGGTCAGCTGCATCTTGGTGGTCTTCCATTTCTTCTGATGCCTCCTCATCCTATAGCGTAATGAACCTATTGTAGTCATGCTTGTTCTTACCTATCCTTATTGAATTTGGGTTGGGGTTTGGTTAATATTTTGGTTCTTCTTTCTCCTCTAAACTTATTGGAAGCCCTTCGCATCCTCTTTTTATTTCTTTTGATTGTTATATTTTTCCATCTCCTTTGTCTCTTTTTGGTTTAATGAGAATTCTCAAAATAAGTGGAAATATTCATGGCATCTCCTACATCAAAAGGGGATGTGTTCATAGTCGATGGTTGGTTTCCATACCTTGTGGTGATATTATAGCTCTATGGCATCTGGTAGTGATTCCGTTATATTCATGTACATGTAGATTATTTCATATGATGTATATCTGCCTCATCTTGTGGATTCATTAGTCTTTATGAAGGTTTCGAGGGAGTTTCCAAAACCCTCCAAGATCTCTGGGTCCTAGAAGTCTATCGGGAGGTCGAAGAGGCATACCAAAACTAGGGAGGCCAGGAATTTTTCTCTCTGGATTGTAGCATTATTCCAAGTACCGTATCAACATTCCTCCATTTTTGAGTAAGTACAGGGCACCATCAAAAACGTTCTCTTTATATTATTGGTTAGTGAATATGGTTGTAGAAAAACCATTTTCTTTGAGTTTTAGTTCCACATGCCCTTTCGACTACCATTTTTGATGAATCCATCTTACTAGATCTTGTTTTGTTGGCTAGACCCCTATGAGCTTGGATAATATTTCATGATCCATCATGTATGTCCTGTAATCCTCTAGCTTTCTTCCTGGGATTACAAATCCAGGTTTCTTTGAGGCTTGCGGTAAGCATTTCCCTTGTATGCAACTCTTCCATTGCGCCCTAGGACTGGTAGGTCTTTCCCATGATTCTCTTATTCATTGGTGGTCTGCACTCCTTGTGCACTGGATTCCTCACTAACTACATTATGGTAGGATGGGGCCACTTCCCCTTCCATGGTTTTTTCCCCTAATGCTTCTGTCAGCACTATTGGCTTTACCAACGCCCTCGAGTTAGTTGGTCCTTTCTGTTGCATTCCATGAACCTTGTGAGGATTGTTGCACACTGTCAAAAACACTACTCGAATCCTAACAGAGCTTTGCCACCTTTAGAGTGTTAATAATACATTTGTACTTAATTTATTTTATATTATATATTACTATCTATTATATATAGAAAGAGAGAGGTTTTGAGAGATAAATTGGGAGGAGAGAGATAGATAGGTAGGAAAAGAGAGAGGGATTGAGAGGGTTGGGAAAAGAGAGCGAGGGAGAGGGTGTGATAGGGAGGGAGGAATGGAGGGAAGGAGTGTGATGGAAAGAGAGAGGGATGGACAGAGAGAGAAAGGGGGGCAGGGAGAGTGTCGGGGAGATAGAGACTGTGTGAGGAAAATAAAAGGGGAATTTGCAGAGAGAGAGATGGAAGGGGATGGGTAGGAGGATACAAATGTGTAGAGAGTGAGAGATAGATATAGAGAGAGATTATTGGGAATATAAAATGATCTCTTCAAGAATAATACACCTAAATACTAGCACACATCCCTATGCTAGGTGTAATACATATTGATCTAGCACACTCTTATTGAATAAGGAACACCTTTAGGTATCACATGAGTTTCAAGATAGACGGATTTGGTAGGAGGATAAAAATGTGTAGCGAGAGAGAGAGAGAGAGAGAGAGAGAGAGAGAGAGAGAGAGAGAGAAGGTAAGGGGATCTCTTCAAGAAGAATACACCTACATACTAGCACACATCCCTATGCAAGGTTTAATACATATTGAACTTGTGCATTCTTATTAAATAAGGAACACCTTTAGGTTTCACACGAGTTTCAAGATAGATGGCTAGGTGAAGTTAGCTAGTAGTGTTGATTCTAAATAAAATCACTAAATATTTAGAATGATATCTTTAGTTAGCTAGGCTCTAACATCTAGATTTGTTTTCACCGAAGTTATTTCCAAGGAAGACACAAGATAGATTAGACGTGACACACACATTTATGATGAGGAATGGTTTAGTTTTTATGAAACACATTCATGTTGCTCTAAAATTCAAATTTCCATCATTTATATCTCGCGTAAAAAAAATATTCTTTAAAATCACTTGTGTGATTTAAAGAAATAGAAAACATGTGCATGATTTAAAGAAATATAAAACACACTCACAATTTGCGAAACAAGAAATATTCCCCCCCCCCCCCTCTCTACCACTAAGTCCTCATAATAAAATAAACCTTGGGTCAGTTTCCCCCAATCCCCTCCACTTCTATATTCCTCTATCATACATCTAGTTTCACCATGAAACGGGGCTCATAATTTTCAAGCTTGGATACAATGCTATTACATTTATTGGTATCCTTGTTGTCTTGTGCAGAGGCTAGAAGAGCCATATAAATTTTCTCAAGTTTCACTGAGATTTCTTCCATATTCATACAACACATCATCGTCCTTCCATTTTACCAAGTTGTCATTATACACTTTCGTGACCCTTCACTTAGCGATCATTCCTTCCTTCACCAAAATATATTATGTGCTATTGCATTCCCCAACCACGATAGAAATATGATGGTAGTTTTAGATATTAAAATTGAACGACCATGACCTTGATAGATCCATAATGAGTCCCCACAGTACCAATTTTATCCTCAATGTATATTCCTTTTATTAAACAAACTTTTTAGCCTATAGTGTGAAATCATGACTCGATTACTATTACCTTAACCTATTGCTTTCCATCGTCAACAATTCTCCTCAAGCCTCCTAGCAGTTGGAGGAAATATATTCCTTAATGACCCTCCCTGATGGGCCCTTTCCAACAGTTGTTGGATTATTAAATCAACCATATCATTTCCCTCCATATTATGCTTATTGGGCTGACATCACCTTAATTTCATGCCCATCAAAATCATTCATTAGTTTCTATGGCTAGCTTGAAAAACACCTACTAGAAAATATTCCTCTAGGGAAATATGACTCTATTCACATCCACATGATTTATTTTTTCAGTTGTATGACATCATGTTGATGTCACTAACTATTGCCTCTTTTAACTGATCTTTCCTTTGGGTTGATGTCACCATCGCATCAGGTCCAACTATTGACACTTGTTGATGGAGGGAGGCAAAAGATTCCTCAAAGGGAAGTTTTTATGGAACTTATTTGATGCCTTTCTATACTTTAACTCCCTAAAAAAAAGAAATTTTAAAGACTACATTGGGTCTAAAATAAAGGCCTCCTAACACTTAATGAATTTTTTACTCCTTCAGAAACTCCATTTCCACATGGTAACCATCTTATTTTCCATATGGCACGACTATGTCATTGCATCAACCCTATTTTGGGTCCATGTTTTGTTTTCTACAGTATTCTACTTCTTCCATGAATCCTCTAGCAACATCATCAATTAAAATAATCCTTCCCATGAATACGGTATCATGCTTATCCATCACCATTTCTCATTGGTGTTTTCCATAAGCTAGGGTTAATGATTCTCTGAAAAGGCTACTCAATGGGTAAAATCAACAATTTTCAAGGTAAACTTCCAAATCCTGACTAAAACCATTTTTCATTCATCATTGAGTTAAAGACCCAAATGTTTTCACATGATTGATTTATTTCCCATGTTTTCAATGCAACTCTTGTGCCACAAAACTACCCACTACTCCGCCATCTTACACTCCATGCCACATCCTAATACTAACACTAGGGCCACGTATAAACCATATATCAGTACGATGCATCGCCATTCCTTGAACTTCCTCAATGCGTTATCTATAAAAACTATTGATCCCATCAACAAATCTCACTGAAATAAAAATACCAAATACCAATTATCACCCAAATATAACATTGGAGGAAGGGTAAGATAATACTTACACTTTCTCCACATTATTAGTAATATTATCCCTAAATACGGGTTAGCTGACCCTTCCACGGGATCCACCTCATTGATAATACTATTATGGAGGGAAGGTGGGTTCATCCTTACTCTATATGAATCATGACCAAAGTTCCATATTCGAGGAAGGTATGGTTGACCATTCCTCTTCATTTGCATCATTGAGAGTACTATGCTAGAGGATTTATTTCACTATTTTTTATGTTATCCACCTCCAAAATAATACTATCCTGGATAAAGGTTTGGTAGACCCTTCCTTGACATAGATCATCACATAAAAACCATTTTGGAGGACAGATCAACTAACCCTTATACCTTTTCTATATCCTTGAGAATTTTATCTTGGAACATGGGTTGGTCAACTCTTCGATGTTATCCACCTCATTGATCGTACAATATTAGGTGAAGGGTCATTTGGCCCTTCATTTACATCAATCATGAGTAAAAATATTATACCAATGGTTTGATAACCTTTCCTCTTCAGCTATGTCCTTGAGATTACTATCCTATATGAGAGGAGGACCAATGCTAACCTAGAATATTTCTCTATTATTATAATATTTGAGGTCATTAAGATGAAGGAAGTGTATATACCGACATTCTAATTCAAAGTGATTAGTTTTCCCTTCTACTTTCTTTTCCTCTTTGAGAGTATTGTCCTAGAGGAATGGTCGACCAACCCTCACTTGGAATATTTCTGAAGGATTATAATATTTTATATCATTATCATGGTTGAAGGGTTTATTGACCTTGATAAGTGATCCATATTGTTGAGCCTCAAATTTGTGCTTTCCTTCACCTCATTTTACCTCATTCTCCCTTGTCCATTTCTATTTTAAAACCAATTGATCAATAAAAATAGTTAAAATTACTTCTAGAATGGTTTACATGACTGACTTCTTGAATTTTGTGATTGTTGCCATTGTTAAGCATTTTGACCGGAACTAGCTACAGAATGCAGACATTCCGTAGCTAACCGGTGATTCTGCAGCTACCTTCATGTTTGAGTATGTTCCAGGTGGCCTCTTGAGGAAAAACGCATATGGGCATGATCCACGTCGTGCCTACATGGTTTGTTGCTCATCATGGAAGAGGAAATGAATTCTAGGTACGGTTATGCACGTGGGAACACATTTGTGAAGGAAGACTCCTACTAGGACTGTCTCAGTCCAGATGTCTTTTCTCCTTCACGTAGCCACCTCAAAGACTCCTAAGATGATTCGGATAAGGAAAGACATTATTCCTAAATTGTTGTAATTATTGTTACTTGCATTTACTTTATAAACTCTTGAGTAGACCGAGAGCTTAGTTAGATATTTTGTGTTAGATTTGCTGCTAGATTTTGTTTAAACTCTATGTTACGTCCTTGAAGACACAGAGTGTTATGTTCAAACTATTGCATCGTTAATGGAGCAGACAAAGTTATTTTGAAGGCGTGATTTAATTTGGAGTTGAATGCCGTCAAGTGGTAGAGGGCCCCTGCCTCTTGCACGGATTTCTTTTGCGTAAACTAGATAAGTTTTCCTAGCTGCCTTTACGTTTTGCATTTGAATTGGTAGTTGTTTGTTTTATCTACTGTAGTCGTATTCATTCTAGCTCTTCCACAAGAAGACACTCTTCCAACAGACTAAAATGATGAATGTTTAATGACTATGGTATTGTAGGATAGGAGTTAAATTTGTATTTGTTTTAACTAGCTACTGTAGTCATATTCGTTCCATCTCTTCCACAAGAAGACACTCTTCCAATAGACCAAAATGATGAATGATTAATGACTATGGTATTGTAGGATAGGATTTGAATTTGTATTTGTTTTTAACTAGATACTGTAGTTATATTCATTCCAGTTCTTCCACAAGAAGACATTCTTCCAACAGATCATAACAATGAATGATGAATAGCTATAGTACTGTAGGAATTAGTTGTAGTTTTTCCTAATCACTATCACAGTTACACTTGTTCTAATCACTCTTCCACAAGAAGAAATTCTTCCAATACATCCTTAAGAAGTTCAAGACATGACCGTGATAATGAAAGATTTAGTTGTTTGTTTGTACTAAGTATCATCTCTGTTCTTACTCTTAAACGCTTGCCCAAGACATCATAATGACGAGTAGGATATGGATGTGGTAACTTAGTTTTTCATTTGCTTTCTATTCATTTGCTTTCAATTGCATACAATTACATAGTTAGAATTGTTCTATCCCTTCCAAAAGAAGGAACTCTTCCAAAATATCACTAATGATGAACAAACAGATTGTGTAACTTCATAGAATAATGCATGTTAGTTAGAATGCTCCGGAGTTTCATTTGCATTTAATTCATGTTCAGTTACTCTGTTTCAAGTTTGATGATGACTTATAGTTCAACATTTTTCTAGTTTAGAAGCATCTTAGGTTCATTCTTAAGTTAACTCATTGCACTTGCATCTCATAGTCATACTGTCATCCTTTGCACAATAGATTACTTTAGTTGTTAGGATTCACAAGACAGCCTTCATTATTCACAAACATCTTTTTGTTCTGAAAAATACAAGTGATCCATAACCATAGGAACAGAAGATAACATCACTATAAGGTCTGAAATCTCTCTGCAATCTCCTCATCATTTTATAAACAGAGCTCTTTCTCAAAAGAACTACTTTGAACAAGAAACCAATAACTCTTTGAGTATAGGTTCTGTGACATTCAATTAAATTGCAGAATAGAACTAGGAATTAATCATAGAATAAAAGAGCTTAGGACAGAGTATTGCATCATTAGTGATTAACTGTTTAGTTAGAGGATTTGCATATTTAGTGATCATTTCTCAAGATTAGTTTGTGTCATTTGTTTAAAAAGTCATTATCAAGATTTTGCTTTTATTTAGTCATAGTTTAGATTCTGCTTCAGTGTTTCCAATTGCATTTTCCATTCCATACATTAGGCTTAACTCTGTTTTTGACCACCAACTTCTTTCCATTAGTTTTCTAGACATTTTCATTGTGAGCATAAAACATCAAAAGACCAAAAACATCATAAATCATCACAAAAGACCAAAAACATCACAAAACACTACACACAACGCATTAGGAAACAAGCACCTAGGTACATATGGTACACTTCACTTCAGCAGTTTACAAATCCCGGTTGACAATTAAATGAGCTCAGTTTAGGAGACTAGACTGAGACCCAACATTTTGGCGCCGTTGCCGGGGAAGTGAAAACTAGGTAACCTTTGTTTCTTAGCATCCAAAAACAATTTTATGCGTAGGGAGAGAGATTCAAGGGGAAGATTTATAAGCAACAGAGGCAGAAGTTTGATATCTAGAACACCACTTGTTTCATCTAGATCCAGAGCTAGTACACCTTCAACTCAAACCCATCTTCCATCCTTTACTGATCCTGGACTTCTAGAAGATCTAAGGTCAACTATTCCATTAGAGAAACCTTCCACTTCATCCACTGAACCTGCCATAGAAGAGGATCCAAAAACCTTTGTTGAGGATACAAACCTTTCTACTTCCACAGGAGAGTCAACCATGGCAGAAGAAGGAGGAGGAGGAGTTGTTAATGGAGAACATACATTATTTGGAGGAGGTAGAGGTAGAGGTAGAGGAGAAGGAGGAAGAGGAGGTAGAGGTGCAGATGGAGGAAGAGGTAGAATAGGAAGCTCTTTTGGGTTCCCTATACTTGATGAAGAAACCAATACAACCATGAAAAACATTTCACCTTCTGTCCTTCCGAACTTCTATGGACTTAAAACCGAGGATCCTGAAACTTTCTTATTCGAATTTGAAGTGCTGTGTAGGACTTATGACTATCTTCAAGATGCTCAAAAATTGAAATTGTTTCCTTCAACTCTAAAAGGAGCAGCATTGAAGTGGTTTATGAGTTTAAACAGTAGTTCCATTAGAACATGGGAAGACATGAAACAAGCATTTCTAGAGAGATATTTGGATTATTGTATGCCGGTTAATCATAAGGAAGAAGTGTTCAAGATGTTACAAAAAGAAGATGAAAATTTAGAAGATTTGTTGGAGAGATTTAATTACAACATCAAAAGGGAAAAAATGGAAAACCTAGATCAAGACACCTTTAAAGCTCTTTTGTTGAAAACAATTAGGGATGAATGGTTGGATATCCTTAACATGATGGGAAAAGGGGATATATCACAGCTCACATTACCTGAAATATCTGAGTTATGTATCAACCTTTCAAGAGGGAAATCTAAAACTGTCAAAGGTCCAAGAGATCCCGCTCTTGCAAGGGCAAGTAAGTCTACTTCTGGGACAGTAAGTAGATCAGAAATAGGACACATGCTTGATGATTTTAAATCTGACATCTTAGGGAGTCTTAGTGAACAAATAGACACCCTCAAGATACAAAACAAGCAAAAGGCTGAATCTGATGCCTTGGCAATCTTTTGTCCCAAATGTAGGAAAAAACATGCCTTGAGAGAGTGTCCTCTAGATGTAAAAGTTGTAGAAACATGTGTTATTTGTTCTGAGAAACATTAGACCAAGAATTGTCCTTCTCTTCCTGGTCTCAAGGCTGTTTTTCAGGAAGAAAATCCTACAAATTCCACAGAATCTCTTAACTTTGTATCTAGAAGACCTTGGCAGGGATCTCAGAGACAAGGATTCCATGATCAAATGTATAATCAACCTCCACCTTGGAATTCTTGGCAGCAATCTTGGCCCCAATTTCAAAATCAATCTCAAGCTTGGGCATAAGGATCACAAGGTCCCTATGGAAGATACTCTCCATATTATCAGTATCCACCATCCTATCCACCATATCCACATTTTTATCCTCAAAATCCTCAACAAAATTTTCCTCAAAATCTTCAACAAAATTTTCAACAAAATCCACAACAACATCATCTGAACCAACCTCATCAAAATCAACCACTTCCATTACCATTCCCTCAAAAATCCAATCAATTACCAGCACAGTCCATACCAAACCCCAATAATAAGAACCCTCAGAATACATACATGATAGAAGGACAAAAATTTCCAACTTATTTAATTACTCCTCTAGACCTTAGTGATGTTCAACTTAGGTCTGGAAGGATACTTGAGAAGAGGAAACCTTCTGTGATCATTCAAGAACAAGATAATTCTGAGGAAGACTCCCCACGGGTTAATAAAAGTCTTGAGGAAGAAACATCCTTTCAAGGCCAAAACATTGAAAAACTGAAACAAAAAGATCCAATAAGCCCAACTCCAGTATTAGAGCAACCATCCACATCTACTTATATACCTCCCTTTCCGGAAAGATTACAAATTGACAAAGGTGTAGAAAAACAAATAATGGTGCCTAATTATGATTTCTTGGATGAATTGAGAAATTTTTGCATTAAAATTCCATTATTGCAAGCCATCAAGGAAATCCCAATTTTAGCCAAAACAATAAAGGAGTTGAGTATGAAGACAATAAGAAAAAGAATAAGAGAAACCAAGAGAATTCAACTGGTAGGACAAATAGCAGACATTATGATGGGTAAGATTACTATTCCAAAGTATCTTGACCCAGGAAATCCAGTTGTCAAAATTCACATCAATGGAATTGAAATTCAAAACACACTCATTGACTTAGGAGCAGCAATAAATATCATGAGTAGACAAATCATGGACAAACTGAAACTTCCTAATCTTCTCTTTACACCCACACTATTACAATTAGCAGATAGATCTGTAATCAGACCAGATGGGGTAGTAGAAGATATTCCAGTGTCCCTAGATTCTTGGGAATACCCTGTGGATTTCATGATCCTAACTCCCAAGAATAATCTAGGAGGCCATCCTGTTATACTAGGAAGACCTTGGTTGGCTACAGCTGATGCCTTTATTAGTTGTAGGTCCGGTGATATGTATATTTCTGATGGTAGTTCAACAAAGAAATTCACTTTATATCCTCCAGCTAGGACAATTACAGATTTAGATGACACTCAATGGATAGAGGATGAAGAATATTTACAACCACTCTTCACAATTTCAGAAATTAGTGAAGATAATCAAATTCTGAATACTCTAGAAAACTTTGAATCTTCTTCAGAACACAAACAAGAATCATTTCAAGAGAGATCCAATATTGAATTTTTGTCATCTAGGCAGATGTCTCTTCATTCTATGGACAAATTTGGCAGCTCTACAAGTGAAATTTTTCCAGGCAAAACCTTGAACATAAACAAAAACCTAGAAAGATCTCAACAAGAAGAGTTAGTCAAAGTATTACAGAGACATTCTTCCGCATATGCATGGGAATACACTGACATGAAAGGGATAAGTCCCAAGACTTGTACTCATCACATCTATATAGAGGCAAATTGCAAACCAATTAGACAACCTCAAAGACGGATGAATCCAAATCTTAGGGAAATTGTCAAGGAAGAATTACAAAAATTGTTAAATGTTAACTTCATTTATCCTATTTCAGATAGTCAGTGGGTTTCCCCTTTAGTAATTGTACCTAAGAAAATGGAAAATGGAGGGTGTGTGTTGACTACCGAGAACTGAATAAAGCTACTCTTAAAGACCATTTTCCCTTACCTTTCATAGATCAAGTATTAGATACACTAGCTGGCAAAAAGTACTTTTCATTCCTAGATGGGTTTAGTGGTTACAATCAAATCCAAGTAGCACTTGAAGACCAAGATAAAACCACATTTACTTGTCCTTGGGGTACCTATGCCTACCGAGTATTTCCATTTGGATTGTGCAATGCACCCGCAACATTCCAAAGGGCAGTATTAGGAATTTTTTCTGATCTGATACATGACTGTGTAGAGGTGTACATGGATGATTTTACAGTTTATGGGGATACATTTGAAGAGGCTTTAGAAAACTTGGAAAAGGTCTTAAAAAGATGTCAAGAAGCAAACCTTTCTCTTAGTCATGAAAAATGTTTTATGATGTGCACTGAAGGTATTGTTTTAGGGCACCACATTTCAGGGGATGGGATTAGAGTTGATGAAGCGAAAGTTGAAGTTATTTCTAACCTATCCATTCCAAGTTTTCAAAGAGATGTAAGAAGTTTTCTAGGATTTTCGGGGTACTATCGGAGATTTATAGAAAACTTCACCAACATAGCATCTCCTCTCTTCAAATTACTCACCAAAGATTGTGAATTTAAGTGGACTTCTGATTGCTAGTTAGCTTTTGAAACCCTGAAAACCAAAATTTTTGAAGCACTATATTAAGGGGACCTAACTGGAAGTTACCTTTTCATATCTCGACAGATGCTTCCGATACAGCTCTGGGAGCAATATTGGGACAATAAGATTTAATTCCCTATGCCATCTATTATATCAGTAAAAATTTGACTCCTGCAGAGTTAAACTATACTGTAACTGAAAAAGAGTTTTTAGCTGTTGTTCATGCCATTAACAAATTTAGACACTATATAACAGTCTATGAAACTTTTATTCACACTGATCATTCTGCCATTAGATATTTAATGAATAAATCAATCACTAATGGTAGAGTTATAAGATGGTTGTTATTATTGCAAGAATTCAACATTACTATTCTAGATAGGCCTGGAAAACAAAACACTGTGGCTGACTTCCCGTCTAGAATTCAAAATATCAAAGATGACACTCCGGTTGAAGATCAATTTCCTGATGAATATCTTTTTGCAGTTTCTACTCAAACTCCATGGTTTGCTGATATTGCTAATTATTTAGTTTCAGGAAAATTTCCTTCAATTATGAATGCAAGGGATAAAAGAAAAATTATTAATGATAGTGCAAGATATTCATGGGTCGCTAATGAGTTGTACAAGACAGGTTCAGATTTGATCATTAGAAGGTGTGTTCGTGAAGATGAGATGCCTGAAATTCTCAAGGCATGTCATGATGAACCTTGTGGCTGACACTTTGCAGATAAGAGGACAGCCTATAAGATCCTTAATTTAGGATATTATTGGCCATCTTTGTTTAAAGATGCAAGGGAGTATGTCAAAAGGTGTGATAGTTGCCAAAGGGTAGGGAAACCTTCTCCTTCAGGTGAGATGCCATTACAACCTCAGGTACACATTGAACCTTTTGAAAAATGGGCTTTGAATTTTGTAGGACCTATTAGTCCTCCATCAAGACAAAAGAAATACATATTAGTTTGCACTGATTATGTTACTAAGTGGGTAGAAGCTAAACCATTACTTGTTGCTAATGAATCATCTGTAATTACTTTTCTTTTTGAGGATATTTTCACTCGTTTTGGTGTCCCAAGGGAAATTGTTACAGATCAAGGAGCTCAATTTACATCAAGGCTAGTGGAGCAAATGATGGAGAAGTATAAAATCAGACATAGAACATCTACTCCTTATCATCCACAAGCAAATGGCCAAGTGGAATCCACTAATAAAGTTATTGAAGGAATCCTAACAAAGACTGTTCATCTACATAGAAGAGATTGGGTAGATAGGCTTCCTGAAGCCTTGTGGGCCTATAGAATTACATGGAGAAACACAACAGGCCATACTCCTTATGAGCTTGTTTATGGAAAGCAAGTTTTGTTTCCTATAGAGTTCCAAATTCAAACATTCAAGATGGCAGTTCAGCTAGGACTTGATCTAACGGAGGCACAAAAGCATAGACTGGAGCAAATTAATGAATTGGATGAGATCAGACAAGATGCAGTTCAGAAAACAAGTCTAGTCCAATAGAAAAGGGCTAGATGGCATGACAAGTACATCAAGGAGAAGAAATTTAAAGAGGGAGACTGGGCTCTCTTGTTTGACTCAAAATTCAAGGATTTTCAAGGGAAATTTCAGACACATTGGCTTGGGCCATATGAAATTGTTCGAATTTTTGATAATGGGGCAGTAAAAATCAGAACTATAGATGAAGAGGAGGTCACTTTTCTTGTGAATGGTCATAGACTGAAGATATACCACAAGCCACTCTCAAGATAAGAGTTTGTCAAGAAGTTCCAAGAAGACAATGATGTGAAGTTAATGAATAAGAGTCTCTCTTCTTCATCAACTTGATTGAATTTTCTGAAGCATTTCTCTTTTCAAAAAAAAAAAAAAAAAAAAAAAAGAAAAAAAGTAGAAACATGAAAACCAATCATTGATTGGCATGTTTATACAGAAAAGATAGGGTGAAAATCGGAGTCTCTCTGACACTCTAACTTTTCCCATTTTTGTTTCCAAGCAGTTGTTATAAAAATCATAAGTTCAGTTCCATAGTACTTATGATTCATTTCATCTCACTCCATTCACTTATCCATCCATACTCCATCTCATCCATCATTCATATTTGACTCCATTCCACATCTCATTCATTTCACTCCATCTTCCATTCATTTCATTTTCATGTCAAAACACAAAATTTGATATCTTGCTGTAAGTGAATAAAATATGTCATGAATTGCAGTACAGCCCTTATGTTCCTTCATTCCATTTCATGAACTGAATCCATTTCATTCCATTATCCACTTCATACATATCATAATCCATCATCCATTTTCATAACATTTCACCCATACTCCAAAAACATTTCATTTTCATGATTAAAGTGTTCTACAGGAACATTCTACAGCTCAGTGGACATTCTGCAGCTGATCAGCCTTTCTGCAGCCCGATAGTCTTTCCGCAGCTACAAATCCTGAAGGCATCAACTAGCAGACATCAGAATTACAACAAAGTGACCCAGTGTATTCATGAATCAAAAGCATCAAGAAAATCATGAAGACTCCTCCAGAAATGAGCAGAGAAGACAAAGGCTAAAAAAATCAAATAAAGGACAGAGGTAACAAATTTAAATTACGATGGCATTTCATAAAAGTTTAGCATAGTTTAGTTGTGGATTATTTGAAAAGTTGTTTTAATTGTTTTTATTGATCAAACACCAAACAAACCCTCTACAGACTTTGTATTAAAATCTTCTATTTCAAATTTCATATCCGATAACATTTAAGCGGTGAAATGACCAAAGCGTTTGAATTTCCCACGACTCTTAACCAAGTTATTTAATGATGATGATTTCCCCTGCCATCGTAAAATCCTCCGCCGTCTCCTCAATCATTAATACAATCCCTCCACCTCACTCCACTACTCTATACCATGACCATTTGCCATAACTTCATTTCGTAGCCGGTATTCCATTCCGAAGACAGAGATATTATTATCATCAGGAGCAGAGCTAAAGGATAACAGCATTGAGTATTGTAAACGCAGAGCAGAGCAGAAGAGGTAAATTTGGAAGTATAACAGTGTGAGGACTCAAAACCACTTGATCCCGTGGACAGATAGCATATCACTGTGGACGAAGTTTGGAGCATTTTCACTATCAACACAGAATTGTGGCCGTGTAGAGTTTAAAGTCTGTTGTTACCAAAAGACAGAGGTGCTAAAATTGAAGTCTTTTACTACCAAAGACAGAGGTGTGGTAGTGATTGAGTTTGAAGTTTGTTGTTACCAGAGACAGAGATGTTGTAGTGTTGAATTTGAAGCATACCATTTGCTACTAGAGATAGAGGTGTTTTTCAGGGATTGAGTTTGAAGTCTTTCTATTACCAAAGACAAAGGTATTGCAGTATTAAAACTGAAACCGTTTGCTACTAAGAGTCAGAGGTATTACACAAAAAGAAATCTGAAGCCATCTCCCACTGTCTATCAAAGACATATCAGTTCGAAATTTGAGACTGCTTTCATGATCATATCAACCAGAGGCTTTGAAGCTGTTGCCACTATAAATCAGAGGTATGTCATTCCAAAATTGAAGCCATTTTCATTTAGAGCTTGAAGCCATTTTAATCCGAAAGTAAAAGCCATTGTTTTGAGGGTAGAGAAGAGTGTTAATTTGATATTGAAAAAATCATGGGTTTCATCGTAAGGACTGAGCCTGTGGGTTAAAAATATTTAGAAGGTTACCCACAATGCAAGGAAATGTTACAACAAATAGGATGGCTTCAATTTTTGGAAAAATTTAATGGATTCCATAAGGAAGTCACTAAAACATTCGCAAGAGCATTTCAAGGGACCGAAGTTGAAGTAGGGGATGTTAAGTTTACTGTCACTGAAGTTTTTATTGCAGAGGCTACAGGATTGTCCAGAACTGGGGAGAGATGGTTTAAAAATAGAGAATTCCATAATGACTCCTGGAAACAAATTTTAAAATCACCAAATATGGATGTTAGTGTGCTCAAGAAAGGAATTCCCAGTACTGCATTGAAAAGAAAATGGAGAAACATACTACTTCTTTTACAAAAATTTGTTACATGTGAGGGTAGATATGGGACATTTTATGTCTACCACATTAGATTAATGATGCATTTTCTGGGAGAATATTTAAATCTACCATATTTCTTGCATCAAAGTCTGAAGAAGATGGCTTCTTGTGTTCAGAGAAGAGTTCAATTTTTAGAGACAACCCTGTATCATCATGGTTTGGTCAAAATTTTGATTGAGCATCATCTATCTAAAACAAATGATACATGGGATGATTTCTTAATAAGAAATCATTTTGAAGAAGCAAAAGAATGATCACCTGAACCACAACCCACAAAGAGAAGTAGGAAATGGAGGACTTCAAAAGATAAAATTGACAAACCAGTTCAAGAAAGCAGTGAGGAAGTCATTTTAGAAAAGTTGACTCGAATCAAGAGGCAACTCAAGGAAGAGAAGATAATCAAGGAATCTGCTACAGAGAAAGGAGAGGGGTCCTCTCAGCTTAGGAGAAGTCACAGATTAAAGGGAAAACTGAAGAAAACATCAATCAAACAAACAGGGGTAATCAATATTGAAGATGAAGACACACCCATTGAAGAAGATGATGAAGAGGATTTTTATGAAGGAACCCCTGAAATTGATCCTGCTCAACAGGAAATTTATGACTATGTGGAAACCTTAGAGAGGACAGCTTCAGAAAGCAGAGAAAGAACCCCCAGTCCTCCACTGTCTGAAGTAGATATATTAAGAAGGGATAGGTATGAATTGGAATTACTGAATAGACACATCAAAAATGAGAATGAAATTCTCAAAGATCAAATCAAGCTCAAAACTAATATGAATTCAACCTTATCCCTGCATATAGACAAAGTGGAGAGGACTAATGAGAAGTTGAAGAAAAGGAACAAAAAGCTAATGAGAGCACTCACCAATCTCAGGTTCAAACTTGCTATCAGGAAACCCAGAAGACCTCTAGCTTTCAGACAAAGGAGAAGAAGGGGATTAGATGTCCTTGCAGAAGCCTCTGAATTCATAGGATAATTTGCATGAGGACATGCAAAGAGACAGCAGTGGGGGTATGTTGAGCCTCAAATTTGTGCTTTCCTTCACCTCATTTTACCTCATTCTCCCTTGTCCATTTCTATTTTAAAACCAATTGATCAATAAAAATAGTTAAAATTACTTCTAGAATGGTTTACATGACTGACTTCTTGAATTTTGTGATTGTTGCCATTGTTAAGCATTTTGACCGGAACTAGCTACAGAATGCAGACATTCCGTAGCTAACCGGTGATTCTGCAGCTACCTTCATGTTTGAGTATGTTCCAGGTGGCCTCTTGAGGAAAAACGCATATGGGCATGATCCACGTCGTGCCTACATGGTTTGTTGCTCATCATGGAAGAGAAAATGAATTCTGGGTACGGTTATGCACGTGGGAACACATTTGTGAAGGAAGACTCCTACTAGGACTGTCTCAGTCCAGGTGTCTTTTCTCCTTCACGTAGCCACCTCAAAGACTCCTAAGATGATTCGGATAAGGAAATACATTATTCCTAAATTGTTGTAATTATTGTTACTTGCATTTACTTTATAAACTCTTGAGTAGATCGAGAGCTTAGTTAGAGATTTTGTGTTAGATTTGCTGCTAGATTTTGTGTAAACTCTGTGTTACGTCCTTGAAGACACAGAGTGTTATGTTCGAACTATTGCATTGTTAATGGAGCAGACAAAGTTATTTTGAAGGCATGATTTAATTTGGAGTTGAATGCCGTCAAGTGGTAGAGGGCCCCTGCCTCTTGCACGGATTTCTTTTGCGTAAACTAGATAAGTTTTTCCTAGCTGCCTTTACGTTTTGCATTTGAATTGGTAGTTGTTTTTTTTTATCTACTGTAGTCGTATTCGTTCCAGTTCTTCCACAAGAAGACACTCTTCCAACAGACCAAAATGATGAATGTTTAATGACTATGGTATTGTAGGATAGGAGTTAAATTTGTATTTGTTTTAACTAGCTACTGTAGTCATATTCGTTCCAGCTCTTCCACAAGAAGACACTCTTCCAACAGACCAAAATGATGAATGATTAATGACTATGGTATTATAGGATAGGAGTTGAATTTGTATTTGTTTTTAACTAGATACCGTAGTTATATTCATTCCAGTTCTTCCACAAGAAGACATTCTTCCAACAGATCATAACGATGAATGATGAATAGCTATAGTACTGTAGGAATTAGTTGTAGTTTTTGCTATTCACTATCACAGTTACACTTGTTCTAATCACTCTTCCACAAGAAGAAATTCTTCCAATACATCCTTAAGAAGTTCAATACATGACCGTGATAATGAAAGATTTAGTTGTTTGTTTGTACTAAGTATCATCTCTGTTCTTACTCTTAAACGCTTGCCCAAGACATCATAATGACGAGTAGGATATGGATGTGGTAACTTAGTTTTTCATTTGCTTTCTGTTCATTTGCTTTCAATTGCATACAATTACACAGTTAGAATTGTTCTATTCCTTCCAAAAGAAGGAACTCTTCCAAAATATCACTAATGATGAACAAACAGATTGTGTAACTTCATAGAATAATGCATGTTAGTTAGAATGCTCCGGAGTTTCATTTGCATTTAATTCATGTTCAGTTACTTTGTTTCAAGTTTGATGATGACTTATAGTTCAACATTGTTCTATTTTAGAAGCATCTTAGGTTCATTCTTAGATTAACTCATTGCACTTGCATCTCATAGTCACACTGTCATCATTTGCACAATAGATTACTTTAGTTGTTAGGATTCACAAGACAACCTTCATTATTCACAAACATCTTTTTGTTCTGAAAACTACAAGTGATCCATAACCATAGGAACATAAGATAACATCACTATAAGGTCTGAAGTATCTCTGCAAATTTCTCATCATTTTATAAACAGAGCTCTTCCTCAAAAGAACTACTTTGAACTGGAATCCAATAACTTCTTGAGTATAAGTTCTGTGACATTCAATTAAATTGCAGAATAGAACTAGGAATTAATCATAGAATAAAAGAGCTTAGGAAAGAGTATTGCATCATTAGTGTTTAATTGTTTAGTTAGAGGATTTGCATATTTAATGATCATTTCTCAAGTTTAGTTTGTGTCATTTACCTAGAAAGTCATTATCAAGCTTTTGCTTTCATTTAGTCATAGTTCAGATTCTGCTTTAGTGTTTCCAATTGCATTTTCCATTCCACACATTAGACTTAACTCTGTTTTGACCACCAATTTCTTTCCATTAGCTTTCTAGGCACTTTCATTGTGAACATAAAACACCAAAAGACCAAAAACATCATAAATCAACATAAAAGACCAAAAACATCACAAAACACTACACACAACGCATTAGGAAACAAGCACCTAGGTACATATGGTACACTTCACTTCAGCAGTTTACAAATCCTGGTTGAAAATTAAATGAGCTCAGTTTAGGAGACTGGATTGAGACCCAACACATATCCTTAGTCATACTATCATAGAGGAATGTTTGGTTGATTCTTCCTCTATATTATGAAAGAGGAAAATACCATCTCTTTGGAATGGTTAGCCAAAAATTCCTCTTTCTCATATTGTTCAATAAAATACTATATTGGTGGAAGGGTGAACTAACCATTCCATGTTTCAATATACCATTCCTTTATGTGAATAATATTACCCTATAGGAAGTGCTAATCAACCCTTCATATACATGAATCATTGCCAAAATATCATATTTGAAGAAGGCCTGATGAATGCTTCCAATCGATTTTCCTCTTGGAGGGTATTGGTATAGATGATAGGTTACCTAAGCCTTACTTGGAATATTTCTTTATGGTTATATTATTTGAGGTTACTATTGTGGAGAATAGGTCAACCAAATATTTTAAGTGATTCACCTCCTTATTCTTACTAGCACGAAGGAAACATTTACTGATGCTTCTTCTATATGACATGTGAGGTGAATAAAATATTTGAGGAAGGGTTAGTTAACCATTCCTCTTTTTCATATTTGTTAATAAAATACTATCCTAGTGGTTGTGTGAGTCATCCCTTCCAAGTGATACACACACTTGATCGCACTACCTTGGAGGAATGGTCAATCAATCTTTCAACTACATGAATAAAATTCAAAATACGATATTTTAGCAAAGGGTAGCTAATCCTTCCACTTGATATAGCTCCTTGAGAGTATCGTCTTGGAATAATGGATGCTTTGAGCCTTCCTCAAATCTATTTATGTAAATTTGAAAAAAATTATTATATGGTAATTGTGTCAATATGATATCACTCCACAACAATGTAAAGGAACATTGTTTTAGTAGAATAGGAATATAATAGGGCTAAGTTTATGTTTATTCTTTAGGTGAAAAGAATTTTTTTTTTAGTAGATTGATTTACGGTAATCAAGAAGAGTTCAATTTAATGGGAAGTACTGTAGGAAATCAATCAACCTTTTGAACTCATAATATCAGTTGGAGCAGGTGGATATGTTGAGTTCAGTCTTTGTCGGTTGGGTCTATGCTTTGATCAATCAATTTCAACTGGATGTAGAAGTGAATTACCCTATTTTCACTTGATGAAGTCCCACCTACCGACTGATATATATCCCAAATAAAGAGCCATTTTTCCTTCCCAATTAGCAGAGCCCTGTGAGCCCATAATCAATCTCCTGTGAGCCCTGTCGGGAAGTTGTCTAAATGGATCAAATAAAGAATCCCTCGTGATCTATGCATATTTCTAAGGAAAGAAGTATTGGCATGCTTGTTGAGGTACATTGTTTTCACACTCTTGTCTTTCCCATCCAGCTCCCCAGCTAACCAACTGGCTAATCATCAAGACAAGGTTTCTTCGACCCGAATGTATATAGCTTTCCTTCAGAGCACTACACTGTGCAGTCAGATATCTAGAGGACAATATCATGGCTCTGGGAGGTGTATAGGAATGATCCATCACTCAACTTCAACAAAATTGATATGCAGGGGATGATATTGGCCCTAAGACTCTGCACTGATCAATTGGAAATACAACAGGAGAAGCTATTGACCGTGTTCTTGCATGTTTTTACAGTTTGCAGGGTTTGTTCGACATCCTTTTTACAGAATGAAAACCATGGTTTTATTTTGGGTTTTTTATTTTGTGGGTTTTCATATTGGGGATGGATCTTAGTGTGTGGCATCCATTTCCTACATTCTCTTCTCAAGGTAAGCACCTACATCTGACAGAATTTTAATGTATGTTACAGGGTTTATTTTTGCGATTGTCTTCTTTATGTAAACACAATTTTATTTTCCATTTTAATGGGAATTCTCATTATTATATTTAGACCAGAAAGAGGGTATATTGGTTTTCAAATTTGGGGTTCAAATTCTCAAATTGATTCAATCTGATTTGGGGTTTGATTGATTCTTGATTTGCAGTTTGTTCTTGATTTGGGGATAGATTGATTTTTCTTTGATTATAGTGTTACTCTAGTGAAATTATTGTTACAAGTTTTTCTCTATAGACTTCTGCAATGAGTACCTCGAAGGAATAATGAGTTCTGAGAAGATTTCTATTTCTTTGTCATCCAAACTCATTTCCAGCTTAGACCACATTACTTCTTCAACATTCTTATTCCAATAAGCCCTAATTATAAATATATTTATGTCCAATCCAAATCTCTTCTGAGAATTTCCTAGTGAAGATCAATGAAGATTCAATTTCATGAAGAAGCCTTCCAATTGCAGATGTTTAATGAGTCTGAGGGTTTGTGGAAAATTAGCTCCTCATATCACGAGAACCTATAACAACGCTACATTGGGTCACCACTCACACTTTCTCTACATTAGGTAGCATGGAGAACCACATGTTTCAATCCATTCCCTTAGATCAATGCTATTCTATATCATATGAAGCATTGTGTGTAGAATGTGTAGGGATTTCCAATAATTTTGATAAGGTAAGTTTCACAAGCATACCAAAACTACAAAATTTGAAAATACTACATATTCTTAAAATGTCAACTGAAAATTTTTCGATTTTATTTATAATATTTATAAAATATTCATTTCAAATTGGTAAATCAGTTTTGAATTAAAAATATATGAGAGGCCCTAATACTCTTGGTTATGCACACAGACCTTATAGAATTTGTAGCTAAATTCGATAGTGATTCAACTAATCTTATGATACAGAAAATATCTACCCACAACATAAATAGTGACAAGAGTTCACCAGTTTACAAGACCAACACTCATGCTATGAAAGATCTGAATAGAATTACCTAGTATCCAAGAATCCAATGCACAAATATTGATACGATTAAACCCCAAGGAGCTCCAACTTTCATTCCCAATGGTAAAAATAATATACTTTGATTCCTTGTACAGAAATCTATATAGGAATTACTGTACAAATTATGTGGATCCATATCTAGACAATTTTTATATCGATATCTCATTGGTTTTCTCTGCAAAACAAAATGATTCTTCTATGTATTCTTTTCCTGAGACCTTAAAATGTATTATATTATATTTTTGTGTTGTTACCACATTGACACTAGGCTCCGCATACTTTTTTATACTATTTGATATGATTTTATCTATGTCTGGTTCATTAACATTACTGCAGAATGCCATAGCAAGAAATGGTACAGAAGGTTTGATGCAATAAAGGAGGAAGAGGCACATTTTCACAGTACAAAGTTATAATGAAGAATTTCATTGTGATCTCAAAACCTCACAGATTCAAGGAAAGGAAATTCCCAACTTCTTTGGACTTGATCGAAGATACTAATTCTATTTATAGTTCTAGATATGGCTATAACTATTCTCCTAAACTTGGGAGTATTAGAGAGTCCCCAAGCATTGATGTAGAAAATCTAGTGTGTCCAAGCCTAAATGAATCACACCATACTTATGGTAAAGAGGTTTTTATTGTTTATTATTGTCATTCCATTTACTATTCTTTTAAACCTATGTTAAACATCTAAGGTAGACTCCAGCTAAAGGTTGGCTTGTCTTCTTGTATTTTTTTGTCATATTTTTTTTGTAAGTGATTTAAGAAATATACACTAATGGGTTTGAGTGGACTTCCTTCTACCTAGTGGCCAGGCTTGAGAGGTAATTATTTATATTAAGCAATTTAGATTTTCATCTAATACATTCCTTTGAAACTCATAGTAGGTGGCATCTAAAAATAAAAACAGTTAAACAATCCCCTACCAAGGTGAATGAGAAGGTTCAACTAGTCATGAAAGTCACTTTAAACTAAAATATCCTCTCTATTATTATTATTATTATTATTATTATTATTATTATTATTATAGCCTCTCTGTTGTTGTTATTGTTAGTGTTAGAGGAAATCAATGTAAACTATTTAAGCACACAAGAATTGAAGAGGATTACTCTTCCTCATCTACTGGATTTGTTGGAGAGAGGGATCAATTGATTTCCATGGACACTCTGTTAGGATAACCTATCTTTTATTATGTCGATAGGTGTTTTCGTCGCTAGATTGTGGTGGGCAAAAAATGTTCAGCCCAACCAATCAAAAGCCTTTGTTTTCATCCTTAGGCAAATAGAAATCTGACATGTGGCACAAGTTGAGTGAATATCACCTCCATGCCTATGATTTAGCCATGCCCTCTAGTTGATGCCTAGGCGCGTATCTCTTTTCCTACCTCCCAACTCTCTCCCTCAAGTGGGTTCCCTTCCACAAATGCAGAGAAACAACAATAACCTTGTCACCATCTTCCACATTATTAGAGGTTCTCACTTAGAGCACACATTTTTATTTTGGTAATATTGACTGAGATTTTTTTATTCATATTGTGCCTTGTGAGGGTTCTAATTTTTGTTCTAAGGTCAACTACACAACAAGTTAACCTGAATTTTTGTGGTTGAATGAATCAAACAGAATTGCAACAAATTTTGCTTCACTAGAAACCTCTATTTGCTGCCTGAGAACTGCAACACCTATCCTTCTGCGATTTTGTGGAATAACAAGATATTATCTGGTACGATAGTGAAAATATGAAGCTGATTAAGGAAAGTTAGGGTTTTTTTCCTATATATACAATTCAAATCTATTGATATTGCCTCTGTGCAGAAATAAACCAAAATATAAAACCTAAGAAATTTCTCCTCCTAGTATCCCTACGTATTTCTCCTCCCAATCTACCTGTGCATGTTAACATGAAATAAGCGTAAATGGAGAAAAGCTTGTGCTAGGATTTACTATGGGCTTACTATGATTTTTCAATCATAGGGTTTGAACGAAGTCATCCACATCCACGTTGGCTATGTTAGATATGGATGTTGGAGTAGACTTTTAATTTTTCCATATTTTCTCTAAGGGTTGCTTCCATATGAAATTCAATAGTACTTTGGATTATCTCAATGCTTTCAGGAAAAGGATAATATCCAAATAGTGATTCACTCACTTTGGTCTACTGATGATGATTTTAAAACCCAATTGGATATAGTGCATAAAATACTTCCCCAAAGTTACAGAGTCTGGTTACAATACTACTTCGAATTCGTAGTAAATGGTTCTCATGACACATATTTTTATGGTTATCAACTCATCCCAAATGTGGATTCAACAGTGATTGGCATTCTAAGTCCTAGTCATTTTTCTTGGAATCAAGAACAAGGAAAAGTGGATTCCTTGATTTTTTATTTTCGCAGTTAAGTTAAGGATTATGCACAATTAATGATATCGATTTATTGGGGGTTCTTAATGTTCACCTGCCATAATGAGGTTTTAAGTATTGATATATATTTTCAATGTAAAAATTTCCATGAATAAAGAAATAAAATTTACATGTGTAATATTCATCATCCTCAAAGGCGTCGTTAATGAAGTTCAACATTTTTCTTATGTTCTTCTAAAATATGGTATTTCTCTAAGACATCACTTTCCATGAACATTATAAAACAAGAGGTAGGGTGTAGAAATGTTTCCCTTGCATACCAATATACATTGACATTGATCAATTTATACCAATGGATCTTGATAGGGGGATTTCATCATCCCTGTCATGAAAAACTCTCATTGTCAAAGATCTTGGATCTTTGTTGCATGCTTGTCTAGATAATATGTCCAACTCCTGTTTGTGCTCATGGAAAATTGATCATGTGATGGAATTTTATCTCTTAGAAAGTGTCCTCTTTTTCCTCGACTAATAGAACTGTGTGACATAGTCCTAAACTCCACTACCTTCTCTACCACATCAATGATTCCATTACTAATTTTGACTCCTGATGGGTGCTAATTTTATTTGTACATTCTTCTCGGGAAATATTCATGAGTATGGTGGCTACATTTTCTCTGCATAGTTATTGTGTCCTTCCCAAGTTCACATTCAAATTCAGTCATGTGGCTTTTGAATTGACTATAATTCCTTCTATTCGACATATTTGTAAGTTTTAATTTGAGGCTTTGTCAAAAAATACCCATGTCGATCGTTTATGATCATCTTTGGCTCTCTTAAAACCCTCCTTTTTGTTTTAAATTTTTTCCTCTCAAACTTTCTGTATTTTTCTTTTATTCTATAGTATGTTTTGAGAGGCAAAATTTTCTTCCCTTGTAATAGGGCTTTGTTCCAAGCAAGCCATAACACCCAAACCACAAAAGTGTGGAAGAGAATGGTTATCTCTAACATCTCTGTTTCCCAGCCATGGCTTCAAACCTTCCTCCATGTTTACTCTTTTTGTTAATCCTTTAAATAATGATCACGCTTCTTTGGTTAAATGATAGTGGTCGAAGATGTTATCGACACTTTCTATACATTCTCTACATATTTGATGATCATATTTGGCTCTCTTACATCTTTTTTTTTTAATATATTTTTTCCTCTCAAAGTTTGGGTATTTTATTTTATTCTATAGTACGTTTTGAGAGGCCAAATTTTCTTCCGTTGAAATAGGGATTTGTTCCAAGTAATCCATAACACCCAAACCACAAAAGTGTGGAAGGGAATGGTTATCTCTCACATCTTTTTTTCCAAGCCATGTTTTCAGACCTTCCTCCATGTTTACTCTTGTTGTTAATACTTTAACTCATGCTCACACTTCTTCGGTTAAATGATAATGGTCGAAGATGTTATCGACACTTTTTTTACATTCTCTACATAGGTATCCTAGGACCATACCGTGAGATGGTTGTGCACCTTATCAAGTTGTGTCGAACCCTTGTGGAACCATCATCGTAACTTTGGTTGGGAGACAAAGTTGCAGTATTCTTTTTACTTTTACAAATGGATTATGGTAAGTTTTTGGTACCTCTCTAGATACATATTAAACAATAAATTGATATTTGGAATAGCGTAGTAGCATATTTTTTTAATTTTTTAAATAACAACAAGTTTATTTTACCAAATGGAATTGAAGGGTTACAAATATAGTCTAAGGATAAATTTAAGTGAATTTTTCGAGCATGAGCGTTTACTGGTATTTCTCTTAGATATAGTCTACAATGATACACAAAAAGTAAAAAATATGTATGAGCTGAGATGACCTTGTAAACCTATGAATTTCCATATTTTGGTCTCCTATTTCCTCAACTATTGAAAATGTTGTTTGAAATTTCATGTGGTTACCAAAATAGGGAAGACTGATTAATTTCAGTTTAAAGTTTTCTAAAATATAGGAGCTCTTTGTTACTCCACCTCCTATGAACATTGGTTGCACTCTTAATGTTTTTCGTCCTTGGAATATATATAATCTATAAAAGTTTCACATTAGATGTTGTCCTTGGTAAGGGATTTAGCTTTTTAACTAATAAACAAGTTCTCTTTAGAGGGTGCGGTTTCATGGCTAGGTTTTCAAGGATTCCTACTCATCCCTTATTTCTATGTTGATGGATTTGAAAGGCTAAGAGAGAAATAGATCTCACGGTGTGCTGCATTCTAATCCATGTCATTCTGATGTTGTAGACTCCAAAGACATCTTTCTGGATTAGTATCTCATTATTCTTTTTTAAAGTACCTTTATGCAGACATCAAATACCATTCAACAGTTAACCTATTCATATATAATTTTCATTTTCTCATGGTTAGGAATTTCTCAAATCATGTCATTGACGAATTTCTTTTGGTATATCCTCAACGTTACTTTAGCCATTGTGAACTTCATTAATTTACATTCCATTGACCTTGTTATGAAATCATAGTACCAATATAGGAGGAACTGAAATGGCTAAGGAAATAAATATGCACTTGGATTCCAAGGAGGCATACCCTTTGAAAGGGCACTTGCAAGAAAACATTGCTTTGTCAGTTGTAAGGTATTATCACCATTGAAATATAAACAATACCACCATCTCATACTTCATGGATCCATGATGTTTCCCTATTTTTAATTCTATTTAATCTAACAACACAGTTAAGGTTGATCTCAACGAGAGCTGATTATGACATGATAAAATTTATACCAGGATCGTTGACAAATTTTTGTACGATTTTTTTCATAGTTCATAATAGATATGGTAAACCTATTCAACTTCTATCATTAAAACTCTTATCATTTGGAAAGATCAACCCCTTTTCTACAGTTGTCATGTAAACGTTGTCTGATATAGTAAGGAGAATAGCTTTAGCTATTGGTCTTGTTGGAAATAGTTCTACTTCAGTTCAATCTATGACTTAGTAATGTTGGATAGAAATTTCAGGATTATTAATATTTTCCCATGTGCTACAATTCTCTGGAAAGCTCCATTTTTGTTGAAGAGGCACTCTCCACCCTAGTATGGAAGATATGTCTTGTCCTATTATGTAAACATTTTGACTTGGTCAAATTACAAAAAAAAAAAAAATTAATAAACCTCATTGATTTCTAGAGATGATCTTTAACATTTCAACAAATTTAATAATCATAGTGCAAGTTGATGCATGATAAATTAAGTATGAATAATATCAAGAGTTACATCATCCATGGTAACATCACGATCTGTAGAAGCCAATAACCATTATTTAATGGTTTAGGGAATACATTGATGGAGAAACTGTAGTTTCAAGGGGACATGGCATTATATTTTCAAGAAGAATGCATCTTTAACCCTTTACTTGGAAGTGATGAAATTTCTATGTTGGAAATTTGTACGAGGATAGTTTAATCATATCAATTTTGGTTGAGAGGCTCCTGGAATCTGCTCTATTCAATTCAGTAAGGTCATATTTGACAAAATTGGAGCAAATAGATGTGAAAATCCCCAATACAATATTTTAAGGTCATGTCGGTCATTCTAATTACTGTTAATCACCTTCAAGCTTATGAATATTTTTAGGTCCCTATACTACTAGTGTAGTCCCTTATGATTGTTAGTGTAGCCACATTATTGTTATTTTTGTACCCATGTCTTCCCCATATTGTTATTATTGTGCCCCATAAAATCTCACTATGTTTATTATTGTGCCCCATAAAATCCCACTATTTTTATTGTTGTGCCCTTACATTATTATTGTTAGGTTAGCTAGGATTATATTGTGACCCCATGGACTCCTATATATAGAAAGGAGGTTTTTTCATTTGTATCATTCAAGAATATTTCATTTATGTAATGTAAAGTTGCTTTCCCCCTCGAAGTGGCTTATTTCTAAGGCATTGATCTCTATTTTCTTTTATTTTTGGAGCTGGTTTCATAACATTTGGTATTAGAGCTCTGGATTTTAGGGTTTCATTGATTCAAACAGTTCATCGTGGAATTTTCACTATAAGTTGTTTTCTTCGAAGGTTCATAAGCTAAAATGAAAACCCATTTTCAAAGACATTTAGAGGCACTTCATGTAAAAATTTTAGATCTTGGTTCACAATATTTTTGGAGATATGATCTATGGATGTTAGGGTTTTTGCAAGCTCTTGAATTTCATCTCAAAGCAACGACCTTTGGAAAATATTCCTAACTCCCTCTCTAAGCATCAGATTGGAATTATGTAAAACATGGGCGAAATTACACTGACTATAGTTTCTTTTGTATTAATTTCAGAGCCGAAGGAGGAAACAACGACACGTGGGACTCCGTACAAGTTTGCTATATTGAATGAGTCGATAATTAGGTTAGTGTGAGAGATTGGGCATAATTTTTTATTTAAGAATCCAAATTAGGTCAAATCTGTGGCATTGGAAAGAAGATTCATATGGGTACTAAAGAGCCAAAGATGAAATCTTGAGGATCCAAAATTATAGAGATACATCAGTTTCAATATCGAGCTCCTCAAAAGAAAGAAAAAGGGGTGTATTTTTTTTTCAAATTGCATAAGTCTTGTTTGAAAAATCACTTTGAAGTGATTCCAAGGGCATATTGAAGCATACATATCAGTATTGGGTTGTAAAATGGCCCCTGAAAATAATTCATCACCCATTAAGTGCTCATAAGGCTATACTATTAATTATGAAGAGGAAGAAGTGCAACATGATATGCGAAAATTACAAGACCAAGAACACCAAGTTTCATTCTCAAAGAGTAACAAAAAATGAAATGGAAGTTTTGAAGAAAGGTGTGGAAGGTAAGATGGATGACATGGAAGCTAAGATCAATGAAAAAATGAAAGACAACATGGAAGACACGAAGAATGATCTAAAAGTAGTCATGGAAGGTTTGAAGGAAGGTTTAACAAATTTTATACAAGAAATTATTCCTAATGTTGATAAGGTAGTAGAGGAAAATCATGATGAGAACAAAATAAATGTTAATTGTGATTTCATAAAATCTAATGTTGGATTAAAGACCCACCATATTCCAAAGATCGAGAGGAGGAATTTTGATGGCAAGGATACCCTAAGATGGATACTACATATGGAGCAATATTTTTATCTCCATAATGTGAAAAACAAACAAAAGGTACACTTTGAAACTTTATATTTAGAAAAAAATACATTTATATGGTATCGATGGCTTTGCTCTCGTAATAAAATTTTCACTTGTTCAATTTTTACGGAGGAAATAATAGTCCATTATGAGGATACAAAGAGCAACACCTTCTTTAGCCAATTGATAAGTCTGTAACACAAGGGTTCAATGGTGGAGTATGTTGAGTACTTCCAAAAATTTAATATAAGGGTAACTGATATTCCAGAGGAACACACGATTGATGTCTTCATAGAGACTTCAAAGGATAACATCCAACATGAATTTCGCCTTTTGGAACCTGGTTCATTGGAGAAGGCATTGAGGTTGGCAAGAAAAATTGAAACTAAAATTATGGCAACAAGGAAGTCTACCACTCACATCTATAAAGATGGAATGGTTTCTACTCCTAGACTTCCACAAAATACAAGGTCGACAGCACAACAATTGGAAGAAAAAAGAGAAAAAGGGCTTTTCTATAGTTGTAATAGAAAATACACTAAAGGTCATAAATGTGCTAAGACAAAATCATTTTCCATAAATTGTGAAGAGGAGGAAGAAAATGAACAAGAAACTTTAAAAGAAGAGGATATAGGCCAGGAACCAACCCTAGAGAAAGAAGGAATGAGCACGACCATATCTTGTAATGCGTTGGCATGAATTACCAGCCATCAAAATCTTAAGATATAAGGATATATGAAGAAGAAAAATGTAATAGCATTGATTGACTTGGGTAGTACCCATACTTTTATTCATTGTAAGGTAGCCAAGGAATTAAATTTCTTCCTATACGCAACACCAGAGTGTAAAATTATGGTTGCAAATGGAGGAACTATAAATGTCTCTGGAAAATTCCATAATATAAAGCTAACCATGGGGGAATATGTATTGACTAGTCGAATAATTTACATTCCAATGGGAGGTGTTGATTTTGTACTAGGAGCATAAAGGTTACAATCTTTGGGGACGGTAGCTTTTAAATTTCAAGAACTTTTCTTGAAAAAAAAAAATCGGAAGGAAAGGAAGTTGAATTACGAGGTATCATAGGGAAGATGAGAAAGGTAATAATCTCTAATGTCATGATAAATATTTTGAAGAAAGAACAATGAGGCCTAATTGCACTATTATTCTCACTAGAATTTCCAACATCAAAATCATCTATTTATCCAAATCTCCACAAAGTCTTAGAGAACCATTTCAAGATGTTTGAAACTCCCAAATGACTCCCACCTATTCATGATCATGGTCATGCTATTCATTTGATTCTAGGAATTATTACTCGAAACATTAGTCCTTACAGATATCATTATGTCCAAAAGAGAGAAATTGAGCATATGATTGTAGAAATGTTAGAGGCTGGTATAATTAAACATAGTCAAAGTTCTTTCTCTGATCCAGTAGTATTGGTGCACAAGAAGGATGGATCATGGCGCATGTGTACAGATTATAGGGAGATCAATAAGCTCACTATTAAAGATAAATTTCCATTTTTGTGATTGATGAATTATTGGATGAATTACATGGAGAAATTTATTTTACCAAGTTGGATCTCCGTTCAGGATATCATCAAATTAGACTGAAGACTAAAGATATTCTGAAAATAGCATTTCGAAATCATGATGGTCTTTATCAATTTTTGGTCATGCCTTTTGGCCCTACCAATGCACCTTCTACATTTCAAGGGTTGATGAATTCCATTCTCAAACCCTTCGTAGAAAATTTTTGTTAGTATTTTTTGATGATTTACTAATATACATGAGATATTGGAAGGATCATGTTCAACATGTTGAAAGGGTGCTCAAACTATTGGAGGAAAAAAAATTATATGAAAAAGCCTCCAAATGTTTCTTTGGAGTACAAGAAGTGCAATATCTGGGTCATATTTTATCTCAGAAGAGTGTTAAGGTAGACACTAACAAAATTAAATCCATTAAGGAATGGGAAGTCCCCGCAACCATAAAGCAGTTGTGAGGATTTCTCGGGTTAACAAGGTAATATCACAAGTTTTTTTAAGAATTATGGGAGACTAGAAGCACCTCTAACAACATTATTGAAGAAAGATGCATTTTCATGGACTCCTCGAGAAGCTAACACCGTTGAACATCTTAAAGAAGAAATGTGCCTAACACCGGTCTTAGCTATGCCAGACTTCACAAAAACCTATATTGTGGAATATGATGCCTCGGGAAATGGAATTGGTGGTGTTTTAATGCAAGAAGGAGGACCCATTGCTTTTGAAATATGTCCAATCAAAGGAAAGTATTTACAGAAAGATATTTATGAAAAGGAAATGTTAGCAATACTACATGCACTAAAGAAATGGTGACCTTACCTAATGGTAAGAAAATTCAAGGTAAAAATTGATCATGATAGTCTTAAATACCTTTTGGAACAAAGAATATATATAAAAGAGAAGAAAAAATGGGTCACAAAGATGTTGGTTTATGACTTTTAAATAATATACGAAAAAGGGAAGCTAAATGTTGTTGCAGATGCACTCTAAAGAAAGGATGAGGAGGTGGAATCATTGCTTTGTGCCATTACTATTATCCAACTAGATTGGACAACTGAAGCAAGGGAGGAATGGAAGAATGACGAAGAAGCGTGGACACTCATTCAAAATTTATAGCAAGATCCCAATACATATGATACATTTAGTTGGAAAAATGATTCCTTATGGTACAAAGAACGCTTATATCTTTGTAATAATTATCAACTAAAACAAAATATTCTTTTGGAATTTCACACCTCTCCCTTAGGAGGACACTATGGATTTTTAAAAACTTACCACAGGGTGAAAAAATATTTTTTTTGGGACGGCCTTAAATCTGATATTCAAAAGTTTGTGGCGGAATATTGTTTATTTTGCCTGCAAAATAAATTTGAGACAATTAAGACCACAGGTCTGCTACAACCTTTACTCATTCCAAGTCAACATTGGGAAGAGGTTTCAATGGATTTCATCATAGGTTTACCTAAGTCCAAAGGAAAGAGTGCCATCATGGTGGTAGTTGATAGACTTACCAAGTATGCACACTTTTGTACATTATCTCATCCATTTAAAGAAAGTACATTTGCTACTGCATTTATGGAAATAATGCAAAGGCTACATGGAAACCCAAATATTATTGTAAGTGACAAAGATCGTATTTTCATTGGAAATTTTTGGACAAAATTATTTTCTTCTTTGGGTACTCAACTAGCTCATAGCTCATCTTATCATCCTCAATCCTATGGACAAACCGAGATAGTGAACAAATGTTTGTAAGGATATCCATTGTTTTGTATCTGATACACAAACACAATGGGTCAAACTGTTATCTTTGGTTGAATGGTGGTATAACACTTCCTTCCATACTACAACAAAAATGACCCCATTTGTGGCACTTTATGGATTCATCCACATTCCATCACATCATATTTAAGAGAAAATTATAAGGTTCAAGCAGTGGAAGATCACATCGAGCATCAACAATAATTTCTCCAACTCTCAAAGGATAACCTAAATTTGGCACAAAATCGAATGAAACAACAGGAAAATCAACATCGCAGTGAGAGAAGCTTTGATGTAGGAGACTTGGTATTTTTATGGCTACACCCATACAGACAAATGTCCCTCGAGCAAGCTAAGAAAAATAATAAATTATCGCCAAAGTACTATGGTCCTTACAAGGTCTTGAAAAAGATTGGTACTATGGCCTACAAATTGGAGCTTCCTTCTTCTTCTCGAGTTCACCCAATTTTCCATGTTTCATGTTTAAAGAAGGTTATAGGTGACAAACTTCCAATTAAAAAAATATTTGCATAACTTGATGAGGAAGGAAAAACAATATTGGAACCTGAAGCAGTCACAGAAACAATAACTTGATAGCTACGAAATCGATCAATTTTAGAGTATCTCATCTAGTGCAAGAACTTACCCGCTGAATATTCCACATGGGAGGATGAGAATTTTATACAGAAACATCCAGAGCTACTCAAGCATTGAGGACAACAATTTTTTGAAGGAGAGGGGCATGTGAGGTCCTTATATTACTGGTGTAGTCCCTTATTCTTGTTAGTGTAGGCCCCTTTATTTTTATTGTTGTACCCCTATATCCCCATATTGTTATTATTGTACCCCATGCAGTCCCACTACTGTTATTGTTGTGCCATTAAATTATTATTGTTAGGTCAGCTAGGATTATATTGTGACCCCTTGGACTCCTATGTATACAAAGGAGGTTTTTTCATGTGTATCATCCAATAATTGCTCATTTATGTAATGTAAAGGAGGTTTCCCCCACTAAGTGGCTTATTTCTAAGACGTTGATCTCTCTTTTCTTCTATTTCTAGAGATGGTTTCATAAAAATTATACGACACCAAAAAATTGTAACATGTAGAGAATATTTTGTTAGATCCCTATATTACTAGTCTAGCCCCTTATTGTTATTAGTGCAGCCCCCTTATTGTTATTATTGTAGCCCCCTCTAACCCCAATATTGTTATTATTGTGCCCTTACATTGTTATTGTTAGGTCGGCTAGGATTACATTGTGGCCACACTAGGATTACATTGTGGTCCCATGGACTCCTATATAGAAAGGAGGTTTTGTCATTTGTATCATCCAAGACTTGTTTATTCATGTAATGTATTGGAGGTTTCCCCCTCGAAGTGGCTTATTTCTAAGGCGTTGATATATCTTTTCTTCTATTTTTGGAGCTGGTTTCACAACATTTGGTATCAGAGCTTTAGATTCTAGGGTTTCACTGCTCCAAATAGGTCATCGTGGCATTTTCATTATAACTTTTTTTTTACGAAGGTTCAGAAGCTAAAATTTTATGAAGCTGAAATCCTGAGGAACATCGTCACAAAATTTCAGAGCTTGGTTCGCAATATTTTCGGAGATATGATATGTGGAAGTTAGGTATTTTTGCAGGCTCCTCAATTTAACCTAAACAGGTCATTGCAAAATTTTCACTATAAAAATTTTTCTACGAAGGCTCAGAATCTGAAATTTTTAGAGAGCGAAGCCGAACTCCTGAGGAACATCGTCAGAAAATTTCAGATCTTGGTTCTCAATATTTCTGGAGATATGGTCTATGGAAGTCAAGACTTTTTCAGGCTCCCGAATTTCATCTCAAAGAGGTGATCATGGGAAACTCTTCATAACTCTCTCTCTGAGCATCAGATTGAAATTATGTAAAAAGTGGACGCAAGAAAACAAAATTTATTTTCCTATCTGTCAGTTTCAGAGCTGAAGGAGGAAGAAGTGACAAGTGGCAAGTCATACAAGTTTGTTCTACTAAACTAGTCCATAATTAGGTCATCGTATGAGATTGGGCACAATTTTGTCTTCAAGAATCCAAATCAGGTCAGACTTGTGGCATTCGAAAGAGGATTCAGAGGGCTACATTAGTACCAAATTTTAGATATGGAAGATCCGAAATCATAGAGATAATTCAGTTTCAAGATCGCGCTCCTCAAAAGAAAGAAAAAGGTGTGTATTTTTTTTTCGAATTGCATAAGTCTCGTTTGAAAAAAAAAATAGTTGGAATTTATTCAAAGGGCATATTGAAGAATAGATATCAGTATTGGGTTCTAAAATGGCCCCTGAAAAGAATTCAACACCCATTAAGCCTTCAAAATTCTCTACTATGACTCATGAAGATGAAGAAACACAACATGAGATATCAAAATTACAAGAGAAAGTGCACCAAATTTCGCTATCGCAAAGAGCAACAAAAAATGAAATGGAAGTTTTGAAGAAAGGCATGGAAACTAAGATGGATAGTTTAAAGAAAGGCATGGAAGCTAATATGAATGGTTTGGAAGCTAATATGGAAGACATGGAAGTGGGCATGGAAGCTAAGATGGATGGCATGGAAGTTAAGATCGATGAAAAAATGGAAAACATAAAAGTAGACATCGAAGGTTTGGAAAAGTTGATACAAGCAATGTTTCCTAATGGCGAAAAGATAGTAGAGGAAACTCATGATGAGAACAAAATAAATGTTAATCATGATTTCATAAACTCTAATTTTGGATGGAAGAACCACCATATTCCAAAGATGGATATGAGGAATTTTGATGGCAAGGATCCCGTAACATGGATACTACAAATGGAGCAATATTTTTGTCTCAATAATGTGCAAAACACACAAAAGGTACGCATTGCAACTTTACATTTAGCACAAAATACATTTGTATGGTATCGATGGCTTTGCTCCTGTAAAAAAATTGTCACTTGGTCAATTTTTACGGAGGAAATGATAGCACATTATAAGGATACAAAGAGAAACACCTTTTTTAGCCAATTGATAAATATCAAACAAAAGGGTTTAGTCGGGGAGCACATTGAGGACTTCCAAAAATTGAATATAAGGGTAACTAATATTCTATAGGAAGACATGATTGATCTCTTCATAGGTACTTTAAAGGATAACATCCAACATGAAGTTCACGTTTTGGAACCTGATTTATTGGAGAAGGCATTCATGTTAGAAAGAAAAATTGAATGTAAAATTATGGCAACAAGGAAGCCTAAAATTCACTTCTATAAAGAGGGAAGTGTTGCTACTCCTAGATTTCCACAACCTACAAGGTTGACACCACAACAATTGGAAGAAAAAAATAGAAAAAGGGTTTTGCTACAATTGTGATAGAAAATACACTAAAAGTCATAAGTGTGCTGAGAAGAAATTATTTTACATAGATCGTGAAGAGGAAGAAGAAAATGAGAAAGAAGAGAATAGACACCAAGAACCAACCCTAGAAGAGGAAGAAATGAGTCCGACCATATAGTGTAATGCATTGGCAGGAATTACCACTCCTCAAACTCTCAAGATAGAAGGAAATATCAAGAAGAAAAAGGTGGTAGTGTTGATTGATTCAGGTAGTACCCATAATTTTATTCATTGTAAGGTAGCTAAGGAATTGAATTGTTTCCTATACCCAGCACCAAAATCTCAGGTGATGGTTGCAAACAGGGATAATTTTAAGGATGGAAAATTATCTTGAAGTTTAAAAAATTGGCGAATCTCACTAGTCCCTAATATGAAAACTATAAAATGTTTATGATGTATTTGTAAAATTATTAAAATTTCTAATGATATTATATATATTATGTATATAATGTTGGCAATTTTTAACGTAAAAAAATTTTGTATCGTAAAATTTGGGCGAATTAGTTTTATAAAAAAATGGAAATTGGCGAGTCCTTTTTTTTGAAAAGCCATGTAAAATTAGCCCACCTGCAAATATTAGCCCCTAAAATTTTCCATGGTTGAAAAAGGAGGAACTATAAATTTCTTTGGGAAATGCTAGAGTATCAAGATAACCATGGGGGAATATGTATTGAATAGTCCAATGCTTTCCATTCCTATGGGAGGTGTTGATGTTTTACTAGGAGTAAAATGGTTACAATCTCTAGGGACGGTAGCTTTTAATTTTCAAGAACTTTTTTGAAATTTTTTTCAGAAGGAAAGGAAATCAAATTACGGGGTATCGTAAGGAAACTCGGAAAGATAATAAGCTCTAATGTCATGACAAAGCGTTTGAAGAAAGAACAACGAGGCATAATTACACAATTATGCTCACTAAAAGTTCCAAAATCAAAATCATCTATTTCTCTAGATCTCCAAAAAGTCTTGGACAATCATTCCAAGGTGTTTGAAACTCCCAAAGGACTCCCACCTATTCATGATCATGATAATGCTATTCATTTGATTCCAGGAAGTGTTCCTCCAAAAATCAGGCCTTATAGATATCCTTATGTCCAAAAGAGCGAAATTGAATGTATGATTGCAGAAATGTTAGAGCCTGGTATAATTCAACCTAGTCAAAGTTCCTTCTCTGTGCCAGTAGTATTGGTGCACAAGAAGGATGGATCATGGGGCATGTGTCCAGATTATAGGGAGCTCAATAAGCTCAATATTAAAGATAAATTTCCCACTCCTATGATTGATGAATTATTGGATGAATTACATGGAGAAATCTATTTTACCAAGTTGGATATTCATCCAAGATATCATCAAATTAGAATGAAGACTGAAGATATTCCGAAAACAGCATTTCGAACTCATGAGGGCCATTCTGAATTTTTGGTCATGCCTTTTGGCCTTACCAATGCACCTTCTATATTTCAAGGGTTGATGAATTCCATTTTCAAACCCTTCCTTAGAAAATTTGTGCTAGTATTCTTTGATGATATACTAATCTACAACAAGTCTTGGAAGGATCATGTTCAACATGTTGCAAGGGTGCTCAAACTATTGGAGGAGAAGCAATTATATGCAAAATCATTCAAAGGTTTCCTTGGAGTACAAGAGGTGGAATATCTGGGTCATATTGTATCTCACGAGGGTGTTAAGGTAGACCCTAAAAAAATTAAATGCATTAAGGAATGGAAATTCCCCACAACTATAAAGCAGTTGCGAGGATTTCTCGGTTTAACAGGGTATTATTGCAAGTTTGTTAAGAATTATGGGAGAATAACAGCACCTCTAACAAAATTATTGAAGAAAGATGCATTTTCATGGACTCTTGAAGCAACTAAGGCCTTTGAACATATTAAAGAGGCAATATGCCTAGAACCGGTCTTAGCTACACCAGAATTCACAAAAACCTTTATTGTGGAATGTGATGCCTCAGGAAATGGAATTAGTGTTGTTTTAATGCAAGAAGGAACACCCATTTCTTTTGAAAGTCGTCCAATCAAAGGAAATTATTTACAGAAAGCTATTTATGAGAAGGAAATGTTAGCAATACTACATGCACTAAAGAAATGGAGACCTTACCTAATGGGAAGACACTTCAAGGTAAAAACTGATCATGATAGTCCTAAACACTTTTTGGAACAAAGACTATCTTCAAAAGAGCAGCAAAAATGGGTCACAAAGATGTTGGGTTATGACCTTGAAATAATCTACAAAAAAGGGAAGCTAAATGTTGTTGCAAATGCACTCTCAAGAAAAAATGAAGAGGTGGAAGCATTGCTTTGTGCCATTTCTATTATCCAACCAGATTGGATAACCGAAGCAAGGGATGAATGGAAGAGGGACGAAGAAGTGTGGACACTCATTCAAAATTTGCAGCAAGATCCTAGTACATCTGATACATTTAGTTGGAAAAATGATTCCTTATGGTACAAAGATCGCTTATATCTTTGTAAGAATTCCCAACTAAAACAAAAGATTCTTCTGGAATTGCACACTTCTCCTTTAGGAGGACACTGAGGATTTTTAAAAACTTACCACAGGGTGAAGAAAGAATTTTTTTGGGATGGCCTTAAATCTGATATTCGAAAGTTTGTGGCGGAATGTTTGGTTTGCCGGCAGAATAAAGTGGAAACAATTAAGACCCCAGGACTTCTACAACCTTTATCCATTCCAAGTCAACGTTGGGAGGAGATTTCAATGGATTTTATCACAGGTTTACCTAAGTCCGAAGGAAAGAGTGTCATCATGGTGGTAGTTGATAGACTTACCACATATGCACACTTTTGTGCATTATCTCATCCATTTAAAGCAAGTACAGTTGCTACTACATTTATGGACAGAATTCAAAAGCTACATGGAAGCCCAAGGGTTATTGTGAGCGACAGAGATCCCATTTTTACTGGAAATTTTTGGACGCAGTTATTTTCTTGTTTGGGTACTCAATTAGCTCATAGCTCATCTTATCATCCTCAATCTGATGGTCAAACTGAGATAGTAAATAAATGTTTGGAAGGATATCTTCGTTGTTTTGTATCTGATAAACAAACACAATGGGTCAAGTGGTTACCTCTCGTTGAATGGTGGTATAACACTTCCTTCCATATTGTAGCAAAAATGACCCCATTTATGGCACTTTATGGATATCATCCACCGTCCATCACATCATCTTTAAGAGAAAATTCTAAGGTTCAAGCAGTGGAAGATCACATCGAGCATCAAAAAGAAGTTCTCCAACTCTTAAAGGATAACCTAAATTTGGCACAAAATCGAATGAAACAACAGGTAGATCAACATTGCAGCGAGAGAAGTTTTGATGTAGGAGAATGGGTATTTTTATGGCTATAACCATACAAAAAAATGTCCCTCAAGCAAGCTAATAAGGATAATAAATTATCACCAAAGTACTACGGTCCTTACAAGGTGTTGCAAAATATTGGTACTATGGCATACAAATTGGATTTTCCTGCTTCTTCGGGAGTGCATCCAATTTTCCATGTTTCATACTTAAAGAAGGTTATAGGTGAAAATCTTCCAGCTCAAACAATATTGCCAAAACTTGATGAGGAAGAAAAAATAATATTGGAACCTGAAGCGGTCACGGAAACAAGAACTCGACAGCTATGAAATCGATCAATTTTAGAGTATCTCATCAAGTGGAAGAACTTACCCACTGAAGATTCTACATGGGAGGATGAGAATTTTATACAGAAGCACCCAGAGCTACTCAAGCATTGAGGACAACACTTTTTGAAGGAGAGGGGCATGTTAGGTCCCTATATTACTAGTATAGTCCCTTATTGTTGTTAGTGTAACCCCCTTATTGTTATTATTGTACCCCTGTAACCCCCATATTGTTATTATTGTGCCCTTAAATTATTATTGTTAGGTCGGCTAGGATTACATTGTGGCCCCATGGACTCCTATATATAGAAAGGAGGTTTTTTCATTTGTATATCCAAGAATTGTTCATTCATGTAATGTATTGGAGGTTGCCCCCTCGAAGTGGCTTATTTCTAAGGCATTGATATATATTTTCTTCTATTTTTGGAGTTGGTTTCACAACATATTTCCAAAAATGTTTTTCCATATTATTCAAACATAAAAACATTTTCCTGTGATCCTATAAGTGAACTTGGATGCATCATGGGGTCTTAAAAGTGGTCACATTGGAATAAAACTACCACACGGTTAGGTAATAGTTTCTTTTTCCCTTCTCTCACGGGTGGGATTTCAACTTCCAACATGCTTGGAATAAATTAACAACCTTGTTATAAAGGGTTCTTATCCAATTTTCCTCGGGTAATCAAACTAATATTGTTTGTAGGTTGAACACTGACAAATAATTTTCAAAAATTTCCCTACCTAGCATTGAAAACATTTCTGCTACTCCAGTAGATTGTGATAAGGTTGGTGGCAATGGTGACTTTGATAATTGCAGTATTTCTCCTTGTAAATAAGAAGATAAGAATGAACATGCATTTTTGCATGTACTTTTAGGTGACATACTACTTGAAGCATTGGGACCATCCTTAAAAATCCTTCCAAAAGTGGAACATACAAGAGAACATGGAATGAAATGATATAGCACGGGCAAGATGCATACAATTCAAATCTAGGAACAAAATTTGTTGGAACCTCTCACAGGTCAAATTACCATTTTTAGTTGAATGTGTTTCATATTTTAGGTATATCTATAGTTATTTCACTTGAGAGGTGGTTTTTCTCTAATACCAAGTCTGGAGAGCTTTTATATGTGTGTGGAATCGTAACTTCTTTGCACTCGAAATGTTCCTTTAAATGACTAAGAAAGATAGGTATATTAAGTGGATATTGAGAGGGAAAAATGTGACCAAAAATGTAGGTAGTGGGCACAAACTTCTTCAGGAGTAGTGATTGATTTGTTACAGGGAATAAAACAATTATCTTGGAAATTAATCAATGAAAAAATGTAATCATTTTTATGTTTAATGAGAGGAAAATGTGAAAGTGAAGTAAATCACTTATGCAAAATATCAGTGATAATTTTTTAACGTAGTGTCTTTATTTTGAATATTTTTTGTCATCTTAGTCCCATGCGAACCGTGCTTGAAATAGTTAAGAACTTGTTTTGTCACATCACCTTCCATGGATTTCCCAACTACAGATTGCGAATGTAAACTTAGCAATTTTAGGGCATGAAATGACTAATAATGAATGTATACATCTTTTTAATTAAATAAATTAAAGAAAATAACCAAGCATAAACTCTAATGGAAATACACACATATTTCACTCAAACAAGAATTGAATTATATTGATTATTTACAAGCAGAAATATGATACTTTTCTTTTAAATGAAGGATATCTAAGAATTTACTGCATACAAACAATTTTCTACTCAATTGTAGGCATCTAGTGCAATTTCCATATCCAAGTTGGCCTATGAGACCACTAGGGAAAAGGAATCAAGCTATAGACTCCTAGCTTACTTAACCTAACTGAATTTCTCTAAAGCTTAAAAAATCTCCTATCAAAATTCCTACTGAGGTAACTCACCAAGCCATGAAGCAATGATGGAATTCTCATCCTCTAGCCTACACAACAGAAGGAATATGTTTCCTTTTTTTTAATCAATAGTCCCTCAAGAATACTCTTCCCTTCCAATGTTTTTAGTATAGGCAATGATAATTAGTTATACATATTACAATTAGAGGCAGGAAGAATTCATTATGTTGATTACAATTAGTGGTTGTGGTTAATTTGGTAGTGCAATGTCTCAATTCTATCCAATGAACAAATGGATAATTTAATGGGGAAAATAGATAATCTAATGTGTAAATGGGAGGTTTCATAGTGTTATGCTTAGATATAAAGTCACTTCAGTTTTTTTTCTTGTATTTGGTTTGCACTTCTTTGTGATGAACACTTTTAAAAATGTATGTGAAGTTTGAAGCCATTATGGAATCCATATGAAGCAAGCGGGCTTTATGTCTATTCTTGTCCTTCATCATTCGAAAAGAACAAAACTTAACTTGACCTTTCTGTATTGTTCCTTGGTGCAGTATCATATAAATCACCCTAATCAAGGGGCTCTAATTCTTGCCAGGAGACAATTTTTTTCCACATGTCGAGGAATCTTAACAAATCCCTCAATTGCAATAAATTTCATAACTCTTGTATGAGTTGTTTTCTATTATGGGAATCCTTATAACTTCCTCCATGTTGATCAACCATGTCAAGGCTAGAAATCTGAATCACATTATGATATGAATACTGGATATCTGTTACCATCATAGATGTTCCCTTATTGCAATAGGTAAACAGTCATAACAAGATGGATAAGAGTGATCTCGAACATAGACTTTAAAATGCAACACAATTTAATAATTATGGGTTCATATATGAGTTGTTTTAATACATGTTCTCTTCCTTCAATGATTTAAAAACATGGGTAGTCCATAGCTTCTTTTTCTTGGAACATGTCAGATCCTTTCACAAATTTCCATATTCTAGCTCAATCTAATGCCTCAATTGCATATCCCCTTTACACCAGGATCTACAATAGAATTTTGGTAATAGATTATCTCCAACATTCCTTTAGCTATTTTTCCATAGATGAATCATGAAATACAATATTTTTTTTTAATACCCATAATTTAAATGTGCTTTAAGATCTAGACATCTCCTTGTTTTCACTGAATTTGTTCAAACCTCAAAATATACCCAAACAATTTCAGGCTAAGTTTCCTCAAGCATTGTTGTTGCATACTATTTTTCACAAGTTGGAAACTTTTTATTTATTTATTATGGATATGATGGATATGAAAGTACATAGATCTTCCAAATACAACATGCCCTACTAGGAAAAAAACTAATTCCCTGGTATAATAAGCTTTTCTATATAGTTATATTACTGAGAGAGATTTTGTCTCCTTTACAACCATTTCCAAATCCATCACTAAACCCTATTTGAAGAATTATAGAGTTTGTTCTAGGATTCAGAGTATTCTTGGGAAAATTACTTGCTATATTGTTCCAATATCAAATTAGTTACTCTTTCAAGTCTGAATTTAAAATTTTTTATTTGATGACATTTTCATCATTACCACTATAGATTTTGAATCACCACTGTTTATATCAACATGTTCACCCTCAATACCAACTTCAACAAATCCTTCAATTTTTTGACGGAAAGGGGTCGATCCAGACGATGTGACAAAGGTTGTGGGCACCAATCTCTCTCTCCCTCACATGGCCAGGGTGAAGAAATATTTGATGAGGACATGCCAATGCATATCCACCATCTCATTTCTTCACTAGAGGCTTATGAAAGAACGAACACATGTAGTGTCCAATCGGTTGTCTATAATTTTCCTTGCCAACAACTCAGGGATTAGGAACAAGCCAGGGAAAGAGCTGAAGAGATAATTTTGAACTCACCACCTTCTTTGTTCACACACACATAACCTTAATAAATCTATCCAAAGCAACGTGAATCACCTTTCCCCCTCCTCCCCATCCTCTAACATCCTCAAATTCAAATGCAAAGACTAAATCAGTGAAATCCTCACATCAGAGGTAACGAAACTACAGCCTGACTCACTCTAAGCTTTAGGCTAAGAAAAAAAAGGTGGCCAATGGTCACAACTCTACTAGACTTGTAGGTTAGTTGATGAAAATAGTTATCCAGGTTGGTGTTGAGGACCTAACAAAGGGAGAACCCTCATGGAGGGAGGCATATTCCTATACTAGTAAATATTTCATCTAATGGGATAGTCCCCCTGGCTTCCTAAAGGATACAATGACCCCTTCCTCTACCTATAACGACAAGAGTAGGGTAGGAAGAAAAAGGTCGTACAAGGCAAGGTTCCAAGGGAGTAAGTGCATCTTACTCAAACATGCATACTAAATTCCCATGATAGTCATTTTCAGAGTCTCAATTTTACATTGGCATGTAGTTTCTCTTGTTTACGTAGTTTCAGTGATGTCTACTTTGTTTTAGTGTCATATGTCACCATTATGGTTCATATCTCTTTGGGTGACCATATAGTTTCCTGATCATGGGAAGATGGTCTCCTCAATTCTTTCGTGATAATTATTAAAATTTTATAAATAATTATATTAAAAATAAATATTTTAAAAAATAAAAATTAATTTTTAATTTGAATTATCAAATATAAAAATTATATTAAAAAAAGAGTCCAAAAGAAAATTCTAATCACGATGTGTCCTTGTAATAAATACTCATCTACGTTTATTACTCATCTCCGTGGACTTACTTAAAGGACAAATCTAATAAATACTCATCTCCATGCACTTGGTTAAAGTACAATTGCCGAGAGAGATCGAACCAACCAATTAATTTGGAGAGCATTCCTTGAACAATGAATTGTTGAAACAGCTGCACGATCACCGTAACTGTAAATTTGCTTATTCTCAAAGCCCATCTAACTACGATATAAATTGGAATTAACAGATATAGAGACTCCACATAGTGTTTAACAAAGTTTATAATCTATTACACATATAGGGACTCGTGAGAGAGTTTAATGAAGGTTTTAAAGGAGTGAGAAATACTAAAGAAGACATCACAATGCAAATATATTTTTCAATTCTTTTAATAATTTATTTTAGAAAAGAAAGATATTATTATTTCTGGGTTAAGTTTTAAAATATTTTAAAATATAGAAAAATGTCATTAAGATTTGGTTTATTTAATGATGTAATTAATCATAAAAATGTTAATCTAATTTATGGATAAAAAGTCTTAGATCTAACATATATAAAAATAGTTATTTTAATTGGTCTACTACAAGCAAATCAATTAGTAAAATAGTTACAAATATTTTTAGATATTAATTTGTTTTTTTCACTTAGAATTTGTTTTTGTTTTTTTAATAAATTTTATTTTAATCAAAACTTATAGCGACTTTCTGATACACATGTTCTGTGGTTAAGTAGTAATTTTATAATTATTTTCTTGGAATTAATGATCGACACTTCTAATTTGAACATTTTTGCACACGATAATAAGCATGGCATCATAACATGCAAAATTCTAAAGTAAATATTTTGAAGCTTCATGCTTTTAAATATTTTGAGAACTGACATTGATTCCACTCTATAGTTGATTCCACTCTATAGCTGAAGAGAAATCCCAAAGCTCCGTAAATTGGATTTATACTATGGTACTCTTAGTCATATATTGAAATCAAATCATTGATTGAACTGCTTCCTTTTCCAACCTTCTTCAAGACCTGTGCTTGAGCTCGAGGGAAGGAAATGAAGGAAGGAAATGAAGGTACTCAATGAAGGAGCGAAGATAATTGATTGAAGACAATTAATAGATGAGGGAGGGAATTTTTCTTTTCTCTTGGTGTGGACCAAGAAGTGTAACAATATTTTCAATGATCTCTAATCCAATCACACTTCGAAGAAAGAAAGTTCAAAAAAACAAATGAGACCCATGTTTGCAAAAAATACATGACTTGGAGACTACAATTGATGTCTCTAATTTCAATAGTTATAGTATTTACAAGTAGACATAAGGAAATAAAGTCTACAAAATGCAATTACAACCAAGGGTGAAAATTGGAAAAGTATCATATTCATAGAAACTTTTCTAACCTACTTTTGATATTCTTAACTTGATAAATAAAAGTTTACTAATAAACACTAAAACTACATCTTGTAAAGTTGTGAAAAATATAAAAAGTAATGTGAATAATATAATAACATGAGACAACTATACAAGCCTACATCAAAGTTGTGAACTTTTTCTGTGACAAACAATGGTAAAAAAATAAATTTGTATAGACTTTTTACTTATTTCTTCTATAATATTTTTTACTATGCCACTGTATTACTAAGTTTATTCTGCAACATGTGGTACAATTGCTAGTATTAAATATTATCATATAACATGCAAGCACAACGTCTCCAACATATTGATCCACATGACCATTTTCTATGTAAAATACCATGAAATACCATCAAAATTCAAAGGCTTCCAAATTCTTGAAGCTTGACAACTATAACCCAAAATTCTCAAATTTCTATTTTGGAAATTTTTTGTAGAAATCGAACCTTTTTAGGAAAAAATGTAAACTCGATTGGGCATGTAATGGAGTGAACCGTTAGGAATCAACTTATGGGAGTCATGGCAACGCATATAGGCCGATTCGACTACCGTGAGGGGATGGCGATTAGCTGGACTTCGGAGAAGTCCAAACGTCTGCGTTGCCAAAAGTTGCCTATTGAGATTACTACGAAAAACAGTGCCATAAATACATTTGGGGTGATGCATTTATTCCGAGGAAGATTAGATGTGGCCCGTGGGGGAGGTTTTAGTAAAGCTTTTGTCACTTTCCTTCATATCCGTGGGCCAGTGTAGATCTAATAGCAGTTGTTCCACCGGGCCGCTGTAGAATTATTCAGTTTCCTTCATATCTGTACTTTCCTGCATATCCGTGGGCCAGTGTAGATCTAATAGCAGCTGTTGCAGAATTCGAAAAAGGTTTTGCTCTATTTCTGCAGTAATTTTGTTTTTGGTCTTGCCATCACCTTTTTTTTTCTGCATTTGGGAATCTTGTGAGTGCATAAGTCACGCACGGCTGCAGGTTGGAGCGAGAGTCAGGAATTTTTTTGAAAACCAGAACTGATGGCTGGAAAATTTAACCAGGCTGAACACTACTTTGTTGGGTTTTACCAAAATCGATGAAAATATGGAATCGCAGAATATGTTCTTTCAGATCAAGATGCAAAATTTTTTTGAATCGCTGAAACAGTAAGTTTTTTCCCTTTCTCTTTCTTTCTTAGAGTGTGGAAGTGTCTAATTGAGATATTTTACATTCTTTCCATGGTTATTAGATTGTTAGGGATTAATGTATTAGAATTTTAGCTTGCAAGATGGTCACTCTTCAAAATATCAGAGAGGAAGGTGGATAGAAATCTATGGTTATTTTCAACGCGTTTGATTGTGTTATTGGTCACTTTATATTTCTTTGATTCTCTTTCTCTTCTTTTATGTTTTTCAATGTTAAGTTGTTTATTGTTTGTGTTTTCCAATCTGAATATTTCTCTCTGAAATCAGAAAATATCTAGGCAAGGTTCATTACCGTGTCTTGGTTGAATCTGTATTCAATTGCAGCCATCAATTTCACCAAAATTATAATATGCATTTCTGGCTTTTCCCAGTTTCTGGCGTCCTCCCTCATTTGAGCAATCTTTTCTTTAAAGACCACACCTCACCTCCGAGCATTGTTCTCCTACTACCACGTATCTCTGAGTGTCTACAAAAGAGCTACCCAGTAACCCTAGAAAGTTCTATTTCATTCGACTCCTCAGCCATAACCACAATCGATTTCTAAATTAAATAACTATTGCAAATCGTTAAATATAATTATGAAAATACATGCATCCGTAAAATTACTATTCACACATCATTATCAATTTCTGACTTCAATAAAGAATATGGAAGATTGCAAGTGGTTAAATATAATTATGAACATGCATGCATTTATAAATTACTTTTGGATCCAAATAGTGTAGTTTAAAAAAATGACATAATATTTTAGAAATTTTGGTAAGATTATGAAAAATTTATGTAGAAATTTTTTATAATCTGGGTTACAACTGTTAAACTTCAGGATTTTGGGTGCTTATTCTAGACAAATTCTTTTTTTTTTTTTTGCTAGGCTTTTTAAAACTTCTTCCACCTCTTTAAAACTAGGGTATGTATTGCTTTATCCTTTCAATTTCTTATGTTCTGTGTTGATCGGGTTCTGTCAAGATATCACTAAAATGTTCCACAAGCAAGGCCTCCATGTCTTGATGTTGGAACACCGTGTTTCCTCCTAGATCTTTAAGGGAAAAAATATGGTTATGTTATCTTCTCTGAATCACTGCCTTGTGGAAGAAATTGATCTTTATGTCCCCCTTTCTTAGCCACTGTACTCATTTTTATTTCCACACAATTTGCTCTTTCTTTTTCCATTTTTATAATTTGCATATAAGGCTTCCTTCCTCCCTCACAAGGATCTCTGATCTCCCTTGTAATATCATTTGTTGTTGTATTTGTTTCATACAAGCCTCTAATTTTTCTTTACCCTGCTCTATGTGGCCAAACTCTGTTTTATTCCATTTCTTTACTTTTAGTTTTAAGTCATTTAGTCGGAGTTGGAAGGTATGCATCATGTTTCTTCCTTTATTTGGAAATTTTCCCACCATTCCTTGACTTTGTCAATGAAGGTAGGGTCCCTTAACCAGAAGGCCTTATTTTTCATAATCTTACCAAAATTTCTAAATTATTTTGTGAGTTTTTTAAACTACACTATTTGAAAAAAACAATTTTACGAATGCATGCATGTTCATAATTATATTTAACGATTTACAATCTGCCATATTCGTTATTGAAGTCAAAAATCGTTAACCCCTGCAACAATTGTTCTTCTCACATCGCTGTAGCCCTCTCTCGGTCTACCAAATCAGTCTACACCACGTTAACTCATGTTGTTAAACCTTTCGCACCTACCACATTTAACTCCTGTATTTTGTTTTGAATTCAAACCATGGCCACGCCACAAGCCCTTCGTGCAATCAAATCTCATCACACCATCTGGCGCCTACATCATCCTCCTCCAAACCCACGCGACGAGCGGACCCCGCCACTACCACGACATCCAATCCTCAGCCAAAAAAACGTGTATCCCAAGATTTCTTGCTTACATCACTAGCCCTTCGCGATCTCACGATAGCGCGACCCCCACCAATGCCAGCTCACCAGTCCCTCTTCCAATGGCACATCATCGGAAAGATTTGGGGCCCAGTTAGCCGATGCTCCAATCGATGTGATAAACCATCATAGGTTCTTAGCATTCAATCTATCGCACAAGTTTGTGCTGACATGATCCAGCACATGGTTTGAGGCGATAAAAAAATCGCAGTTCTTTTTGTAATGTTTTGATTTAAATGTTTTTATATTATATGTTTTTATGTGCCACGACATAAGTTTATTTCTCATAAAGTTTAGACTTCAGTTAATTATTATGAATGAACTGTATTGTAAACATATATGAATACAAATAGAGAGAAAGTAGTTAGTGTAACATATAGTGGGCAATACTCTGGAAGAGTAGAGTGCACAAGTAAGATAGAGTGAAGACTGTGTGTGCGAAATAAATTGTAGAGGAGTAGAAAATGTAAAAAACAGAATAACAGTTCTGAGGATTGTATTAGACAAATTTTTGTTAATGAAAGACAATGTTTTGTTTCCAACTGTGTTTGATTTTTGAACACTCCATATGAAAATTTTGTTTGTAAAATCTCTATGTTGACAGAGGAAATTTTATTCCTCACTGTGTGTTAAGGAATTCCCAGAAATTCCAACATGGTATCAGAGCTAGTCAAGGCTCTCAGAAGTTGTTGAAGAAACTGAAAGAAGAAGATTGTTGAAGCAGTTCTCTAGTAGAGTGAAGGTTCAGCAAGACAGAGGATAACTCTCCAGTAGTGAGAGTTATTTTAAATACACAATCAAGTTTTTTATCATTCTAGGAGTAAAAGAATGGCAGGAACTAGCACAAGCACACGTATGGAAAATAATCAACTCCCATAGTTCAATGGGAAGAACTATGACTTTTGCAATCACAATGAGAGCCCTATTTAGATCTCAAGACTTATCAGAACTGGTTGAAGATGGATTTGGAGAAACAGCTGATGTAAATGAGTTTAATTCCTTCACACAGGCAGAGAAAGATTTGCTGAAGAGTAATAAAAAGGACTCAGAAGCCCTCTTCTATCTCTATCAAGCAGTGCATGAAAGTATATTTCCAAGAATTGCAATAGCAAAGAATTCCAAGGAGGCATGGGATACCCTCCAAACAGCCTAACAAGGTATGGAGAAGGTGAAGACAACAAAGCTTCAATTAATGAGAAGAGGGTTTGAAGTTATTTGCATGAAATATTCTAATATCTTATACTCATTATTCACACCGTTGATTGGCTTGGTTACCCAAATGAGATCTCATGGAGAGACATTAGAAGAAATAAGAATAGTGGAGAAAGTATTAAGGAACTTACCCTCAAGATTTTATGTGATAGTAACAACCATTGAAGAGACCAAGGATCTCTCAAACTTACAGTTGATGAGCTTCATGCATCATTGATGACACATGAACAAAGGCTAAACAGAACAAAAAATTCATCTCTAGAGCATGCCTTCAAGACCCAAATGTCTTTTGGAAGAGGAAGAGGTCAAGGCAAATCAAAATACCGAGGAAAAGGTAAATTCAGAGGCCAAAATAGAGGAGGAAGAAATAGCCTTGCAAGTAAAGTGGAAGGGGCAGCTACCAAAGTCAGAATAAAAGCCAAGGCATCAACCAACAAGGTGGAAAAAATCAAGCACATGGACAAAAGTATGATAAATCTCAAGTCCAATGTTATTACTGTAAGAAGTATGGGCACTATGAAAATGAATGTAGGAAGAAACAGAGTGACATGGGCAAGAGACACAGTGCTAACTTTACTAAAGAAACTCTGAATCAAGAGAATTTATTTTTAGCATGTAGTATGGCTGAATGAAGATATGTGGTTTCTAGATTCAGGATGTAGAAGCCATATGACTGGAAACATTTCTATGTTTTCAATGATAGATGAAAATGTGAAGTCTCAAGTAACATTGGGAACACACAGCAAAATCACTATCATGGGGAAATGCGAAGTAAGTTTTTTGACAAGAAAAGGAGAAAGGAAATACATATGAGATGTATACTATGTACCTGGTAAAAAGTGTAACCTTTTGAACATTTAACATCTCATTCAAAAAGGCCACAATGTATTTTTTGAAGAATATTTATGCACCATCATGGATAAACCACCAAGAAAGAAATGTATTACACAAGCGAAGATGATAAGAAACATAATGTTTCCTCTCAAGATGAGAGAAGATTTGACGAAAGGAGTTGAAATGGTAGCTGAAACTCTAGAGACATTCCAAAAGGAAGCCAAGGATGAAAATTGGTTATGGAATTTGAGATTTGGACATCTAACTTTGGAGGCCTAAATTTATTGCACATAAAATGTATGGTAAAGGGATTGCCATTGATTGTGAAACAAGACAGTGTATGTGAAGGCTGAATCTTGGGCAAACAACACAGAGAAAGCTTTCCATCATGAAAGAGCATAAGGGAAAAATCACCCTTAAAAATAGTCCATTCATATTTGTGTGGACCAATGCAAACACCATCTATAGAAGGCAACCACTATATGTTAACCTTTATTGATGATTACATGAGAAAAACATGGGTGTATTCCTTGAAGTTGAAAATTGAATTGTTTCAGAAGTTCTACCACTTTAAAGCTCTTGTAGAGAATCAAAGTGGACATCACATAAAAATTCTCAGAACTGGTAGAAGAGGAGAATATATCTCCAAATATTTTTTGTGTTTTTGCAAAGAAAATGGAATTCATAAGAAATTTACAACGAGGTATACACCACATAAAAATGGAGTTGTTGAAAGGAAAAATAAAATCATCATGGACATGGTAAGATGTATGTTGAAGGAAAAATATTTGCCAAATGAATATTGGGCTGAATTTGTACATTGTGTAGCATATATTTTAAATAAATACCCAACAAAGAGTGTAATCAACAGAGTTCCAAAAGAATCATGGAGTGGCATAAAACAAGTTGTCACCCACATGAAAGTATTTGGATGTGTGGCTTATCAACATATTGCAGATCATCTAAGAAAGAAGTTGGAAAATAAGGGGGAGAAGTGCATATTTGTTGTATACAGTGAATAATCAAAGACATATAGATTGTATAACCCATCCACCAAGAATTTTATGATAAATAGAGATGTGTAGTTTATTGAGGAAGAAGCTTGGGATGGAAGCATTGAGAAAACAATGAATGTGAAAACCTGTTTCTCTGAAGATGATGATGAGCAAGAAATGGTAGAGAGAAATCTCTCATTAGTAGCACCACCTCCACCAACACAAGGACAACAAGGGACACCACAAGCTCGTATGAGAACCTCTTTGTCTCAAAATGATGATGAGGAAGAAATGGCAGAGAGAAATCCCTCATTCGCAGCACCACCTCCACCAACACAAGAAAAACAAGGGACACCACAATTTGATATGAGAACACCTTTGAGAAGTGATGAGAGTGCTTCTTCAAGCACAACAAAAAGAGTAGATTTGAGTGCTTCTACAAGCACAAGTTTAGGAAGTGAAAGAAGAACCAGATTCAGAAGTTTGAATGAAATCTATGAACAAGAGGAAAATAATTAAGGTATGAACTCTTTATTTGCATTGTATTGTCATATAGAATATTATATTCATTTATAAAAAGCAATAAAAAATAACAAATGGATAGACGCTATGGATGAAGAAATGAATGCAATAGAGAAGAACAAAACATGGGAATTAGTTGATCTCCTAAAGGCAAGGAAGTGATTGGAGTAAAATGGGCTTATAAAACCAAAAGAAATGTTGAATAAAATATTTAAAGGCAGAAGGCCAGACTTGTTGTCAAAGACTACAAGCAGAAACAAGGAAGAGATTATGAAGAAGCTTTTGCACCAATTGCAAGAATGAAAATTGCAAGAGCAGTGTTATCCATAGTAGCAGAACACAAATGGAAATTTTACCAAATGGATGTGAAATCGACATTCCTAAATGGAGTATTGATGGAAGAGGTTTATGTTGAACAACCTTTGGGTTATGAGAAAGAAGGTCAAGAGAACAAAGTATGCAAATTGAAGAAAGCTCCATATGGGCTGAAACAAGAACCAAGAGCATGGTATAGTAGAATAGATGCCCATCTACTGGAAAATGGGTTTGAGAAATGTGAAGGAGAACCCACACTACACATCAAAGAAAATGATGGTAAGATGCTCATTATTGTTTTATATGTTGACATGTGATCTTTAAAGGTAATGATGCTTATCTCATTAAAATTTTAAGATAGTCATGAAAGAAGAATTTGATATGACTAATATGGGATTGCTGCGATACTTCTAAGGAATAGAAGTAGAGCAAAATGAAAATAAAATTTATATTTCCCAAACAAAATATGTGAAAGAAGTTTTGGAAATATTTAATATGCAGGATTGCAAGGAAGCAATAACTCCTACAGTGATGGGATTGAAACTGAGCAAGGGACAACAACAAGGATTCTGATCCAAGTTTGTACAAAAGCATAGTTGGTAGCCTTATGTATTTGACTGAAACTAGGCTAGATATTATGCATGTTGTAATTTTAATTTCCAGATTTATGGAAAGGCCAAAGGAGGCACATTGTCAAGTAGAAAAAATAATTCTAAGGTATGTGAAAGGAACAAATAGGTATGGTATTCTATACACGTTTTAGAAAATTTTGAATTAATTGGATATACTTAAAGTGATTGGGTTGGAAGCAGAGATGACAGGAAAAGTGCCTTGGGATATGTTTTTCACCTAGGATTGGTAGCCATTTCATGGGCTTCTAAGAAACAGCCAATTGTGGCAGCTACAACAATAGCATGTCAAGCATTATGGATGAGAATAATTTTGAGAGGGTTGTGCCATGAACAGGTAAAAGACAGGACATTTTATTGTGATAATAGCTCAGCAAAAGCTTTATTCGAGAATTGAGCATTTCATAGAAGAAAAAAACACATTGATGCAAAGTATCACTATATCAAAGAATTGGTGAACAATGGATAAGTTATTCTGAAACATTGCAGAACATAAGATCAGTTTGTTGATATTTTGACAAAACCACTGAGGCAAACAAGTTTTAAATTTCTCAGAAAATGACTGGGAATGCAAAATAGTAGCAACTGTGATTAAGGGGGAGTGTTGGAATTTACTCCCAACTACAAACCTGAAACAGAAGGAAAAAACATCAATTTTGATGTAAATTTGAAGGACATAGCAGCAACAATTTTATTTGGTTTTTGCACTCAACCGTGCATTGAAGTTTTGTGTTTTAAATCCCTGCAACATCCATTCTTCTCACATCGTCGTAGCCCTCTCTCGATTTACCAAATCGTGGTCTACACCACGTTACCTCCTGCCATTAAACCTTTCGAACCTACCACATTTAACTCCTGTGCTTTGTTTTGAATTCAATCAAATCTCATCGCACCCGTCGTTCAGTGAAATCTGATCGCACCATCTAGCACCTATGTCATCTTCCTCCAAACCCACGTGACGAGCGTACCCTACCACTACCATGCCATCCAACCCGCAACCAATCAAGTGTGTATCGCAATATTTCTTACTTACGTCACCGACTCTTTGTGATCACGCGATAACGTGACCCCACTACCACCAGCTCACCAGTCCCTCCGCCAATGGCACATCGTTGCAAAGATGTGAGGTCCAGTCAGTCGGTGCTCTAATAAATGCGATAAACTATCATAGGTTCTTCGTTTTCATTCTATCGCACAAGTTTGTGCTGACGTCATCCGACACATGGTTCGAGGGAATAAAACATATCACAACCATTTCTGTAATATTTTGATTTATTTATTTTTTATTATTATATGGTTTTATGCACCACGACATAAGTTTATTTCTCATAAAGTTTATACTTAGGTTAGTTATTGTGAATGACCTGTATTGTAAACATATATGAATATATGTTTACAAAACAAATAGACAGCAAGCAGTTAGTGTAATATATAGTGGGAAATACTGTGGAAGAGCAGAGTGCTCAAGTAAGACAGAGTGAAGACTATGTGTGCGAAATAGACTGCAGAGGAGCACCAAATGTAAAAATTAGAACAAAAGTTATGAGGATTGTATTAGCCAAATTTTTGTTAATCAAAGAAATTTTTTTGTTTCCCACTGTGTTTGATTTTTAAATGCTCCATGTGCAAGCTTTGTTTGTAAAATCTCAGTGTTGACAGAGGAAATTTTATTCCTCACTTTGTGTTAAGGAATTCTAAGAAATTCTGACACATGGCTGATTCATATGGTTTCATGTAAAATTTAAACACAGTTTTTAGGGTTTTAGTTGTGTTAGGTCAATTGATTATAAATATTAACACAATTCTATTAATAAATTTTGTTAATATATATTTAAAACATATAATTATATACATGTTAAAGTTTTTGGTTGTGCTTGTGATTGATATAACCTTTTAGTGTGTATATCAATTATATTTTTTAAGTGTATATAAACCACACTTACTAGTATGGTTGTGTTAATATATATAATCAATTCACCTAACACAACAACCACCCTAAAAACTGTGTTTAAAGTTTACATGAAATCATATGAATGAGCCTTGCACATACATCTTCAGAATTAAGTGCCCTTAAAGTTGTGTCTAAATTTTACGCAGAACCCAAAAATATATCTTCCAAATAAATTTCTGGAATTTAGAAGATATATGGGCAAGGCTCATTACCATATATTGGTTGAATCTATCTTCAATTTCTGGTGTTTTCCAGTTTTTGGTGCCCTCCCTCATTTGCGCAATATTTTATTTATTACGGCCACACCGCACTTCCAAGCAGTATTCTCCTACTACCACATACCTTTGAGTGTCTACAGAAGAGCTACCTAGTACCCCTGGAAAGTTTGAATTCATTCGACTTCTCAACTGTAACCACAGTCGATTTTTTACTTAAGTAACGAATGTGATAGATTGCACATCGTTAAATATAATTATGAAAATGCATGCATCCGTAAAATTAATTTTCACACATTATTATCTATTTTTTATTTCAATAACAAATATTTCATATTGAAAATCGTTAAATATAATTATGGGCATGCATTCATTAGTAAAACTACTTTTTTTCCAAATAGTGTAGTTTGAAAAATCAACAAAATAATTTAAAATTTTTGGTAAGGTTATGAAAAATTTCCATAGAAATTTTTGAAAATCTGAGTTACAACTTTCAAAAGTCAGGATTTTGGGTGCTCAAGATTAATTCCAAGATGTATTTTCCTACGAATGGCCATGTTGCTTGGTAGAGTTCAGTTGTAAAACTATCTGGTTTGGATGCTTTGTTTTCTGCTATGCTTTTTACAACTTCTTCTACTTCTTCAAGTTTAATATTTAATAATAGTGCCAAATTATGTTCTCGACTTGTTATCTGGGGTATGTATTGCTTTATCTTTTCAATTGCTTCCGTCTGGTTCCATCAAGATATCACTAAAATGTTCCACCAGCAAGGCCTCCACGTCTTGATGTTGGGCCAACCTATTTATTCCTTCATCTTTAAGGGAAAAAATATGGTTATGTTATCTTCTCTAAATCATCGCCTTGTGGAAGAAATTGGTGTTTTTGTCCCCCTATCTTAGTCACTTTACACTGAATTTTTCTTTCCACGCAATTTCCTCTTTATTTCTCCATTTTTATAATTTACATGTAAGGATTCCTTCCTCCCTCACAAGGATCTCCTATCTCTCTTGTAATCTCATTTGTTGTTGTACTTGTTTCATACAGGCCTGTAATTTTTCTTTATCTTGTTGTATGTGGCCAAACTCTGTTTTATTCTATTTCTTCACTTTTTGTTTGAAGTCATTTAGTCGGAGTTGGAAGGTATTCAACCTCTTTCTTCCTTTTATTTGGACTTCTTCCCACCATCCCTTTCCTTTGTCATTGAATGTAGGGCCCCTTAACCAAAACACCTTAAATCTAAATGACCTTTTCTTGTAGCACTGCTTCATGTCTACCTCTAGACATATCGACGAGTGATATGATCCCAAACTAAGAAGGATTGGTGTCTCATAAAAAACATCACTACTTAAATCAATCATGGTTAAGAGCATTTGTTTCCTCCTAAGTGGTCATGGGTTCATAAATAGAGGAGGGTAGTGTATGTATGCCTTCGTAGACTTAGCAGTCAAATATTTGTGTGGAGGTGGGTCCCTTATCCTACAAAAAAATTGGATTATATATATATATATATATATATATATATATATATATATATATATATATATACACCACTTAACCATATATATATATATATTTCAAAAAAATCATGTAATATGATTTTTAATCTTGCACGCTCATCCTTAACCATTAATCATTCATCCCAACTATCAAAAATACATCGATAAATTATTATTATTATTATTTTAATAATAAAATATATTAAGTATTTTATGAATTTTTAAATTATATGATTAAAATAGAAGCTATAGTTATTTGAAAAATGGATAATACAAATAATATTATGGAGAATTTTAAAAACTGAAAATCAAGTTTTTTAAATTCTCTATTCAAACTAGTAGCGGGGACAACCATCACTACAATCCATGGTTTGCAACAATTACTATGAAAAACCAAGCCACCTCAAATTATCTGTATAGTGGGAAAACACATCATAACTTAGTAGTCAAGCTAGCACTGGAGATAACCATCACTGAAATCCATGATTTTAACAGTTATTATGAAAAACCATGCCACCTCACTACAATTCATGATTTTTAATGGTTATTATGAAAACTATGGCTTTGTGGTAGTAAGGGGTGGGCCTTTACTCCTCCAAGGTGCCTTTGAGTCTTGGGCCACTAACCCTTTTTCTCACATAATAAGAAATTACACTTGTACCAAAGCATAAACAGTTTTAGAGCATACTCCAAGCTCATACATATTAATTACTATAAATATTTACATAGTTTATTATTTTTATTTGTATTATTATATTAAAAATATTATTCTATAATTTTTAATATATATATATATATATATATATATTATTTAAATAAAAAATGTCTTAACACTTTTGGTGTATTCTATTTCTCCAATTAAGATACTCTAAAGATTTTGATTCTATTTCCATTAAAATGTAATTGGGTTCCAAGAATAAACCAAAAAAAAAATTGATTTTAAATAAGTTTGACAAAAAGTTTCATGTGATTTCCAATAGACACAATATAGATCAGAAAACCGCCATTCACATACCACTTCAATTATCAATTTCACTAGTTTATTAAAATAGAGATAATTGCATCATAACATAATCATTATAACGAATTGCATTAATACTCCTCCATAAACAATTGAGCCGATATCACTACACGCTATTTTTTATAAATTTAACAATTATTAGTGAATGCAAAGAAGGGAACGGATCTATCAACATGGAATGAATGTGATTATCATCAGAAAATAATAACTTGTGAAGGAGTTCTCTACCCAGGGGTCCATGGCTTTTTTTGGGTTTTTTTAGGGATTTTCTAACCTTTTTTATTTTAAATTAGTTAGTTCGAGTGTTCGAATAGTTTTTTTTCTATTATGGAAATAGATTCAGCACTATCAAAAATATTTCAGGCACCCAAAATCCTGAAGTTTAGTTTAACAGTTATAACACATTTTGAAAAAAAATCTTAAATTTTTTTCATAGTCTTATCAAAATTTCAAAATTATTCTGTCGTTTTTTAAACTACGCCATTTGGAAAAAAAGTAATTTTACGAATGCATGCATGTTCGTAATTATATTTAACCATTTGAAATCTACCATATTCATTATTGATGTTAGAAATCGATAATTATGTGTGAAAAGTAATTTTATGGATGCATGCATTTTCAACATTTTATTTAACGATTTACAATATGCCACATACGCTATTTAAGTCAGAAATAAACTGTAGTTACAACTGAGCAATCGAATGAATTCGAACTTTCCAGGGTACTGGGTAGCTCTTCTTTAGACACTCGGAGGTACATGGTCATAGGAGAATAGTGCTTGGAGGTGAGCTACAGCCGTAATAAAGAAAAGATTGCTCAAATGAGGGAGGGCGCCATAAACTGGAAACAACCAGAAATGCAGCTTTTGGTGAAACTGATTGCTGCAATTGAAGACAGGTTCAACCAAGACACAACAATGGGCCTTGCACATATCTTCTGAATTCCATAAATATATTCGGAATATATATTTCTGGGTTACATGTAAAATTTATACACAACTTCCAGAGCACTAAATTCTGAAGATGTATGTGCAAGTCTCGTTTATATGATTTCATATGGTTTCCTGTAAACTTTAAACACAGTTTTTAGGGTGCTAATTGTGTTAGGTGAATTGATTATAGATATCAACTCAGTTACATTAGTAAATTTTGTTAATATATATTTAAAACATATAATTATATACACATTAAATTTTGTGGTTGTGATTGTGATTGATATAAACTTTTAGTGTGTATATCAATTATATGTTTTAAGTGTATATCAACCACATTTACTAATATGATTGTGTTAATATTTATAATCAATTCACCTAACACAACCACCACCCTAAAAACTGTGTTTAAAGTTTGCATGAAACCATATGAATGAGCCTTGCACATACATCTTTAGAATTTAATGCCCTTAAAGTTGTGTCTAAATTTTCCATGGATCCCAGAAATATAAATTTCAAATATATTTATGGAATTCGAAAGATATATGGGTAAGGTTCATTACCATGTCTTGGTTTAATTTGTCTTCAATTTCAACCATCAGTTTCACAAAAAGCTGCATTTCTAGCCTTTTCCAGTTTTTGGCGCCCTCCCTAATTTGAGTAATATTTTCTTTATTACATCAACACCTCATCTCCGAGCAGTGTTCTCCTACTACCACGTACCTCTGAGTGTCTACAGAAGAGCTGCCCAGTACCCCTCGAAAGTTCGAATTCATTCGATTTCTCAGCCGTAACCACATTCGATTTCTGACTTAAATAACGAATGTGGCAGATTGCACATCGTTAAATATAATTATGAAAACGCATGCATCCGTAAAATTACTTTTCATGCATTATTATCAATTTCAGAATTCAATAACGAATATGGCAGATTTTAAATCTTTAAATATAATTATGGGTATGCATGCATTAGTAAAATTACTTTTTTCCAAATAGTTTAGTTCAAAAATTTGTGAGAGTAATTTAAATTTTTTGGTAAGATTATGAAAAATTTCCATAGAAATTTTTGAAAATATGTGTTAGAACTATCAAAAGTTAGGATTTTGGGTGCCCAGGATTAATTCCAAGATGTCTTTTCCTATGAATGCAGTGCTGCTTGGTAGAATTCAGCTGTAAAATTCTTTGGTTTGGATGGTCTATTTTTTGCTATGCTTTTTACAACTTCTTCCACCTCTTCAAGTTTAATCTTTACTAGTAGTGCCAAACTATGTTCTCAACTTATTAGCTGGGGTATGTATTGCTTTATCTTTTCAATTGCTTCCGTGTTGTTCCATCAAGATATCACTCAAATGTTCCACCAGTGATGCCTCCATGAGTTGATGTTGGGCCACCCTGTTTCGTCCCCCAAATTTAAGGGAAAAAATTCAGTTATGTTATCTTCTTTGAATCACTAACTTTTGGAAGAAATTGGAGTTTTTGTCCCCCTCTCTTAGTCATTGTACTCTAAATTTTTATTTCCATGCAATTTTCTCTTTCTTTCTCTATTTTTTTAATTTACGTGTAAGGATTCCTTCCTCCCTCACAAGGATCTTCGATCTCCCTTGTAATCTCATTTGTTGTTGTACTTGTTTCATACAAGCCTGTAATTTTTCTTCATCTTGTTGTATGTGGCCAAACTCTATTTTATTCCATTTCTTCACTTTTTTTTTGAAGTCATTTAGTAGGAGTTGGAAGGTATTCATCCACTTTCTTCCTTTTATTTGGACTTCTTCCCACCATCCCATGTCTTTGTCAATGAAGGTAGGGTCCCTTAACCAAAATGCCTTAAATATAAGTGACCTTTTCTTGTTGCACTGCTTCATGTCTACCTCTAGACATATCGACGAGTGATATGATCCCAAACTAGGAAGGATTGACGTCTCATAAAAAACATCGCTACATAAATCAATCATGGTTAAGAGCATGTGTTTCCTCCTAAAAGGTCACGTGCTCAGAAATAGAGGGGGGTAGAGTATGTATGCCTTTGTAGAATTAGCAGTCAAATCTATGTGAGGAGGCAGGTCCCTTGTCCCACAAACAAAATTGGATTATGTTGACAGGAGAAAATTTCCAGCCAACAGTATGGCATCTCCCCATTAAAAAGTCTCAATTAGACTCTAAACTGTTTGTGATATGGTTGGAGCACCCTTCACTTCCTTAAGCGGTCTCAAAGATAAGATTAATGTTAGTAACGAAGTTGCTAACATCTCCTAAGTAAACAACCTAACACCATTAACACATTTAGTGAGCTAAAATGTATAAATGATATAAGCTATAAGCTAAAAACGTAGATTACCTAATCATAAAGATATTAGATACATAAGACAAAATATTCATAGTGTTAACACATTAATCCACATCGGATCCAAGAGTGGAATCAAAGCAAGTGCTTGTACTCATTCTCAAAAAAGTGTATTCAATGCTATACAATTCTCTTTGCTCCTTTCGAGTCCGAAAAAAAAAAGATCATTTACAATTTCCCAAAGGAAGTATTTATAGAACAAAATTGACCCTTGGGTATCCCTGACTTTTCTCCTTCCTGACCGTTGACATACTCTGCGACTCGAGGGAATTTTCAACCTACAACCTCAGCTTTCACTTCGACTTGTGACCCCTTGTTTGTTGTGACCTGCGACCTCTTCCATTTGCTGCAATATGTGACTTGGTCATGGAAGTAGTTGGGTGATTTCGAGATCAGGGAAATCTACCTGTTGCTGTTCCTTGAGGTAAATTTTCCATGCTTGATAATCTGCAGCAAGTAGGGAGACTTGAGGAGTGTCTTCTCTCAACATGTGAAGGAACTCGAGAGAATTTGGGGTCAAATTGTCTCTCTTGATCGTGATCTGCTTCGACACGGAGCCTAGTTTGGCATAAATCTGGATCGATGTCATGATGAATTGAACAAGGTTCTCTTGTGATAATGGAAGGTCTTGGGAGGCGGCTGCTTGCCTTATGGGTTGTAAAAATGATTGAATGTCTTTGGCGACTTCTTCCCAAGTTTTTTCTTTGCCTAGTGCACCCAGAGAAGGAATTTGGTGTACTTCTGCAATTGAGTCAATGCCGCTAATCAGATGTTCATATGCAGACATTACTTTCTCCAAATACTTAATAAGTTTCTCTTTAAATTGTACCTTTATCTAGATTTGAACTTTGTCATTTTGGGTGTCGATCCAACCTTTTCTAGGAAAAGTGTCTGGAGCTTGGAGATACATGTTCGACCATTCCAGTATTTTGTCCAAGGTAGTAGAGGCTTCCTTTAGATGCGTGTTCCTCCTCTTGGTTTCTACCTATGCTTTCAGTAGTGGCACGACGGCTTGTTTCATTGTGAAAAATTATTCATATACTTGCTTCATGGTGGCCTCCAAAGTGACCATCTCTCCTTGAATATTGAGTGACACTTCATTAGTAGGGGCATTCGCAACCTGAAGCTGTTGGAATTTTTCTTGTAGCGCCTTATTTTCTTGTTCCCACTTAGCTGTCTTTTGTTCGAAGGCCTCTAGTCTATTCTGTAGGGACAAAATTTCTCTACTCATTCTGCTTACGTTCTCCTCTGTGGCTGCTGCAAAAGCGGTGCCAGCTAATGCAATCATAACCGGATTGGTCCTAGTAGCCAAGACTATATCCTTCTCTGTGGTGGCTGTAAGGGGTGAAGTAGGGTTTTGTGTTAATTATATTCTCTTCTCTTGCCTAATCTTGTGTTTGAATTGATTGTAGGTAAGTCTTGTCAGATCAAACACTTCCTCATCTTGATCCTCGGAGGTACCCAATTCCGAGAGAGAAAAAAGCACATTAGTTTCAGGAGTTGTCTGGGGCACCTCAATGTGTGGCAACTCCATCTCTTTCTCTGTATGGAGGATGTGTCTTTCTGCCTTCGGCTCCCTTGGAGGAATCTTCCCTTGAATTCCAAATTTCTTCCTCCCTCCTCTTTTGCTCTACTTCTTCTCTATATTTTTCTTCCCTTATCTGGAGCTCAGCTTTTGCTTTATCCTGATCTTCCTTTAGCTGGTGGTTAGCTTCTACTATATCTTGATCTTCCTTTAGTTGGCATTCAACTTCTGCTTTATCTTGCTTTATATTTAGCTGTTTCTCAGCTTCTGCCTTTTATTCCTCTTCTTTCCTCTGTTGTTCCTCTTCTCTTTTCTTGCGGGTTTCTTCTACCCACTTATTTCTGTGTTCTTCTTTCAGTTGTTTCTTTCATTTATCCTCCTTCCTTTGCCTTCTCCTCAACTTCCTTTTGAGCTTTAGCCTCCTTTTCTCTTCACTGGGTGGAAGAGTTATGGCCTGTACTAGTCCTTTACTTCTTGGCTTTGGAACACAAGGCTCCTCCTAGTGTATGGATTCTTTCCTCTAAAGTTTGATTGTCTTGCTCTTCCTGATTGGTTGATTCTTCTGGAGTGGCCTCCCTATATTTGTTGTCCTAGTTCTTGATTCTATCTTCAGCTGGGCATTCAGTATGCTGGTAGCTCCATTTAAATTTGGCCCGTTTTCAATGAGCGGGGATGATTCTCTCAGGATCATATGTCCGGTGTGACACGAGAGATAGACAAAATCCCTTGACTTGCTCAGCCTATGCCTCTACTTCCATGAAATATGTGAATGTGTAGGCACCGATAGTGAGCGACAGAGTGAGCCATGACTTCTTCTTCACCTTAGTGAGAACCTTTGAAAAACTGCTCGACATCTGGTAACATGATTCTTGGAGGAGCAGTTTGTCGGTGATAAATTGGGGCAATGCGTGAGGAGCTTTGATCGACCCAAAGACTCGGATGAAATTTCTATCCATGATAGGAAACCATTTAGCCACTTGGGTTATTGTCTCCATGGCTCACCCAGACATGCACGAAGTGTCTTTACTAAAGTGTTTTATGTAGAGTGCAGGGATGAAGTTGTGCGAGATTGACTCCATATCTTGCTTATATCTAGAGTCCCAGAACACTTGCAACTCCTTTTCAATTGGACCACTGTGCTCTTGATCCCAGTTGTGAGCCCACCCCTCAAAATGGCACCTTTCACATACTGCATCCAAAAGATAGGAGGCCATATAAAATTCTGATGCATACCCTTCATGAGGTGATAGTGCTGAAGATATGTTTTATTTGAGGGTTACCAATATCAAGTTGGCCCATTTGAAGCGGGTGCCATATATAGTGAAAACGTACATGAGAGAAATCCAAGTGTCATTGAAGGTGGTGGCATCTTGGTAGTCGTACATCCTACATAACAATGTCGCCACGAGCTTGTAGACCTTCCTGAGACCTGTTGTCTGATATTCCCGGTCCTTTTTGAGCTTCAAATTTTTTGGGTCCTCCCACCGTCCCCTTAAGGTCTTGGTTATGTGAACTGCATGGGTGGTAGCACATTACTTGGTGAAGGTCTATTCTCGGGTGCGAAGTGCATAATATAATTATGCATATTGTCCCTTCAAATTTGCAAATGATTTCCTCACATGATCCCGAATAACCTAGATCTTGGGGTCGACCTTTTGCAGGATCCACTCGATCAGCTCTGCACATGGGAATGTAGGTGGATGGGCCCCTGCATAGTGGAGCTTGGATCTCTTAACTTGAACATACACTTGCCAGTTTAGGAGGTTCTCTAGGAATTGAGGCTTTGTGAATTATTGGTACACCTGATACCAACTCATACTGTCCCCTTTCCTGAATGTGCAGGCGGTATCTCCATAGATAGGGGGGAGAGAAAGATATATTTCTTCTTCCAATATTTCTATCTCAGGGCTTTTGTTCCTTTTCCAAACTTCCAGAGGCCCCATATTGCTTGAGGCTGATGAGAAGGATATGCACTCGAGCTCAGCTTCGAGGTTCCCTAGCATATTCATGAAACAATCCAATGATAAGACAGATGTAATATTTATAAATACTTGGGCTTATCCTATCTCTGCTCAACTATTTTTCAAGGAAATGGATGAACATGTGACCTCGCGACCTTGTGATTGGGTCGTTGGGTCGCCAGGTTGCGATGGTTTAAAATTTCACAAAAAAGTGACCTATAAAATTAGCGACTCCCGACCACGTTGTGAGGTCGTCGAGTCGCGGAGTCCCACTAGTTTAGATTTTCACAAGAATGTGACCTGGCGACTAAGCGACTTGCGACCAGGTCGTGAGGTCAATGAGTCACGAAGTTGCGTCACTTTAAAATTTCACGGATATGCGACCTAGCGACCCTATGACATAGCAACCGAGGTTGCAAGGTCGTGGAGTCGTGGTGTTTCTCTAGGGCTTGGCAGATGGGCTACGCGGCAACGAAAACCTTCTGCTTTCTTTTAATCACAAAGGGAGGTGAGGCAACACATCAAGTGGAAAGCATGCATGAAGTTCATTATTGGAAAGGGCTAGAAAGGGAACCTGAACAGACTGATCCAAGGGAAGCTTCCTAGAAGAGGTAATCAGGGAAGTCAAGTTATGGGGAGGAGCAAGCTTAGCAACAAGATCCATGGAATGTTTAAACAAAAGCTAGTTTGAGTTTTAAAAAGGCCAAGGTGAGAGTAATGGAGGCAACAATCGAACAAAAGGAAACAGTAGGAGGATTAGCAAAATTACCCAGGAAAAATGTGCTCCAGCTGGCTTGTCAGAGGGATTTTCTTCCTCCGTCACATAGGTCGAATGTGACCTATGCGACCCTTCTATTTATAAAGGGGTCGTGCATATGGACAATAAATGAGGGTCGAAATGTCGCAAATGAGGTGAGTTGATGAGAGACGCAACCTTGCGACTTTCTGAACTCACAACCTGGGAGTTGCAAGGTCGCATGATCACAATTCTTGATCTAAAAATGGATTGTAATTGAAAAGGGTGCAAGGTATCCATTTTCATTTATGTAAATGAGTGCAAATACTCCCAATTTTAAATTTGAAAATGTGAGAACTTATTATTTCTAATACAGAGATAGACTGTAGGGGAATTTACTGGATATGTCACCTTTCAAGGAAAGTATGAATCCAAAAGCTACCTGGCCCTCTTACAAACTCTGCCTAATGAAATGAGAGAAGTAAACACTCAGACTTAATTAAAATGACCTTACTCAAACTTGACATTATGAAGAATTTTTGCTTGGAAGAGGTGTATGTCTTTTCTTCTGTTTATGTGTTTTAATTTTATTTGTTTTTGCTGAAACTTAACATGTATATCAGCAACATAATTCAGCCATAGAATAAAAAAACACAACAGCAATATAATATATGAGTTCACCCCAACTCTTGGGCTACATCTCCTTTGAGCTTCCTCAACATGACTAGACTCTTTGGGATTAAGGTACTTAAATTATTTTACAAGCTCCACACTTAACCACAATGAATACGAAAATGATTCAAAGTTCTTAGAATACCATTTTAAATCCCTTTAATGGCTTTCCAAATCCTGCAAACAGCTTTAGGCTTCCATGGACACACATCCTTCTGTCAGTGCACTAATCTTCTCTGAGCTTCTAAATGGCACAAAATCCCTCAGATTTATATTTCTGTCCCTAATACCACTACTTCTGCATACAATAATTATCATACATCAAATATCAACTGATAAATTTCTTACATTAAGCACAACATCCCCAAAAATGGCCCTCCTCCACGGTTTGCCTAGGGCTGCCCATGACTTCATATCAACTTCTCGAGCTGTATAAGTACTAGAAATGATATAAAACCACTTACATTGGTTCCAAAATTACTGAAATAGTCTAGATAGAGTTTTTTTTCATCAGAAACGACCTTCGACTGCGGCGGGTTCGCCTACACACTCTGTTTGGAAAATGGCCTCTAGAACTTAAATGAAGATTTTCGGCTTTCTAAAGTTCTTAATAGGCTCTGAAAACCATCTAAATAGATTCAAAAGGCATGAAATAGCTGAGAATGCCTATTCATTTACCTTAAATAGAGAAACACAGTCCAATACACAACCTTCTCCTTCCAGGTCCTGATGGCTCCTTCATCTTCTTCGATGCTTAAACCTCTGAAGATGACCTCTGTTAGATTTCAGACCTGCTCCATTGAGTCCAAAAGGTCAAAGAGACCCAAAATAAATAAAAAAATTCACTCCAAAAGGATCTCCCATGTGAAAGATATGTCCAACTGAAGTTTTTGCCCAATGTTAGGAAAAAATCCCACAAAAGTGAGCCACATTTAGTTAACTGCGGATAAACTTGGAGTTTCGCCTAAAATGGAGGAAACGACACTAACTTCAGGGGTGGCATAAAATTTTAGCAATAAATATAAGGTGACATGTGGCCGCACCTCCCGCATTAACTGTTGTTGTAACCACCGGATTAAATGTTAACAAACCGTTTAATAAATTTAAATATATTTTTTTGTGCTTCACATATCAAAACCAAAGGCCATGGGACAATGGTAAGATGTAGCACTTGTTAACCATAGGTTGCAAGTTCAAACCAAAATCATGAAAAATTTTAATACACGCCATTTCCATTGTGAACTGGGGGCCACGTGGCAGCCTCTTGGACTGTCACGTGGCGGCCTCTGATTGGTCCGCCATCACACAGTCAACTCTCCAGCCAATTGCAGAGAGACACTTGTTACAAAATGACTGGTCCACAGGGAATATTCCATGGAATATTTCAAAGAATATTCCCAAAATATTTCGAGGAATATTCCCGAAATATTCTTTTTTTAATATTTTCCAATTTCTAAAGTGAAACTGGCCTTTTTTTTACTTAAAATGAAGAAATTCAAAGTTGAATAACTTCTTCATACAATGTCAATTTTTAGTGCCGTTCACGGCGTTGGGATCATATCACCGATGCCTATCTCGTTTCTCAGGTTCAAAATCAATTTGAGCACTTTCATTTTTGAGCTTTTTCCCAAGCTCAGATTTGAGCTCCTAATCACACCTCCCAAATGAGAGGCTTTTGGTCCCCAAAAGCTTACTAAAATGAAGAACTGAATTGTAGTGCATCAAATGAGAGAATAAAAATCCTCTTCTCTTCAGCCCTTCAAAATTTTTTTCCTTGAAAAGCAAATGAAATTGAACCACAAATGGAAAGAATTTGACATTTCCCTTCCTGAATGTGCTTGTCCACAACTGTCTTTCTTAACCTCACACAAAAATTGCTGGCGAGAAATTTACAGAATGAAACTGTACAATGATACCTTGATCAATGATCTAAGGTGGCTCAAAACAAACAAGATATTACAGCATAAAATACATCCATACATCCGAAATTTTCATATGTAAAAAAGGAGTATGTCTTACTGTGTCAAGAAGTCCATCCACTTCTCACCAAGCCACTTCCATGACCTGACTTTTACTGCTGCAACTTTTCCTCATGTGAAACTTCCCTTTCCACATCAATAATGGAATATGAGGTTCCACCTTCGCCAATATTTTTTTCCTCTTGCTGCATGTGCGTGGTATGACGAGTTGGATGCAAAGTCCAACAATGAGAGACATGTCCCTTATTTTGGAAAAAAGTGCAAATCATATGCACCTTCTTTGAAGGTAGTATTTGCTTCATCTGCTTCTTGTGTGCCTTCTTCCTCATCCAGCATCTCGAAACATGATGTTTAAATCGACCACAAAACGTGCAACAAAACTTCTTTTCATTTGAACAAGAAAAATTATCTTTCTTTTTTGAAACATAATCGAATTGATCATGTGAATGATTATACCTCTTTTTCTGCATGGAATGTCCATCTTCTTTCTGCAATGATGGCTTAAAACAATGGTAAGGAAGATTGCCATCATGACATTGATGTAATTGAGAACTTGGGAGAAATTTTCTCTTAAAATTTGCATCACATTCTTGAATGCATGTGCTCAAAGCTTCACCATTAAGCTGCTCATAGCCAAGACCAATATTCTTGGGACGCTCCACAACACAAATAGGCTCAACAATGCCTTGTGCATGCTTGCCCAAACCTTTGCCTTCTTGATAGCCCATTTTCAACATCAATTTGGACCCAATACCCCTTGTATGCCTTTCAAAAGAACCAACACAATTTTCAATAGAGGAAACTGAAGACAAATCAGAATGATTTACCTCATGCTTTACATCCTGAAGATGAGGCATTTTCTTGGACAAAGATTCTTGAGCTTGAAGAAGTTGCCACTCCATATCATGCAGTCTTTGAAGAATGGCTTCTTTCTCTTCCTGCATAGCTAGAAATTGTGCACGAAGTTGAACACTTTCCCTTTGATCCTCAAGGAGAATCTACACCATGTCCTTCACCTTAAAGAACTCATTCTTCATGTCATCATTGAAGAATCTCATGAAGGAGGAAACTTCACTTGTAGAGGAATTTGACATTATGTGAATGGTCAAAAAAACCAAAAGGAAATTCCAAAGAAAAGTCCTCAAATCTTTCAATCAAACAACAAGCTTTTAACCAAATGTCAGTAAAGTCCCCTTCTCATTCAAGAAAACTCATACATGCAACCATTTTGCAACAAATAAAACAGTAAATATCTTACACTGTTTTAAAACCTTTTGCACAATAAAAAATGCTCAACCTGAGCTCTGATACCATTCTGATATGAAAATGGATTGTACTTGAAAAGGGTGCAAGGTATCCATTTTCATTTATGTAAATGAGTGCAAATACTCCCAATTTTAAATCTGAAAATGTGAGAACTTCTTATTTCTAATACAGAGATAGATTGTAGGGGAATTTACCAGATATGTCACCTTTCAAGGAAAGGATGAATCCAGAAGCTACATGGCCCTCTTATAGACTCTACCTAAAGAAATGATAGAAGTAAACACTCAGACTTAATTAAAATGACCTTACTCAAACTTGACATTATGCAGAATTTTTGCTTGGAAGAGGTGTATGTCTTTTCTTATGTTTATGTGTTTTAGGTTCATCTTTTTTTCTGAAACTTAACATGTATATCAGCAACATAATTCAGCCATAGAATAACAAAACACAACAACAATATAATATAGAAGTTCACCCCAACTCTTGGGCTACATCTCCTTTGAGCTTCATCAACATGACTAGACTCTTTGGGATTAAGGTACTTAAATTATTTTACAAGCTCCACACTTAACCAAAATGAATAAGAAAATGATTCAAAGGGCTGAGAATACCATTTTAAATCCCTTTAATGGTTGTCCAATTCTTGCAAATAGCTTTAGGCTTCCATGGACACACATCCTTCTGTCGGTGCACTAAGCTTCTATGAGCTCCTAAATGGCACAAACTCCCTCAGATTTATATTTCTGTCCCTGATACCACTACTTATGCATACAATAATGATGAGAAATCAAATATCAACTGATAAATTGCTTACATTAAGCACAACATCCCCAAAAATTGCTCTCCTCCACGGTTTTCCCAGGGCTACCCACGACTTAATATCAACTTCTTGAGTTGTATAAGTACTAGAAATTATCTAAAACCACTTCCATTGGTTCTATAATGACTGAAATATTCTAGATAGAGTTTCGTTTCATCAAAAACGGCCTCCGGCTGCTCTGGGTTCGCCTACACACTCTGTTTGGAAAATGGCCTCTAGAACTTAAATGAAGATTTTCGGCTTTCTAAAGTTATTAACATGCTCTAAAAACCATTTAAAAAGATTCAAAAGGCATGAAATAGCTAAGAATGCTTATTCATTTACCTTAAATAGAGAAACACAGTCCAATACACAGCCTTCTCCTTCCAGGCCCTGATGGCTCGTTCATATTCTTCGATGCTTAAACCTCTGAAGATGAACTCTATTAGATTTAAGACCTAATCCATTGAGTTCATAAGGTTTAAGAGACAAAAAATAAAAAAAACATTCACTCCAAAAGGATCTCCCATGTGAAATATATGTCCAACTGAAGTTTTTTCCCAATGTTAGGCAAAAATCCCACAAAATGTGGGCCACATTTAGTTAACTACGGATAAACTTGGAGTTCCGCCTAAAATGGAGGAAACAACACTAACTTTAGGGGCAGCATAAAATGTTAGCAATAAATATAAGGTGACATGTGGCTGCACCTCCCGCATTAACTGTTGTTGTAACCACCAGATTAAATGTTAACAAACCGTTTAATAAATTTAAATATAATTTTTTGTGCTTCACATATCAAAGCCAAAGGCCGTGGGCCAATGGTAAGATGTAGTTCTTGTTAACCGCAGGTCATGGGTTGAAACCAAAAACACACAAAATTTTAAAACACGCCATTTCCATTGTCAACTGGGGGCCACGTGGTAGCCTGTGGCCCTACCACGTGGCGGCCTCTGATTGGTCCGCCATCACAGAGTCAACTCTCCAGCCAATTGCAAAGAGACAATTATCACAAAATGACTGGTCCATAGGGAATATTCCATGGAATATTTCAAATAATATTCCCAAAATATTCTGAGGAATATTCCTAGAATATTCTTTTTTTAATGTTTGCCAATTTCTGAAGTCAAACTGGCCTTTTTTTTACTGAAATTGAAGAACTTCAAAGTTGAATAACTTCTTCATACAGCGTCGGTTTTCGATATTGTTCACGGCGTTGGGATTGTATCGCCAAGCCCTATCCCATCCTTCAGGTTCCAAATCAATTTGAGAACTTTAATTTTTGAGCTTTTTCCCAAGCTCAGATTTGAGCTCCTGATCAATTCTTTGGTTTCTGGATAATGTGCGACCCTGTGACTTCATGACCTGAGGGTTCACAAGGTTGCAAGGTCGCAACGGTTTGGCTTGAACATTTCTACGACCTTTCAACTTGAGATTTTGAAAGAGTGAACATGGGCTTAACTCTACATTTTCAAAGGGTTAGGGGCTCAAAAATTTTAAAAGGGGGAAATTTGGGAGGGTGTTATAGTGGCTACAACAAATGGCGATTCACTGGTAGGGTCTAGGATCTCTGTCAGTGCTTCATATTGAGGGGGTGGGGGGGGTATTATCATGTTGATCCTTTTACCCCGTTTTCCCACTACTTTCATCCTTAGCCCTTGCACATTTTCTCCACCTATCTGCATGTCCCAAGGTGCTAGTCCACCATGTTTTCATTATTGGAGAACGGATGGAAAAGGTTGGAGTAACCTCAGGGACTTCCAGGATCTGGTATAGTTAATTTGTCCTCATCATGCTGCTCTGCTGCCAGTGAACCTGGTGGTTTCGGCAGAGTCATTGCCTAGGAGTCACAAATGTTGCTCCACTGCCAGCGAGCTTGGTCAGTACCCCGGCGGAGTTGTCACATTGCCTCTCTCCACAGGAAGCCTTTCTCAATCCTTTACCCTTTATTCATGTGCTAATTTTCAATTATTTTAAATGTGATTAGGGCACTTATTTGAGTGTGCTCAAGGCACTTATTTGATTGTGGCAATTATTTCCTGGGCGGATGAGGGATACTGACTTATTTTTCTTGCAAGAGAGGTTTCTCCTAGTCTATATGAGGAATTTTGGGTTTTCCCGGATATGCTTTCATCTCCCGAGGTCTATTTTGTCCCCTTTCCATCTAGTGACCAATTACAGCGAGACTTTCTTTTGTACAATAGTCCCTTCGGCCAGCATACTAGGTAAGCTACCTGCGCTTGGTTCCTGTGACTTGTTCACGTTTCCCCATTGGGTGCATATCACAGGCAAACTCATGCCATTTTTTTCGTTTCAGGGGTGATTCTTCACCGGCATAGATTATGGCATAGCATGCCAATTGAGTAACTTCTACATCTCTCCTTGAACTTGAGATGCCAAAGGGAAAGGGCCAATGAGAGCCTGCTTGAAACAAGCAATTTATTGAAAACATAAAAAATGAAGAACAACATAAAACAAAACAAAACTATGGTACAGGGTATGGTGACACCCCCCTGGGGTTGTCAGGTGAAATAGTCTTTAAGGTTGTGCCCATTTATGGGGAGGACCTCAATCCTCCCTTTAAGGGCCTGTAGCCTGTAAGTGTGGGAGCTGACCTTTTCTTTAATTTGGAAGGGACCTGTCCACAGGGCGTGGAATTTGGAGTGTTTCCCTTTATCCTTGTGGGCTTTGTCCCATTTGAGGACAAGATCACCTACTTAAAAATACTTGTTTCCTGCAGACTTCTTGTCAACCATCATTTTTTTTTACTTTGGTGGATGGTGAATTTTTCTTGAGTTTTTAGTCTTTCCTCCTCCAAATTCAAAAAAGTGTCTATTCGGGCTTGTAAGGAAGGGAAAGGAGTGCCATGAGTTTCTTGAGATAATTGAAGGGCTGGGAGAGACAATTTTGGAGGAAGGATAGCTTCTTTGCCGTACACAAGAAAAAATGGGGAGGTGCCCAAAGATGATTTGGGTGTGACCTAATCAGCCCATGGGGCATTATGGAGTGTATTATGCTAATTTCGTTGTTGGGATAATAGAGTATTCTTGATGATGCGGATGAGGTTCTTATTGGTTGACTCAGTTAACCCATTTCCTTGGGGATAATAATTGGCAGAGTGTTTGAGTACTATTCGATTTTCTAGAGCAAACTCATATAATTTAAATGATGAAAAATATGTTGCGTTATCAAAAACAAGGGAGTTTGGAACGCCAAACTTGGTCATGATGTGTTGGGTGATGAAGGCTATTACCTCTTGATCATTGATTTGACACAACGATATTGCTTCAATCCACCTTGTGAAGTAGTATGTAGCTATTAGGATGTACCTATGTTGCTTGGAAGAGTCTGGCAAGATTTCCCCGATCACATCAAGTCCCCACTAGTGAAATGGTTCGTCCACCACGATGGACTGCAATGGGGCAGATGACTGTATTTTCCTGTTGGCGAACTTTCGGCATTGTGAGCATCTATGAACATACAAGTGTGCATTTTTGAATAGATTAGGCCAATAGAAACTGGCATGCATGATCTTGTGAGCAGTGGTATCCCCTGCATAGTGTCTACCCGCTGGACCATCATGGAGTTCTGTCAAAACTTTTTTTGCCTCATCATACTCCAAACAGTGTATCAGAACTCTGTTGTGGTGTTTGCAGAACAAATTACCCTGCACTAGTTGGTAGGATGCAGCGTTCAGTCTTATCACACGTTTCTGCTAAGTGGTTAAAGTGGGGTCCATGATACTGTGGCTCAAATATTCTTGGAGACTGACATACCATGAGGAGGTATTATGTCGGGATATACTATCAGTTTGATACATGTCGATTTCGTGTTCCCCACTCTCTTCTTCATTGCTTCGTGAGTCTACAGCTTCCACGACGATCCGGCATAGTCCTTGGCCCTTTATAATGTGTGCTAGATGGAATTCCAGGTTGTACTCTTGAAGGTAGGTCATCCAGTCTCCTCATCTCTTGCCTAGATCTTGTTGTACGAAAAGTGAGTGAACAGCTGGGTGAGGTACAAATACTATGATGTGACGCTTCAAAATATATGGCCTGAACTGTTTGACCACCTTGTACATCGTGTAAGCTTTCTTGTCAATATCTGGATAATTCATATCGATACCTTACAACCCAGCGCTCATGAATGATATGGTCCGCTCACCATTGTTATCATATTTCTGAGTGAGGACAGCCACCAGAGATGAATCTGAGGCAAAGGTGTATAAGATAAAGCCTTTGCTGAAATCCGGACTATGAAGGGAAGGTGCTTCCATCATGGCCCGCTTGATGTTATTGAACGTTTCTTTCTCGGGGGAATTCCATTCGAAGTTTGCATTCGTCTTGATCATGCCTTGCAAAGGTTTCACAATTTGGGTGAAAAAATTGATATAAATTTTTGCACGAAGTTGATTTTCCCGAGGAAAGTGATCCAGGGTAAAATCTTGATACCCTTAACCAAGACCTTTTACTTGGGCTGATAAATAGAATTTCATTTAATTAAGACATTAAAGAACTAAAATGAACAATTGTAGTTGTAAATAAGAGGGACATAAATGAAAAAGATCAACAATCATAAGAACGCGTCGTTTGATGACGAAGTTCATCCAGGTGGGACTACATCTCCGGGCCTCGGTGTTAAGATGGTGTAGGCTGCTACATTATGTGTTGTAAGAAGAAGATGTAAATGGATGTGCTTTCCTATGACATACAAGGAAAAATTACCCTCACGCACGAGTGGCTTGACTTCTTTAAGAGATGTTCCACTGCAGAACTCTCATACATAAAGAAAGCCTCCTATCAGTATGACCATAGCTAACATGTAATAAATAAGAGTATCCCGCCAATCCTGGCAAACAAGGGATCTCAAAAACACACATATGGAACTGATCATCCCGCCAATGTGGCATAAAAGGGATCTCATACAGAACACAAATCCATAGCTGAAAGTACATCAATAACAACACAAAGCAAGATCGCACGACTCATGTATCAACCGGGATCTGCAAGACATAATGCATCTCAATGAGAAATAAATAAAGAAGTACATGGAATCCACATCATATACCTCATGCTACCAATTTATTAAGGTTGAGCTGCTTTGCGGTTGAATCTGAAAACACCATCAATCTTGTGGCATTGAAAAAGGTGAAACCGACTGCTCACATGTGGAAATCTGACACCTACATAACCCACTTCCGAAAGTGGCTGAAAATTTGAAAACTTAGATGAAGAAACTGATTATGCCATCAGACTCGTGGCATCGAGTAGTGCTGAAAAGACATAAAATTTGTCCCATTTGGAAAAAGTCAAAATTTCACCCTGATAAAAATTGAGCTCAATCAAGGTTCCGCCTGCCTCTTTTCTAGCTCATGGTTCCACATGACCTGCAATAAAAAAATCATAAGTCTGGAAATCCGTGCATCTCCTCGGATTCTGTGCCCATGCTTGGCTATAAAATAGCATTAATACTCAGAAAATTCGTGCTCCATCTTCCTCCTCCTTGGCTTGGTGCACTTGCAGAAATATGAGTTTAAATAAAAATGAGTGGGCGAATTTACCAAGGAATATGCTTGGCTTAGTGGTTAGGATCCACATTATGAGGGAGGAGGTCGGGTGGTCAAATCCCACCCCCTTCCATATGAAGTTGAAATTTGTTTAAAGAAATCTGGATTTACTTTTCTTTTGAACCGTTCGCATTTAAATTTAAATTTTAAGTTGGTTGGTTGGGGTCGGGCCCGCCTTGGGCGGCCCACCCCACGATCTTCGCCAGCACACATATACGTTGGAGGGTTTTTTTGGTGGTTCCGCATATAGTGGTGGCTCCTATTGCATAGAGAGGCTTCCACATGGGTAGGGCCGGCGGGGTCGACTGCGGGTTTAACTCCCGCTAGCCTCAGATATATGTTATATAACACATATATATAATGTATATGGGTTGCCAGGGTGCATGGGGTTCAGCGGGGGTCATGGCCCACCGGCCCAATTTTTTTTAATATATTTTTTTTGTTATATAAAAAAACTAGACTTTTTGAAAAATCGGAAATTTGACTGAAGGAGGCAAATTAACTAGGCGACAATTTTGCATGGAATCTGGCCCAAGTTGGTCGAAATCCAGTGGCCTGGTTTGGTCCAAATTGCGTCCTCCTTAAGGTTGCCCAGTCACCAAGTCAACCCAAAACTTTGACTGCTCGTAACTCCTTCATAGAGACTCAGAATTTAGTGTTGTTTACATCATTGGAATCAGAAAGATGAGATCTACAACATGAACTTGGTTCAAGATATTTTCGAACACTTTGATTTTTGAGCCCTTTGTGCTGAGCCACTTGTACTTGTACTTGTTTAATTCACCTAGATCAGAAAGACTGCATGGCCTTCTTGCCACTTGGGGGAGGAATCTGGGTGATGACTTTCCCACGTTCTGGATCCACTACTATGTCGTCCCGAGTTATGATGTGCCCCAATAGGTTTCCTTCGGAGACGACAAAAATGATTTTCGTTGGATTTAGTGAGATCTCATATTTCGACACCTTTCAAAAATCTGCTTGAGGTGATGTAGCTGGTCACACCTACGTTTTGAAAATATGGTGACGTCGTCAACGTATACTACCATGCTTTTCCCTATGAGCCCTCGGAAGGCGATGTTCATGGCTCTTTGGAAGGTCCCGCCAGCATTGATCAAGCCAAAGGGCATGCGTCTGAATGTGAAATTTCCCCATTTAGTTATTAATGTGGTTTTCAACTAGTCGAGTTCAGCCACTAGTACCTAGTTATAACCTGAAAAACCATCCAAAAAAGAGAGCATTTCAGATCTTGATACAGCTTGAAGGATTTGCTCCATAGGGGGCACCGGGTAGTTTTCCTTGTCCGAAGCTCTGTTCAAATTTTGGAAGTCTACACATAAATGGTTTTTTCTATATTTATTACGAACTGGGACCAAATTTGACACCCAGGTTGAATTCCAAACTTTGAAAATTATATGCACATCCAAGAGTTTCTTCAGTTCCTTTTGGATCATCAAATCTAAGGTGGGGTGTATTTTCCTCAGTTTCTGCTAGAATGGTTTCACTCCTTCTTTGATGGGTATCACATGCTAGATGATATGCATGTCATAGGTTCATATCTCATCATATGTCCAGGAAAACACATCTCGGTAATGAATGCACCCCTCAGGAGAGGCAATCTTTCACTGAGCTATTTAGCTATTGATCCACTGGGGGCAAGTTTTCTCTGAGTGGGAGGCTTGATGGAAAGAACAAAAAATATCTTTGTCGATTTCTTCAACTTTGAGGCCAACAATTGAATTTGATGGAGGCTGATTAACAGTGGGGTTATTCCTCTTGAAGAAAGGTTTCTACGTTTTAGCACCTAAGGCAGAGTCATTGCTCTTCCTCTTTAGATCAGAGTCTTAATTGGTTAATAGCTCGAGGAACTTCGTGATACTTTTGAAATTGAAAGGGTCTTTGTCTTCATCTCCAAATTGATGGGTTGAGGATTAGACTCTCTTTGTGGCCAGCTTTTGATCATCCAAACCATCATGGTCGATGGCTCCTATGGATAGCATGTCCCTTTTGAAGGCAAGGGCGGTGGTGTAATTTGCCACTAGGGTAGCTCTAGCTTCGTGTTTCACGAACACGGAAATATCCCGAGTGAGAGCCTGTGTGTAGTAGTAAATGGTGATGGAATCATCTAAGGCCATACTCAGCGGGAACTTGTTCAATATAGTAGTGAATCATTTATTGAAGACTTTGAATTTCTCCTTCTTCTGGCATTTCAAAGTACTAAGCTCTGTGATAAGCACAAAAGGAGTTTCTTCTTCCGAAAACTTTTGAAGGAAAGTACGGAAAAATTACTCCTAGGAAGAAATGGAAGCAATAGGGAGACATCGGTACCATGTAGCAACTTTATTTTCTAAAGTATAAGGAAAGAGTTGGCATGCTACATCTTCAGACTGCACCCTAATCATTTTTAAGGCCAGGTAAAATTTTCTTATGTGATCTTCGGCTAGCATACCCTTTTCGGGGTTGAACTTGGGGAGGTGCTTCTCAGGGTGTCGGGGCATGTCATGGAGGGGAGCTTGGAGAGCTAAGGGAGATTGTGCCATCTAGGCTAGCGACTGCACACACCTAGCATACTAGTGGCGTAGTATATATACATGCCCTATTTCACTGTCAGATTCGCTCCCTATGTCTGATCCAGATGCTTCACCTTCATGATGGGAGTGCATGTCCTGATTTCTCTCGCAGTTCGCTACATTCCTGATGTTTCACCAGTTGTAAAGGAAAGGGAACTTGTTTTGGTTTTGGTTATGTTGAGGGTGTCCCATATTTCGACCTTGCCCATAGCATCTATCACCCTGGCCCCTGTTTCCTTGGCCCCTCCCAGTTACGCCCTCAAGCTTCTTATTTGCTTGAGTGTCATCATTCATAGTTTGGTCGGGTTTGGTTTCGGTGATTTCCGGGCCCCCTCCTTCATTCCCTTGGGGACTGTCGGGGGGATCTACCGAATTACGCTCTACTATATCAGCATAATATTCTATCATGAGACCTACCAACTGAGGTAGCGAATTGACCAGGGCTACCCGGCGAGTCTGCTTGGCCGTGGAAGTTCGAGGGTTGACCAGGGAACCGGTGGCTGGGATGTTTTGTAAGCCTCTCATGAGTGCATGGGCGATTGGGCACAAGGCCCTTAGCTAGTCAGAGGCGATCTCATAGAAAGGGGGTTCTTCTTCAAGAGAATGTTCAGGGGGTGGTGGACCAGTGTTTTCGTACATAATTCCCCCCTACGGGGTTTGCAACGAAATGTTGCTTGTGTGCTGGGAGCCTGACATTTCAACCCTCCTTCTAGCGCCAAAATTTGTTGACGGGAAAAAATGTCTAGCCAACAGTAAGGGATCTCCCTGGTAAAAAGTCTCGATTAGACTCTAACCATTTGTGATAGGGATCTCGTCCAGGGTGTGGGTCCGGCTATCGCTGAATACTCCTTTTTCTCATACACAAATGATCCCTGCAGATCTATAAACACATGATTATTCGAATGGTACTAGAAAAATGGTTGATGAGTCTCAATGAACATAAAACACTACAAATAGCAAGATGAGTTAAATCATGCAGCCGAAGGAAATGCTGTAAGCATCACATCATTAGGGTCATGCTTGTAAAATTTGTTCAAACCACAGGAGAAATAGTTTTGTATGGTTGGAGCACCCTTCACTTCCTTAAGCGTTTCAAAGATAAGATAAATTTTAGTAACAGAGTTTCTAACATTTCCCAAGTAAACAACCTAACATCATTAACACATTTAGTGAGCTGAAATGTATAAATGATATAAGCATAAAACACAGATTACTTAATCATAAAGATATCAGATACATAAGAAAAAATATTCATAGTGTTAACACATTAATCCTCATAGGATCCAAGAGTGGAATAAAAACAAGTGCTTGTATTCATTCTCATAAAAGTGTATTCAATGCTATACAATTCTCTTTGCTCCTTTGGAGTCCCAAAAAAAGATCCTTTATAATTTCCCAAAGGAAGTATTTATAGAACAAAATTGACCCTTGGGTATCCCTAACTTTTTTCCTTCCTGACCGTTGACATACTCTGTGACTTAAGGGAATTTTCAACTTGCGACCTTGGCTTTCACTGTGACTTGCGACCCCTTGTTTGTTGCGACCTGCGACCTCATCTGTTTGCTACAATATGTGACTTGGTCATGGAAGTAGTTAGGTGATTGCGAGATCAGGGACATCTACCTATTGTTGTTCCTTGAGGTAAATCTGCCATGCTCGATAATTTTTAGCAATTGGGGAGACCTGAGGAGTATCTTCTCTCAACCCGTGAAGGCACTCGAGAGCATTTGGGATCTAACTGTCTCTCTTGATCATGATCTGGTTCGACGGGGAGGCTAGTTTGGTGTCAAGATGAATTGAACAAGGTTCTCTTGTGATGATGGAAGGTCTTGGGAGGCGTTTGCTTGCCTTATGGGTTGTAAAAATGCTTGAATGTCTTTGGTGACTTCTTCCCATGTTTTCTCTTCACTCAGTGCACCCAGAGAAGGAATGTGGTGTACTTTTTCCATTGAGTCAATGTCGTTAATCAGATGTTCATATGCAAACATTACTTTCTCCAAATCTTTAATAAGTTTCTTTTTGGATTGTACCTTTATACGGATTTTAACTTTGTCATTTTGGGTGTCGATCCAATCTTTTCTAGGAAAATTTTCTGGAGCTTGTGGATACATGTTCGACCATTCTAGTATTTTGTCCAAGGAAATAGAGGCTTCCTTTGGCTGCGTGTTCCTCCTCTTGGTTTCTGCCTATGCTTTCAGTAGTGGCATGATGGTTTGTTTTATTGGGAATAGTTCTTCATATACTTTCTTCATGGTGGCCTCCAAAGTGACCACCTTTGCTTGAATAGTGAGTGGCACTTCATTAGTAGGGGCATTCTTAACCTGAAGTTGTTGGACTTCTTCTTCTAGCACCTTCTTTTATTGTTCCAACTTAGTTTTCTTTTGTTCGAAGGTCTTTAGTCTATTCTACAAGGAAATAATTTCTCTAGTCATTCTGCTTACATTCACCTCTGTGGCTGCTGCAAAAGCAGTGCAAGTTGATGAAATCATAACCGGATTGGTCCTAGTATCCAAGACTATATCCTTCATTGTGGTGGTTGTAAGGGGTGCAGCAGGGTTCTGTGCTAAGCATCTTCTCTTCTCCTGCTTGATCTTGTGTGTGAACTGATCATAGGTAAGTCTTGTCAGATCAAACACTTCCTCATATTGATCCTCGGAGGTACCCAATTCCAAGAGAGAAAAATGCACATTGGTTGCAGGAGTTGTCTAGGGCACCTCGATGTGTGTCAGCTCTATCTATTTCTCTATATCTAGAGGAGGTGTTCTATTGCCTTTGGCTCCCTCCTCTTCTGCTTTGCTTCTGCTCTATCTTGTTCTTCCTTTAGTTGGCACTCAACTTCTGATTTATCTTGATCTTCCTTTAGCTGGTGCTAAGCTTCTACTCTATCTTGATCTTCCTTTAGTTGGAGCTCAACTTCTACTTTATCTTGCTTTATATTTAGCTGGCGCTCGACTTCTGCCTTTTCTTCCTCCTCTTTCCTCTGTTGTTCCTCTTCCCTTTTCTTGCGGGTTGCTTCCGCCCGCTTCTTTCTTTGTTATTCTTCAGTTGTCTCTTTCGTTCATCCTCCTCTTCCTTTGGCTTCTCCTCAGCTTCTTGTTGAGCTTTATCGTCCTTTTCTCTTCATTGGGTGGAAGAGTTATGGCCTGTACCAGTCCTTTGCTTCTTGGCTTTGGAAGACGAGGCTCCTCCCAGCGTATGGATTATTTCCTCTAAAGCTTGATTGTCTTGATCTTCCTAATCAGTTGATTCCTCTAGAGCGGCCTCCATGTCTTTGTTGTAAAATTTCTTGATTATATCTTCAACCGGGCATTCAGTATGCTAGTAAGTCATTTTAAATTTGGCCCATTTGAAATTGGCGGGGATAATTCTCCTAGTATCATAAGTCCGGTATGACACGGGAGGTAGAAAAAATCCCTTGAATTGCTCAACCTCTACCTCTACTTCCCTGAAATATTTGATTGTGTAGGCACCAATAGTGAGCGGCAGAGTGGGCCATGGCTTCTTCTTGCCCTTAGTGAGAACCTTTAAAAACCGCCCGACATCTAGTAACATGTTTCTTGGAGGAGCATTTTGTCGGTGACAAACTAGGGAAGTGTGTGAGGAGCTTTGAGTGACTTGAATACTCGATGAAAGTGCTATCCATGACAGGAAACCAGTTAGCCACTCTGGTTATTGTCTCCATGCCTCGCCCAGACATGCACAGAGTGTCTTTTCCAAATAGTTTTCTGTAGAGTCCGGGGATGAAGTTGTGCAAGATTGACTCCATATATCTCTTATATATGGAGTCCTAGAACACCCGCAACTCCTTGTGAATTGGACCTCCGTGCTCTAGATCCCAGTTGTGTGCCCACCCCTAAAAATGGCACCTTGCACATACTGCATCCAAAAGATAGGAGGCCATATAAAATTCTGATGCATACCCTTTATCAGGCGCTAGTGCTGAAGATATGTTGGATTTGAGGGCTGCCACTATCAAGTTGGCCCAATTGACATGGGTACTTTATACAGTTACAACGTACATGAGAGAAACCCAAGTGCTGTTGAAGGTGGTGGCATCTGGGTTGTTGTACATCCTACATAACATTGCCGCCATGAGCTTGTAGACCTTCCTGAGACCTACTGTCTGATATTCCTGGTCCTTTTTGAGCTTGAAATTTTATGGGTCCTCCCACCATCCCCTTAAGGTACCGGGTATGGGAACTACATGAGTGGTGGCCCATTCCTTGGTGAAGGTATGTTCTCAAGTGGGAAGTGCATAATAGAATTCTACATCTTGTCCCTTTATATTTGCGAATGATTTCTTGGCGTGATCCAAAATAACGTAGATCTTGGGGTCGACCTTTTGCAGAATCCACTCGATCAGATCTGCACATGGGAATATTTGCAGATGGGCCCCTACGTAGTGGAACTTGGATCTCTTAACCTAAACATACATCTACCAATCTGGGAGGTCCTCTGGGAATTCAGGCTTTGTGAATTCTTTGTACACCTAATACCAACTCATACTGTCCTCTTTGTCGAATGTGCAGGCAGTATCTCCATAGAGAAGGGGGAGAGAAAGAGGTATTTCTTCTTCCGAGATTTATATCTCAAGGCTTTTGATCCTTTTCTGAAATGCCAGAGGCCCCATATCGCTTGAGGCTGACGAGATTGATACGCACTCGAGCTCGGCTTCAAGGTTCCCTGGCATATTCATGAAACAATCCCATGATAAAGAAAATGTCATATTTATAAATACTTAGGCTGCTCCTATCTCTGCTCAACTATTTTTCAAGGAAATGGATGAACCTGTGACCTATCAACCTTTTCATTGGGTCACTGGGTCGCTAGGTCACGTTGGTTTAAACTTTCACAAAAAAACAACCTAGCGACTTAGCGACTCGGTGACTTAGTGACTCGCGACCAAGTCGCGGAGTTGCACCAGTTTAGAGTTTCACAGAAATGCAAGCTGGTGACTTAGCGACTCGCAACTAGGTCACAAGGTCACTAAGTCATGAATTCGTGTCACTTTAAACTTTCACGGATATGATACCTAGCGACCGTGTGACTTAGCGACCAAGGTCGCGAGGTCGTGGAGTCATGGGGTCACTCTAGGGCTCGGAAGATGGGTTGCACGGTGACAAAAACCTTCTGCATGATTTTAATCACAAAGGGAGGTGAGGAAACACATCAAGTGGAAAGCATGCATTAAGTTCATCATTGGAAAGGGCTGGAAAAGGAACTTGGATAGACTGATGCAAGGGAAGCTTCCTAGAGGAGGTAAACAAGGAAGTCAAGCTACGGGGAGGAGCAAGCTTAGCAACAACATTCATGGAAGGTTTAAACATAATCTAGGTTGAGTTTTAGATAGGCCAAGGTGAGGGTAATGGAGGAAACAATAAAAAGAAATGAAACATCAGGAGGATTAGGCAACTTACCTGGGAAAAATGTGCTCCAGCTGGCTTGTTAGAGGCGCTTTTATTTCTCCATCGCGCAAGTTGAATGCGACCTATGTTACCCTTCTATTTATCAAGGGGTCACACGTGTGGACAATAAATGAGGATCGCAAGGTCACAAATGAGTTGAGTTGATGAGGGATGCGACCTTGCGACTCTGCAACCTCACAACCTAGGAGTTGCAAGGTTGCAATTCTTTGGTTTATGGATAAGGTCTCGTTTGACCATTTATGCGACTTTGTGACTTGAGATTTTGAAAGTGTGAACTTGGGCTTAACTCTACTTTTTCAAAAGGTTAGGGCCTCAGAAATTTTAAAAGGGAAAAATTTTGGAGGGTGTTGTAGCGGCTACAATAGATTATTATTATTATTATTATTATTATTATTATTATTATTATTATTATTATTATTATTATTATTATATATTTCAAAAAACTCATGTAATATGATTTTTAATCATGCACACTCATCCTTAACCATTAATCATTCATCCGAACTATGAAAAATATATCGAATTGAAAAATTATTATTATTATTATTATTTTAATAATAAAATATATTAAGTATTTTATGAATTTTTAAATTATATGACTAATATAGAAGCTATATTTATTTGAAAAATGGATAATAAAAATAATATTATGGATAATTTTAAAAACTTAAACTCAATTTTTTTAAATTCTCTATTCAAACTAGCAGTGGGGACAACCATCACTGAAATCCATGGGTTGTAACAATTATCATGAAAAACCAAGCCACCTCGAATTATTTTCATAGTGGGAAAACACATCATAACTCAGTAGTCAAACTAGCAGTGGAGATAACTATCACTGCAATCCATGATGCCACCTCACTACAATCCATTATTTTTAACCGTTATTATGAAAAGCTACGCCGCCTCACTACAATCCATGATTTTTAATGGTTATTATGAAAAACTATCAGCTTTTTCTAGTAAAGGTTGTGCTTTCACTCCTTAGGTGCCTCTGGGTCTTCTGCCACTAACCCTTTTGAATCATAAGAAATTGCACTTGTACCAAAGCATAAATGATTTTAGAGCATACTCCAAGCTCATTTATATATATTTTAATTACTATAAATATTTACATATTTTATTATTTTTATTTTTACTATTATATTCAAAAATATTATTCCATAACTTTTAATTAATATAAACTTATATTTTAATATTCTTTAAAATTATTATTTAAATAAAAATTGTCTTAATATTTTTGGTGTATTCCATTTCTCCACTTAAAATATTCTAAAAATTTTGATTTTATTTTCATTAAAATGTAATTGGGTGCCAAAAATAAATAAATAAATGATTTTAAATGAGTTTGAAAAAAAAATTCATGTAATTTCTAGTAGAAACAATATAGATCGCAAAACCCCCTTTCACAAACCACTTCAATGATCAATTTCACTAGTTTATTAAAATAGAGATAATTGCATTGTAACATAATCATTATAATGAATTACAATAATACTCCTCCATAAACAATTAACAATTGAGCCTATCTCACTACACACTATTTTTTATAAAATTAACAAATATTAGTGAGTGCAAAGAAGGGAACGGATGTATCAACATGGAATGAATGTGATTATCATGAGAAAATAATAACTTGTGAAGTAGTTCTCTACCGGGGGGAACATGGTTTTTTGTGAATTTATTTTTAATGGATTTTATTTTATTTTATTTTATTTTGTTTATTTTTTTTTTTTTAATTAGTTAGTCGGAGTGTTTGAATAGTTTTTTTATTTTATTTTGGAAATATATTCAACACTATCAAAAATCTCTTAAACACTTAAAATCCAGAATTTAATTTAATAATTATAATTCAAGTTTTCAAAAAAAAAAAAAAAATCATAATTTTATAAAAAAATCGAAATTATTCCGTCATTTTTTTAAACTACATTATTTGGAAAAAGGTAATTTTACGAATGCATGCATGTTCGTAATTATATTTATCCATTTGAAATTACAATATTCGTTATTGACGTTGGAAATTAATGATTATGTGTGAAAAGTAATTTTACGGATGCATGAATTTTCATGATTTTATTTAACGATTTGCAATCTGCCACGTTCGCTATTTAAGTTAGAAATTGACTGTGGTTACGACTAAGGAGTCGGATGAATTCAAAATTTCCAGGGGTACTGGGCAGCTCTTCTTTAGACCTTTCGAGGCATGTGGTTGTAGGAGAACAGTGGTTGGAGGTAAGGTGCGGCCGTAATAAAGAAAAGATTGCTCAAATGAGGGAGGGTGCCAGAAACTAGAAACGACCAGAAATGCATATTTTGGTAAAATTGATGGCTGCAATTGAACACAGATTCAACCAAGACACGGCAAAGAGCCTTGCCCATATCTTCCGAATTTTAGAAATATATTCTAAAGATATATTTCTGGGTTACATTTAAAATTTAGATACCACTTTCAGGGAACTAAATTCTGAAGATATATGTGCAAGTCTCATTTATATGATTTCATATCGTTTCATGTAAACTTTAAACACAATTTTTAGGGTGTTAATTATGTTTGGTTATAAATTTTGTTAATATATTTTTAAAACATATATTCATATATACATTAAATTTTGTGGCTGTGTTATAAGTTTTTAATGTGTATATCATTATATGTTTTAAGTGTATATCAACTTCATTTACAAATATGATTGTGTTAATATTTATAATCAATTCACTTAACACAACCACCACCCTAAAAACTGTGTTTAAAGTTTACATGAAACCACATGAATGAGCCTTGCACATACATCTTCAATATTTAGTGCCCTTAAAGTTGTGTAAAAATGTTACATGGAACCCAGAAATATATATTCCGAATATATTTCTGGAATTCTTAAGATATATGAGCAAGTTTCATTACTGTGTCTTGGTTGAATCTGTTTTCAATTGCAACCATCAGTTTCACCAAAAGCTGCATTTCTGGCCTTTTCCAGTTTCTGACGCGCTCCCTCATTTGAGAAATATTTTCTTTATTACAGCCGCACCTCACCTCCGAGCAGTGTTCTCCTACTACCACGTACCTATGAGTGTCTATAGAAGAGCTTCCCAGTACCCCAGGAAAGTTCGAATTCATTGACTTCTCAACCTTAAACACAGTCAATTTCTTACTTAGATAACGATTGTGGTAGATTGCACATCGTTAAATATAATTATGAAAATGCATGCATTCGTAAAATTACTTTTCACACATTATTATCGATTTTTGACTTCAATAACGAATATGAAAGATTTAAAATCGTTAAATATAATTATGGGCATGCATGTATTAGTAAATTTTTTTTTTCAAAATAGTTTAGTTTAAAATATCGATAGAATAATTTAAATTTTTTGGTAAAATTATGAAACATTTCCACAGAAATTTTTGAAAATCTAAGTTATAACTGTCAAAAGTCAAGATTTTGGGTCCCCAGTATTAATTCCAAGATGTCGTTGCCTATGAATGGACATGTTGCTTGGCAGAATTCGGCTATAAAACTATCTAGACTGGATGCTTTGTTTTTTGCTATGTGTTTTACAACTTCTTCTACCTCTTCAAGTTTAATCTTTAGTAGTACTGCCAAATTATGTTCTCGACTTATTAGCTGGGTATGTATTGCTTTATATTTTCAATTGCTTCGGTCTAGTTTCATCAATATATCATTAAAATGTTCCACCATCAAGGCCTCCATGTTTTGATGTTAGGCCAACCTGTTTCGTCCTTCATCTTAAAGGGAAAATATTCGGTTATGTTACATTCTCTGAATCATCGCCTTGTGGAAGAAATTGGTGTTTTTGTCCCCCTCTCTTAGTCACTTTACTCTGAATTTTTATTTCCACGCAATTTCCTCTTTCTTTCTCCGTTTTTCTAATTTACATGTAAGGATTCCTTCCTCCCTCACAAGGATTTCCGATCTCCCTTGTAATCTCATTTGTTGTTGTACTTGTTTCATACAAGCCTATAAGATTTCTTTATCTTGATGTGTGCGGAAAAACTCTGTTTTATTCCATTTCTTCACTTTTTGTTTGAAGTCGTTTAATCGGAGTTGGAAGGAATTCATCCTCTTCCTTCCTTTTATTTGGACTTCTTCCCACTATCGCTTGGGTTTGTCAATGAAGGTAGGGTCCCTTAACGAGAACGCCTTAAATCTAAAGGACCATTTCTTGTTGCACTGCTTCATGTCTACCTCTAGACATATCGATGAGTGATATGATTCCAAACTAGGAAGAACTGAGGTCTCATAAAATACATTGCTACTTGGATCAATCATTGGTAAGAGCATGTCTTTCCTTGTAAGAGGTCACTGGTTCATAAATAGAAAGGGGTGGAGTATATATGCCTTCGTAGACTTAGCAGTCCCTTTTCCTACCAACAAAATTGGATTATTATTATTATATATATATTTAAAAAAACTCATTTAATATGCGTTTTAATCATGCACACTCATCCTTAACCATTAACCATTCATCCCAACTATCAAAAATATATCGAATTGACAAATTATTATTATTATTATTATTATTTTAATAATAAAAATATATTAAGCATTTTATGAATTTATAAATTATATGATGAAAATAGAAGCTATATTTATTTGAAAAATGGATAGTAAAAATAATATTATGGAGAATTTTAAAAACCGAAACTCAAGTTTTTTAAATTCTCTATTCAAACTAGTAGTGGGGACAACCATCACTGCAATCCATGATTTATAACAATTATTATGAAAAACCGAGCCACCTCGAATTATCTGCTTAGTGAGAAAACGCATCATAACTCAGTAGTCAAACTAGCAGTGGAGATAACCATCACTGCAATCCATGATTTTTAACGGTTATTCTGAAAAACCACACCACCTCACGGCAATCCATGATTTTTAACCGTTATTATTAAAAACCATGCCACCTTAGTGCAACCCATGATTTTTAACCGTTATTATGAAAAAACAGGCCACCTCACTGCAATCCATGATTTTTAATAGTTATTATTGAAAACTAATGGCTTGTGGTAATAAGGCGTGAGCTTTCACTCCTCCAAGGTGCCTCTGGGTCTTGGGCCACTAACCCTTTTTCTTGCATCATAAAAAATTACACTCGTATTGATAAAATGAATGAAATTGCTCTCGAGGTGAGAACATGGAGAGTGTACAAACACACTCAACAATCTAATACATACAATCAAGAGAACAACCTAGTACATATAGGCTTTCTCACAAATGGGTGGTTTGAACCACTCCCTGAATATTAGGATCTGAGATCTAGAATTAGAATCTCAATCCTATCCTAACTTAACTTTCTCCATTAATTTCTAACACTCCCCCTTAATGGAGAAAGGGTACTAAAAGAGAAATAACACATGCTTGTTGGTCTAGTCTCAGCTAGGCTTACAATGGTAAAAGCCATAAAAAAAAACTTGGTGATAGAGTTTTCATTTTAGTCTTATTTGCGTGAGATCCATACTTGTTCATTTCTGGATGAGGCTTCATCTTCACTTTCTTTGTCATGAGATAGTGATGTATCTTCGCCTCATTTCTTCCCCAGTGATGGAAGGCTTGAACGCTTATCCTCGCCCTTTTGAAAGTTATGACAGGCTTAATAGGAAACTGTTTTCTCTCACCATTTATGGTGTCGCGCATGTAAATTTCAGCAATGTTGACATCTGCACACACATAAATATTGATGATATTATCACATTTTAAATTCTCTCCAGCCTTGTCTTCCTCTGCCACATCTTCGCCATTAGCTTCATATGGCTCGTCGAATTGATATTCAACACTTTGTTCATCTTTAAATCCTTCCTAAAGATCAACTTGTGACACTTCAATATCAGGATTTTGCACAATGGATTGTGCCTCTTGTTTCTCATGGTCATCAACAGAACCACATTGTTTTTCTGAAAAAATTCCAGACTTAAAAATACTAATCATGCTAAAGCCTCTAAATGCCAACATGAGAATATCATCATCATCATCATCATCATTAGAAAAAATATCTAAAATAATAAACATGTTGTTAAAAGGTCCAACTTATCTTGTTTTGTCTTGCTTCCAAATTTTTACTCCACTCGGTCCTCTTACGAGCTCCAACAACCCTGTTTCCATGTAGGTGGGAATCCTCTATTTGGAAACTCTTCAACAGTAGAACCTTGTAGACTGTGACTTCTATGCCACACAGGGCTTAGTGCCCTCAACTCTTGCGACGAGCAGCAAATGACCTCTCAACAAACTGGAAATGATATCAACATCCAATGCTGATGCATGCGACACATATTTCTACAACTTCAATTCAGATGCAATTTCTGATAAAGAAGAGAAGCATAGCAGCTACTTTACTCTTTCGAACTACCCAAAGGCTTTCTCGGCAGCACCTCAGTATTCTTCTCTCTTAGCAGAATTTTATCTAAAGAATGGATCACAAAATGAGAAACCTGTTATTTTAACAGCTTTAATACCTAGTAACACTCAGTCCATACAAATTTCCCCAATGTCGGGAAAAAAAAAAAAAAAATTCTTCGCGAAAAACTAGCTTGAAGTTGAAGCACGTGATGACGCAGACAGTCGTTTTATCCTCGGCAGAGATGTTTAGGATACCATTGGCATCAATGTCAAAACAAATAGTGATCCAAGGCACACCCCTTGGAGCAGGAGGAATGCCAGACAACTCAAACTTAGCCAAAAGATTATTGTCCTTGGTTTTTGCTCTTTCACCTTCAAATACTTGGATCAAAAACACCAAGATGATTGTCAGAGTATGTGGAGAAGACTTGTTCTTTATTCATAGGAATCGTTGTGTTCTGCGAGATCAAAATAGTTATCACTCCTCCAAGCAGTGATAGCTGCTTGGATCATGAAAACTATGAAGTAGTGTGAAAGGAAATGGATTAATAGTCCCAACACTGCCTCCAATCAGTTGTAACCTCGGAGAGTACGATAACGCCTCCAAGATAAAATGTCATTTACAATTTACATCTGCCCTCAGAGCCAATGAAATAGATGATCATGCTATTCAACGAGATTACTCTTATTGCTTGAGACAATAAGACTCGAGCAGTAAATACAACTTAACGTGTAAATAAGCGAGGGAATTGTTATAAGGAAGAGAATTATTGGCTCAAGTTTTAGCCATTTACAAAATGAGGTGCACAAAAAATTAAAAAATAAAAGAGAGATATCCAATTGCTTTCACTCATACCACTGCTCTTGATCTGCTGCAGAGATCTGATCTGATATTCGCTACAGCTCTAGCACCGAATGTGAAATCTTTAATGAAATGGAATGGGGATTGTTTGGCCTATTAAATTTGGTATTTCAGTCTCTAGTTTCTCAAAGCCTCGAATCTTCATTTCGTTGCCTTCAATTCGAAGGATTTCTGAGATTCAATTGATGGAATTTCGCTGCCTGTCCTTTAGGAAGGATGGATTCTGTCATGTCTGCACGCAGCAGAGCAATTGCAAGTTGTTTGAGTAATGAAAAATAGAGGCATTAATAGAAATGGTGTCACAGTTTCCTTTGGTCAGGTTTCTTTATGTTCAAATCGGCAAACTACTCCAGGAATTGTGTTTTCTGATGAAAGTCAACTCTTATTCATTGGACACCTTCAACGACCGCAAATCCGACTGCAATGAAAGGTGTTGATTACCCGCAGTCTTCCACGGCTCCACACAGCCTTCACTGGCCTCAAATCATTTACTAGAAACCAATGGTGATTGAAACTCTTCCTCCTTGACAATAATACATAGCTCGTCTCCTCATATCTGAATTCAAATCTCAAATGAGCTATCCAGCTTTCAACTCTGCAACGCTTCCAAATATCCTGCTGGTTCGCCTTTACGGCCTTCTCACAGGCTCTTGGCTTCACGCAACATTCAGTCTCCCACAGATTTATTTAACTTCGACCTAAAGCTCTGATACCACGATGAAATGAATTAAATCGCTCTCCAGGTGAGAACCTGGAGAGTGTACAAACACACTCAACAATCTATTACATACAATCAAGAGAACAACCTAGTACATATAGGCTTTCTCACAAATGGGTGGTTTGAACCACTCCTTGAATATTAGGATCTGAGATCTAGAATTAGAATCTCAATCCTATCTTAACTTAACTTTCTCCATTAATTTGAAAAACCTAAATGTTATGGTTTTATAGTGTTAGGGTTTTAAGGTCTGTTCAGAAGATTTTTCGAGTGAAAATGGGGGAGGGTTTCGAAGGGATCTTCAGGGAGCTCTGATTTCCAGCTAGGACGCTGGCAAGAAGTACAGATCTATTCCAAGATCTGCGGCAAAGGGGAATAGCGCTGGCCTAGAAAATGGGAAGACTGGGGGCCCCCGGAGCCCCCACTTTCAAGCAGGTTACAATCGACAAGGGCAAAAGGCAGGTGGAGGGCTTGAAGATCACAGGTTCTATAGCTACCGAAACTCACACGAAGGATAGTGACTTTGTCTTGATCGATCACACAGTCAATACGACTAAAGGCATCGTGAGAACACAAGAATCGATCACCGTGCTTCCCTCGCAGGAAGTTGATCCGCAAGAAGAAGTTATAGATCTGAACAATAATGCAAATAGCAGCCCCGATCTGAATCGATCAACTACAAGGGAGTCTACGGACAATGATATCCACCTGAAATACCAAGGTCGCTGCAAGCCGAAGACTAAGGAAAGCCTTAGGGTAATCTTTAATGACCCATATCTGCAAGCCTACAGGGATCATATGTCCGTTCATGCAGTGATCTGCAAATTCATGGGGTTTTGGCCCAGTGAAAAATCCCTTTGTCAGTGGATCAAGAAAGTATGGAAGCTGAGAGGGGATGTGCAGCTACACCTAGGCGTCAAAGGCTTTTTTACGGTGGCATTCGCAAATCTGGAAGACAAGGATCGAATCTTCGAGGGAGGACCATACTTTTACGCCTCAGCAGGCCTCCATATGAGGCCCTAGAAGCCCAACTTTGCACCTGAACAAGAAACATTGACACAGGTGCCGGTCTGGATCGGAATATTCTCTTTACCAATCGATTATTGGAGACCAGCAGTGTTGGAACAGATTGGCAACACCTTGGGAAATTTTTTCTGTGCTTCTAAAGCCACTCTTCAAAAAATGTACACTTCCTATGCCCGCATCTGTGTTGAAATGGATGTATTTGGGTCTCTACATGAGGGTCTGTGGTTGGAATACAGGGATGAGGTCTATTTTCAAACCATCGACTACGAGCAAATACCCTTTAGATGCCGGAAATGTCACGAACATGGGAATTTAATCTGCGAATGCCCTCAAAACAAGCTGGCCGAGAAACCCAAAGAGAAACCAACCCCGGTTTCGAATGGATTTATTCGACCTACTGGTAGACATCGAGCCACTCGCAAAACCACTCCTAAAATGGACGACCAGCTCATTGGAACATTGAACGCCTTTGGAATACTGGGAGAAGACTCTCCATCAGAGAAGATAGCTCAAACCCCAGCTGCGGAGCAGCCAGCCATCATAACCGCAGAACAAGGCAACCAGTCACGGGAGCCTGTCAAACCTTCAGACCCGCTCTTGACTGCAACAACAGACAAAGACGAGTAAGGGGATGAGGACATGGCCCTGAGCGAACTCAAAACAAAATATCAGGAATTAGGGGATATCCTGGAGAAATAAGGGTTAGATCTCAATTCTATAGTGGAGCAATGGAAACAGAAAGGAATAGACCAAATAACAGAGGAGGAAATCAATAGGGTAAACTACCTATTCCTAACTAGATAGGATGATGCATTAAAAGGTTTGAAACGAGGCAGAGGAGCAACCAAAGGCTTGGGTATAAAATCACAGACTCTCCACCACACACAAGCTAGTCTCAAGCACAAATGGGGCAGAAGATCCAATAGTGATGCTCTTCATGAACTGGGTCAGATGTTGATTAATTCGGGAAAGATGAAAGCCCTAGAGGCTTTCTCCTTCTCATCTAAAGTATGTTTTAACTATGAAAGTCCTCTCCTGGAATGTAAGAGGACTGGGCAGCCTTAGGAAACAGAGGCTCCTAAAAAAGAAAATTACTCAAGAAAGACCGGACTTGGTATTCCTCCAGGAAACCAAATGTTTGAATAAGAAATTAGAAGAGTTGGGCAAACGTTTAGTCAAACATCTAGAGCACCTAGCAGTAGAAGGAAATGGTATGAGCGGGGGTCTAGCTATATTCTGGACCCCTGGAACTCTTCATCTTCTTAATGTTGAAGCCACAAAAACCTTTTTGGCCCTAGAAATGCAGATCATAGGGGGAAAAGGTACCTTTCTTTTCACTAATGTTTACAGTCCTCAACGACAAGAGGAAAAACTGTTGTTGCTGAGCAATCTCACCAAGTTACATCAGAGACACCTTAATTCCAGGGCTATCTACGGGGGAAAATTTAATATGATAACCTCTCTCAATGAAAATAAAGGGGGTACTTGAGCACTCAGCAATGATGCCATAGCCTTCAGCTCCTTCATTCAAGCAGTCTATTTGGTGGACATCCCCCCCCCCCCCACCGTAATGGTATTTTTACCTGGACCAACAGAAGAGGGGGAGATAGGCTTATTGCATCCAGGTTGGACATCTTTCTGGTTTCTGAAAGCATTCTATTAGAAGGGATCACTATCGATTCAGATATCCTCCCCTCCGGAGGTTCGGAACACTGGCCTATCACGCTGCAGGCCTCCATTATGGGCGTTCCTAAAAACAGGCCGTTCCGTTTTGAGAAATTCTGGCTAAGTCACAAGGATTTCTCCTACAATATTAAAACATGGTGGAAGGAACCCCTACCTGTAGAGGGAACGAAGATGTTCAAGCTACAATCAAGGCTAAAATTTATTGAGACCAAGCTAAAGACTTGGAACTGTGAAGTCTTTGGCAACATCTTTGAAGACAAACAACACTTGGAGCAACAACTGGAAGATATCCATAATACTTGGATTCATGGAAGCATTTCGCAGGATTCAATCAACACAGAGAAGGAACTTATGCAGAAATGGAATGAAATATGTGAGCAGGAAGAAATTCTCTGGAAACAAAAATCTCGAATTTAATGGCTCAAGGAAGGAGAAAGGAACAAAAAATTCTTCCATAGATCAGCTATGGATTATAGATGCAATAGCAGAATTACCAGGGTCTAGGATGAGCAAGGGAATGTCTTTCACTCGCACCATGAAATCAACTGTCAACTCTGAAACCATTTCAAACTTATTGCAACTGAACCAGTCATTGATCGACAGGAAGCCATTAACGAAGTTGTTTCCTCTATTCCCATCCTCATAACAGAGGAAAAAAATAGGGCCCTGGAGAGACCTGTCTCCCTCTAGGAGGTGGAGGAAGCAGTCAGAGAAATGGCCAATGGGAAAGCACCAGGGCTAGATGGTTTCACCGTGGATTTTTTCAAAGCCTGCTGGGATGTGGTTAAGGAAGACATTTGGGAAGTAGTGGAGGACTCTAGAATCTCCTCTTCAATTCTCAAGTCCCTGAATTCCATGTTCATAGCGCTAATTCCCAAGGAAGCTGATGCCTGCACCCCTTCTAAATTCAGTCCCATAACACTTTGTAATGTGTTGTACAAGGTCATATCAAAGTCATGGCCAACAGATTGAAGCCTATACTCCCTTAGATTATCTCTGAGGAGAAGTCAGGTTATGTGGAGGGTAGACAAATTATGGACAATGTCCTGCTGGCTCACGAGATGGTCCACACTCTACAAAAACATAGAAAAGCTGGCGTGATAATTCAGCTGGACCTCTCAAAGGCTTATGACAAGGTCATCTGGGATTATCTTGAAGCAATTCTGAAGGCTTTTGGCTTCAGTCATAGATGGACAACCTGGATTCTAGCTATGATCAGATCTCCCAGTCACTCTATTTTGGCCAATGGGACCCCCTCCATCCCGTACTTTCTAATCATCTTGGCCAATGTTTCTTTTTAGTTTTTGAAGTAATAAGATCTTTCCTAACTTCCAATGTGTCACTTTGTTTCGATGATATGTGCCTTCATAAATAAGATGAAACATTTTTAAATATATGCATGGGATCTAATAAGTGGGCAACCTTAAGATGTTCCCAATATGGGAGGTCATAAAAGATAGATTTCCTTTTCATCCCAATGGGCAATTTCTCAACATAGCTGCTGAACAAATCTGGATCATCGAACATAGGCTTCCCATTTGAATCAAAAAATTCTATGAACTCCTTCTCCTTCTCTCTCTTATATGCTCTAATCTATTCGGCCAGTGTCATTATTGGAGGCCTTTGGGTTCTCTCTTGTCTACCATTAAAAGAAAATGCTTCTCTTCTGTAAGGGTGTTCTTCTAGTAGGAATACCCTGGAGCAATCATACACTGGCTTTCGTAGGTCCTTGGACCATCTATCTTTCATATAAGGTCCACAACATTTACATCCAAAATACCTTTTTGTTACAAGAGCTGCAAGATTATATTTGTATACATTAATTAATATGGATGGCACGTTGAAGAATATCATGAAGATCAGAACAAATATTACAATGAATTAAATAACTAATATGTGAAAGAATATTGTTACATATATAAACAAATCAATAAATTAAACATGTAATTTATGAGAGAAAACTCCTAAGCCTGGATAATCATGTGTCATGTAAACACATATTCCATACAACATAAAACTCCTCTCTGCTACGATGGATCTTGATACATCGTATACATTTATCCCATCACATAATTCCTTTAATTCATCTACCAGTGGTTGTAAGTAGACATCCATATTCTTCACTTGTCTTCTACCAGGGACTATGAGATCCAACATAAGATGTTCATTCTTCATGGACTACCATGGGGGGATATTATTATTGATAACTACTATAGGCCAAACAGAGTAGTTGGTGTTATGGAGGGAATATGGGTTGACTCCATCCATGGCTATCCTGAGTCGTAGACTTCGTACTTCATCCTTGAATTTTTTGGGCCATGTGTCCTCTATATGTTTCATGGCTATTGAATCAGTTTGGATTCGCATAACTCCCAACTCACTTCTGTGTGAGGCATGCCATCCCTGCAACATAGCTAATTCTTTGCAGCGAAAGATCCTTTGAATCCTTGGGATTATAGGCATGTGCCTCAATATCTTAAAAGGAGGACCAATACCTGATTTACCCTTCTTTTTTGAATTATCATACCTGTCATGCCAACATTTCGAGCACATCTCTTTGTCTATATATTCTCCTCTATATAGAATACAATCATTTGGACATGCATGATATGATATGTACTCAACACCCAATATTTTCAACAATTTCTTTGCCTCTTCGCAGCTATCGAGCAAGACATTATCACTCAGAAAAATCTTATCTTTGAAGAACCTATAGTTGGTGATCATGGAAAAATATATTAATAAATGTACATTAATGTTGACATAATTATTAACGTTCATAAAATTTACCATTTGTAATGTTCATTGCAATGTACTGATTATATTTCAAATTTATATAAAGGAGTACTTTATGGTAACTTACCTCAAAATTTCCAAGAAACATGCATTCGACAAGAAAAACTTTTCTTTCAATTTGTACAGTGACATTATTGTCCCCAACTAGGTAGACTTTGACTGACCACCAGGTCCAAAGAGAGGGGTGGTGGAAGCAAATTTAAGGCTTTAGAAAAAGGTGTCAATGATATGAGCATCATCCCCTAGCTGATCATCATTTTGGAATGCATCTAACAACATTTTATCCATGGTAGCCGTATCCCTTAAGTAATCATCCATACCAACCTCTATTTGATTTCCTCCATTGCCAGCTTGTGAAGAACTACTGTTGATGTAGTCATTCCTAATTGGTGAATATGGACGTAGCGGGAATTGAATCAGTGGTTGATTCAACCATTCTTGGTATCATTCCTCTCTGATTTTTTTCTCTTAATTTAGTCTTCTCTCGATTTGACATTGTCGTGGGGTGCAATGGAAGATGGTAGGTAGGTCATTCATCATCACTATAATCCTAATAATTAAAAAAAAAATTGAACGTGATTAGTAAAAAATATATGATATCAATTAGTAACCACGTTGACAATATTGCATGATTAGAAATTGGTTTGACGTTGAAATAATTACATATTAATCAATATATATACCAAAAAATTATAATTATAATTACCATCATTGTCCTGGGACTATGGCTAGAAATGCAATATTGTTAGAATTGGCAGGGTGAAGCGACCATCCATTTTCATCTACCAAATGCGCCTTGCGATATGTAGCTCCTAATAAGGACTTCCGACGTTCTGGAGCAGTTTTAATATTTTGTGCATCTCAGCTCAATATTGAATCTGCATGAACCTGCAAATTTGTATACATTATAAATTTAATTAAGTTGTGCATGATTTACTGCATGGATAAAAAAACATAAATTCAATTAGATAGTGAAAATATAAAACAAATCTGAAGTAAATATTACGTCTCTAGATGGATAGGGAGAACTCCATGATGGAATTTGAGAAATATTATGGAACGAGCTGGATTTTGAAGAATTGTCCATTCCATATAATATATGATATTTTCTCCCTGCATTTGAGCAAAACAACAATAAATTTTGGAGCACAACCCTAAATGTAATTTTGGTGCATAATGTACAGATAACCACACTGGTGTGTTTTTTTATTGTGCACCGGTGTCATTATATAACTCGACGCACGGATGCAGTTCAATTAAGGGACGCACCGGTAAACGAATAACTGCAAATAAAAAAAGTGCAACGCTATTTTCTTTAAGTGAAAAAAAGCAGCAAATTGAAAAATGGGTAGCAAAATATTTTCGAAAGTCTAATTTCATAAAAAATTTCTTTAATTACTAATTTTTTTTCATTATTTCACTATTTTTGCAAAAAATTTCAGCCAGAGATTTGCAGGATACATATCTGGAGAAAACAGTGCATGTGAGCACTATGGAGTAGGGAAATACGTTTGAACAGAAGTATTCAGACAATCGGAATTCCAAACCTCTCGTGATTCAAACCTTGTACCATAGAATTTTAAACAATGTGAGTAAAGTTTATTGTTTTTTTTTACTTTTTTTCTGTAGTTTTTTTTATGCAGTAAAAGGAAAAATCAAAGTCTATTATTTTTTTAATTTTTTCTGTAGTTCTTTTTAATGAACTAAGATAACAAAATCAAATTTTATTGTTTTTCTACTTTTTTCTGCGGTTTTTTTTTACCTTTTCTGCAATTTTCAGAAACAATAAATAAATAATTAAATAAATAAAAATAAATCCATTTTTAGAAACAAAAACCCTAGATTCCTTTTCTTACTAGCCTTTCTTCTCCCTCTTTCTGTAATTTAAGAATTAGGGCTTTTCAATTTAGATTTATAGGGTTTGTATAGTCATAAGACATCCAACGCACCATGAAAGTACAGTGATAAAAAATAAGAAAACAAAATATTTTTTTATCAGTGCACCATATGTAAAATATGGCACCGGTGCACTATTTCATTATGGTGCACCACAAATGTGTCATTTCACAGAAAAAACCATTTTAGAAACAAACCCTACATTATTTTTGTTTCTGCCATTTCTTCTCCCTCTTTCTGTGATTTCAGAATTAGGGCTTTTCAATTTGTATTTATAAGGTTTATATTGATAAATATAAGCATAAGACATCGAACCCACGGGATGACCTACCTAGTCGGATCTCAATCCATGTTGGCCCTTGCGTAAATTAAAAGTAAAAAATAAAAAAAATTCGGCGCGCCCTGTGTATAAAAAATTACTGTGATAAAAAATTATAAAAACAAAAAAAAAATTCTCAGTGCACCATTTGTAAAATATCAATCTGGTGCGCTATTTCATTATGGTGCACCGCAAACATTCTGTTTCGAAGAAAAAAAATAAAAACTTTCAAAAAATAAAAACCTTATATTCTTTTTTGTTTTTTCCCTTTCTTCTCCCTCTTTCTGTCATTTCAGAATTAGGGCTTTTCAATTTATATTTGTAGGGTTTTTATTGCTAAATATGCACCTAAGACATCCAACCGACGGGACGATTAGCATAGTCGGATCCCAATCCATGTGGGCCCTTGCATGAACTTAAAAAAAACATGTTTTTTTTTATCGGTGTGCCTAGCGTAACATAGCACACCAGTGCTCTATATTATACAAGCACACTGCATAAGTAATGTGATAAAAAATTAATTAAAAAAAAAAAAAAATTATCGGCGCGCTATATGTAAAATATGGGACCGGTTTATGCTACAAAAACTAACACTGGACGATTTTTATTATTTTATCATGGTTAATTGGTATGGTGATTGACATGTAATGCATCGGTGCTCCTTGTTGACATAGTGCACCATACAGTCTATTATACTCTTTGTGCAGTGTGTTTGGAAGACACCCACGCACCGGCGTCGGTGTGTACACCATGAATGGCGCACCAGTTTCTTGAGATTTTTTTTTTTACTTGAAAAGTTGACAATTTATTTATAAACATATTAATGAATGATAAGATATAGGTTTGATATTTATAAAGAAATGACTAACAAGAGATCAAGTGACAAAAATACTGATAACACATCAAGAAAAGCAAAAAAAGCCAAGTTATTTGTAAATTCTTTACAAAAAATATTATTTTTGAACTATATATAAGTTTAAATAATATGTATTGTTTACTTTGTATCATGCAAAGCAACAAAATGAGGAAGCTTGATAAGATTATTTCTGATCTACGACCAGAAGAGCGTAAAATCTTGATGGAAAAATTGCAAAAGGATGAATCAGGTGAACGAAAAAATATTATCAATCCAATATGAGTTTCTTTTTTTAGTTTTCATTAATAATATAATTAAAATTATTAGATAACATGTGTGAAACAGTCTATTAACTCACATATGTTTAATGTTCTACAGGGACCAACAACTCAGAAAAGGAATGTTGTTCTAAGAAAAGACAAAAAATAGAACATGAAAATGAAAATGAATTGCTCCTTAGCTCATCTGGAGTGGTGCTGGAGGTTAACGAAAGGGGGAAAAACTTTTACAAAAGTTTGAGGGATCTAGTGGAATGAATGTATAGACGTTCTTTCCACTTACAATACAAAAATCAATCCAATGATTCCAGGAACGAAATTTTATCTAAACCATAGGAAGAGTTTCCAGAGAATTGGCTAATGAGACTTTTAATAGAAAAACCGTATAACAACAAAAAAAGAAGAAATGAAAAAGTAATATTCCTTTAGATGTTTGTCTAGAATTATTTATAAATATCACTTTTGTTATACTTACTTTTCATATATCAATATAAAAATTAAATATTTTATTGTCATGTTACATTTTAAGGAAGATTATAAAAATCTCAAAAGATCAATGAGCTGATATTAGAAATATGCCAGTAGGAATGTCCAAAAAGGTGTACAAGGAGATGGTCAAATAAATCAACAAAATTGCATCGCGGGAGGAGCCATGTCAATAACAACGTGCTTCAAATGTAATATGTAGTCATTGAATTTTTTTATCATTAGGTACAATAAATAAACAATTTAGCATTAAATATTAATTTTCAAGTATTTTCTTGCAGAAAATAAAAGAAAATGGAACCCATTCAGCACATAAAATAGGACGACAAGGAAGAAAAGGATTGATATCTAAGTTTGTGAGTAATTGTTATTTCCTTATAAAAACTTAACTAGATTTCAATTTTTTATTTTTTAATTTGTTTTAAAAAAATCATCATTGAATGTCTTCAAACAATTGCTAACATAAAAAGAAGAACCGTCAAAGGAATTGATTGAAATTAGGTTACATATGGGTTGTCAGTATATGTTGGCGTATGAGAACTTAATTGTTGAATTTGTAAGCATCTATCGATCTTGTTTTACTTAGCTTCGTCTATAATTAATAGAAAAAATAAATCTTTTATATTAAATATATGATTCGTTATGGGGTATGAAACTTGCAGGAAACAAAGTACGACACTACGCCAACAGATCAAATCTTGAAAGATGGCATGTTACATGGTTTTGAAAGGATGTGTATAGTTTATGACTCATTGATACGTCATTTTTTTTCGATTTACGTTGATGTATATTATTTAATATTGCAATTTTCATTATTCTCACCAATGTATATACACTCATTACAGTTCATTTTTATGTTTGTAGACGGAAGGTGAAGAAGAAGAAAACAATCAACACCATGAAAAAAACATTCGTGAAAATAACCCAATTCATGGAAGTAACTCTAGCAGTGACAACAGTTCAAGCGAAGAATGATGATCACTATGTTTGGATATCAAAGTAAGGCGTTGTATTTTTTGAAATATGTCTGTGAAATCAGACATTTTCTTTAATGTAATGGACATAGTGTCCGAATTGAAAGATAAAGGGATACCAATAACTGTCCCATTTTGTATGAAAAAAGATACCTTATATATATATATATATATATATATATATATATATATATATATATATATATATATATATATATATATATATATATATTGCTTTAATTTATTCTATTGCGTTCTCTATTGTCGCTATTGCGTTCTCCACTATCGTTCTCAAATGTACTAATAAAAATTTAACTCATATGAATATTGTTATAAGATATATATGTGTTGACTTTTGATGAATACTGAATTTTAGAAAAACACAATAATTATGATATGATATAAAAAATTAATCCAAACATCACATTCAAATTCATTAATAAAAATTTAATTCATATAAATATTCTTATAAGATGTGTCAATTTTTGATGAATAACGAATTTAAAACAATCACAATAATTGCACTTTCACAGGTCGATGTTTCTAAAAAATACAAAATGAAAACCGAGCATGTATTCTTACACTAGTGCCCTTGTATTATTAAGAGAACTGATGCATTTTTATGATCGATGGGCACCACACAAATACCAAAACTAGTTAAAAATATCGAGGCATTTGTGCGGTACGGCGCGCTAGTGTGTTTATGTCTATATACGCACCGGTGTCATTTTACGACCTATGGGCACCGCACGAATACCAATACCAATTATAAATCTCGGTGTGTTTGTGTGATACTATGCACTGGGGAATTTTTGTGTCTATACATACTAGTGCATTTGTATGACCTATAGGCACCGCACGAATACCGATACCAATTATAAATCTCAGTGCATTTGTGTGATACTACACACTGGGGCGTTTATGTGTCTATACACACCGGTGCATTTGTACGACATATGGGCACCGCAAAAATACCGATACCAATTATAAATCTCAGTGCATTTGTGAGATACTGCGCACCGGCACGTTTCTATAAGGCTACACACCGATGCGTTGATACAACCTATGGGCACTGCTCAAATCCCAAGACCAATTAGAATGGCCCCATGAATTGTATCACCAACACTATGCCCGGTGTTGTTTTATACCTTAACGACCCAGTGCATTCTCCCTAGACCGCCCCAGGGCTCCGGCTACAGGTACACACCGATGCGTTAAATCCTGATTAGCACACCGATGAAAAAAACATCCGTAATTACCTCTGGCCACCTTTTTTTTTTTAGTTGTGTTGAATTTCCATTAAAATCTCTGCCAAAACCTTTGTAACCATAAATGGATTTTGTAGAAAATGTTTTTTTGACATTTTTTGCCAATTTTATAACACTAAAAACCTCCTTTATAACCTCTGTTAGAGGGTCTTTTCCTTGTTGTGCTTCCTAGAGCAAGGGCTTTGAACGACTTTCTGGCCTCACTAGTAAAACTCTGAGCAAAAAGTATCATTTTGACATCTTCATAGTCAACCTCCTCCCTGTCTATGAAGTCGTTAAACTGGTCCACATGTTATTCAGCTGTAATTTCTTCATCACTTCCCTAATTTTTTATTCTAGCGTAATATTTGCTTGGAAGGGCATTAAGGACAACTGGGAGAACAAGAGGGGCATACCTAGCAGGTGCAGTAGCAGGTGGCGACGGAACATTTCTAGCCATGATGACAAGGACTGTGGTATTTTGGGGACAACAGTAGTAGAAGAGGAAGAACTGTTAAGAGGTGGTGTAGCTGGTATTTGTAGTCAAGTTAGAAATGAACTCCAGTCAGGTAAAGGAAAACCAGATTTTCTTCTTAGCAAGATTTCAAATGGGTCTATTTCATTCAATTTATCCAAAGATTCCCTCTCTAACAATAAATTTGATGTGACTGCTCCCCAGAATTCTTCTTTATATTTTTGGGTCACTAAGGCTAAGGTATCAATACCTCTTCTTTGCAGGTCTAAAACAATCTCAGTCAATTCATTTTCACTTTCAGACCTAAACAAGACTTCCCGAATTTTATCATCAAACGTTTTATCTTTAGGAATTCTTAAAACTTCAGAGGACAAAGCTCTTGAATGTGATGGAGTACCTGATTATGAAGATTTTCCTTCAATGCCTCTGGAAATTTTGTTTGGATTATGCACTATAGCAGGTGGGTTAGGATATGGATTTCTCCTTGTGTATCTCCTTCTCGAAGCCACTTGTAAGCATGAATTTTTGAAATGGAGTCACCAAGGTAGTTGCAGCCTCGAACAGATTCTGAGCTCCTGCTACCTTCAAGAGTTCAGCTTCAAAATTTAGGGAAATTTATATATTTAGATTCCCGGTAGATGCACCAAAATGTTATCACCAAATTGAACTTGATTGGTTTCTCATCAAACAGATCAGTGTAACTATTTCAAACCACTTCTAACTAAAGATTAGCCTCTTCAGTTTGAGAGGGCTCTCTCAAGGGGGGGTTTATGATTTTGATTAATGATGGTACTAGATGGCTAACTCTATGGAACTGTAACTTGTTTTTTATGATTGCAGGTTGGAAAATGTAGGCTTGCTACCATTGGGCTCATGGAGTAAAAATAAGTAGTTTCAGTGACATTGGTTCTTCACATGGAAGCTGATGCAGATAGAGGTTTTCAATAGAGAGAATTCACACATACAACATAGGAAAACACATTCATTTCACCACTAAAGGAAATCATAGCATAATATTATGAATTCTGAGTAATTAGGGATGAAATATACTACAATTGATAAAACATAATATAAAAATCAATAAGATATCAAAAACCCTAATGATAATCTCAGGTCTGTAAAGAATAATGTCGGTTTGTATTACTGATATTGGTTAAGAACATACAAGCAACAGTATTTTGCAAATATTCTCCAACCCCTTACTAATTCAATGTTTTTTCTATAAATATAAATTATTTACAATAAGGATGATCTGCCTAGTGGCTAGATCCTCTAATTCTCCTATGACACCTTTCATAACTGAAATACATAACTTTCAACAGAAAACTGACAGCTACCTTTTAAAGAAACCATATCCTAATATGACCCTAACTCCTATTTATTACATATCTCTATCCTATCCGTGAAACAGTTACATGATGGTTACAAAATAAATATCACGTTCTCAAGAGACACGTGACCAAATTCACCACCACTTTACATATTTAAAGCATCTCTAGATTTGTGGAGCATAACCCTGCTTTTTAGGAATGGATGACCCTTATCTTCGACGTTGTTTTGAGTGATGACTTGTCTTCATGGCACTCCCTTTGAGTCATAAATATCTGATACTAAGCTCCCTTTACATGTTGGAGGTCTCCAGTTGGAAAAAGGGCTTTTAAGATCCTCAAAAACCTTAAATAATTGCTCGCTAAGAAAACATGACAATTTTGTAGAGATTTTTAGTAGCGTGGGAAAAGTGGCTTCTCCATCGATTTTATTCAGTTCTTTGTTCTTCCATCATGTTAATCATGTCATGACACCTTACCACCATGATTACCCTTACTTGAAACATGCGAAACAAGTTTTTTCACAGCATATTTCTGGCTTCAAGCCTAAGGTACGCTATGAAACTGTGTAAAAAGCCAGAAATTGCCCCATTCAACATTATCTTCAAAAAATATCCTCCAGCTAAAAAATATTGATTCTCTGCATGTTATGAACCTCATAAGGCATATTCCATCTCAAATTATTACTCCCATGGTGTTTCCTCCTCATTTACAATCAGTTGACTTATAGGTTCTTCTACCACAGTCATTTTCAACCCTTTCTTTTCCAACACCTCATTAATCATCTCCAATTGCTCTTCAACGTCTTGAACTTTGTATTTTAATGCCCTGTTTTTGGATTGCATGTGCAAGTTTATATTTTTGATGTGCTTGACCTCTCCTCTCAGTGGTTGAGTCCACTTTATCATCTTTTCTGTATTGTCCAAGGTCTTTGAGACACTTGTGACTTGATCCTCCCATATTTTCCTCATTTTTTCAAACTAAACCTTCTCAACTCTATGTTTCTTATATTCTTGCTTCAAGACTAATATCTCTTGTCTCCCTCTTTCAATTTCTCCTTAAGGGTTTCAATTTATGATTTTTCAGTGATTTTTTCTTAACCCTTCTTTTGTTTGATAACCAGCTCTTCTTTTGCAGCTGAAGAGAGATCTATGATGCTTGGTGTCTGGGTAGTTTCAATGATATTTTCAGTATCTTTGCTACTTTCCATAACCTTCCTTTCATGTCTAGTCATTGTCTTTCTAGGTTGAAACATGAAACCATCATCATCACTTGCATACTCTAACTTTTTAGTTGTCTTGCCTTTATTTAGCTTTCTTCCCCCATCTTCAACATTTTTAGCTTGGACAATGGGAGTTTCTTCAATATCAATTGAATGCGAGATGTCTTCTAAGATATCCTTATCTACTATTTTGCTTCTAGTAACTCTCTTGTTGCAATGTTTGCTGACTATTTTGGAGGTGTTGTTTTAGGTTTTTGAATCTTCTGCAAAGGTTCTGTCTCCATGCTCACTGGTTCTAGTGGGGATGATCCCTTCCCTTATTTAGCTTCATCTGCCACTGTTGGTGATGAAATAATTCTAGGTTTGGAAACTCTTTTAGGGGTGAAAAAATAAACCTCAAAACGACTCATGAATAGAAATGATGTCTAATCTCTATCTAGTCTCTTCAACTCCTCTAACACCGACAACTTAATCAAAACATGGTGAAAGAGAGAAGCTTTGTTGCCTTATATTTTATCTTGAACCTTATCTGAAATTTTACCTAGACTTCTGTATAAATAAAAGGGCAATTCAAGTGACCTCTTACCCACAAAATGCAGAATAATCCCGAGGTGGTAGGAGTAGAACATGTGAAATATTCCTTCATAGGTTAAATACTTATGAATGATCATCAACAACTTTTAATAGTTGTCCTTCATGAAACTCCTAGGTATGGAATTTGTAAGATCAATTTCACTATGCTATAGTTTGATGTACCCTTTGAAATCCTGCATGGTTAACTTGATGCCTTTAAACCATTGTTCCCATCCTCTAGGGATTCCTGTTGCTACTTAAATGTTGTCTACTGTCACTATAAGGTTTAGCATTCCCACTATTGAAGCTGTTCCAATGAAACTGTTAGAAAAATCCTTGGAAACTTGTAAATGACAACCTTGCAATCTTTGACAGAACTGCAAGCAACCCGTTCTTCTGAAAATATCCATGGTTGTTGGGTTTTCATTGAGAAATTTCATGTTCATGGGCTCATACTTGTGGCAGTGACCACCTTTTTTTTTCTTCCTTGCAGCCATGATGACTTTATATCTTCTCAGCCTTGATTTCTTGATGACAGATGCAACCTTTGAATTGGCCAGCGACCTGCTTGGCTCGATGAAGCAGCTCTCGAGAAATACAATAACATGAAAAGATAAATAGGAGTACGACAAAAAGAATAATTGGGTAAAATTTTATGGTTTAAATGGAAACTCATGCCTTAATTATGACACATGCATGCTAAAAAGGGTAATGATGACCTCAAAGGTGGCTTTGTACATTTGAATTAATCCTAACAGACTTGAATGACCTCCACCCTAACTCCTCCAATCATGAAATGACACTTTGCATTGATTTTGACAATACAGGCAGGAAAATATTTTTTCGTAGCATATCTATTTTAACTTTTGACCGTTTCACTACAAAACTATTAGGCAGTTCCGTAGGGAAAATTGTTATTTCACAGTATAAAATGCTACGAAAAGAGGTAAAACTGGCTTAAGTGTCCTTTTACAATTTAAACACTTGGGAAATGAAAACTAACACCTTATGATGACTGATGGGACATGACATGACCTAAATGGAGGTGTCCTTGAACCTTAGGATAGGCTAAACATGTAAAATATGAAATTTTCCTATACCAATCTTGAAAAGGATTAAGTAGACCTTATCCTTTTGAGGAGTGAACTATATGACCATGTCAAGTAATTTTTCAAAAAAATATGAGTGATAACAGATTGTATGCCAAATTTACGACCCTGAGAAATTGATGTACCAATTTACCCCAATTGGGCTCATAGTGTGGTGTTTCATCTACTAGGGTTAGGTTTTTGGATGTTTATGGTTTTACATTGTTTCTCAATAATAAATAGCCCTTCAAGCCTCATTTTAATACAGTTTGGAGGCCTATAGCCACCACATCTCTTCTCATAGATAAGCTACCAGTGCACTAGCTATTCTATTTACATTACGTCTGTAAGCATATTTTCGTTCTGATATTAATGAAATGAAGTTTTATTTCCATTGCATCTCTTTGTTTATGTGTATTTATGTATTTTATTTCACTCCTGCATAACTATGGATCAACAGTACGAGAGCAGTCTACTTTTTCTCGAATCTTCTTTGCGTCCCCTCAACGAGGTCAGGGTATAAGGAGTTAGGGCTCGATCGGGTTGAACCTTTGCAAGATTAGCCTCACAAACCCTGATGGCCACCCATGGGGATGAAAAGAAAGACAAGGGAGCAATAGATCCTATCAAAATATTGCTTGAGTAATCCCTCGAGAAACAAATAAATATGATTATGGATAACTTTGCCGAGATCCTTCAACGAATGCCCACCAACGGCACATATGCATCTAGCAGTCACTCTAGAGGAACAAATACTTTTAAGGTACAATTAAACTTTAACATTCCCATATTTGAGGGAAAAATAGATGAATATGTCATAGATATATGTTTGAATATATTAGAATTAGGATATTTCTTGCTTCACAACTTTTCCAACTGGGAAAATATTAATTTTTCACTCCTCAAAGTCACCACCCATGTCAAGGAGTGGTGGGAAACCTATTGTGAGCAAAATGGTGAGAGGGAACCGTCTTTATTTTTGGCCGCACCCACTTGGGATTCTTTCTAAGACGCCATAAATGAACAATATTACCCATGGAGAGCTATGAGGACCAGTACATACGATGAACTGCATTGTGGCAACAATGGGATCAATATCTGCATGAGATGATGAATTTGTTCCATACACTGCCCACAAAATTGGGTATCAAATATTCATAGAAACATTTGGTACCGAAGTACCAAAGTTTCCTGCACAGATAAATTCAAGAGTAAATGGATTTCCTCAACATCTCCTCGCTTGGTGTAGCATACTGGTACGCTGCTAATATTGAAAAGAATTTTAATTCGAAGGATCCAGACTTTGGATCTATGAATCAGATGCATGGGAAAGGTGCCCCAAAACCACAGAACAAAAGACATATCTAAGGCAAGGTGACCCAAGATAACCCACCAAGAAAATAACAACACCGCGAAGCCAAAGAAGGACATGGGAAAGTGGTACGAGTTCCATAAGAGCTCCACTCGCAACACAACTGAGTATCAAGCCAAGAAGTCACTCGTGGTCAAGTTGAAGGCTTCTGAATTAGATGCATATTGCGACTCTGAATCAGAACCCGACAAGGGGAATTAAAAAAGGAAGAATATTATTGATGTGGAGCCTAACGCCACCATTGCTACCATGAATATCTAAAAGGAGGAACCAAAAGATCTAGAGGAGGGGGAGTGCATCTTCCATTCCCATATGTTGGTAAAGGGTTCCCCGCTCTAGTTGATTGTCGACATTGTAATCCAAAATGACCTCATTTCAGCAGAGGTCATGAAGTGGCTGGGCTTTCCAATCATAGCACACCCACAACCGTACACCATCGTGTGGCATCACCAAGCATGGGATCTCAACATCACCCAACAATGTCACCTTATCTACAACATTAAGCCCTTCAAAGATGAGGTATTATGTGGCATTTCTCCTCTTGATGATTGTGAGGTATTATTAGGCCAACCATACTTGTGGAAGTGACATGATGTGTATGAGTCCCAACCTCGCCCTGTTATTTTTACTTTGGGCAATGAGATGTACAGGATAGTAGAGGTAGCACCACCTACCACCATCTCTTTGGTTACTGAAAAACAATGCAGTAAGCTCATTTCCAAAACTGAAAAAATTGTTTTCCTTATGATCCCCCCTCAGGGCAAGAAGAATATTATGGTCAGGACCTCCAAACAGGGCTCCTCTGCAAGACAGCAACAAATGGACAAGGTTTTGGATGAGTGTGAGGACATCTTCACCTCACCTGTACGGGTGCCTCTGCACTGTCATGTCAATCCATTGGGGTAATTTTGAGGTCTAAAATGGGCCTCCAAAGGAAATTATAAAATAATAGTGGAAATAATAAAATAATATTTGATTACGTCATCATGTTTTGGAGGGATAAAAGAAAAACTACTTTTTCAACTCGTATTTTCAAATTATCTCGCAATTTTTTTACTCAAATTTAGAGCGGGAGTACTCATTGGATGAAAAATTTAATTTCTCATCCAATGAGTACCCATGTTGCATAATTTTGATGGATACTACTACATGAAAAATTAGAAATACACGAAAAATGTGATTACAATCACGTTTTTTCATGTATTTCTCATTTTACGTGTTGAAAGTCCCATTAAAAGTATGCAACATGGGGTACTCCTTGGATGAGGAATTAAATTTTGTATCCAACGAGTACTCTTGCTCGAAATTTGACAAGAAAATTTGGAAGATAAGCTTAACATACGAGTTGAAAAAGTAGTTTTCTTATTTTATTATTTTGTAATCCTTTTACCCTTTTACTTAAAAAATGGTGAATCATCCCCCATGGTTGACATCATCATATTAAATCTTATTGGTTCTTATAAAGTTTATTTTGGTTGTACATTTTTCTTAGGAGGCCCATTTTATACCTTTTTAGTGTCACGTGATTTGGCTGATTAGCAAGCCAAATGACAGTGTAACATCAAACCAATCTTTGGAGCCCATGGACATAGCCTTCCTGGACTCAGAGAGGGCTCTCTCTATTTGTGTAAGGGATATCTGTGTGTTTGCTTATTGTGTTCTTGATTTTAGGCTAGTTATGAAGTATGTTTTTTGGTTTTGGTTTTTAGGTTGTGAGGGATGAACCGATCAAAGACATAAGATAGGTAAAAAAGATGTTAGATCAACTGGGCTATGGGGTCGAAAAGGTCAAGAAATCTTTCAGATGGTGATACAAGGTTTTGTAAAGGGCCAATTTGAGCAAGGTAAAATGGATCTTTGGGTAAAATGGAGTGAGATGGACATTAAAATTGTGAAGAAAAAAGGATTTAAAACGTAACTAGTTTAATACCTGACATAAAAATGGTAGGGCAAACCATTAATCATGAGAAATGTAACTGTAAACTGATCAATGCATAGAAATAAACATTCAAGCCATCCATAGAGATATATGACTCTCTAACTTTAGGAAATGGCTATCAGACTTTGGGGAAATACACTTAAGACAAACAAACAACTCAAATTACTATGAAATAACACCTAAACATAGTATTTCAAGCTATTGGGCACTTTGAAGCAAGATTGCATAGTTTTTGGCAAATGGCAAGATCAGTACAAGACCTCCTTGGTTCAATAAATGACAATCTAATCAATCAAAGAGAGGTTTCAGAGGTGGAGCTATGACTAGCCCTAAGTAAGTAGGGCATACCGTGAATCATACTTAGCATTCATAAATCCATAAATAAAACAAACAAACAATATTCTTCAGTTATCAAAGAGCAATCAAGGATTCTTTAATATGACTAAGAATGAAGAAAACATAGAAGCTATAAAGAAACAGGAAATTTGAGGTGCCTCCAAGGGCATGTATCAAATCTATTCTCTACTATCTTATAGCAAGCAAGAACATGGAATTATGAATGAAAACTAAGAAACAAAACAGAGAGAGATACACTATACCATTCTACCAAGTCATGGAATCCAACAACAGTCCTCTTTCATCATCCAAAAGCACTCAAGAAACTCTTCAAATACATGAGACAAGTGTTTCTTCCAAATCTTTTATAACCATATATTGCTTATATTCATCAAGTTCAGCCTTGTTTACAATGAATTATCTTGGAATATATAGGCCAAGATGAGGGAAAACCTCCTAGTGCAACTTGCAATCTCATTGACCCATCAAAAATATCTAATTTTGTCCTTGAGGCTTTGCAAAGCCCAAGGCACAAAATATCTAATAAAATATCTCAAAAAATGCTAAAAAAGGAAAATATATTGACTTTTCATAACTAATCATGCCCAAAAATAGCTAAACGCACATGAGCAAAAGTCACTTTAGAAAGGTATATTTTTTACAAAAGTACTTAAGAAATATATCAGCAAAAAGTCCTCTGTCTTGCCAGCAACTTTTGGAGGCCTTCCCTATGTCAAAATGAGGCCTGTGATGGCTCGTTGGAAAGATCTGAATGTATTTTTTTCTTAAAATACTTATTTTTCTCCAAACTGATCATTGGAAGTCTGTTAAAAGCCGACCTGTGTGTAGAAACCCAAAAAATATACTTTGCTGATAAACGGGGCAGAGTGTGGAAAAAGTGAGTGTTTTTCGCCATTTTGGGGGAGAAAATCATCTTCAATTGATCTGAAAATTGCTTAGTAGATGCCCCTAATATTATGGCATCCAATGATACCATTTTCATGCTTTGAGGATGTCACAACAGAAATGGCGATGCCCATGATTTTTAGCAAAAAGCCCAAAAATGACAAAAAACCAAAACCTGTTGAATTTCACCCGATTTTGGTGAGCAAGTCCCTCAAGGCTTTTTAGAAACATGTCTAGAAGATCAGGCCAAAATTCAAAGCCTAGAGGTGTCTTTCTCCTTTTTTCTCACCGGGTTCCCTCTTTGGGCAGTTTTGAGCTTTTCTTGGTTTTCTTCCTTGTTGTTTGGCATTTTGGCTTTGGTGAAGAAGTCATGGCCCCTTGCCTAGGAGAGGCAGCTACCACATGCTTTGGAGAATGCCCTCCATGCTCTATGTTTTGTGTTTTCTTGCCCTCAACATGGCTTGCTTGAGGGTTGTCTTGTCTATCCTTGTCACTGCTTTATTGCCCATCACTTTGCTTCTTCATTATCACTGCTATGTTTAGACTCTTTGCCTTGTTCCTCATAATCACTAAAGTAATCTCTTCAGTATTGTGTTTGAGCCAAGAGGTCTTTAACAATACATGTTTGTGGTTTTTGAAGGGAAGTATCCTTGTGTTCTTGGCACCAAAAACCTCTTTCCCTCAATCACTATTTTCATCCTTGCTTCAGCCAATAATTTTCTTTCAACACTCACAGCAAGAAGATCTCTATAATTTTGACAAAAATCCCTATCTCCAATCAATGTCTCTCTCTATGGTTTCAGATGATTAAAGTAGCTTTGAAATCAATGTTTTAACTCCCTTGCAAACTGATTTAAAGACCTCAACCTAAGTCTGCTTTTCTCTTAGAGACTAGGTGTGTTCTAAGTCATTTATATCATAGCAAAGATTTTCAAATTAGCTCCTAAAACATCCTCCCTGGCACTACATTATCCTTCACTATTCAAAGAAAAAGTCCGTCCTTCAAACTTGCAAAGCCCTCATCATCTATCATTGTTTTGTGAAAGGTAAACAAGACTTGTATCAAACTAATACAACCTTTTGTAAAATCACTGTGTTAATCCTTGAAACTCATAGCAGGAACACTTTTTGATTTGGCAAACAAAGTGTGTTTTGGGAATCTCCTATTGACATTTATCCTCAAAATGATTTAAAATATTTTCGAAAAAATCTGTGTCTTTGATTATGGAGGTTGCACACATTCTTCAACGTCTCATAACACAAGGCCTTTGTAACCTAAAAACAGTTCTGTGAGACTTTCACCAAGGCTATATCATTTTGAAGAACTTTCAAACAAACCTTACACACATTTTTTGTCAATAAGCACTCTTGTATCGACTGATTTTATGAGGTGAATAGGTCCCAGAAAATCTATTTTGGTCTTTTACTTGCTTCGGAAAAATATTATGTCATGATAACTGTGCAAGTTTTTATGCTTATGATGAAAAAGGATAATGACACATTTCTATTTGCAGCCTTCGAAACCATATTGCAACCTTCTTGTTGATGAGTTTTAAGGACGTCTCATTAGATTGATCTTATATGTGTTCATGATTGAGGTCTTTAAGACATGGTAGGACCTTCTGCTCTTTTAATAGATCATTTTTAAGGAGTAGATGTGTTGCTGCACAGGCGCGCCACGCTGCTTAGAAAAATACACTGAAAAAACCTACAGACGCGCTGCGCAATTTTCAAACGCGCCAGGCACTTTTGAAGCCCGTTTTGGACGCCTTCCCGGTGTCGGAATTGGGCCCAAGATGGCTCGTTGGAAAGCTATGGAAGTCTAATTTCCAAATATTCTTGATTTTTTCAGTTTGTGTCCATTTGGGTGTTCAAAAATTGATTTTCCCAACACTAGTAAAAAATGGTGAATCCTGGGGTAGAAATACATAGTGTTGTTTGCAGGCTACTTTTGCATGCCTTCCTATTGTCGGAATTTTTCCCGAGATGGCTCTTTGGAAAGATATGGAAGTCTACTTTCCAAACATGCTTGATTTTTTTAATTTGGTATCCATTTGGTTGTTTAAAAATTGACTGTCCCAATACTGGTCAAAATGGTGAATTCTGGTGCAGAAATTCTCCTGTGACATCTGTATTTTTTGGAGGAAATCCTTTGTAAACATAAGAAATAGAGACCTTCAGCACCCTTATGCCACTGTATGGTTTCTATGTGGAAGAGGTTTTCAACACAATGAATTTTAATTTGTATTAACCATTGTTTTTCAACTGTTCTTACCAATAAAAACCCTTTCAAACACAATCTTATATATTTGCCATGCATCAGTTGTTCATTCTTTTGGAGAAATATTGTAAACAATTTTTTGAAGTCACTTAAGACACCTGTTAGCTCTCTGCTCTTTGAATGAGGTTACATCCCTGATCTATATTTGGAGGGAGGCTTTCATATACACAATGTCATGGGCCTTTTAACACCAGTGTATTGTCCTTCTGTCTGTAACATAAAAAGGTCTTCAACTTAACACCTCTCATTAACTTACCACTTCTTCTTTGTCAAAATGTCTAGGGTCTTCTGGATGCAACATAGGTTTCAGCCACCTCACTATAGCTGTGTGCTCTTTTGAATTGACACTTTCACAATTGCTACAAACTTTTATTCCATATCTTCTCCATCCTCCTTTGAGCTTTTCTCCAGCACATATTTTTCAAGCCAGAAATCATGCACTTCTCTATCATCTGGATCTGGTTCTAAAACTTCTTGTTCCAGATCAATGCTTGCATATTTTTTATTAACTCTTTCTTTAGAACAATCATCTAGGTTAGGTTCATATTTAGTTTGTATTTGTCAGTGAAATGGACCTGACAACAAGGGCTGTAAAATTCTCTCCAGTAAATATAAATCAAAACTTTGCAAAGGGCTTATGTGTGCCAACTTTTATGGAATTCTCATCTCCATCTAGAATGTATAGAAGCTCTGACCCAGGTTTTTTAGGGTGATTTTGAGGAATTCTAGATATTGCTGTTAGCCATACTGAAAGCTAAAGGAAACCACAGATTTTGAAGATAATGAAAGGACCAAAGACTCCTATCTGTGCCATTATAATGGGTGAAAAAATTGAGCTCATAACACTGCCAAGATGAAATCCAGCCACCAAAAACCCACTGCTCTTGGTTGTTCATTACGGGGAAACCACCTTGAACCATGCTTTTCATGCATGGCATAACTAAACCTTATGAAATTTGGATAGATCATTTCAAGGAGTAGCTATGGTTTTTTTCTTGATTTAGTCAATAAGGGAAATCATCACAAAAACTACTATTGCAGCTCTTTTCGATGAAACTTTAGACCTATCATGAGGCCTTCTCTTATTATCTGTTGATGGAGGTCTTTATAGACAAGAATAAAAGGTTTCTTCAATACTATAATAGCACTTCTTTGCTTATGATGTAATACCATAATTCAGCTTATAAACTTTCAATTGTTCCCACTGATTTTCAAATTTGACTTTCCAAGTGAAAACTTTCTTAAACATAATCCGAACCTACTGATGCATTTTTTGTGTTATCCCTTGGAAGGAGGTGGCCTACAATAGCTCTGAGATCACTTAAAACACCTTGACCCTCTTCTTCTTTAAATGAGGTTACATCTATGTTCCTAAACCATCTGCTCTTATATTTGATGAGGTTTTCAGCATGTCACCCAACCATCTGCTCTCTATTGGAGGAGGTTTTCAGCATGTCACCGAACCATTTTCTCTTGCTTGGAGGAGGTGAACATAGTTATGAAATTTCATCCATTTTCTAAACTGTGTCATCTTTCTTTGCCACACATGTCTCTGCTTGGTATATCAGAATAGGTAATAAAGTGAAATTTTGACAATCTGCTATATGAGGCATATTTTGAGATATGTATCCTTTGTTGAATATCTTTGTGAACCTTTTAAACCAAAAACCACATGACATATATTTGTAAATTATTTTCTTGCTAGTCATCATTTACTAACCTTTTTTTTTTACTGTGTTTGCAGAGGTACATTGGATTTTCTCTTTGACTAGTGTTCTTATCCCAGGCTTGAGGCAGCATAAGAAGCAGTTGTCTTCTTATGTACTATGATGATATCCTCGGGAAAAATTATGCAGCATTACCTCTAGAAGACACATTGAAACACTGCAAATCAAACTTAGATCAGTTTGGCTTTTGAAACAATGTACTCCTACTTTATTTTCATTGCAGCTCTCCACCTGCTGATGGCAAATTTCTTCAACATGAGAGACTTATTTGGACTTGTTTCCCTGCTGTTGTTTGGCTACTGTTTGTCATCCAATTCGCACCATGCAGAGATTAAAAAAATATGAATTTGAACCTTTGAAAGCTCCTTTTGTGTCTTATGGAGAATTTTCCCAATCTTAAGGATATTCTTTTAGACTGTGCACATGCTCATCTCTTTCTGTATTAGATCATTGTAGAATTTCTTCCAGACTGAGACAACAAGACCTCTTAGTGGTGCGACCTAGGGGTATATCAAGGTTTGTTTTTTGTAGATTAATCGCTAATTCAGGCTGGTTTTTACTGAACAAATAATTTTGGCTCAGGATATTTTTGTCGAGGAAGGGATTTTGTAAAGTGCCACTACCTAACTTAGGGGAAAATTTCATTGAATCTGATTGTGTTTGACAAGAATATCAAGGATAGGAAGGGAGACACTTTGTCAAATATTGGACAGTGAGTTTCATGAGAACCAAGGGATATTTTGCTGAAACAAAACATGAATTTGAAAACTGAAGATTACTCTGATCATAGGATGACAGGAAGGGCTAGGAAGGCAAAAATTTGTTTGGGGGTTTTCTAAATGAAAAATTGACATATGGATATTAGCTTCTAGAAAAGTCAGCTACGAATCTAGTCATCAACAACAGGTGAAAAATACTGATGACTAATAGTGGCTCCATTTGGGGAGGGCAGCTACTTTTCAGGAGGTGTCAAGAATTGCAGATCTTTGGCTTATGAAGACCAGTGCCTTATCCATTTGCGCAAATTTCATTCTTTCTTGATGCCATTTCTGAAAATTGATAGCATGATTAGCCTCAAAAACATCTCTACCTACCCAGCTATGTTTCCTAACATTTTTCTTCTTTAGGTGAATTTTGACTAGCAACCTTTTGACATGATATTTTTCAGAATAGAAAATATCTAATGCTACACTTATATCTTCTAGGAGTTCAGATTAAACTGATGAACTCATTTGTTTCTCTACCCATCCTAGATTGACTGTCAATATTAAGCTGTTTGACAGGATTTTATTCACTATTATAGAACATGAAATTGAAAAAAGACCAAATCAGGATTAAACAGTCTGATTTGTCATGTACTTGTGGCATGAAAGACAAGCTGTGCACAAATATTATTTTGCATGAAAATGAAATTTAGAAAAATCAAGGCTAGGATACACAGTTTGTTTTTCATCCCTGTTTTCCTCTTTGGTTCTGTTTTGATCATGTGGAACCAGTATCTTTTCCTAATCTATTTTCTTCGAAAAGTCAAGCTTAGACAATTTGACTATCACTTCTCTCACTAACTTATCAGCAAATAAATTTAAAACATGTTTAGTTATGATTAGGCTAGATAATTGAACAAGACTTTTGAACACTAGTAGCAGCATTTAGACTTCCTCGCTTTCAGCATGAATATTTTTGGCTATGGGGTTGTACCATTGCTTTTAGAAACCACCCTCTTATTCTAATTTTTACTGTTTTTGTATTTTCTTCTTTTTCACTTTTTCTTCAAACAATCTAGAACTGAAAAGATGCTCACAAGGTTGAGCTTATTTTCCACTGTTGTTTATCTATCCTAATCTAATCTATACACAATAGAAATTTATTTGGTGAACTCTCTTTTCCAATGTAACTAGTCAAGTAGATGATTACATGGGTGAGTCTGGTTTAGTTCTTTCATGATGCTGAAGTAATGAAAAGGCCACTTCCATTTGGCTTGTTTTCGAATAGTAGTGCTTAATTTTTTTCTCATTCTTGGTAGAAAATTTTTCATGATAGAACCCACTACTCCTTCAGATTTCTGAAGGAAAACAACAAATGGATCTTGGAATAATACTTGATCTAGAGGATTTGATATATAGGCTTCATTCAAGACTACTCTTTCTTCCACTTGGCTATATTTGGGACTCTCCTGGTAAAGCAATTCTTCCCCTTGCTCATGATCACTTGAACTGTCAGACTCATCATATATTGCAATGTAGTTTTCTTTCCAAGATGATGTGCTCTGATTAAGTGGACTGAAAACTGTGTGAAGGTCATCATGTTGATGAGCAGGGATACACCTTGACAGTAAATCATCTTGAAAGGATAGTGTGACAACTATCATGTGTTTACCAACCTCTATTTCTTCATCTGCAATTTGTAAGTCAATAGAAATTGGTGGCTGCAAATCTGGAGTTAAGGAAGATTCCATGTCCAAAATTATTTCCTCAACCATTTTAGGAAAAGGCTTCTCATTTACAAGATGCTCGAGAATTTCATCATCCTCCTCAACCTCATCATCAAAGCTGAAACACTGTTGATTTCCAATTATGTGAATGTTATTTCTGATGGACTGAAGTGAAGTAGAGAAAAGATTCAGAGACTCTTCACTTACTTCTAGACTCTGAGGGCTCTCCTCATCAGTGTCATAGGTGACCTGTATTGGTTGCTTAATTTTTTTAACCTGATGATAATGAACTTCGTCCCACAAATCAATTGTTGATTGCTCTGCAAGGTTAGATTATGTTTGGATATCATAATCATCAACACATTGATCAAACTTTGGAGAATCATTAATATAAGTAATGTCAGCAACCATGCATATCGGACTATCATATTTCTTTTCTTCAAATTGATTTACAAATCTATTTTTTGACTTATGATATGCAAGATTAACAGGAGAAAGATCAGAAAAGTTTTGGTTATATGAAGTTTCAGAGGTTTTCTGCATGTTTATAAGTTGATCTATTTCCTCTTCAGTTAAAAAGGGAGGCATTTTCATTTCTCTTCGGATATAACTACAATAATCCTCTTTCTCTTGGGAAATCTGATTTGAAGGATGAATGTATTTTTGGACTTCACTTATGAGAGATGATGAGTCGTCACTTATGCCTTTAGAGAGATCATGTGGGTTCTCTTTCATTTCTTGCTTGTTTTCATCTTCAAACAATTCTTTGTGATGTTGAGGATAGTTAGCATGTAATTCATGAGATTTTTCTGATAGATTTTCAGGAAGCCAATTTTATTTTATGAACTCAAATGACACGTAGCATAAAGGTAGAGATCCTATAGGTTTTGATTTATCATCTATTTCAGATCTGAATTCATCCTCACTCAACTCTTCTTGATGTTTGGGATAATAAACATGGGATTCATGAGTTTCCTCTGATGGATTCTTAGGAAAACAATTTGCTTTTATGAACTCAAATGACTCCCAACATAAAGGTAGAGATCCTATAGGTTTTGATTTATCTTCTATCTCAGATTTGAATTCCTCCTCAATCAACTTTCCTTGATTTAGGTGAGAGTTAACTTGAGCAGGGGTTTCCTGTGTTGGAAATATTGTCATTGATGGCAAAGGAAGTGGCAAAGGAATTGACATCTGAAACAGTAACTAGGAATAGAGAAAAGAAACAAAGCAGGGGACAAAGGTCAGCAGAAAAGAATAGAGAAAGAGTGCATCTACAGAGAGCAGTATCAGTCAAGGAGCAAATTAAATTTAGTAGGAAGGATATTTGTGTCCCTATGAAATTAATTCATGTATGAACATATGTATGCATCCTGATGGACGATAATTGAAATCCGTAAGAAACCCTATGAGGGGATTAATGGTGCTCTGTATGTAGGTTGAGGAACCGATGCTAATACAGTCGACTGTGTATCCCAAACTGGTAGACAGTGGAGTTATATACAGTCGTTGAATATAAGACTGAAGGTAAATTGGGATCAATGTTGGGGATTGATCTCAGAACGGTCTGTGCCTTTATTTAATTGAGCAAGTGTAATATATGAACGTGTTCTTGATGAAGGAATTGTGAATTCTTGCAACCAACATGGAACTCGGTGACTCGGACTTTCATTGGAACAACTCTTCGAAATTACGAAAAATCTGAAAGGATTTCATCGGAGCTGTATAACAGTAATCGTGGTTATATGAACTGATAACACGGAGGAAGAAAAACTAAAACAAAGTTATAATTTCGTGAAGAAATGTAGCAATGACGGAATAAAGATGGACGGAACCTTGAGCAAAGGGTGGAACCATGAAGGAGGAACAGTACAAGCGGTTTCTAGTTTTCATCGCACCACTTTCGATGGGCAAGCGGTATTCAAGAGGTTGGGAGCGATTCCATAGAACGGGTGACACACATCCCTATACGACTCCACAAAACTGCTTGTCACTACGCGCCATCGCACGTTATTGTTCGACCCAGGATGCCCAGTGATATTGTTGAGCACCGTCGATCTGGAGGGAAGCCATCGGACGATGGTCGTATGAGGAAGATTCGCGAAGGTTAACCAAAGTACGGCAGCCATCGCACGTTATTGTTCGCGCATCTTCGCCGAGAGATATCCATCTGATCAAATGAGGAGGTGCGACACAATAACAACCATCGGATGGAAACGATCATTAGCGATGGGCCCAGTTTTAAATTATATTGATTAAGCCGTCGATTATGTATGTGGGGCTGGAACCAAAGGTCTATTTAAAATCCATTTGATAAAAGTGCTGGTTGTTAATATAAATTTCTATCATATTTTTAATTGCCAAAGGTTGTGAATAATATTTATTTATTTATCAAATTCCACGAATTTGATAAATAAAATTCCAATAAAAGAAAGAAAACCATCAGTGACACGTTAATGTTTCTTAACTGTGGCTATAGTGTTATTTGGCGGAGATAAATATTACCTTTGGGATGATTCGTGCATGGATGAATGAAGATTGTGATTTCAATTTGGATTAGTTCGAATTTTAATATGAATACCATTAGCAGTTGAGTGGTTTTCTACTCATGGTATTAATAAAGGCAAAGCTATATAAGGAGAAGTCAATTATGGTTCATTGTGTGCGCATCTAGAAGGGTTGTTAATAAATAAATACCGTTAAGAGATATCTGCATATATGATGCACCTATGGATATGATCTAGAAATGATGAATCTCTACGACGATCAGCAAAAAGAAATGATGAAGACCTAATGGAAGTTTGATGAAGAAATTGAAGAAATCTGGTGGATCTGAGGTTTGAAGCCTTCTGTATGAAAGTGGAAGTATTCTGCCAGTAAAAGCCGGTGTTAAAATCAGGGGGTTGGAGCTCCCTTCCAGTAGTGGATGGAGGACGAGAAAAGGTTGTAGCCTTTACTGCGGTGGGTGCCTGCGTGATGGTATAAGTGCAGCGCCAGCATAAATTGTAAGAAGTTTTCTTTATAATAAATATTGAAGACCGAGATAACAACGAAGGTGGTTTTCTCCCGAATTGGGTTTCCACCTTTAAATACTCGGTGTTCATATGTGTTGCTTATGTTTGATGGTTTGTTCTATTATTTATTTTCATGCTTACTACTTACTAAACATCTGATAAATGAATGATGAAATGATCTAAGTAAAGACATAATAAGATCTCTGGACATACAAGTTGGATTCGAGTAATGTAGCATATGCTTTTAAGAGAAAGGAAAATCTAAAAAAGTGTTTCGATCAGCTCTAAATACTCGATTCACCTCCCCCCCTCTCGAGTATTTTTCCAACAATTGGTATCGAGCGGGTCCTTACGAAAGAGCTTAGCCGCTAGAAGGAAGATCAAGCAAGATGAGAAATCAAGATGGAACAACATCTATCAGGCCTCCGCTCTTTAACGAAAACAATTTAATCTTCTGAAAAACAAGGATGAGATCCTATCTTTAGTCTCTGGGAGCAGATGTATGGGAAATTGTTTAAGGGGGATATCAATATCCAGCTGCAGTACCAATAGATTCGACGGAAAGAAAGAATTATGAAACCAATGCAAAGGTGGTCAATGCTCTATTGGGAATTCTAACTAAATCATAATTTGTCAAAGTCATGCAGTTGAATACAGCAAAGGCAATATGGGACAAAATCATTCTAAGTTATGAAGGTGATGCAAAGGTAAAAAGTGCTAAACTCCAAACTCTCAGAATTCAATATGAGAATCTAAAGATGGATAGAGAGGAGAGCATTGCAAATTTATTTTTATGTCTTGATGATATTGTAAATCATATGAGAAATGCTGGGAGAAACAATAACCGAATCTACTTCGGTTGAGAAAATTTTAAGATCACTAACGGAAAAATTTGAGTCAAAATTTTTCTGCTCTTGAAGAAAAGTAGGATCTTCAAAATCTTACTGTGGTGCAACTTCATCGCATACTAACCGCATATGAAATGAGAAGAGGAGGACCATCTGAAGTCAAAGAAGTAGTCTTTAGAACTTCTACAAAAGGGAAGGAAGTACAAAAAACGAAGGATCGGGGATATATCTCGGAAGAATATGAGATAAACTTTGTAAAGAAACTTCAACTTGGCACAGGGACGGTTCGAGAGGTAAGTTTCCTTTCAAATGTTTTGATTGTGGAAGAGTTGGTCATTATGCTGCTAAGTTTCATCATAAAGAAACAAATTAAAAAGGGGAAGGAAGTAGCAAGAAGGAATAAGAATCGTTTTAGCACTAGAAAAAAATTACTATACTCATGAAGACAGTGATGGGTTATCTGATAGTGAGGAAGAATGTGAACAAGATCTTAGACTTCTCATGGAATTTGAAAAAGAATCTAGAGAAGAAAATGATACTTTTGTGGATGCTATAGAAGAAAATGATTTTCTTGATGAAAACAATAAACTCAAAATTTGCTTAGAAGAGAGTAAAATAACCATAGAAACTATGAAAAATCAGCTTGAAGAAAAAGAGAAACACAATGAGAAATTACAGTGTGAAGTAGTAAGTCTAAGAAAAGAACTTGAGAAAGTAAAGACTACGAATCTTAGATTTTCTAAAGGATCCGAAACCTTAGATGAGATTATCAAGGTACAACGTTCTCCCCTTATAAAGACAGGTCTTGGATATATCTGAGATTCTTCTCAGGCTTCAACACCAAATTATCTAAAAGCAACTACAGCTAGTATACAACATGCTGCCACTCAGCAAGGGAATAAATAATCTTTATAGGTAAAGCATGATCATCTCAATTCAAAGAAAACTAACAGGAATATATTTCAAAGAAACACCAATCAACAAGTAAATTCAAGTAGGAGATTTCATGATCACAAAAATTTCTTCTTCAATGGACAATGTTTCTCATGTCACAATTTTGGTCATAAACCTGTTCAATGTGTAGCATATAAAACCATCATGACAAGAGAAGCAAGAAAGAAAAGGATTGATATTTAAACAAAGAAGAATACCTATAACAAATTTTCTCCTCTTCAAAATGAAGTTGAATGTGCTTATTGCAATAACTTTGGCCATGAAGAATTTGAATGCAGGAGCAAAGTTTAGCCAAAAGAACATGTTCCTTCAAGCTCCAAAGTATGGAAAAAGAAGGAATTACAGGTTGAAAATTGTGGCATAGCGTTATTTGCAGAAGACGAAGAAAACCAATGGTACATTGATAGTGGATGCTCAAGACACATGACAGGTGACAAAAAACAAACTTCTTGCATATAGTGCTCTAGAAAAAGAAAAGAATGTTACATTTGGAAATGATACTTCTGTGGTCATTAAGGGAAAAGGGTCTATTTTTATAAAAGAAAAGGTGAAAGCTAATGAAGTCATGTATGTGGATGGATTAAAGAATAACTTGTTAAGTGTAAGTCAAATGTGTGATCAAGGAACCGAAGTTGTCTTTAGCTCAAAAGAATGTGTGGTACATGATCTTGATACAGGTAAAACAATTATAAAAGGAAAAAGAACTCCAAGCAACCTGTATGTATTAAAAAACTGCAAAGAACAATGTTACTAGAGTAAATATTTAGAAAAATGGCTATGGCATAGAAGGTTGGGGCATATGAGCTTCTCTCAAATCAACAAATCAAGAAGACTTAAAGTTGTTCGTGATCTTCCCAATATTACTCTACCTGAAAATATCATATGCAAATCTTGCCAATTCGGTAAGCAAACCAGAGTACAACTTAATGCCAAGGAAGGATCATCAAGTAAGCCTCTTGAACTCATTCATACTCGACATATGTGGACTCGTGAAGAAAAAGTCACCACGAGGTGAACAATACTATATCTTATTTATTGATGATTTCTCTAGAATGTGTTGGATTGAGGCCGCTTAAACACAAAGATGAAGCATTTGAGAAATTTCAGATCTTCAAAGAACTAGTTGAGAATGAATTAGATCTAAAAATTAAGTGCCTCAGATCTGATTGAGGAGGAGAATATACATCAGATGAATTCCTTGAATTTTATGAACGACATGGCATAAAAAGACAGTTCTCTATAGTTTGGCACTCCACAACAAAATGGTGTTGCGAAAGAATGAGTAGAGCAGTTCAACGATTGCTAGAGCTATGCTTGATGATTCTAGAACACCCGACACATTTTGGGGAGAAGCGACACATATAGAAGTAAACATTCTCAACAAGGCACATGTTTCATGTAAATAGTTATAAAACTCCATATGAACTACGGTATGGTAATCCTCCCACTCGTAAATAATTTTAGAATTTTTGGGAAGCAAATGCTTTATCAAGAATAATGATGAAAAAAATTGGCAAGTTTGAACCGGAGCAGATGAAGGAATACTTCTTGGTTACTCCTCTAGGAGTAGAGAATATAAATGTTACAATAAAAGACTTGAGAAGATTGTTGAATGTATTGATGTTGTTATTGATGAGTCTCCTATGACTCCAAAAAGAAGAAAAACAAACAACATATGAAGATGATGATGACATATATCCTTCTACATCAAATAGGAATGATATAGACGAGTGAACCCAATGAAGAACCCGAAGATGATTTATCCGAAAAAGCTTCAGTCCCGAGATATGTTCAAAAGAATCATCTAGAATCTCAAATCTTGGGAGAAAAAGGGATCGGGTAACAAGAAGGACTCTTGTGGGATCTTTTAGCAATTTGGAATTTCTGTCCACTATTGAACCTCACAATGTCGAGTCAAGCTAGCAAAGATGAATGTTGGATTCAAGCCATGAATGAAGAGCTTGATCAAATTGAAAAGAATCACACTTGGGAATTAGTACCAAGACCTCATGACAAAAATGTCATTCGAACTAAATGGATATTCAAAAACAAGTTAAATGAGAATGGGGATGTTATAAGAAATAAAGCTAGAGTTGTTTGCAAGGGGTATGCTCAACAAGAAGGTATAGAATTTGAAGAAACTTTTTGCTCTTGTAGCCGGACTTGAAGCCATAAGAATGTTTCTTGCTTTTTTCAAGCTTCCAACAAATCAAATTTTTATCAAATGGATGTTAAATATGCTTTTCTCAATGGTGATCTAGAAGAAGAAGTTTATATAGAACAACCGTAAGGATTCATTTTGGGAAATGATGAAAAACTTGTTTGTAGACTTAAAAAGGCTCTATATGGTCTCAAACAAGCTCCAAGGGCATGGTACTATCGTCTTGACAAATATCCTCATGAACAAGGATTTTCAAACGGGAGTCTGCTGATAGCAACTTATACACAAAAACTGAAAATGACAAACTATTTATTGTGGTTGTATATGTTGATGATATCATTTTTGGAAGTAATGAAGAGTCTATGAGTCAGAAATTTTCTTCGATATGCAGCAAGAATTTGAAATGTCTTTACTTGGGGAACTAACATTCTTTCCTGGCCTGCAAGTGCAACAAACAACAGAGGGAATATTCTTATCACAAGCAAAAATACCTCAAGCAAATCCCTGAAGAAGTATGGCATGGAAGATTGCAAACACGTAAGTACACCAATGATAACCAGATGTAATATCAGTTCTAATGATGATTCCCCTACGGGTGAATCAACCGAGATATGATATCTATGATAGGAAGTCTACTTTATCTCACTGGGACAAGACCGGACATTATGCATGCGATTGGGATTGTTGGACGATTCCAAGCTAATCCAAAAAGAGTCTCACCTTCGACTGTGAAAAGAATATTCAAATATCTACAAGGAACTCAAGACTTTGGACTATGGTATCCAAAGAATGCTGATCTTACTCTTCATGCATACACTGATGTAGATTGGGCTGGAAATGTTGATGATCGGAAAAGCACTAGTGGTGGTGCATTCTATATGGGGCCCCGGTTAGTATCTTGGTTTAGCAAGAAGCAAAGCTCTATTTACTTATCTACAGCAGAAGAAGAATATGTGGCTGTCGCATCATGTTGACTCAACTTCTCTGGATGATGCAAACCTTACAAGACTTTCAAATCAAATGTTCACCTCCTATCTCCATTATGTGTGACATAACAAGTGCCATAAGTATCTCAAAGAATCTCGTTATGCATTCCAAGACCAAGCACATTCCCATAAAATATCACTTCTTACGTGAACAAGTGCTTGAACAAAAGGTGAAATTGGAGTATGTTCCCTCCAAAGAACAAGTTGCTGATATATTTACCAAACCTCTACCCAGGGAAGTGTTCGAATATCTCGATGTACAACCAGGGATTAGTCTCCGCCATGCGAGAAGATCGGATCTACTTAAATACAAAAATATTAAATTGGTTGTGAGGTGTCTTTGGGCATCTCTGAATGCACAGGCTAAGGGGGAGCATTGGTCATATGAAAATGATGCATTGTTGACATTTATAAGTCATTTTGTTATATTATATTTGAAGATGCAGCATGATCTCAGGGGGAGCATGGTATTTTCGGTTCAACAGATCTTGATCAACTCTTTTCCATTGATGTCAAAGGGGGAGGAAAATCAACAAAGGGCTTCTATAAGACAATTCGAGGAAGAGTATTGCCATCAATGCCAAAGGGGGATATTGTTGGAAATATTGTCATTGATGGCAAAGGAAGTGGAAAAGGAATTGGAATCTGAAACAGTAACTAGGAATAGAGAAAAGAAACATAGCAGAGGACAAAGGTCAACAGAAAAGAACAGAGAAAGAGTGCATCTACAAAGAGTAGTATCGATCAAGGAGAAAATTAAATTCGAGTGAGGAAGGATATTTGTGTCCCCTGTGGAATTAATTCATGTATGAACATATGTGTGCATCCCTGATGGAGGATAATTGAAATCCGTAAGAAACCCTATGAGGGGATTAATGGTGCTCCGCATGTAGCTCGAGGAACCGATGCTAATACAGTATTGTGTATCCCAAACTGGTAGACGAGTGGAGTTATATACAGTCATTGAATATAAGACTGAAGGTAAATTGGGATCAATGTTGGGGATTGATCTTGGAAGTGTCTGTGCCTTTATTGAATTGAGCAAGTGTAATATATGAACGTGTTCCTGATGAAGGAATTGTAAATTCTTACAACCAACACGGAACTCGGTGACTTGGACTTTCATTGGAACAACTCTTCAAAATTACGAACAATCTGAAAGGATTTCATCAGAGATGTATAACAATAATCGTGGTTATATGAACTGATAACGCGAAGGAAGAAAAATTAACACGAAGTTATACTTTCGTGAAGAAATGTAGTAATGACGGAATAAAGATGGATGGAACCTTGAGCAAAGGGCGGAACCACGAAGGAGGAACGGTACAAGCGGTTTCTGGTTTTCATCGCACTGCTTTCGATAGGCAAGCGGTATTCAAGAGGTTGGGAGCGATTCCATAGAACGGGCGACACGTGTCCCTGTACGACTCCACAAAACCGCTTGTCACTGCGCACCATCGCACATTATTGTTCGACCCAGGATGCCCAGTGATATTGTTGAGCACCGCTGATCACGGAGAGGGCAGCCATCGGATCGGTGGTCGTATGAGGAAGATGCGCGAAGGTTAACCAAAGTACGACGGCCATTGCATGTTATTTTTCACGCGTCTTCACCGAGTGATATCCGTCCGATCAAATGAGGCAGCGCGGCGCGATAACAACCGTCGGATGGAAACGATCATTAGCGATGGCCCCAGTTTTAAATTATATTGATTAAGCCATCGATTATGTATGTGGGGTCGAAACCAAAGGTATATTTAAAATCCATTTGATAAAAGCGCTGGTTGTTAATATGAAGTTCTATCATATATTTAATTGCCAAAGGTTGTGAATAATATTTATTTATTTATCAAATTCCACAAATTTGATAATTAAAATTCCAATAAAAGAAAGAAAACCATCAGCGACACATTAATGTTTCTTAACCGTGGCTATAGTATTATCTGGCAGAGATAAAGATTACCTTTGGGACGATTCGTGCATGGATGAACGAATATTAGGATTTCAATTTGGATTAGTTCGACTTTTAATATGAATACCATTGGTGGTTGAGTGGTTTTCTACTCATGGTATTAATAAAGGCAAAGCTATATAAGGAGAAGTGAATTATGGTTCATTGTGTGTGCGTCTAGAAGGGTTGTTAATAAATAAATCTCTTTAAGAGATATCTGCATATATTATGATGCACCTATGGATATGATCTAGAAATTATGAATCTCTACGATGATCGGCAAAAAGAAATGATGAATACCTGACGAAGTCCGATGAAGAAATTGAAGAAATCTGGTGGATCTGAGGGTTGAAGCCTTCAGGTATGAAAGTGGAAGTATCTCACACGATAAAATTTGGTGTTAAAATCAGGGGGGTTCGAGCTCCCTTCCAGTAGTGGGCGGAGAACGAGAAAAGGTTGTAGCCTTTCGCGAGGGGGTGCACAACGTCTTTGGTATAAGTCTGCACCAACATAAATTGTCAGAAGTTTTCTTTGTAATAAATATTGAAGGTCGAGATAACAGCAGCGGTGGTTTTCTCTAGAATTGGGTTTCCACCTTAAATACTGGTGTTCATATGTGTTTCTTATGTTTGATGGTTTCTTTTGTTATTTCTGTTCATGCTTCTTTCGCTTACTAAACATCCGATAAATGAATGATGTAATGATATAAGTAAAGACATAATAAGATCTCCGGACATACAAGTTGGATTCGGTAATGTAGCATATGGTTTTAAGAGAAAGGAAAACTAAAAAAATTTCACTACGACTCTAAATACCAATTCACTCTTAGTATTTTTCCAACATCACCGAATAACTGCTAAGAGATATTTAGGATGGAAATTTTCTTTTAAAGTCGGAATGATTTAAAGCATAGGGTAGAGAACCCAAAGGTTTTGATTCTTCTTCCATTTTTCAGAATTTGTGATTTCGAAATGGTCGATAGTTTCTTTAGAGCATTCCCTCTATGTTTTTTATTTGCAACTTTCTCATTAGGCACATTTTGTTTATAACTCTTGTCTTGTAATAGTTGACCGTGTTCATCCTCGAGGAAGAAGTGTAGGTTGGTTTGAATAAAGCAGTGTTAACCTTAAACTTTGTGTTTTTTCTCTTTTCTTGTCAAGTAGATGTTCTAGTTTGCTCGAAATCATATGCCAATTTTTCCAACTTTGCCTCACCGAAGATATTAGTCTCTCTTGATTTGCTTTTTATTTCTCTATTATTCTTAGAGTTTGTGCCTCCCTATTTAGTATGTTGAATTCTACATCAACTGCTATCCTTTGCATTTCTTCTAGGGTCAAAGGATCTTTATTTCTTATCTAGAAAAACCATCTCTGGTCAAACAATAAACTCAAGAATTCATGTAATTCCCTTCAAAATTCCTACCGATTTTCCAAATATGTTCACTAAAATAGTGCTCCAAGAGAATAATTTTGATGTTTATTGTCTGACATTATTAAGAGCCATTAATAATTGACATGAACCTATTTTTATCGACGATCTATAAATAGACTTCCCTAATATTCTAAAAACAGTCATCTATTTTTCTGTTTATTTGACCAACCATATAGAAATAACATCCCTAAAACTTATGGAATATGCTCACCATGTCTAAAAAATAGACATACACCTAAAAATATCCTCGTGGGCCCCACTTTATAAAGGCTTATTTCACTGGGCTCATCATCTGCTGAATCTCAAATATTTTTGTCTCGCATGTATCACCATATTTTCAGAGTCTCCTTCCGTACATGTGTTACTGCTGTAATGGTATCCTCGCGTACTCGTATTATTATTGTATAAGTCCTGGCAAGCTTATCCCGCATACGCGATATGTGGATTCATTATCATGTTTTTACCCGGCCTGTGTTTATGTGCCAAAGATGTGGGCTATATTTTTCACTGTTTAATGGATGCATTATTCTTTGTACTTTGTCTTGCCAGCATGTATCACTATGTAAGACTTTTCACACCTAGCCTTACTTCAGATCTTATCTTTATATCAACAGCATGTATGGCACATTCTAAGTTTCTTTGCATGTTGAATTGCACCATTTTTTGTTATCAATCGTTATTATTAGATGACTGTAACCATGCGGGCACTAATTATTAAGAAATTTCACTGTGAAAAATAGAACTGAAGAAACCACCTTGATACTTCTGTTTATGTCTGTGCAGAAACCCCATGAGGAAATATTAACAAATCCAAATTTGTTTGATTTTCCCTAAGGAATAATTAGTTAAACAACAGCTTTAGCACATTCCCTCGTCATATTTAACCCAAAACAAGAAAATTAATTACAATTATTATTTATCTTATTCTTTTCTAGAACATAATTATTTCAAACCTTATTTGGGAAATAATATTCTCTAAATTTGACTAAATCAATTCATTAGCATTTAAATAAATCGTTATTTATTTGATTATTATCAACAACATCTTAAAATGATAAATAAATCATTTATTTATTTATTATTTCATAAATGGTGCTGATTGACCCAAGTCAAATTCTTTCCTCCACCAAATATAATAAAATATCTCCATAAAAGTTGATCTTGATTTGCTAACAATATTTTAATTATTCATCAATATCTAGACTAATTCCAATATTTTGTTATAAATAGAAGCATTTTTCCATTCATTCACTACCTTTTTTGCCTAAAGACTACCCTGATCTATACTTTTGTCCGACTTTGATCCACTATCATTGTCATATTTTTCTATCTTTTCTTCGTGGTGAGCTCCCTTTGAGTTCCATCTTTGTCCTGTTTTCTACACCCTCAAGAGAGAGGAATTTTAGATCTAAAGTGTTGAGACTTACAAGAACCCATCCCATTGAGGAGAACTGGTAATATCCTCTATGTTTTCCTCCCAAAGATGTCTCTTAATATAAAATTCATTCAACATATTATTAGTCTTGTCTATTGATGCATGTGAGTAACCTTTTTTTTATTTATTCGCTAATGTCTTTGATGCATAGATCTAGATTTTTGTAGCATTTATCTTTGATCAACTAATGTAGATCTAAATATATTGGTACCATATTTGTTGTTAGGTTGGTTGTTATGCGCAACTAAAGTGATCTTTTCAGACACTTGCAATTAAAATTAATACTAACAACATGTATGATCTCTATATGTAACTTTTTGGGACAAAAATTCCTTCAATGGGGAGGATTGATCTAGGACGATCCAAAAAGGCTTAAAATTCATTTTTTTTCAAATCTTAGCAATATTGGAACCAATTAATATAGCTCTTAAAGATGATTCTGACGATGTGAACAACACAAGTCAATCAAATTTTGTATGACAAAGTTATGTCCAGTCAAATTTTTGGTCAAATTAAGAAAAAATTCAAAGTTGGCCTTCTGGCATGTGGCAGTCCATACAGATGACATGTGGAAACCATGTAAGTAGGTATAGTCAGTATTTCGTTGGACCCATAGAATTTGTCGTGGCAATACATGGTCTCGAAATGTGGCGCTAACACAATGCACAAGTGACAAGCTCATGACTTGACACATGGCGCCTAGTCAATGGTTGGGGTGGTAATTATGTGGACCAATCTAGGATTGCCACATGGAAGCACCTGGTTGGCCAATAATGAGTCCATGGGCAAACCAAGAATGCCACATGGAAACCCCCAATTGGTTGGTTAAATTCCATAGTTTTATATTGGTTAACTAACACTCATAACATTTTTGTTATGGTTTAATTAGTTTAAATTATATGAAAAAACTTCACCCTAAACATATTATATTAACATTCTTTATTTCATGAAGTGGGGGAGAAACCATAAGTGAAGGTGTGTAATATTCTAATTAGGAAAATACAGCGATACAAAACACACTAAACTAGAAAATACAAAAATATGGAAATGAACTAAAAACACCATAAAAATAAACATAACAACTGAGCCATTTTATTAATCTGGAGGTGAAAACAATACAATAGTGATTCAAAATAGATAGTACTAAAGCCAGAAAAAGTGGGTTGGAATATTCTGCTCTCCCATCAAAACACTGTCGTTTCTCTACCAGGTGTTCTTCCTCTCGCGGTAACCTGTGGGAAAGTATATCACTGGGTGAATAGGACTGCGTAGATGAGGGTGCTTATGGTGCCATAAAAATCCAGATTTAGAATCTGGGACTCTATGTCAAAACCTAGAATAAACACAATTATTTTTTGGATTAATGACTTTAAAATCACCCTCCTAGGGTTTGCAATGTGAGGACCACTGGTATGTAGAACTATGCAAGTTGAAACTACAAAGATATAATAGTTTTTCTGGGTACTCCCAACCCAAACTATTGAAGGGTTGATCCCTTAAATGGATTCCAAGTAGAAATGCTATGAAATTTCACCCTCTTTTGATGAACTTGGGTACCGGGATCACACAATTCAATGAGTAATCACAAGCAAAACTAGAGAGTCTCAGTGGCTTGAATGTCGCATGATGATATCACCCTCACATGGAAACCAATAATCCTCTCCCCAATATGCACTCGAAGTCCCCCCCCGAGGATGAGGTTGATCTCCGCCTATGAGGGAATCCCATGCTAAACAACACCGTAGACTTGGCTAAATCACCAAGAATTTCCAAGTCATGTGATTGAAAGAAAATAATAATGATCCAAAATTATTTTCCATGGCTACCCTTACCCTCTTCTTGTGAACCCTCACACCTCCTCTCACGCCTTACATCATAAATGTGTTGGACTCTTAGTCCATATCCTCCACATAAACTACGCTGTTGTATTAGCCTCTTGGCCCCATCCACTACTATTTTGATCCACTTTCACACAGGTGAAGTGGTTTTATTCTAGAAAAGGGATTTATGGGTCCCTATACCCTCTTATTCATATATTTAATTAAGGAAGGCAAAAATTAATATTCTAATTAGCTAAAATCTAAATTAGGAATATTACTTTCCTCCCTGACAAAATTTTGCTTGTCCTCAAGCAACTGCAAAGATGTGGGCCACCCTGTTGGCTCGATGCAACTGAGACTCCAATGCTCGGATCCCATACAAATCCCTTAGTGAAATTATTCTCATGTATTAGGCTACCCGGAATAGAACCCTCAATGCTAGGATCCCAAACTGATCCCTCACCACACCTATCATCAATCAAACCTCTTGGCTCCCAATGCCACCATGGCCGATCATCGCCCAAGTCCCCTAGCTCAATCATGATCAGACCGGCTATAACTATCGTCGTGAGGTGAAGACTACCAACATGCATAAATTCTCCATGGCCCCTCAAGTAGTCATAGCCCGACTATATAAGTTGCGCCCACCAATCAAGGCACTGCTAGTCTCTATATTCTGTAGTATCACTAGATGACTATGGATTTTCTATACTGGCTGAAAATAACATTCCATGACTATCATTTATTATTTTTTAGAAATCTCATTCCCTTTAATTATTTTCCATTTTTAACCTATTCACTATGTCTCATTTTACCTCTCCAAAGACTCTCATGCTCCAAAAACCCCATTTTGACTTAAAACCCTCATTTAGCCTCCACCCCTTTCTTAAAACACTCTTCCCTATACTAAAACCCCATTTTCCCCACTAAAAACCCTTCCCCTTCACTCATTTCCCTCTATTTTCATTCAAAACAATGTAAAAACCTTTTTTTACATTGTTTTGAAATTTTTTTTTTTGGGACCCACTCTTTTTAAATAAAACTCTGTTTATTTAAAACTACCCGACCTCATTATATTAACCCCCCAAAACCCCTTATACATTTAAAGCCCCCGCTTTAAAATCTTTACCCTCCGCTCATATAACCCTAGCCCCCACCTTTATATTTAAGCGCTTCTTCTCTAAATATACCCTGGTCCCCACATTAGAAAGAACCATGCGCTAACATTAAAACCCTCCATCTCATTTGAAATCTTGGCCCCACCTTCTAAATTACTCCGTAGTCACTCCTATCACCACCATCTGGGCTGACTTGCGACTTCGTTAAATGGCCATCACGTCTCGCCTAATGCAATTCAAGGCCTGAGGTTTAAAATCTTTGAGCGTGTGAAATGGGAATTTTTTCACCCGTCCTTCCCTCCCCCGAAGGCCGTCCTCCGTCTTATCACATGCCCCCTGTTCTGAAACTACAATAATCCGCCACACCCCATGCGATAAACCACCAACCGCCTCCGCTCCATACCAACGAAGCCATTGAACCCCTTTGACATATTTTCAAAATGTGTGTTGTCCCGATAAACTCCTGAAACCTTGGTGCTAAACCCTGCAACACTTTTGAAGACCCAAAAGGTCTTAGCCACACGCAGAAAACCAAAAACCTCCAGTAACTAGAATTTTTCCATAAATTTCCCTGCTACCTGCAAGCCACCATTTTTCCCCACCCTGCATGATCCAGTTTTTAATTAATAAATTGTTTCTAATTGTGCAAGTGACCAATGTATAAGAAAATTCATAATTTTCATTTCTAAGTCCAAAAAATTGTTTAAAATAAGCTCTTTGGGTGACGATCCAGAAGCCTTATTCATCAAAAGGATTAGGAGTGCAAGAAAAAGGAAAAACAACAATGGGTCATGACCATTAATGATCATATGATTACAATAGAGGCAACGAGATTTTTTCAAAGGAAAGGCAAAAAATGGAAGAGTATGATAGTGGTTGCTGTAGATAAAAATAGTTAAAAAATAAATGACAGTTAAAATATTCACTATGACAGTTAAAGGTAAAAGGAGAAAAAGATCAGTTAAAGGTTAAAATGGGATGACAAAGTCAAAACAAAAGATAGATCGGAGAGGTTAAGGTAAATATTGCATTAACCCAAGCCAGTCAAAGAAATATTATAGGTAAAAAAAATTAAAGAAAGTAAACAGAGAAATCAAGGATAAGGAAAATAAAGAGATTGGATAAAGAATACAAATAATGACAACTTGAAGGTTCAAAGACAAATCAAAAATGAACCAATGAATAAAACAGAGCCAGATGTCAAGGCCATTCGGCATTCAACTCTTCCCAATCAGATTGGCCACCTATAGCCTAATTTTTCTAAAAGGAAAGCCAATTCTTAGCTATAATGTTTCAATCGTATATATTTTAAATAAATTAAGTTATTGTAAAAGTTAATGTTAAAGGCAAAAAATTCAAAAATATATTGAAGTTAGCTCAACAGATAAGTTAAAAGTTATTATTGCAGTGAGTCAATCAGAGATATTTTGGCATTGGGCCTTGCATGGTATCAATTCTCAAACATCATTTACTTTGTAGTAAATACAAATTTGTCACCCTAGATTAGGGCAACCTCCACATCTGCACTTAAATACTGCATGTATTTTTCATTGTTATTATTGGTTGGTTGGTTAGTTGGTTGGCTTCTAGGCTGAATTTTGATTAGACTCTGACTGAAAATATTATTTCACTAGAGCACTATAATTGTCTTGGACATAAGTACTACAAGCATGTTCACAAGATTATTGAGCTATGTTAATGGTGATGTTATCCTTCTTTTTCATTGTTTCTCCTTTGTTTACCATATTGTACATCAATTTCTTTGATAATGGAACATAAATTTTAGATTGAGATATGTTGTTTGGGAACCTTAACTCTATCTGTTATTATTATCTTTATGTTTTCATCTACAAATTCTGATTAAAGAATTTAGGGGTGTCCTGCTCTTTAGTTTCAATTCTATCTTGTTATTGTCTTGAGGTTTTCTTAGTATAGTTTAGCCAAAGAATTGTAGTCCCCGCTTCTTTTGGTTTTTCTAAATTATTATCTTAAAGGCCTCTGAAGTTTAGTTAATAATCTGTGGGTTTCCTACTCTTAAATTCATCAATCATATCTTTAATGTTTTCTTTGTTCTGGCAATAATAGGCAAAAGAATCTAGTGTGTCCGCTTTACGACATCGGATTGTTGTCTTAAGGTTTTCTTAGTAAAGTTTAGCTAAAGAATTCACGAGTGTCCTTCTCTTTAGTTTCTCTTAAACAGTTATCTAAAGGATTTTCTTGTTAAAAGTATAGTTAAAGGCTCCTTAATTTCCCTTTAGTTTTACTGCATTCACAACTTGTTGTCATTTCATATTTCATTTAATCTAAAAGATCCATCTGATATAGTTAGCTTGCCCTATGAAACCCCTTGAAGAGTTTATGTGCAATAAAATCCTTTTATGGCTCCATAGCCCAATGGACTAAGCTTCTCACATTCTATTTGTTCAACCTACAAACAATCAATCAATCAAAACAAACAACCCTAGAACTTCATAACTAGCCTAAAATCAGAAAACACAATCATAGAGATAAAAAAATTAATCATAAAACATAGAGAAAAGCTCGTAGCCTAGGAAGGCTAGGGTCCTTGACTCAGTGGTTTGGATGGTTCCTGCTACTTTTCTTTCCCCCCAATTCAAAATTACAAGGAGCCAACATAATGGTGACCACATCGTGGGAACCTTCGAGCAAACAACAATATTTCTCAAGAAATTAGAAAACCCCATTCAAATTTACATGACTCAAGTGTTATCCAAGACCGGTATCCGGTTGCCGATGGTGGACAATGGCCACCAAGAAAGTTAAAATCATCCACCTCAGGACTCCACTCGTTTTCAATAGGCTCATGGACTCCATTGGTTTTCTGCTGCACTCCACTAGGAAATTATTGAGAAATCCTTATATCATCAAACCTAAAAAGAACCCAGTTAAAATAATTTAGAATTAAGTATTTTCGTCACAAAGTTGGTTTGTTTTCTTAAACTATTATAAACACCTCCCACCCTCTATGCCTTGGGTCCAAGTTCGCTTCTGTAATAACTGCACTAAACCCCATTCTCACCCAAACCTCTCTCCCCGGGGCAGAATAATTGGATAATTCAAAGCACATCCCAAGGAAATCTCCTAGGATCTAAAAATTCAATTGTTAGCAGACTCCATTCAAAGGCTCCCTACTTGAAAACCTTAAATACTTGCAAAATATCCTATCCTGCTCACCCCTTAGACAAACCTTATCCAAGACAAATCCTTTAGGCCGATAACCCGTGTATATTTTTAGACCCATTTATCTTAGGAGTACAATCTTGTTGTGCTAACTTCAACTCCATTCATACACCCACTATTCACCTTTCTTCCATTTAAACCCTCCACCTCCTTTGTCAATTCTCCACTTATTAACCCCCCTTTGTTTCAACCACCAACCATGGCAACCATGCCCCATTAGTCCTAACATTTCCTTTTATTGCCTCTACTAATAGATTTCACAAATTCAAGATCCCCTTATTTGATGAAATTAGTTCTACAACTTCTCAACAACAATGGATAGAATCGACAATATTTGATCAACAAGAGATAGATGATGAAACTATCAAGATGAGAATGTTTTCCTCAAAGCTTTAGGGGAGTAAAGCAAGAAAATGGCTTAAAGGCCTAAACCCTACTAGTATCCATGATCTCCTCGCTTTTCAATGCCTTTCCTAAATAAATGGGAAGTCAAGAAGAACCTCTCCAAATATTATCGCACATGAAAACATTAAAAGAAACATTGGAGAGAGTGTCCAATATTACTGCACTAGGTTCAATAGCAGATATAATTCCCCTCCCTACTCCACATGAAACCTCATTAAGGTCTAGCCCTAATGAAATTTCCAAATGGCTTTGACCTGCAGATGGCTTGCAATAACTGCTAGAGAGATACCCTTACATTAGAAGATATTCGTAGGGTGGAGGTGTGGAGGCAACGATTGCTAAAAAGGGCTAGAATGATAAATGAAAAGAGAGTCAATATAGGGAAGAGGTTGTAGCCTCCACATATGATACTAAGATCATAACCTAGTTAGAACCATGGAAAGGATGACAGAGAGAATAAATATAAAATGAGAGAACTTTTCCTAGAAAAAACCAAGAAACTCAAAGCAGAAATCAAAACCGTAAATCCAAAAACCAAAACTTTAGGAGAAATCCCCCAAAGTAAGATAGAGAGACCCGACTAAAAATCAAAGCCTCATTTCCAAGAAAACTATGGCGTCATGAGGAAGAAGTGAAAATTGAAGAACTAGAACAAAGTCAAATCAATTTAATGGGAGTGAATATCGAGGATATTGTTTTCTCACCGAGGAGAACAACGTATGTTTTCCCAACTCAATTTGAAGAAGAATGCCAAGAACTGAGGATGCTAAAACAAGGCTTTGAAAATCCATCATGGAAGTACAGTAGGGTATGGCCTCAAAAACACGAAACCCAAGACATTCCCAAGAGAAATAACCCCTTTTCGAAATTTCTCGTTTAGGAAGTCCCTAAAAATGATCCTAAAGAGACACGTAAACTTCAAACATAATGGTTAAAATTTCTCATAAAAAATAAAAACAAAAACAAACAAAAAGTGAAAGACCGGTAAATCAACTAGTAGCCCTAACAAAACTTATCTCAACCGAGATCCACAATGCAAAAACAATAGACCCGAAATTGCCGTGAAAATATGTTCTGATAAAACTGAGCAGAATATGCCAAAGACACAGACTCTATTCAACATTAGAATTAAATACAAGATAAAATCTCCATATGTCTTATTTAATCGGGTATGCCAAGTTGTATATAGATCCTAAGTTTTGAAAGCTTTAAACATAGGAGAAAATGTTGATTCTGTATATTTAAATGATGACAAACTAGAGCTTCGTTTGGACCTGAAGTAGAAGGTAAATTCCAAGAGGGAGGTGTACCTCCATTTTATGTCGCTTGAATATCTGAAGGAGGAAATCCTCCATAATGCCATGTTGATGCACATCTTCTCATAACCTCACACAAAGTAGTTATGGAAACACTAGGCCTGAGATAACTAGACATACAAAGAATTGTACCTTTGATTCCGTGAGAGTTAAATGTCTAGGCCTGACAAATATCTTTGCATTAGGGGGCTTTGAGGTATAAAATGGCCTCCTAAGAAAAATTTACAACCAAAATAAAGTTTATGAGAACCAATAAGATTCAATATGATGATGTCAACCATGGGGAGTGATTCTACCATTTTGAGTAAAAAAGTAAAAATATTAAAAAATAATAAAATAATAAACTACTTTTCAACTCGTATTTTCAACTTATTCCCCCATCGGGCACCTCCATGGGAGTAACGCTGGATGAAAAATTAATCTCTGATTCAAGGAGTACTCATGTTTCATACTTTTTTGATGGACCCTACTACATGAAAATGGGAAATATATGAAACCGGATTGCAATCACGTTTTTCATGTATTTAATTTTTCGTGTAGAAGAGTCCATAAAAAGTATAAACAAATGTGTAACTTTTATGGGGAATTAAACTTTTCATTCAAAGAGTATTCCTGCTCGAAATTTGGGTAAACCTTAGGGAGATAAGTTCAAAATACGAGTTGAAAAGTAGTTTTTTTCCTTTTCCTTCTAAAATTTGATGATGTAACTAAATATTATTTTATTATTTCCACTATTATTTTATAATTTTAGGAGTGCCCATTTTAGACCCCTCAAAATTAATCTTCATGTGTTAATCTATAATAAATACCACCAAAGTTTAGTAATCGATATATTAGACAGCATAAAATTGAATATGGCATGCTCTCTATCACACTCATGGGGAGCCAAACTTTAAGTGGCACCCTCCAAATGGATAAGATCTATGTTGTCATACCAATATTTAGTCAAACCAAGAAGATTAGTGATAGGGATACTCATAATTTTAAATACATGGTCGTTAGTCAAGAAAAGCCCGATAACTCCCCTCTATTATGTCCAATATAGACCTTGATTCATTCATCCTTTACAATGATGAAAACATATTTGAATATTTTGTGATAATAAAATGAAAAAAACAATTCAAAAAAGAAGAAGAAAAAAGAGAGAATATGCTTAGGACTAGTTTGAAAATAGAGCATAAAGAACAACATAATAAAGTCCAAACTAAACCTTGTGGAGCATGAGCTTGATGGTTCCTTTTGAAAACTTGTTTAGGAGTAGGTGTTTGGGTTCACAACATTGAGAACAACCACTAAGGTCATTCATATAAACTGAATTTTCAATGTACAAATAACATAGAAAGTATGAGGCACTCCTTATAGGGGCTACACTACTCAGAAATTAGGGAGCCAAAGGATCTTTGTCCATGGGGATTTTGGGAGAAGTCATTAGGCAAACCAAGGGAGAATATTCAAATAAACATCCTAGATTAAAAGCATATAGGAACGATGCCCCCGACCAAATAAAAACTTCAAATAAAATGATCTTGCCTTCATCCCTAAGAAACCAAAATATCATTGCCAATGGACTATATCAAAGAAACAAGAGACTTCTGTCAACAACCTCATCATAACAAACAATACGCATGTCAAACACAGTCCAACAGCCTTGAACATAAAATATTGGCAAGTTTTTGAAGGTGACAATAGATTGAAGTGAAAATCAGACAAGCCCTTTCATGAAATTCATGACGAATGAAATCCCTATTCCTTAGGAATTTCAACCTTTCAACTACGTAAGGATCATGGGAAATCTTGTGTAGGCGAATCGCATCCGGGTAGTTTTCTAAAAACACAATCATAGTAAACTTCCTTAACCTTTGTCTCAACCGGGTCTTCATCGAACTGATATGTATGAAGTTATTAACAAAGAAATCACTCACTCACTTAATAGATCACTACATGAATTAAATCCGATTTAATTCACTTGACCTCTACTGTAACAACAACACAACTAGTTCAACTAAATTTAATCAATTAACTTAGTTAACTGATTTATCATGCATTAAAACTCATACACTTAACTCTAAACTTGAACTCCATAACTAATAGAATCACTTTTCATGTCTCACCAACCACACTAACTCAAATTCCCATGAGCTAACTCATTCTATCACACCTTTGCACACTATTACAAGTGACAGAGATAAGGTTACAATTTAAGGTTCCATAATTTATTTAAGGGATAACAAATTTGACACACACTTCTTCTTAATTTAATTAAGAAATAATTAAATCAAAAGCCTCCACGGTAGTCATTTATGGATGCCATTTTCGGATGTTGTTTTTATATGCCAATTTCACTATTTCTTGTTGAAATAACATGTTGCTATCGTGTCATCCTGATGGTATGTCTAGACAACTCTACCTCTCTAATCCAATGTGTAGGGGGTGGGCTGATAATGATTTATCCCATACATGCTTCTAAGAAAACCGTGTTGGAATCCCAACGTTTGGTCTCTATTTCTTTCCCCTCATCAACTGGAGGCTCAAAATATGGTCAGGCATCCTCTTTCCATCATGGGCTCCATTATGAACCTCCAATCATCTTCTCTAATCTATCTATTGGGGCCACTAAAGGGGGCAACTCCAACAAGTGAGTCTTCAGTGGTCACACTCAGGCGTATTTACGAGTAACTCACAACTCGTGATCCCTCATCCTCTATGCGAGGTATCCACTTTCATGGCTTCCCATATGTTATCTAGTTAAGACAGAAAGAGGTATCCAACTTTTCAACTGATCTTGAGTCGCACACCAAGCGGATCCATCATACATGGGCAAAGGTATCCTCCTAATGCTATGATGCAATCCTAAGCTCTACGTACAGAACTCCTTCCTCGTATCTCGGTTGCGTCTATGGTTCTCCTTCAGTTTGAAAAAATTATTTGAAGGTTAAAAGATTTAAATATGTCCCATGAGATTGGTACTCCACAAATACTCACGGCATGATCCGCCTTCTGCTCCTGAAGTTCACCCGACCTGTCCCCAAAGGTTAATAAAGTGAGCATGGTGGAATGCTATGAGACTTGTGGCACACTCCAGATTTTGATTCCAATGGTGAGAAGTAATTTAAATTTATCTAAACCATCATGGGATTTCCTTGTCTTCCTATTTCGTATCTCCCTTATTAAAGCCTGGGGTGAGATCATGCACTGATCTAAGGAGGATATTTCCAAAATCCTTCCCATAACTTTATTCTACCATTGTAGACTTCCTTATCCTCCTCCACTCGAAACAAATTTTTTTTCAGACCTCACCGAAACAATTTCTAATTGAAGAATTTGGAAAATACACACCTACAACAAATTCAGAAAATTGTCTTCATAGAACAAAATCGCTTCTCTCAATCCGTAATCGAATTTGGAAAAAATCTCATGGAGAAACTAAATTGGTCCATTTTTCATAAAAACTATTTCTTTGATTTTTATATTCATCTTCATTTTGACCGAAACATCCAATGCAAACTTTCACTTCTTTATCCCGAAGTGAATTTCTCATATTTTATTTATATCTCTCAAAGTGAACCTTCAAGCTTCTCAATCCAAACCGAATTTGAAAACTCGTCACAACGTAAACGTGTAATTTAATGCTTCTCTCACAAAACCTATGCCTTGGATTTGCAAGATTCATCTCATTTGCCCAAAATATCCAACACAAAATCATCACTTTATCCCTATGAATTTCTGTTCCTTTTGTTTCAGATTCCTTCTCTCGTCCATACGTATTTCTATCTGAAAATATGCATCGTTGTTCATATTTATACATATGAGCCTGATACCACAAGAATATTAAATAGGAAATACAAGAATATAAAAACAATAAATGTGAAAATACAACAATATGGAAATGAATCAAATAACACCATAAAATAGATAGAACAACTAAAGCCATTTATTAATATGGAGGAAGTACTGTAATACAACAAGAGCTTCAAAATAGATAGCACTCAAGTCTAAAAAGCTGGGCGGAATGGCCTCAAGCTCTCCCAATAAAAACACTACTCTCTTATGCCATGGAGCTCTTCCGTGTCGCCTTGTTGGAAATGTCGTTGTCATGAATAGAATCAGATGAGGGTGCCTAGTGTGCTCAAAAATATGGGTTTTAGAATCTGACTTTGGTGGTAAAAATACATAATAACCCGTAAAGGATTTCTTGGATTTGTCGCACTTAAATGACCCTCCTAGGCTCGTAATGGCTAAATCATGGTAAGTGCTTTAACTATGGGTTGAACTTCAAATATAGAATAGCTAATTAATCCAAGCCCAAATACTTCATGCTGATCCTTCAATGGATCATATGGTTCCATGGAATTTCATCCTCTTCTAATGAACTCTCTACCACTGGGACTACGTAAGTCATTGAGTGATCACGAGCACTAGAGGGTATACAAGGGCATGAATTCCGATGATGAGATCACCATGAAAACAATAATCCTCTTGCGAGGTGGGGCACCGAAGTCCCCCAAATATAGGATTGGGACTACTGAGACACCTCATGCTAAACAACACTGAGACTATCTGCACTAAGCGTGGTCACATCGTGGAATGACAAGAAAATAATAATGATGCATTAGTTTTCCTATGTCGCTCCCTAATTTCTTCTTATTCTTTTGAACCTCACCCCCTCTAGGCCCACATAATATGTTAGACTTCTTGGTCTAGATCCTCCACATAAACCGTGTTGCTCAATTGGTCTTTGCCCCATCCACTATCGTGTTGATCCACTTCACACTCAGTGAAGTGGTTTTATTCTACAAAAGGGATTTATGAGTACCTACCCTCTTATTCATCCATTTAATTATGAAGGAAAAATTAATATTCCCAATTAGATAAAAGCTAAATTAGGAATATTACAAGGTGAAGGTAAAATCCCAACACTTGACACAGAGGCCTGGGGTCTCAAGGCAGGATGAATCTCAAGAAGATTCTCAAAATATTTTGTGGAATTTCGTGGGTATATTCCAAGGATTTTTCCAAGGGAATGTTCTAGGTATATTATGATCTATTAATAGGGTACAAAATTTGGAGGAGGTAGTGTCGCTTCAGAACCCGGTCAAGTTTATACTCATTTTCTCGAAATTTTGCAACAAGATCATAGTACAACAATAATTTAGATTTCAACATCATATTCGAGGCTCACACAGAATCCCACATGTGTCATTAAATTATTGGCACAAACTTTGAGACAACCTGCACATGAGAAGGTGGTCATGCTTATAATTTCAAAATTCCCCAGACTTTTGAGGTGGGGGTCATTGGTATGGGAGTTTTTTTTCATTTTACAACGTATTTTTCTGTAGTCATCCCTGATGTGAGGTATTTCCATGTATTTTTCTATGTACATACTCTTCATTTTGTTGAGATAATATATAGGTTTCTCCACTTGGAATCTATTCTGAGATGTAGTTCATTAATGTGAGGTAACGCTATTGTAGCAACCTTGTTGCATTGTCTATGTTGCCTTGTTTTTATGTTTCTTCTTCATGGGTGTTTCATTTATGGTATTTTCATGCTCTTTAAGAAACTAATTTTAAAAATCACTAAATAAAATATCTCGAGATCACATCCCAAAGAATGCATCACCAAAAATCTTATGTTGTGTAATATTCTCAAATGGGAAGAGCTGGAATATAGTGCATAAACTCGAAATATGCACAAATATAAATATATCAAAGTATGAGACAATAGTAGATCCATTCCATTATGAATATAACAGCAAAATAGGTATTAAATATCTTAAGGCAAAGATCACCAAGTTGCAATAAGCCTCATGAAAGTATACACAATTAGATCTAAAATGTTGTTATTGTAGGAAATACAGAAATGCAGTAAAACTATTTTTGTATAAGAGAGAATAAAAAACATGAATGGTAAAAATACATTATATTGGTATAATGTCTAGAAAATGCTACATGTTAGATCCATGCTCCAAAATGATTTGCAACCTTAGAAAGGTTTTAAATACAATTATACAAATATAGTGACGGGCCCTAGGTCAATAATCTCCTAATTAAATAATGATGGGATATGGATGATCTCGATATACAATATGGTTGATCCTCCCTCCCAAAAGATCTCTAAATGATAAGGTTGATCCCCACAGGAAACCAAAATCACCTAAATAGGGAAAATAAACTCCATCATAGAAGTTGCTCTCCAAAATAATGAACTTGAGGGAAACTATGTTAGCTTATGATCGAGAACAATTAAAGCAGAATAGTAATGAAGTTCTGAAGTCTTCTCCTCACAACCTTCCAACATGAAAGGATGATCCTCTGTCGGAAACCTAGCTCAGAAATTGGAGATCTCTCTCCTCCACCTAAACATAACTCAAGTGAAGATGAGACCGAAACTTGGAAAATTCCCGAATGTGAAAGATGGTGCAAATCCTGCAAGACGCCTCTCGCTTAGAAGAGGTGATTCCGATTAGAACACCCCCCGTGCTAAACAACTACAATCTTAGCTAACAATAGTTAAATTTTACATGTCTAAACAAACTTTATATCAAAACATAATACATATGTCACGACATTGAATATGGTTGCCATCCCTCTTCCTTTTTATAACATAAGTGAGCTTCCAAACATCAAGCCCCATCCACTAATGACACTACTTCCATGCAATGTGTCTCCATCTAAAATTATGTTGTCCCTCCATTAATATCCACTCTCCATGATGTGGTCATGGATTAGGCCGTTAGACCTACCAAAAGTGTTCCATCCCCTCGCTCACACCTTAGGGTGCTTATTGCTTCAAAAGATATCCACTTTCACATGAGAAGCAAGCTTCTTATTCTTCATAAAAATATTTATGGGTCTCCACCACTTATTCACTCATCTATGACAAAACAAACATTAATATTCCACTAGTCAGTAAGCTAATTTAGGAATATTACATGTTGACCTCTCTCAGGACAAGTAATCTCCGATATGCTGCCAGGATTTTCAAATTCTACAAAGCTAGGAATTTTCAAATTCCATTAAGTATAGTTCAAATCTCATCCATTATTTAGGAGTTCAAATATCAATTTGAATCATATGTTGGTGTTTACATTCCACATTACTAGGGTTTTCAAATCTACAAATCTAGGGTTTGAAACGTACAAAACAATGGTTCTCAAATTGAAAATAAGTTTTCCACCTTCATGCAAATCACCACACCTATTTTAACCATCCCCAAAACTAGCCCCAAATTCATATATGCATTCAATAAGTTTAATTTATTGCCTTAGTTTTTGTTCTATCTTTTAATAGAATAAATTCAATGGACATTTAAATCCAAACAATAGCTAATGGCTTAGAATAATTTTATGGAAGTTAAATACAATAGCAGAGAGGATTGAAGAGAAATGATGTACCTTGGTTCCTATAACCCTGCACCAAACTATCTCCTAAGTGGCACTTCAAAGAAGTTAAATCTGCCATACCTAAACCAAGACTCATATGGAAAATGGGATTCCATTGGAACTCGTTACTAGGTTATTGTTAGGAAAACTCTCATAAGACTCCATATGCCAAACAAATTATTTGAGGATATTTAGATATAGATTTCTTTTTAATAAAGTTCAATGAAATTTTTGAGCAAGGGCTTTAAAAATAATGCTCAAACATCATTGGTAATATCCTCACATGGACCTTGGAAAAACATAAATGTTGGAGCTTCCAGCAGTTTTTTTCTCTTGTTTGACATTTTTATACCCTCGAAAAAAATCATAATATTCCCTAAATGGTTTCCTTGTAAGTGTGTTTCTAATCTCATAAATTCAAACTGAGACTTGGATGGGAAAAGCATTATTTTGTTAGACTCAGAATCGGATCGCAACTATGAACACCCCCACTAGGGACTCATAGTAAAAAATTGATTTATTTTTGATCTTTAGAGTTATGGTTTTGTTAAGGAAATATTAATGCAAAATATACACAAGGCGATAAAAAAGACTTTAAGTGATCATTTTTATTTTTCTCATATGATTTGTTCAAACACAAATTTTTCAGATCAAAACCCATTTCCACTATTCACATTATTTTTATACACCCAAAAAATTCATAGTATGTACCTAAATGGCTCTTTTGGAAGTGAGTTTCCAACTCACATAAAATTTAAACTAAGACTTAGATGGGAAAAACAAAGGAATATCGTTGGACTCTGCCACTAGGTTATAGCTACAACACTTCTACAAATAATCCATAGATTAAAAATTGATTTATTGAGGATATTATTCATAACTATGGTTTCATTCAATAAAAAATAATGTGAAATTTGCATATGTGTTGTGGGAGTTTGCAAATTGATTTCGAGGATCAGCACGTTCAAATAGGCCTTGCCTAAACACAAATGTTGGAGAGTTTTACAAATCTGATTTCTACCACTGGGATTGGTTTCAGCTCCTAAAAAATTTACTATATGATGCTAAATGGTTGTTGGAATCAAGTTGCAACTTGCCATAAAATTCAAAACCAATACTTGAATGGGAAAATTGTTGGTTTTGTTACACTCTTGGAACTAGGTTACAACTAGGAACAATTCCCCCCTCGTAGGACTCTAGAGGTTCAAAAATTTATTTATTTTATAATATTTAGAGCTAGGTTTTTCTTCATTAAGGATCAATGAAAATTTGCACAATGGGTTTCATTTTTTCAAAATTTTCACTAGAGAAATCAGGATAGTGTGCTCACATAGCCTTTACCAAACACAAATTCCAAATATTTATGGGAATCTAATTTTTTTAGCTTGATTTGTTTTTATACCCACATACATCCACAACATGTCCTGAATGACCCTAGTATGATATATGATACTCACTTTGGTTTTTATAACCATGAAAAAAATCATTATATGTCCATGAATAAATTTATCAAGTGAGGTTCAATTAGCCATCATCAAGTAAACATGGAGTTGATTGGAAAATAAATAAATTGTGTTCAATTTTTATCATTGTTACACCTAAGGGAAGTACCCTCATAGATTACATAGGACAAAAAGACTTGTTTTGGATATTTAGAGTTATGATTTGTTTAGTAAATCCAATGCAAATTTTGTGCAATGTATTGAAAAACACTCACTACGAATCTCTAAGGTGTACTATGGCTCTATGGGCCTTGGATAAAATAATTCAAAAACTTACAAAGTTCATTTTTCTACTCTGGCTTTTTTTTTATGACCATCAAGCAATGTCAAAAGGCGACTAGAGACTCAACCAAACAGAAGTGCCTAATCAACCCACCAAGTAGTATATAAACTGGCATTGAGATCCCACATGTAGGGTTGAGTTGAAACCATCTCAAGAATATGAAAACTTTCAAGGAGGATAGTTTTAATTCACCATACTTAAGAGTACACAAAATGAGCAATTCGCATCTACTACATCATTGGTAGTTGAAACGAGTAATTATTGCATCTATAGGGGATGGGGTAATGTTAGTAAGGAGAAACTACAAACAACATATAAATATATCAGATAAACCAATCTAGATTTCTAGATTAGACTAATTGATACAAATCTAAGGTAGGGTAATCTTAGAGGCACTTGTCTAATATTTATAGACCTAAAAGGATCTATTCTATCTGTTTTGGATAAATATTTATTGTGACAAGTTCAGCACTCTTTTGCTACAAGAGATTGAAATGTGGTTCCTTTCTACACTTTTAAACACTTATATCACCTAATCTAATCTACTGCTTCTAAAACAAAGTGCTACTAGTCCAGTTTTCAATCCTCTTACAAGGCTATAGTTCACAAAATATTTCAAAGTAAATAATAATCGAGCATACTAAAATCAAATTCATAAAAACAGATTCCGTAAATGATTTGAGATTCAATACTCAATTAAACCTCTACAAGGAATTACCATTAATTTTTTCAATCAAATTCTCAAATTATTACTATGAATCATAAAATAACAATATTGAACTTCTAAATAAAATTGATGAACCTAAAAGCATGAAAATGAAATAAAATGCTAATTAGATCTAAATACTAAATCTTATGCAAATGGAAAGAAAGTGTACCAACTTCACATGGGGGCCCTTCCACGCTTAGCGGCACACTTGAAAACTTCAAGTGGATAAGAACGCAACTCAAAAACACCATAAATGATGAAATTTTGTCTCCCGATTAAGTTGTGAAGAGCTGCATTCTAAAACAAGAGTTCAAACACGCGATGTACCTTTAAGTCTCAGCTTCTTCCTTCAATGTTATCACTAGCATCCTTAGTCTATTACATGCTTTCATCCTCTATTTATTAAAATACAACCAAAGAGGCTATTTTCTTCCCCTAATCCTAATCGATCCCAAAACAAAACAAATCGCCTTTAGAGTTCCTAATCTTAAGCAAAGACAAGTACATTCATTATGACTCAGATTTTTCTACCTGATAGGTTGGGTTTGACCAACAAGGACCATATTCTAGCTTCAAATTCGATCTTGGATAGATTTTCCACCATGTGCGTACATCCTAGATCACGTCCTTGTCTTCGTCGATTTTCCGTTAGTGCCATGTCGTAACATAAACCATTTACAGAAGTTATCACATCCTATACTTTCTTGAAAATTTCAATTTTAACATAAAAATTCCATAAATTAAATTTAATGTAAAATAAATTATAATGTTATTATTAATCAATTTCAATATAATATAAGGGGATTTATGGAAGAAAATGGTGCATAAATGATGGAATTTTAGGAGAAAAATAGCACAAATAGTACCAACATTTCCCCCAACCCTAATGATTTAGCATGTCCTCATGCTAATCCCGATGTGCTCCCTTTATGTTCTGCTTCGTTTGTGCCTCGCTGCCTATAGCAATACATCTACATTCTTCCTCAACTTGAACTCATGCTCATATTCTTTATATTTCTTCTTTAAGAGCCTTTTTCTAAGTGTACCATTTCTCTTGGCTGCCCATTTTGTATATTTCACTTGATCATTTCTAAGTTCTTTGAATTTCTCTCCGCCTCTCATTTTTCTTCGTTGAATATTCTTACTCGTGCTTTTTAACATTTTACTTTCTTCTTCTTTATGACTTTCTAAATATATTTTCTTCCATCGCTTCTTCTTTTATCTCTTCAATTTGTTTCTCTAACTTTCTTCTTTTGCTTTTTGGTTTGTGGTGGTACTGCTCTTTCCTTTCTCCTTTGTTACTTTCAGCTCTATATTTGTTTGTTCGCTGTGAATACATTGTTTTCATAATTTAGCTTGGTGTATTTACATTTTTCTCTAGTTGATCATCCCGTATTTGATTTCTTTTTATTCTCCTTGATCTTTCATATAGTAGCAAATTTATCTTTTGCAATTTTCTTGGCATATTCTTGCCTCATTCTTCTTGTCTTCACACTACTACTAGGTTGAGCAACAATACTTGACTCAAATTCAAAGGGGTTTCTCATCAATATCAACCATAAACTCTATGCTTCCCCTCGTTTCTCTCCTATTCATCTTCTTTGGTTTTGATTTGATTGGCAATTAAAATTCTTCCTATGTTTTCCTCTTTCATGCTCAAATTCAATTAGAATTTTGATCAAACCAAAATGATACAAAGCCTTCTATCTTCATTACCCTTTTTGTTTCGAATGGTCTGACATTTTTTAATCAAACTTTGTAAAAGAAAATAAAGGCATCGGACAAGGTATTGACCTTTTTAAGGGCAAAATGTACTTTATGGGTGATATATATAGACTATGTTGTGATGCCCTTCTACATGTAAATAAAATTTTTTGAAGAATGTATACCATTTCTATCCTATGGGTGGATTAACCAACTCTAGAACACCCTTTTTCCAATCGATGTAAGAAACCCTTGACCCAGACATAACCGAGTCCATGATTTTTCTGCAAATTTCTTGGTTTTGAACACTTTTCCCTCGGACCGATGTCTAATGACTGAGCTATTGTATCCTTTGAGATTATGAAAGAGAATTCTCTATAAAATCTTTCTCTCGATTAAATGAAAATGCAAATTGTTTCGTAACTTTTCATTGTTTCCATTAAATTTTCAGAAAAGACAACCAGCTTTTTTCCTCAAAATATTAAACACGGGCTTGCCTCTTCTGTCGTATTTTGAACTATCAAATTTTTCTGTGTTCTTCATTTCTATTTGTCATTTTAAAAATTGGTTTCAATCCCTTTTATGCCCTATGAAACAAAATTCAATCAGGGTTTTTCAACTTGTTACCTCTTCTCGCTTTCTTCCACTGGTCACCGGCTAACTTCCTCAATTTTCCAGCTTACTTTCAAATGTCTTAGTTGTTCTTCAAATTTTGAGTGGAAGTCAAAATTCCGAATAAGTCCGTCTGATATATTTTCTCCTTTTTAGCACCTACTATCTCTGTCTTTCTTATTTTTAAGAAAATCAGATCCGAACATTAACTTATTGACTAACTTTAAGGAACTCAAAGTTTTATAAAATGAAACTCAACGAATCGACCTTGATTTTTCGATGTCATAAGATGAAATTGCTATGATGATAACACACGAGAACAGAGTCTTACCTGATAGAGGTCAGAGCTTACTTGCGTAGGTCGAAGGCTTGTTCAAATCATGAATACAAGAGGAGCACACTGACGGTGTACATAATCATGTTCAAATCATATTGGTAATGAAACAATATCGATACATTCATACATACAGATTTGGGTCAAGATCATTTTTTAATCGACAAGAGAAATGAATGAAATCATTTGAGGACGTGTGTTTTAACAAATGTCTTTCCATAGAGCATTTTACATTGAGTGTCTATTACGCCATCACTTATTGGGTACTTTGTCGCGAGGTCAATTGTAAAAAATGATGAGTTTATGAAAGGTTTTAAGGCGAGATAGAATAGGAAAAATAGGAATAGGTTAAGGTTTTCATAATGATGTTATGTGATAGAGAAATGAATGAAATATAGAACAGGCGTATGGTAATGAAGAGAGTATATAGGAATATTACTAAGAATATGGTATAAGGATTGTAAGGCGCTTTTTGGAAATTGATAACAAGCAATAATAATTATCATTTTTAACACTAAAATAATTTAAGAATTTTAAATGTTAAGAAATTTCAATACATTACACTTGTTGGCTAACAAAATTTTACTTATACAGGTGTGCCTGATCTGTTTGTACAGGTGTGGTTGATCTGCTTGTACAGGTCCCTTAAAATCTGAAGAACAACTTCTTTTATCTTTGATGTAGCCTTGATGATGTAGTCTTGATGATACAACCTTGATGATGTAGCTTTGATTAGAATTTTGATAAACAACCTTTGAAAACTTGTTGAAGTAGCCTTATCTATCTCTGATGCAGTCTTCGAACAGGTCCCTATGATATTGGTAATATTGACATAGCCTTTTTAAACAGGTCCCTCTGTACAATTATGTTAAAACAGGTCCCACTGGCTATTTTATTGCTCAAACAGGTCCCTTCACTGATTAGAACAAAACAACTTTTTGATTGAATGACTGAAACAACAATTCCTTGAAAAATTGAAATTGAGGAGATGAGATAGGGAAAAACCACTGTTTCTTCTCCCCCACTAAGTCTTTGACTTGTCCTCAAGTCATTAATGAATTGATGAAAAACAGTAAACAAGTAGAACAAGGAATTCTTACCAGCCAAATGATTGGTTTTCCAGTAAGAATTCGGGTTTAGAGTGTGCGAGAGTCTGGTTTTCACATCTAAACCATTATTTTATTTTTTATTTTTTTATTATTGTGCGTGTTTTTTATTTATTTATTTATTTTTAAAAGAAATTGAAATGACTAAGGTAGATATATCATAGCTGAAGGCTGTGATATCTCAACTTCCTTTTGCTGAGATACAGTTTGAATAAAATCTTCCTTGCTAATGGGCTTATGAGAGAGTTTCAACCTGCGTCCATTGACAATAAAGGTGTTGCCTTCTCCATCAATTGTAGTAAGTTTGACTGATCCATTTTCATATACTTGAACTATTTCATATGGGCCCATCCAATGTGTTGTAAATTTGGCTTTATGATCTCTGAATTTAGAGTCGAAGAGTAAAGCCCAATCTCCTTCTTTAAACTGCTTCTTTTTAATGTGTGCTTCATGCCACTGCTTCCTTTGTTTCTGCATTAGGATTGTTCTCTCCTCTGCTTGCTGCCTCATCTCATCTAACTGGTTCAATTGCATAATTCTCTCCTTTTGTGCTTCATTGAGATCAATTCCTAAATCTGCAGCCATTTTATAAGTATGTATCTGAAATTCAATAGGAAGCATTACCTCTTTTCCATACACCAGCTGATATGGTGTAAATCCTGTAGTGTCTTTCCACGTGATTCTGTAAGCCCAGAGTGCATCTTTGAGCTTCTCCTCCCAATTCTTTCTGTTCATTGCTACTGTTTTAGTGATAATTCCTTCCAAAGTTTTATTTGTTGATTCCACTTGGCCATTGGCCTGTGGATGGTAAGGTGTACTTTTTCTGTGCTTGATTTTATATTTTTCTGTGATATCTTGAACCAACCTTGAAGTGAACTGAGTACCTTGATCTGTCACTATCTCCCTAGGTACTCCATACCTTACAAAAATTTCTTCAAAGAGGAAGTTTACCACTGTTTGCTCTGTTTCCCGGACAAGTGCTTTTGCTTCAGCCCATTTTGTCACGTAGTCAGTACATACTAGGATGTACTTTTTTCCCTATGATGGTGGATTGATGGGTCCTACAAAATCTAGAGCCCATTTTTCAAATGGCTCTAAATGTACTTGGGGCTGAAGTGGCATTTCATCTGAAGCTGTGGGTCTACCTATTCTTTGACAACTGTCACAACTTTTCACGTACTTCTTTGAATCCTTAAAAATAGATGGCCAATAGTAGCCAAGGCTGAGGATCTTGAATGCTGTCCTTTTTGCTGCAAAATGCCCACCACACGGTTCGTCATGACAGGATTTTAAAATATCAATTATTTCATCATTTCTTACACATCTTCTAATAATCATATCATAACCGGTGTAAAATAAATCTCCATTGATCCATGAATATCTAGAACTTTGTTTGATGAGCCTCTTCTTCTCCTTTGTAGTAAAATATGGAGGTGTCTTTCCTGTGGACAAATAATTAGCTAAGTCAGCATACCATGGATCTACTACTGAAATTCCAAATAAATTTTCATCTGGAAAATAATCTTCAACCGGAACAACCTCACCTGAATTCTGGAGTCTAGAAAGAAAATCTGCCACCTGATTCTCCTTACCTGGTCTATCCAACACTGTAATATTAAATTCTTGTAGTAATAACATCCATCTGGTAACTCTGCCATTAGTGATTGGTTTTTTCATTAGATATTTAATGGCAGAGTGGTCAGTATGTAAAGAAACCTCTTAACCAGTTATATAATGTCAGAATTTATTCACAGCGTGTATGATTGCAAGCATTTCTTTTTCAGTGTCTGTGTAGTTTAATTCTGCAGGTGTTAGATTTTTACTGATAAAATAGATAGCATAATTGAAAGAATCTTCTTTTTGGCCTAATGAAGCACCTACTGCAGTATCAGATGCATCTGTAAAGATGTGAAAAGGTAGGGTCCAATTAGGTCCTTTTAAGACTGGTGTGGTTGATAACTTTTCTTTGAGTGTTTCAAAAGCTTTTTGACAATTTTCATTCCAGTTGAAAGGTGTATATTTTGCTAGAAGCTTAAACAGAGGTAGAGATATTTTACTCAAATGTTCAATAAACCTTCTATAATAGATTGCATACCCAAGAAAACTTCTTACCTCTTTTTGAGTCTTCGGAATTGGCAAATCAACAATGATCTGGATTTTTGATGGATCAACTTTAATGCCTTGAGAAGAAATATAGTGACCCAATACTACCCCTTCATTTAGCATCATAAAACACTTTTCATTGCTCAGGGACAGATTATCTTCAATACATCTCTTCAAAACTTTCTCAAGATTTTCTAATGAATGCTCAAATGAATTACCATACACTGAAAAATCATCCATATAAACTTCAACACACTCATGAACTAAATCAGCAAAAATAGCTAAAACAGCTCTCTGAAATGTAGCTGGAGCGTTACAAAGTCCAAATGGTAAAAAATTATAGGCATAAGTGCCCCAGGGACAAGTAAAAGTGGTTTTATCCTGGTCCTCTAAGGCTATCCTGATCTGGTTATAGCCACTGAAACCATCAAGAAAAGAGAATGATGATTTCCCAGCTAATGTGTCTAGCACTTGGTCAATAAATGGTAGTGGAAAATAATCTTTGAGGGTTGCTTTGTTCAATTGTCTGTAATCAACACAAATCCTCCACTTGCCATTTTTCTTGGGCACTACTACCAATGGGGATACCCACTGACTGTCAGAGATAGGATAAATAAAATTGACTTTCAATAGTTTTTGTAATTCATCTCTAACAATATCCTGAAGAATGGGATTCATTCTTCTCTGTGGTTGCCTCACTGGTTTTATATTACTATCTGTGTAAATATGGTGAGTGCATGTTTCAGGGTGGATTCTGTGCATATCGGTGTAGTCCCAAGCAAATTCTTTCTGATACTTCCTCAATAATTGAATCAATTTTTCTTCCTGAGATAAGTCTAGGTGAGTGCTAATATTCAATGTTTTTCCTGGACTAATCTCTATGGTCTTGCTCTGAGTGTTTGTGATAGATTGTATGGGAAAAATGTTTTCAAATGATGTTTTCAAAGAATGGATGGTACATATTTCTTGAAAACTCTGTGCTAAAAGTTCATCTGCAGCATGATATTGTTCATTTCTTATTTCTTCAGACATATCAGGTTGAGAAAGGAATAATTCTATCAAATCATCATTATTATGTTCGTGAAAATCATAGATTTGATTGATGCTGAAAATAGATTGAACTTCTTCCTTATCATTGTATTTATCATCAAGCCATAAGTTGTTTGCTACTGCTGGTGTTTGTGTTGCTGGGTACAGAGTGAGTTGATTCCTTTCAGTTCCTCGTGAAATGATCATATTACCTGATATACACCCTATGAATGCATCAACAGTTGCTAACCATGGTCTACCAAGGATGATAGGGTGTCCTCCTAAATTAGATTTTGGCTGAAGAACTAAAAATTCCACTGGATACTCCCAAGAGTCCAGTGAAACAATTATGTCCTCCAAAATCCCTTCAGGAATCACTTTAGACCTATCAGCTAGTTCTAGAACAATTGGTGTGTATTGCAAGTTTGTCAGCTGGAGTGTTTTCATTGTTTCAAGAGTCATCACATTTATTGCTGCCCCAAGGTCAATTAAAGTATTTGGAATAGGTATGTTTTTAATGATTGTAGTGACTCTGGGAATACCAAGATCAACATACTTTTCCATTGAAATGGTGTTTGTCATAAGGCCAGCTAGATGTCCAATAACATGAATGGTTTGTGGATCAAGTATTTTTCTTGTAGGCTTCTTGAGGCATAGGTCTTTGATTGCTTTAGTATATATTGGAATGTCTTTTATGGCTTGAAGTAGTGGAATTTTTATATAGACATTATTTAGCTCATCTAAAACATCAAATTGTGGTAAAGTCATGGGAAGTTTCGCTTGGATCAATCTTTCTGGAAAAGGTGGTGGATGCAATGGTTGCATTTGTTTATTTTTGATGTCATCATTTTGTTTCTTTTGAGTTGGAGTTTCATTTTCATTGTCTTTGTTTTCTTCTTGTTTTTCAGCTATTGGAAGTTCTTTTTGAAGTATCTTACCAGACCTCAACTCAATATTTTGTAAAGGTAATGTGGGATATGATGGTCCCTCATCTACACTGTAAGCTGGTCTATCTGCTCTATTATTTGGATTTGGTAAAGGTTGAGCAGGAATCTGAGTGGGTCTAGGAGGTTGGTTAGATGGAAGTTGTAATTGAGGTGAATTTATTGGTGGAGGAGCAGGCAATGTTTGTTGAGTGTTTTGGGGTTGATGGACAAATTGTTGCTCAGGATATTGTTGATATGTTTGAGGATACTGCTGATATGGCTGATGATACTATTGATATGGCTGAGAATATTGTTGGTATGGTTGAGGATATGGTTGGTATTGTTGAGAGTATTGTTGAAATGGTTTCCATTGTTGTTGTGGGTAATTTTGGTGTTGCCATGGCATGGGTACATTCCAAGAATTCTGAACATACATCTGATCTTGTGCAGGAAATTGCAAATTTTGGTTTGGAAACATACCTGGAAGTGGAGGTCTCGGTTGCCATGGTCTCTTGGCACCCATGAAATACACATTTTCCATATCTGCATTGGCTTCCAAGTTACAATTCTGCAAAATCTTGATTTTAGAACAATGAAATATATCATGATTTTCAGTACAAAAGGCACACACTTGAATGTTTTCTAAAGGACAATCTTTCAAAGCATGTTTCTTCCGACATTTTGGACAAAAGACAGCCATTAATTGATCTTCTTCTTCTTGTCTTTTCTTTGCTTTCAGAGTGTCAATTTGATTTCCTAAGGTGCTTAATAGGTCTGTTTTGAATTCTTCTAATAAGTTTCCTATTTCAGCCCTTGTGACACTAACTGAAGCAGATTTTGTAGCTTTGGATGATATAGTTCTTTTTCCATTTCTAGCTTTGCTCCTGGAATACTTTTCACATAAGTCAGCAATTTCATCGAAAGGTAAGGTGGAAATATCACCTTTTCCCATCAAATTAAGATCATCTAAGTATTCCTCTCGAATGCCCTTCAAAAATATTGTTCGGATCAGATCAAGAGACATGGTTCTATGTTTTGATTTTTGTAAATTGTAAACAAATCGTTCCAAATACTCTTCTAAGCTTTCATCCTCTTGTTGATTCATTCTAAAAATATCATCTTTAGAATCTTTTGATCTACAATAAGGTTGGTATTTCTTTAAGAATATTTTTCTCATGCCATCCCAATCAGTTATTGCATGTTCACCAAGTCCCATGAACCATCTTAATGCCGATGCTTTTAATGTTGCTGGGAAGAGTCTAAGCCTATGGGCATCATCTATGTAACCATATGTTCGGCATACTATGTCAAATTCAAACAAGAATGAATCTGGATCTTCTGAAGCCATGCCATAAAAGTTTGGTAGCACAGATGGAGGTATGTTTTTCATTTTTATTTCCTCATCATTAGTTTCTCCTGGTTCTTGAATGGGAAATTTAAAGGTTGACCCTTCCTCTTCTCTTTGATATTGATCTTGCTTTTGTTTCAGTTCAACCTCTCTTTGTCTTCTTCTTTCCTCTTGTTGTCTCTCATATTCTCTAAGTTGTTCAGGAGTGGGTCCTCTTGCTGATCCTCCTCCTTCCTCAGCCATTTTGACAGGTTCCTCTGTTGATTTAAGTTCTTGTTCAGTGTCACTTGTTTCAAAGAAAAGTTGTTCTACTGGTTTTTCTCCTTCTTGAAATTTTTCAAAATCAGTAGGTTCAAGGAGAGATTGTTGAGTTGTTTTGCTACTTTCTCTTGTTATAGAGGATTCAGGGAGATGTTTCTTCTTTGCTTCGTATGCCAATAAAATTTGTCTCTCTATGAGTGTAAGTCTTTGCCCTGATTTTTGTTTATCCTCTAATTCTTGTACAGTGACTTTCCCAGCTGGAGTTGTGTGTTCAATTCTTTCTAAAGGGTCTGCTCCTAGTGGTGGATTAGTTCTTGGATGGGGGGTTTTTATGAATCTACCTTTATCATCTCTAGGTCTAGACATAAGTAAACATGACTTCCAAAATGATGAATTAAAATTAAATCTATGTTTTTGTTTGTTTTCATTTTTTTTTTTAGAAATCCTCTAGTTGCGCCTCCCCGACAACGGCGCCAAAATGTAAATACCAATCTAGGGTTCTAGATTAGACTAAATTTATTGTCAACCAAGGTAGGTAATCTTAGAGGCACTTGTCTAATATTTATATACCTAAAGGATCTGTTCTATTTGTCTAGATAAATGCTTACTGTGACAGGCTCTAACACTCTCTTACAAGATCTTGAAATGTAGTTCCTTTCACACTTTAAATGCTTATATCATCTACTTTAATCTACTGTTCTAAAAATAGAGTGTTACTAGTCTGAGTTTTCAATCCTCTTACAAGGATATAATTCACAAAAGCTCTTTCAAAATAACACACTAAGCATACTAAAAATCAAATTCATGAAAACAGAGTTCATAGCAATGTTTTGAAATTCAATGCTCAATTAAACCTTTTACAAGGACTTATTCAATAATTTTGCAATTGAATTTTCAAGCTACTACTATGAATCATAAAATAACAATCACAAGAACTTCTAATTAAATTGATAAACTCACAAGCAATGAAATGAAATAAAATGCTATTCAGATCTAAATACTAAATTTTATGAAACAGAAAAGAAAGTGTACCAATCCTCACGTGGGGGCCCTTCCACGCTTTGAAGGCACACTTTGAAAAACTTCAAGTGATAAGAACGTTAAATCATAAACACCATAATTGATGAAATTCTGTCTTTGATGAAGTACTGAGAATGGATTGCATTAAAAACAGAGTTCTGAAACATGCTTACAGTCTTAAGTCTGTTCCTTTCAATGTCTTCACTAGCATTCCTTTTCTTCAATAATAATCAATCCTCCCATTACATGCTTTCATCCTCCTATTTATTAAAATTTACAACCAAAAAGGCTATTTTCATTCCTCCCTAATCCTAACTGATCCAAAAACAGTTCGAATCAGTTTAGAGTTCCTAATCTTAAGAAAAATATCAAGTACATTCATTATGACTTCTGATTTTTCTGCTGGATAGGCTGGATTTGATGAGCGTTGACCAAATACTCAGGAGCTCCAAATTCGACGCTAGATAGATTTTTCACCATGTATGTACATCCTAGATCACGTCCTTGTCTTCTGTTTCGATTTTCCTTCTATGCCACATGTCACAACATAAATCGATTACACAAAGTTATTACATCCTGTAATTTTATTGAAAATTTTCAATTTTTAACATAAAAATCCATAAATTAAATTTAATGTAAAATAAAAATTATAATGCTACATTAATAAATTTAAATGGACTATGAGGAGTTTATGGAAGAAAATGGTAGATAAATGATGGATTTTTAGAAGAAAAGAATAGCAATAAAATAGTACCAACATATATATAGAAAGAAAACAAACAATATTCTGTCTTACATTATATATATATATATATATATATATATATATATAGATATAGATATAGATATAGATATAGATATAGATATAGATATAGATATATATATATATATATATAGAGAGAGAGAGAGAGAGAATGTAAATATGGTCGAGATAATAACCTCTTCCATGAAAATTTTCCACAACTACCCTCCATCATCCCATAAAAATTATATCCACATTTGATACTTATATGAGCCTCCACATGGCTTATGCTAGTCAGAATGTGCTATAGATCCAAATGGTCCAACCCTCCTACAACATTAGCTATTAGTGGCTCTAACATGACCATGCTACAAAGCTACCATGTTGCACTAGGGTGTGATTAAATGTGGCTATTTCCATGTGGGTTTCAATATTTCTGTCCATAAATAAATCTGAATGGTTTAAGCCTTCATCTTGATGGACAAGGACCTTGTGGTGGGTTACCTAACATTTCCTGTTAAATGTAGAACCATGACCCATCCCTTGGAAGTTATCTCATGGTGTTGACATCAAAGTCCTAGTGATTTATATGGGATCATTATATTATTTTCATCCATATTGATGAATTTAGAGTGGAAAAAGTGGAGGAGCCAACTGTTGGACCGTTTTACCGGTGGGACCCGATTTGGAAAAACAAGGTGCGAAACCTTCTCGGATCATTTTGAGGCATTAAACGAAATATTTTGGTGGATAAATTTTTTTTACTTTAACACTACACATTTTCAACGATAGTATACACAAAAGAGACCTTTTGAACGATGCAAAAGCACATCAATTGGAGACCCCATGCCAAACATTATGCCACTCGAGAGGTTGGCCTTCCTATTTCACCATGGTTTGAGAGAATGCCATGTCGGCCCCATTATTCATGGAAAGTGGGCTATCCATGATTATTATGTATACAAATATGAAAAGTATATATTGTAACTCTACTTAATATTTGAGGTAGTCAAACTAACCACTAGTGGGTTATCGAGTTGTGTCATAGCTGAGACATTAGGAGGAAAAGGGATTTCATTCTTTCGAGTAAATTTGTTCCATAGGCGAGAAAAATAACCAAGAGGGATAGGAGTTAGAGAGAAAAAGAGAATATTTGTGTACTCTAGCATCCCATGGGTTACATACTTCTTTATACCCATCCATATTTCTGGAGACGGAGAAAGAGATCTTAGCGGCCTCACCTTCTAGCTAGTTTTTCTCCCTAAAGGTTTCCCAAAAGAAAATCTTGTGTCTTGTGTGAAGAGATTTTATTTTCATTCTCTATTTTTGCATAATGTTCGGAGGTCACATGCATGCACTACTAACAATAGATCAACGAGCCAAAATTTAATAATATTATAGTAGTGTATAATTTCAAATTTTAAATATAACATTTACCAAATTTGTTGTGACGAATTTTCACAATTAGGTTACAAAACAATTTATAGATCATATTGGTATCGGAAAGTTTTCTTTGGGCACATTTTATGGATATTTTCGGGGGGATCTAGATCGGCGGGGCCTAAAATCGTAAAATCCTAATCATGGATGGCCAATTTAATTACTGATCCTATATAGGTGGAGTTTTGTATTTGTGGAAAAAAAAGTTGCGGATATAAATCACAATGTAAACATCCTCATGGGAGACCTAAGAAATAAGCTTGGTATATTTGGAGAATATGAGGGTTCAAATGTAGAGGAAAAATCGGAAAGGGATCGGGGAGATTGGGAAGAAACATAGAACTAGACAAAGAAAGAACCCATAAAATATCAACCCATTCCAAGTGCCATGAATCATTCAAAATCCCTATTTAAAATGGAATAAAAGAGTCAATATCAATTCGTACCATGAAGAGATCAACACCTTGAAGAGCTAAATCATTGGTTGCAATATTGGAAGTTGTTCATCATCCATCAAATGAAGAAGGACAAAAATGTTCATTTGTACGACATAAATTGAAGCGACGCATTGACTTGGTGGGAGATACACGGGGGATACCCTAAGGTGGAGGAAGTCCACCTTTGACTAAGTAAGAAAAATTTGAAATCCTCATTAAGTCTTATTTTCACTCTCTTCCAGGTACACGTGAAGGGACTAGTGGATATAGTGGCAATACTTCGGAAATGGTTGGGGAAAAGCATGCAAGAGTACCACGAGGTTCGGAAATATGTCCATAATGTTGGGTGTCTCACCGAAGAACTTTGGATGTACTCCTCATAAATGTTAGCGGGTCTGCTTTGTATCTATGTTAGAAAGTAGTGTTGTTAAATCCCAAATCAATGGAGGACGCTTGTGTAAAATCATAGTATCTTGAGAAAATATGCATGAAGAAAACAGATAAAGTAGATCAAATAAAGAGGAGAAACATGATGCTTCTAAGCATGGGAAGAAGAAGCAAAAAGGGAAAAGAAAAAGAAAAAAATACAGTAGCCACAATGCATCAATGCAAAGATCTTAGCGACCACTTGCATCCAATACAACATTTATGATACTACAAGGTGAAGTAATAGAAGTTTCATTTGAGGCTAAACTTTGTGAAGAACAAAGAAATATAACAAGAAGAATCTCATGGCCAATAATTCGAGAGACAAGTTGAAATCATATTGGATGTAGATGAGGGTACACATCAACAAAAGGAGGTTAATTTGAGTAGCCTTCAACAATGGGAAGAAAAGCCAATAAACTCTACCATATAAAGATACATGTCAACAAGACAAAGGTTAATGTTTCTTGACTCAAGCTCGCATGTGAATCTCATTTTGAGATTTGGTCGAGAATTTGAGGAGCTAGAATTTCATTATCATATGAACCCATATCCACTAGGATAGGTAAATGAGGATGCAACGGCGGTGGTAACAAAACAATGCAAAATTAGATTTGTTATTGGTGTTGATTTTATTGATGAAGTAGAAATATTTTTGGTTCCACTTGATGTATATGGAGTCATGTTTGGGAGTCCCTACATGTACATTTGAGGTGAAATATTCATGTAGAGAGACAACCGAGTATTGGCTTGTCAAGGGATGGAAAATCATTCATCGTCGATACGCACAAAGGCGAGTCAAAAATTTCAACATTGAAGTTCAAACCAAGCTAATAAATTGATAAGTTCCAACAAGAAGTATGTTTTATCTTTTTTAAGAAAATTATTTTATATAAAAGTCAATAGAGAGCAATGCATCCCTACGGGGGGTGTAATAGAAACAAAATAACGAGTGGAATATTGCTACGAGGAATTTACGGATGTGTTCAGTACTAAAGGATTTCCACCTAAGAGGACGGAGCATGATATCCAACTATTGTCGGACTCCCCATTGCCAAAAATTTGGTTTTACATGTAATTTTTATAGAATCAAGTGAGGTGAAGAAGCCCGATTTACAACAAATACTAGAACAAGGTTTCACATTCAACCGAAGCGAGATCACCATGTGGGTCACCCATCATCATTGTGCCAGGATAAGGACATGACTTGGTGGATGTGTATAGATTACGGGGTGTTGAGAAAAATCACACTCAATAATAGATACCCCTTACCCGAGTGTTGGGAAAAATGCGAGAGGGGGGTGAATCGATGTTAGGACTTTATCAAATCTTTTACTTTTTCACTTTCTCTAAAACCCATACGCATACTTTCTTCAGACAAACTGGCGTATACACGCTAGAGATATCCTTCATAAAACTCGCGTATACACGAGAGATCTAATTATGCCATTGTATATATAATTCTTCACTTATATCATTCCATCATTCATTCATTAGATGTTCAATAAACGATGAAGCAAATTAGTAAGAACGAGAATAAACCATCACATAATCATCACACATGAACACCGAGTTTTAGGTGGAAGCCAAGTTGGGGAGAAAACCAAGCTGAGTTGCTCGACCTTCAATATTTTGTATAGAGAAAACATCTTACAACATATGTGCGCGCAAACTCCTACTGACACGCGAGGCACCACACGCTCATTTACAGCTTCTCACAGAGAACCAACCCACGAATCGTTTAGGCCTCTCTTGAGCTATGACCCCAGTCTGGTTACCCGGCCTCACGGAAGGAGACTTCCAACCCCACAGTAAGAGGCTACAACCTACGACTCCCCATGGACCACGTTTCATCAATTTTCACCACTTTGGATCCAAACAACTTCAATGGCTTGCAACTTGCGAGCCTCGTTTCATCATATTTTCGGACGGACCACACTCCATGCCCATAGCTCAAACATACATCACCAACGAGATACTTGTCCAATTCGAGATAACCCGGACGGATAGTAGTAACACTTAGCGAACGGATCGGACATTTGCTTCTCATGCTGGCAAACCCTAGTTTTCATCGCACTTTCCTTTCCGCGATGCCACCGCCGGCCTTTCGCGCTTTCCGTTCCCCTTCGACGAGCGTATACATCTTGTTTATACTTCGGATCGGATACGCGCTTTCGCTTTGCAAACCCGCGTGTATACGTGCTTGTTTGTTCGAACTAGCGTATACATCTTCGATCGTTATGAAAGCGACATACTTCTTCGGATAGAATGTTCGATTCAAATTTAATCCTTTTACTTCGAATGAGATGTTCGCCTCATCTCGGATCTAAGCATTCCGCAAACGGATCTAGCGAATGCAAACACATTCCGGATCTAGATTCCCTTCTTCATCATTTCTTCATTGGTGCATCATGCATTCGGATCTATCATTCAACGTAACCCTTTCCATTGAGGATGTACTTCGGAGAGAAGTATTCATTCAAGCTCGGACATCTTGCACCCACTCATGATTTTCTGACCAATTTCTTCTCTTTATATAGGTTTACCCTTTTTCAATACCATGAGCCAAAACCACATTACTTGAGTGGTATTCCTGGACGGGGGTCATTTGAATGAATCATTACCCAATACAATGGGTCAATACCATGGTGGTTACTACTGGTTTTGCACTTTATGACTTTTTCCCATACGCGACTTCGCACGTTATTACCGTGATGCATACGCGACTTCTCCTAGACAAAGCGCGTATGCCTTGAGACATACTCTTTTCATCATAGATCTTGCTTTTATTTAATTCTTCATTACCTTCTTTTTATATTGTAGATACATCGATTTACATCATTTAGCAAGTTTATAAGACACTGTTCTATAAAACTGCTTCATCAAGTGGAGGTTGTCATCAAGGACAACACTACGACATCATTTGCCAAAAAACATCATATCACATCGGTTACATCATTTACCAAGTCCATCAGCAAGTCAAGAATAACTTCATCGGGTGGGTGCCATCCAAGGACAACACATGCCAACAATCTCTGTCTTCATCTTCATTCGGTGGGTTGCCATCAAGGACAACACTGCATCATATTGTAACAATCTCCCCCTTTGGACTTGATGGAAACCACGATGGTGTTTGATCACCACAACGGAGATAGGTACATTAAGAATACAATGACACCATGTCACTCTCCCCATTCTTTGACACCATTCTTTCTCTCCATTTCAAACACCATGTCACTCTCCCCCTTTGACATCAAGGGCGAAGAATTGGATCAAAATCAACACTCTCCCCCTTTTTCTCCTCATGTAGAAGAAAGAGAACCTTGTGAATGCGATGTGCCTTGAAATTACCATGCTTCTCCACAGTTCATGCTGATTCATCCATATGTTTCAATGAAGTACGAGGACTCTACCCAACCTTCTATCACCAAGGACTCATACTTACATCAAAGATCCCAACCAGAGTGGATTTACATACCTGGGACTCAAATACCCAACCAAGTGGAGGTTTACACATTTCAATTCAACTACAACCAAGTGGATTTACAAATTTGACCTAAAGCTACCCAACAAGTGGGTTTACAAAATTTGACAAGTCCTCACATATTTGAATATTACAATTTTACATCATGGGTCTCAACATGACCAAAACAGAAGAAAGACCTCGAGAAAGAGAACATATTTCGGAACCATCATAATGCATTATACTCGGCAAAGCTATGCTCCCCACAAGATACGTGCATCCAAGCATCCTTTCCATATGTTGAGGCTCCCCCTTGGTTGTGCATCTGAACACTTTCACCAACAAATCATCAAGGCATCTTTACTAAAGAAACATTAGAAATAGAATTATGAGAGCGGAACACCAGGAATGTCAGCAGTGTCGAAGATGCAAACGTACTATGGTGTCTTTGAAAAGCTGACCCCAAACGAAAATTTGTCGGCAACCGAAATACGTGGTTTTATGTTACTTGAACTCGCGCTACTTGTTGTGTTCCGAAGCTCAGCGTATCCAATACCATCTTCTATATTTTAACCGGATACGATTCTGTGAGGCAAAAACGGTGTTCGACTTCCTTTTTTTGAGATATTTGAATGCTTCCACGGAATAAAGATAGATAGAACGGTGTAGTTGTGTCTTCAAACGTCATCCAACGGTTGCTTGCTTAAGCTCATTAGAAACCAAGCCTTGATTCTTTGCAACATCAATACATTCTTTCCAAGAGAAATTATCGGACGAAGACAACATCTTCAAATATGTGTCAAGAAATCATCCATGTGGTCCGATATCATTAAGATCTTCAAGATTTAACATGGTGTGGCATATGTGAGAAAAGGTCTCAATCATAGTAACAAACTACGCATGATCCATTCTTATTTACGAATGTAAGACTTCCAACTCATCCATGAGTGAGCACAAAAAATACTTTTCGGCAAATAGGGCCAAAATCTCATCATAATAAACCATGTATCAAGCCATCGTCATTTGAGCATGAGTATCACAATAACCAAAAGAATAGCCGAGTCATAGTGCCAACAATGCAATCATTAGTATTCAACCCTGTGCTCCCCCACAGACCGGTGCTCCTTCTTAACTTGTGCAACTTTGAACACCTTCATCGACGAAGTCATCGACAACAATCTAAACGCAGTACGAATTATAAGACTTTCATCTCGGCCAACGAATACTCTTCATCAAAAAGCAAACGAGGACTCATCCATAATCTTCGACAGTATTGTTGAGAAACTTAAGCGATAAAGAGTCAATAATACGATTATTAACGATCAGATGATGCTCCCCACGAACCTATGCTCCGGATCTTCGACTATCCATATAAATTCTCTTATCATCAATGCATACGCGACGTATGTGTTGGAACTCGCGTGTATACGCGACTTTGGTTATAGAACCGCGTATGGAAAGTCAAATGTGGAAATTTCACATTCACTCCATTTCCCACGAACTTGTACTTCTGACACTGTCTTCTTCATCATATGCACGCTGTCGAGAAATAAACATAGTGAAATTACCAAAACAATCATGGGGAAATCACCATACACATCACTCCCCTTGTGATGATACATTACAAATCTCATAATGTATCTCACATCACTCCTGCGACCATTAAGAGAAGTAAGATTTAGAAGCGGATCCTTTGCGGTGGGGTCGGTATTCCCTACATTTGATCGGTCCTCCATCTTTTTTCGGTTGTTTGAACTTTCTATTTGTGTCTTTGGAAGTTATCCAATTTCTCATATCTTGTTCATCCTTCATTCCTTTTCCACATGACCATAATTATTACAAGCATAACATCTCATGTGACAAAGAAGTAAGCATAAGGATCATAGTGTGTTTCTCTGTTCTTCCTCCTATTGCAATCGGCTACTTTGTGACCATACTTGTTGCATGAAAAACAATATCCCTTGAAGCTACAGGAGTACCTTTAAAAGAGTAGACTCTGTTTGGTTAATGAGTTTGAATTATTCTTAACCTGCAATTTATAACATGCCCATAATTATGACATTTAAAACATTCAACGTTCTTGAATAGATTCCTTTGAGAATTCATGATTGTTGGTTGACCTTTTGTTTCTTTGACTCTTGAGTTTTTGCATTGATTTTCTTTGAATCTTTAGCACTTCCTTGTGAACTAGATTCTCCCTTCATGAGTTTCATGAAAACCAAGACCAAGATTTGATAGTAGGAGACCTTTGATTACTCGAATATTGTCCAAAATCTTAGTACTATCTTGAAACCTCAAAAGTTTAACCTTTTCGTCTAATTTTCCAAATGTTTACCTCCCTCAAGAATTGTTGTTGCTTTCATGCTTTCTTCTTTCCTTGTTCCGTCTTCTACTTGGTTATTGATTTAAGAATCTCTTCTTTCAACCACATTTTCTTGCTCTTCAGGTTTGTGAGAGCTATTGTTCTTCTTCTTCGATGCTTGAGATTTACTTTCGAATATATTTTACGCTTCCAAGTCTGCCATTCTTCTTATTTGATTTATCTAGATCTTCTTTGAGGGATATGATTTCTTCCAAGACCTTCCTCTTCAAATGATTGTGAGTTCCTCATTTCTCTTATTTGATGTTTAGAGATGTTGCTGAGAGAGATGATTTACTGTAAGTTTTTCACCTTGATTGGTTGCATAAACGTACAGCACTTGATGTATCTGTCTGTCCATTTATGTTTGTATTTTCATTGTCCTAAGTCACATCTTTGTAGATAGTTCTTCCTTTTGAGTTGATACCAATCATTACTTTCATTATTTTCTTCTAGACTTTCACTCTCTTTAGATGATTTTTGTTGATCTTCAACTTTAATCTTGGCTTCGACTTCTTCTAGATCCATCTTTGACCTTTCATATCTTTTGCATATCCCCAGGTAAGTCATGCCATTTGGCATATGTAATGCAACATTTATGTCCATGAGATTAATGAATGATGTACCACGCCATTTTATAGATTCATTTGTGATTGTTTATTTTGATGATATACTAGTATGCGGTGCTACAGGAGGAGCACATATCACATGTAATTAGGGTGTTGGAGATATTCAGTAGCACCAATCGCTGAAAATCTCAAGAAGTGTGAGTTTTCACAACAATATTTGGTGTATCTAGGATATGTGATAGGTGGAGAGGAGAGTTAGATATGGATTACGCTAAGATGGGTCATCATGAAATGGCGGTGCCTTACGAGGTCGGAAGTTTCACTAAGGAATCACAATACCCAGGTAAATTCATAACCTCATTTTAGCAGAGGTAGAAACATTGCTCCATGCCATAATATCGAGTGGCGAAGGTTTCAGGTGGGAAACGGTGAGCATAGGGATTTCAAGGAGAAAAAGAAGAAAATTAATCAAGCACAAGTTACGGCATTACCAAAATTTTAGCGACCCTTTGAAGTAGGGAACGGGATGTGAGTTGGTATGTTATGGGCACGATCTTGATGCATGGAGGAAGGCATGTATGCCATTATAAATTATTTCATGGGGCAATCTTTAAATACGCTACCTATGACAAAAAGCACTATGACTTGGTGCAAGTTGTGAAGAAGTATAAGCACTATCTTATCCACACGGATCATGACCCTGGGGTCTTGCAAGCGATGGCTACAACATACCATGTATTACAGTGGATGGGGTTTCTATAGCAGTTTAATTTGGTGATCAAGTACAAGAAGGGAAGTAGCTAAGTTTATGACATGCTTTCAAGGCCACCCACACAAATATACAGTTTGAACTCTTGCACATGATCCTACCACACACGCAGTGCATACGGAGAGGCATATTCAAAAGATAGAAATTTAAGCGGTGTATTCTGGGTTGCGAGTTATATTCTGTGGGAAGTGGTGAAAACACCAGAGGTGAATACCATCTCTTAGATATGTTACTCTATGGATGTAATATATGTGTTCCTAAATGTGAGTTATTGAAATTTATTAGAGAGCTTGCACACTCAGGGTTGTGGGAGCACTTTGGTGTGGAAGACTATAGCCAACTTGTAAGGGTATGTGTATTGGCCCAAGATGCAAGAGCGGTGGCTAGGTTCATAAGGGGATGCATGTTTTATTTTACCAATAGTCACAATGATAGAAAATAAGTTCCATATCCGTCCCTTTTCCTCATCCTTGAGAAGAATTGCCATCGAATTGTGATGAGAGTTACCAAAAGTATGAAGAGGAAATGACTACCTATTCATATAAGTTGACAAGTTCAACAATAACAATAATTACGATGTGGTGTAAAATGTCATGGGTGGAAGCAGAAAAAGCTTATTATTTGGACAGGTATGGGTGGACTCTTAGATACCCTAGGTAGTCATTTCATAAAAGGATATAAGATTTTTCAATGTGATATACTAAATTGTGGGAGAACATAGACGCAGAAGTTGAAGATATGTACAACATTCAATCCATAGAAATAATAGTGGAACCAAGTAGTCAACAAAAATTTGGTCCACTTCTAAGGATATGACTAGAAGCATCGAAGAATTGGGATGAAATCTGATATATATCTGACATTCTTGAGACTAGTCCCATACTTCACCAAAATTCCCCATTTAAAACTTGTTTGAGGAATTTTTTCCACCTTCACCTTTGTATATTTCATATAGGAAGCAAGGAGGAGTGAGGAAATATCTTGAGGATATGCCTTAAGAGTTGAAAAAATTATAGAATATCATTAATATCCATTTACGAGTGCGAAGACACTACGAAGTCACGAGAGAAGTATAGAGCCAAACGCAATCAACATATGAAAATCATTCAAGGTGGGTGTTGGAACGGGGTTCCCTAACTTGCGTTTTATATAATGTTGTAATGATACGATCTGCGTAGGGGTTTCAGGGTGGGTCAAAGCCCCTAATGTTTTGTAATGGGTAAAAGGGTAGCTATAGGGTCCCAATGATGTTGATTGCCAGGATCATATCCAAATGGAGGTGAGGAAATTTAAGAGAATGAGCTAAGTAAATTTTCCTCAACGAAACTACACCAAAGAAAATCATTCAAAGGAGAAGCCACAGATCCCTCTGTGGGAAGGTAAATCAGAGACAGCAGGATGGAAAAAACAAGCAAGACTACTTAACAAAGATGGTTTATTAAATACATTGGACTCAGACAGACTACGTAAGAGGACCTGCGTTGTAAGATACTGAAGAACCAACAGCAGAAGAGGATTAGGAAAGAGCAGATACCTTGAAGAACTGTGGTGGTGCAGTGAGGTGAACATTTGAATGTGAGTTTAACTATGGACTATTCTAAATGTGACAGCCTGGGTTCTGTGGGTGGGGACAAGGTCTCCTATTTACAATGTGTGTGCGTATACAGTAACCATCAATGATATTTGCTCCATTTAACAGGACTAATAATAAGAACTGATGAGATAATAATAGAGGCGACAAAGATTCTTGATCATAGTGGCCTAAGTGAATTCTCTGTAATTTAATGACTAAGTAATGAGAATACACTTCTTCATGGTAATGAACACGTCTTAAGATTAAATATGCGACTAGATAATAAATGACTAAACAAAAATTAACTTAAATGACTAATTTAGTTCGGGGGATAACATATGTAATGATCTTAGTGATAAAACTGAAGTGATGACAATGACCTAGTTGATACTAAGTTCATGACTTTGTGACTTGGGCAGCTGTGTGGAAATCAATAATTGAACATATGAATATATACATTAAAATAAAAATAACTAAATAAATATAAATGCATTAGTATAGATTGATAAATTTATATAAATCACATTTCTGATATATGTCATCACTATAAATAAATAATTACATTTTAAATGCTGATATTGTTTACTAGGGTGTCTGCGAATCCATTTGCAATGTTAAAATTTAAGAACAAAGGGTCTAAATTTTATAACGTGTTAAGAGTATAGAGCCCTTTTGTCTCTAAAGTTTAACTGCTTTGTAGATGGTTCATCTACAATTAACACAGTGCATGTATCATATGTCTACTTTACCTAATGCCTTCATTATGTTTTAGTAAAGGTAATATTTAGATTGCCAAATTAATATTTATATTTATGTTTAATCGACTTTAATATACAGAATTAGTTTTAATTTTTAAAACTTCATTGGTTTTTTTTTTTTATGTTAAAGTTTGAGTTCATTTTAAATCTAGTATTAAATTGTCATATTTTCATTAGATAAATACTAAATAGATAAACCTAATATATATATTTATAGACCTATTTAATAAATAAGTATGAACCTTTATTAATTTAGGTATGAATCTTAATTAATTTTTTAATCTTTTGTATGAACCTTTGTTTTTGTAAGTCAATGTTTTATTCATGTAGGAGAAAAAGAAGTACATATAGCCACCTACAAACAAGTGGTCTCACCCCAACGAGGTATGTTAGCCAAAACTTGTGCAGGATGACAAAAATACAAAAGAGACTAGGGACATATTACTCCATAAATGGTTGGGCAAGAGGCACCAAAACATAGATAAAAATAAAGAACACAAGATATCATCGTCCGGTCATCATAAGAAGCGTGATGGATGCATGATTTTACGAAGTACATTCCTCGAGGCGATGAGAAAAAAAGTCCTGAATGCACCCTTCAAAGTGTGCAAACCAAGTCTCCATCCTTTTACTTTCTCATGAGTGAGTTGATTTTGGCCTCGCCAAATCACAGCGATCTCTTCCCGAACTTAGCCTTTTGTAAATAGTGCATTCAGTCCAATGTTTCCATCTACTATGCATGCTCCTTAGACACATGTACTTGCATAATTTTTTGGTTGGTAGCAACTATGTAAGTCTACACATTTAAAATTTTACTTCTTATACACGAGTGTTGATAAGTCTTAGTAAATATGTTTATTTACATCTTATTCCCATCCATTTTTTATTCGAAAGACTTTCTTAAATGATGAGAGTAACTGATGGTAAATATGTTATTTACTTCCTTTTAAAGTTTAAGAATGAAAAATCACTACAAAAAATATCGAAAAATAACACACATGAGTATCTTTGCCCAATCAAATTTTTGAAAAATTTCCTAATAATATTGAAAAATAAATATTATATTTCAAAAGTTGAACATTACAAGTCGTGGTGATACTAAACTAAAGGTTGTCAACAAACAAATTGATTACTAAAACCCTTCCTTGATAGAGACTAATAAAACATTGGACAACTCTTAAAAGGAGTTGTCTTTAGTGCGACTTTTTGAAGTTTCGGTGTCGAAATACGGTGAAAATTTTTGAGGTAAAATCTTAGTTTTTTGTTATTCAAAGTAGGTTTTCGAAGAAGCTCTATATATGGATTCAACACCCTCAAAAACCTCTCGGGCACATCTGTTGACTGCAAAGTTAGCAATCAAAATTCTCTTTTCAATAAATTCTGTAGAATTCCAGATAAATTACACCGTAAAAAGTCATAGTAAAAGCCTTCAAAAAGTCGCACTAAAAACTACCCCTAAGCTCTTAAAATATTATGGGTTAAAAAAATCATAAATAAATATTACTTCCTCTTGAAATGTCCTATGCACACCACATGGAGATCACAATTCAAACTACCATTATTTTAACTTATTACATCACCACAACTATAATTATTTCGAAATGCTTATCTCTTTTATATTTAATTTTCTTACAATAAAAAATTAAATGATATATATAAAAATATAAACTAAATATTAAAAAATTAAATGATATATACAAAAATATAAACTAAATATTAAAAAAATTAAATGATATATATAAAAATATAAACTAAATATTTAAAACCAACGGAACACGAGCGTTTACACTAAACTCCCAAAAACTGGCTCTCTACATGAAACACCACAACGGGCGGGAAGAAAAAATACACATACACACAAAAGAATACGACACCTTTAACGCGGGAAGAAAAGATACCAAAAACAAAAAACGATGTGACAAATTCCCGGAGCCTTCTTCTTTGTCAGAATTTGCTATTCCATATTCTTCTGCGCCAGAACGCGACGTCCAACAACGCCTTGGAGCTATTTGGCAAATTTAGAGCGAAACGTATTTACCACGAAAGACAATACATAAACCATGGACGAAGGGTAATGAGATTAGGATTATCACAAAGGTATAATCCAAGTCGGATTATGGAGATTTGTGTATCCTTTCATCGGTTCAATCTTTCTTATTTACGGATTCAAATCGGGGAAAATAATCCACGAGAAGAAATCGCACCACTTTCCGGAAGGGGTCGAAATGGAAAGCAGAAGTGACGAAATTGAGCACAAAATGGAGGGTTCCATCGGGACCATGCTTGGATTCCCGTTCCATCAGAATCCTTCAAGAAACCCAATTCCCGCGTCGCAAGTGGAGAATCCCTACGGAAACAGTAAATGTACGAAACCCAATTTTGTTGCTTTTTAATGTCGTTTCCGTCTTAGTTTTTAAGTGACTAGATAGATTCCCATCTAAATTTAAATAAATTTTTGAATCAATCATCTATTGTGTTATACGATACGAATTTTTCCCAATATAATAGTTTGGTGGTAATTACGTTAGAAGTTCTATAGGCGGTTGTTGTAGTTCTACGACTAGTTATGTTTAGGTAAATTTCTTAATCATAACGTGCCAAGTTTTTTCTGGTGAATCCTTGAGTTCCGATTATTAAGCAAATTTTCACTCATAAGAATAATGTACCAACTCATCGGAGCGAAATTGTTTACGGTGTACGAGAGGAAAAATTGCCCAACAACCCAACCCCCAAGAAGGCTTAAAGACATTTTCCATGTTATTGTTTTTGAATTTTTTTTTAAGATGTCCATACGCAAAAACCTTGACATATGAAAATAATTTCAAGAGCATTAACATGGAAAATGTTTGGCCTTTCGAGGTATCCAAAGATTTTGCAGCCAATTATGTGACATGCAGGACTTCCACTTTTAATTATTGTAATGTACCAAATGTTTGCATCTTGTTATGTTAAGAGAAATAGAAAAAAATCAAATATATAAGTTATTCTAGCAACAAAGTAAAAGAGAAAGACACTCACGAAATGGATTTTTTGTTTGGAGTTGGTGAAACTTAGGGCTCAAACCTAATTCCATGCTTATTAGGTGTTCATGTTCTAAGTTTGTCTTGGAAAGCCACTCATAACTTTTGATCAATGGCATCCATGCTCTTAGAATTTCGCTCATAGTAGTCGTGGTGCTATGAGGCATTGATGAATGGATCGTTCTACATTGATGTGCTTATCTCTAACTAGTGACGAAACTAGCTAATAATGGTAGCATTAGGTCAAGGAATTAATACCGAATGAGGCAAAATAACAAAAGGAGAACCAAATATTTGCATGTGCACTAGAACCGCTTTACCTGTCAAGACAAGGCGGTACCTTGGCACCGCTTGACCACCGTCGAGACAAAATTGTGGCTATCTGCATGTCTTGTCACCCACTTGGTATCTTCATCTACTAACATCACTTACCATGTGCATCTCTGCAAAGCATTTCTTGACTTATCTTGCCTCATTTATTCTTTTGTTTTTGTAGAGCTGGATATCTTGGATGTGATGATCTATCTCTTTGTATTGCTCATTGTTGCTTGCTATGAAGGTCATGAATGCTTCCTAATTAGTTTTTCACAAGCGGAGCCTTACGCTATCTTGACCTCATTTTACGTAGAGGATATATTCTCGTAGAGGATGTATTCTCGGTAAGGAAACGCTAAGAGGCTGCTCCCATACTATTGCATCAACATGGACTCAATGAAATTGAATTCTTCTGTCATTGTGTGACTTACTTTGACTTTTGAATCACATGGAGCATAGAACATATGAAGCAAAAATTTCTTGAATCATGTGGAACCTGAGAACATTTGAAGAAAAAATTGCTTTTAGGTATGTACTATCATTTAAATGTTTGTTTTTTTACCCATGTATAAGCCCTTATTGGTGTCACTATAGTACGCAAGGGTTCACGCCTCCTCAAATGGAAAGATTAATTGCGGCTAAGTGAAAATAGCTGACAAATGGAGGAATCCAAATCACATTGATTATCACGATTTTTAAAATATGAATATGTTTGGTATATTACTATTTACGGAAATTTCAACAATGCCATGATAAAAAAAGAATAAATTCTAAGTTTAAAAAATATTACATAGAAGTTACGAATATATATTTGATTTTAAATGGAGGACATATGGTTGAGCTGGCACAGAAATTTAATACTATGGAGCATGAACAAAATTGTGCCAATTTAATACTTTGGGCATGAACACAATTATTAGGGCATGAATACAATTAGAGCAATATTGAAATGGACAATCAAAGAAAAACTAAACCAACACACACTTGTTACGTTTGGTCAACACGTAAGATTCATTGGTATGAGCTTCCATTTATCATTATTCAATGATTGATATCCCTACCTCATCTTGCTTGCTATTTGGTACAGTGCATGCATTCTTTGAATTTTTAACCAATCGAAAACTTTCATGATGGGGTGGGGTGTGCCTTTGTTAGCGGTAAGCTTTGTTGTTATATCATTAATAAGAATGAATGTCCAGTGTCATGACCTGTTTCTCAAACAACGTGCCTTACTGAAGATCCTGCCTTAAGGTCCTGCTGCCTAACCCGAGTTTAGTCTGAAAGGATCCTAGCTACTTCACGAAAGCCTAATATAACATCAGTCCATCTGAAGGAGGTCTTTCTAACAACGAGCAATATTAAGTATGGTGTATGGATCCCCCTCTTCGGCGATGAGGCCCATTTTCGGTAAGGGTTGAGTTCAACAATAAGATTTCTCCTTAATAGTTGAACTGGGAAAGAATGTTACTTTCCCTCTGGGATTATGGGCTGGGTGGAGAGGAATATAAAGGTAACTTTCCCATATCCCCATTCCAACTTCAAGTTAATGCTCAGTCTACAACCAACTATTTTGTTTGGACCTTCCAAATCTCCCTTGCCTTCCAATTCTCGCAATTTCCTTCTCTCTAGGGTACCAGAAATCAAATTTTTTTTTCTTCCCATGCTAGTAACTACATAGGGGAAAATAGATAATAATGCCAAAAGCCACACAACCAACACTATGTACCGGAAATCAATTAGTTTTATTCTCCCTGTGCTAGTAATCGCGTAGGGGCGCTGAGATAAAAAATTCCAAAAGCCACACAACCAACACTATGTACTTGATAATTTCCCATCCTTCATATGCACAATATAAAAACTCTATATACTCATTGAACCTTCCAGAATTGCACTGACAATGATGAGATTTGATATATTCACATTGGTTATCACGATTCAAGTGTCGTTTTTCTACTCTGCAAGGAGCGTTGTCTTCATCCTTTATAGCTAGCACCACGAGGTCATCATGTTTTACTTCTGAACAAGTTGCAGCAAGGATACAACTGACTTCCAGGGGGCTTTTTGCTATATGATGGCCTGCTTATGTGGCCTTTTCATTTAGAATTCTTGAGAGTATATGAATGAAATGGATTTTTAGCCCTTACCTATTCATTAACGCAAATAATTTTCAGACAACATGGGTTCATTCAAAGGTTGTACCAATAAGAAAGATGGATGATCCAAGTGTGGTAATGAATGGAGCACTCAACGGACACGTGAAATGCATGCAAGCTCCAACTCAAGTCTTTTCCTTCCATCATTTCATATAATAATAAACACACATTACTTGCAAGGTGCCACGTTATATGCCTATCTCATATCCCTATCTGAAAAAATAATTTGCAATTCACTAAAAGTTATCCAATACACCAAAAATCGCATAAGGTAAAAAACATATATACATCTTTATAATTACAATACTTAGGCCACTAAACAAAACATCCATAAAAATGTTGAAGCTTCCCCATAAAATTCCTGAAATGGATGGGTTCTCCTACTCCCTCCATTAAATGGGAAGTAATGATTTCTGTCATGGATGGGCACTATTAAAAGACATGTAAACCATATAAATTTAAACTAAACTCTTATTATGATAAAAATGATGTGGCATCTTTAAAGTAACTTTAAAGGTTGTAACATCTTCTCTTCAAGTCTCCAAATAAACCAACAAACTCATATTTTCTTCTGGAAGACAAAAGTACAACGTGTGGCAATGGTATTACCCGGTAGAAAGACAAAAGCACAAGGTGAAGCTACCTCATAAAGTTGTAGCGTATAATTATAAAACACAAGTAAAAACCCTACTACCCAATAATTATTTTAAAATATCATGATATCCATCTCTCATAAGGACGAGGGGCGATCCTCCTGTCATCAAGATTAAAAGGTGTAGCTCCTTGATAAAGAACAATTATTATAAACAAATGGCCGAAATCCTTAGGAATTCAGACAATGAAAATCACTTGCATGTCAAGTTCTACAGTGAAGACTTAATCTAAGTAAGAATGTATCAGCCTCAAAAACGAGTTGAAAAATCAATTTAATGTCATTATTATAGTAAATTTTGGACAAAAATAAGCCTCTCAAAATTTAAAACCAAATATATCAAATTTATACGCAAATCCAAAGCATCCCAAAAAAAACTAGTTATAGGTATTTCTGAGAGTAAAAAATTGAAAAAATGTAATGGATTGATGAACAAGTTGCTTAAGCCACACTTTTAAACAAACAAAGCTAAGATTACATGAAGAACTGAGAGCGATTTACAAAATAAATTCAAATAAACTGAATAAATATTCATTTCGGAAAAAGTTAAAATATAGAGAAAAACAAGTATATTTGTTAATAAATTGGAAAATCGCTTATCACTTCGGTTATGGATTGGCTCGACATGGACCAGGTTATTTCAACCCATTGCCATGGGTGATAGAGCATAAGTATTCACTTGAGAGCCTCAAACAAAGTTACGCCTCAAACAACAAAGGCCATCAATTGCCGCAGGGGGTTGCTGGACTCATGATGATAAGAGAAAAGGCCATCAATTGCCGCAGGGGGTTGCTTGATGGGGAATAGAATCAAGAATAGATCAATGAATTCAAAAGTGCTCACTCAGAAACCTATCTGTCATTGATTATGAAGGGATAGAACCAGTGGCCCCATCAGTGGCACCTAATTTTGGGAGAGGAAAGAAGAAAGATATTGAGGGTTGGAAATGAACTAAAGACAAAAATTCATGTTTTTGACACAAGAAGATCTCTCTTTGATGAGGGAGAAAATAGAATGGCTTTCCTCATTTCAATACAGGGTTGACACGGAAGCTTTTCCTTTAGATGGAAATGTAATGAAAGCCATTCAATCTCATTTTTAGCATTAGGTTCTCTCGCCCCTTCCAATAAATGAAATTACTAAAAAGGGGGTGACACAATTAGTTGTCCGCTGAGTAGCTTCTTACTCCATGCAACTATTTAGGAAATAGTTGTGCATGTAGGTAGATGTGCTGACAATTGCATGGCCGATGACATAGTTTTTGGTGAAACAACTTCACAACCTCCATGACTCCTTAGCAGAAAATTTGGTGATGCGCACAAAGCTAACCAAAAAAGCATGGTACAATAGGTAGCATACTTTTGATGAACCTTGGACACTGCAGTACCTAACTCAACTTTTAAAAATTAAAATAATAAAGCTGACTTAACTAGTTGATTAAAAAAATCAAAATATTAAAGCTGGGAATATTGTTGACATATCTTATCTACTGTAGCAAGACAATTGGAATATAGAGACCCACTTAGAATATGCAGATTTCTCAAGAAGTTGACAAAATTGCTCCAAAACCTTTAAAACCCCAAGCATTTCCATTTTTGTGGGTGTGATTGTGTTAATTTTGATTAACATGTTCTTTGCATAATACAATTACTTCAATGTTCCTTATAAGCCAATTTATTAATCCATGCATGAATTATCATCTTACTGACTGTAACTAAAGAAGGAACATAAATGATAATTTTAGAAGAAAAACCAATAGAATATAACATAAAGATATGGCACAAGCCAGGGGAAAACCCCAAGATGGGGAAAACCATTGATCACTTCTTCTTATTATCAATATCCAATGTTCAGCAAAGAGAGAGTACAATAATATGAGTCAAAATAAACTTGCTAAATTAGTGTTCAAAATAGTCCTGAAGATTATTTCCTGGATAAGGGTCCTAAAAATCATTGAGTAACCTTCTTCCAATGAATTTTACCCTTTGATGTCCTTTACAAGACATCCAACAATGCTGCAGGACTTGCGGTTCCTTTTCAAGGCATCCAACAACAGTCCTATGCTAACAGTAATAACAATATGCTCACAAACAAGGGTTAAACTCTCTGTTTACATTGCGACCCTCTCTTCTTGAATGCAACTAGGGTAAAGGACTCATATTAGGTCATGCGTCCCTTCCACACATGCTTTCACACTAGCTGTTGTAGCAACATTTCCTGTGGCTTGAACCAGAATACAAATTGTGAACAAATAAACCCCAAAACTCACCTTTAAACCAATGTCTTGATCTATGGCTCCACACAAAGAATGCTACCTTCTCTTGAAGAGATTCACACCCAAAAACCATGAAGAAACATCACTCAAAACTTCCCTCAAACCTGTGGCTAGCTTCCTGCTCCTAATTGAACCTATGGGAGATCAATACAACACGTCCTCCTTGCTTCTCCAAGCTGTGGCTGCCTCAGAAATAATTTACCCAAGAGTTGAATGCACTCTTTTAGGATGATCTCTAATGAAGATGAGGGATCCCTATATATATATAACAATTTGTCCTTATGGAGGTGAAGCTGACCTTAACACTTGGAGGCAAAATTTGAATTTCAAATTTTCAATTTTCCTGCCTTAATAAGGTAATGTCTTGTGGAATTTATTTTAAATAAATAAATATTTTTCCTTATCCAAATTTGGTGATTTTAGGTCGATATTTGTGCTCTCGAAAAGATGGATTCAATGGAATGTTCATCTCCATCAATTTTGCAGATCTGAGTAGAATTTTGCCCTAGTTGACAATTTTAACACTCCCTCTCAACTAGGGATAATTCCACCTGCCAATCCATCTGTTGTCATAGATCATCATGCCATCCTGCCATTATGAACCATCTTTGTCATCATGAAACATATATGTCTTCTTTGCTCTGCTATGCTAAACATTGATGTGAATAATAAAGAAGAATTGATCAAGAGTGAGTCACAAGACCTTGCCACTCTTCACTGACAAAAATCAGTTTGGAGGTAGAACCTCAATTGAAACCAAATCAAGTAGATAAACACCAAGAATCCTAGCATAGAGAGTATGACAATACATGATGCGTCCATCAGTAGTGCTATGGTCTTTATCCTCATTTCCCAACTCATTGGCTAGGTGAGAGGTACTTCCCATGAATTCCAAAATTCATGGGTAAGATGATGCAGAAACACCAGTAGGGAAAGAGTATTTCAAATCTTGCTCATAATCACATGTAGGGAAAGGAGAAACCACATTCTAAAAACACACATCACAATCACATGTAGGGAAAGGATAAACCACCTCCTACACACATGCAAAACACCGAGAGAGGGAAAGAAAGAACCACGTCCTACATGCATGCAAACCAACAATAGTAGGAAGGATCCTACACGTGGGGAAAGGATGAACCACATCCCACCAATATTTCAACCATCAATCGTAGGGAATGAGCATCCTACATGTGGGGAAAAGGATGAACCATGTCCCACTAACATGTCCACAACCAGATGCTTGAATGCATCTCTCATTGGGGTACCCACAGGAGAAGGTGAACCACTCATTCTGCTCATATGTCGTAGGGGAAGGTGAACCACTCATCCTATGCATATCTCATCATACATAGGATAAGGTGAACCACTCACCCTACACACATGTTTCAAATGTAGGGGAAGGTGAACCACTTATCCTACACACATGTCAGCTGTCACAGGGAAAGGTGAACCACTCACCTTGTACATTGTGCACTTATAGGGGAAGGTGAACCACTCACCTTAGGGTCATTTATAGCTCAAAGAAGCACCCCAGGCCCCAAGGAGCTCCTAGAGCTCAATGTTCAACTGAGACCCTCATAGTAGGGTCTTTCCAGGACACCCAACCTCTCTCTCTGAAGGAAGTTGAATCTATCCTTACTAAGGGGTTTTGAGGGGATGTTGGTAACTTGTACATCGATCTTGCAATGTTGGAGCTAGATTTCTCCCCACTGTGCCATATCAAATGAAGTGACACCTCATGTTAAACGGCGGATTCCAACACATGCTCGCATGACTCAAATGGCTTCGTAATAGGCCATGATATCTGCTTCATTTGTTCAGCCTTAGTGGTTCTCCCAAAATTTAGTCCTTCATTCATTCATAAAATAAAGGTGGATCCCAAGAGATATAGATGTGCCCTTTCCATTTATATCCAAAAATTTTGGCAGAGTACTACTGGTCACAGTTAACATGGATATCTTGTTGAGAATGAGAGCCTTCACAAGTTGTATGTATCCGGATCAACAACTTGTCCATTTTATTAGAATTTTAAGCTTTAGGAATAAGTGCATCAAGGCTAAGACAACTCCCACTCACATCGAGAGGATATTTATCTATGGACAAACATCATCAATAGCTGTAAACCGACCATAGCTCCCTTTGAAGATCGAAAAAACAACTTCGTCCAAAACATAACCATTGGGCTATCTGCAACCTGCTATTTATCAAGGCCATTCAACCATAGTCATCCGACTTCTGCAGATAAACGTCTTATGGCATGGTCTTTCCACTGTAAAAATCATTAGGCAAGAAGAGTTGACAAGCCATTCTGCTAGAGATTCCATATCTCCCTCTGAAGACTTACGTCAATTGAACATTCAACCTTTGTCAATATTCTCTTCATCTTGAAGACGAGACATTATCATGTTGCAACTATATCAGCAAACTTTCAATTACCAAACTTTAGTAATGCACAAGTAAAGTCTATCACATGTTCTGCCCGTTCAACTGACATACCTCAACAGTAGTTTATCAATATAACCTTGTTACTGATTTCATAAGTATTATCGATTGAATGAAGATACCAAGGGACTTGCACCATCCTCATCCAAGCAAACCTTCTCTGCCATTACACAATTCAAGCTAGTCTTATCTCTGAAGTGAAAATCCTAGCAATATTTGTAATGATCCTGTTGTGTCACTGTACTAGCACACAACATATAATCGTAACACACTAGAATTTTTATTAGAACATAAAATAGTTTTAGGGAACAATCCTTCTATCAATCGGTTAGAATCCCTTACTATTGTATGAATACTTTAGGTGTGCAATAAAGAAAAAAACCAATCTACCTTTACCACAGTTCTCAAACTTGGACCAGAAATTTTTCCCATTTCAAAAAATGCTACTACTGGTGATGCTTCTTAGGATGAATACACTGTTGTACTTCAATGTTACTGATATCCCTGACTGTATGGAGGTGCCAAGTAATTCACATCGAAACTTCCTTAGAGTGATTTGCTTTGAATTTTATTTCGTAAGAGGTGTACTTCAGATTTTGACATGCTTGATATAGATGACCTTGAAGAGAAGCCTTAAATACCTGAAACCAACATTCAAATAGATATATTGACTGTAAATTTAGTACCTTTTATATGCTTCAGATCAACATACATTCAATATTCAAATTTTGAACATTGGGAAATCTCAATCAAATATGAATTTAACATGAATGATTGTTTTAGAAGCTCACTTTAAATTTTTCTTCAGTAAATATACTATCATACCTTAAATGCGCATCCTTAACAGAATTGCAAATTTTTTGTATAAGCTTCTGAGGAAGGGGCTACATCTTAGTGAGTTTCAGATCTGATCACTGAATTTTCAGCCTTAAATTTGTGCAATTTTGTTCACTGGATACATTAGATTTGTCTCAAATAATATTGAAGAATCTACCTTAATGAAATTTCAAATGCATGCTTCATATCCGATGCACAGATTAGTTATTGAAGGAGGGACGGATGGCCTTTAAAATCACCATAACATTAACCCTTAGACAATAATTCTTCAAGATTCAGCCTGAAGTTCTCCACAGAAATTTTTGAATGAGCATAAAATATGTCTACAAATTTGTATACTCAGTGCATTAGCCTAGGAAATTGCTACCTCAAGTTCAAGCTCATAACTGAATTATTCTAGACGAGATATACCAACCCAATTATATATCACAGCAATACTCAAGTGATACTAATTGCTTTAGTATTTAACCTTTCAAGAATTTCCACAAAGTTACGCATAACATAGATGAAGAGAAAGTAGGTCACGGGAATATTCCAAGATTGATTGAAATAAAAAAAAAAAAAACATAAACACCCTTCGAACAGGCACTATGCATGTAAGCTTCAAAAAGTTTCAAGACATGATCTCTGAATTAAGTTAAGATTTCTGAAGATATAAACTGTAACTTTAATTTGATAACTTTGGAAGAATATTATGACCTTGTGCACATATTGGAGCTTGTTGTGTTGAGTATCAGCAAGGTTGTGACTATTGCAAGCTCCCACAGATTTTATTCAGGACTCCATGTAGATATTCAAGACTGTACAAGGGCCACAGCAAGAATAAATAGTTTTTTTTCTTACAATATTTTGGGAAAAGACCGCAGGCATACACTGGAAAAGTTTGGTACTTTGAGCACTAATTCAGGTGATGTTCTTCAACAGATAACAACCGTCCAATGATGAAGTGTCAATATTTTTGAGATGCGAGTTGAGGTATATACTGTGATGGAGGAGCATACCATTGTCCGAGAGTAGAGTAGAAACATATGGCATGAATCTTATACCTTCAGGAGTGAGAGGTCTAAGACATAGGTGTCGAGAAACATTAAAATTATTCCATAATTCTTCTAGCTTGCATATTTTCCAAATGAAGTGGCCCTAAGACAGTCCTGGAATCTTGACCTTGAAAGATAATTACAGATGAATAACTTAGCAACTGCCAGAGATCCATCCTTCCTTCTGATGTAAATCAATTTGGCAGTCTGCACTCATAGTCTGAACACAGAGATTGACTCTTGAGTCCTTATCCAAAGGACCCCAAAGGGAAATTGGGAAATGGACACTGTTGCAATCTAGAGATGGCTATGTTCAGGAATCCTTCAAATCAATTTTTTAATTCCAACCCTAGATAGGCCTACATTTCCTGTGTCGTCATTAAAAAGAAAATTGTCTTCAGTGGATGGCCCAAATAGGCATCAGAGAGTAGATGGAATTGGTTTAGGAGTTGTGGTAGAAGCCAAATCCACTGGATCATTTGTTGATACAGGAGGTACAATTGTTTCCTCATCTAGTCCAACTGGAAGAGACACATTTAGGCAGCACAAATGTAATACTATTAGACCACCTTCTATGCATGTTGACGATTATGTTGCAAGAGGGAGAATCAATGATGGTATGTGTAGCAGCTCCAATGTTGATAATGTTCATTTTGGAGGGTTTATTGGTGGTAGGCCATCATCTATTCATGTGGATGAATTTGTGGCTAGACAACAGGAACGCCAACAGTCGGTAGCTTCAGTTGGTGGAGATCTGCAAAAATCTATGCAAACACTGCCACTTGAGGCTGAGAGCAGTGTTGATAAAAATAAAAAATATGGAGAATTGAAGTATCACCTTGAATATGACTTACAAGAAATCAATATTGAGTTGGAATTTTTTTCTAAATCAGAAGACTTGTTGCAGTTCCCACAGTTCGATGACTTTATGCAATTTTCACCAGTGAACTTACCTTGAGAATTCACCTGAATCTCTTGTTCATGATGCAGAACACGATGAGACAAATACAGAGGTTGCAATGAAATTTATGGAGAGGAAAGAGATAGAGCACATATGCACACACACACTAAAATTGGACACAATAAATGTTGAAAAATTTGGTGATATTCCATGTGATCTCTGTTTGTCTCAAGCACATTGAAAATAGAGTTAGTGGGGTCTAGGACTACATTGATTCTTGAGGAATTTTAAGCTACTGTGGTATAAAATTAAACATGGGAGAGAGTTAGGCTTTAGCCTGTCTTTAGAGCTACCTTAAATTTGATATGTCAAAGTGACGTTGTTTCTTGGTAATGAAATCCTTTGGCTGCATTTTGTTGTATCTACAAACTAAGAAAACTTGATCAGTCCTCATATTCAGTGCAAGATCTATTTACAAATTATTTAAGAGATAAAAAGAGTAAACAATGCCATTGTGTTGAAATTATGAACAGATTGGTATAATGTCAAACATAATTTATTTCATTTGTGTCATGTAGGGAAATTGATAGTAGAAATAGTAATAAACTAATATCAACTAATGAACATTGAAATGTCCAAGAAGATTTTACGAAGGTAATATGAGTTGATTAATGCCCACAAATCACCAAAGGATAGATCAATAGGACCAGTAAATATAGCCAGTCAACATTGAACTATGGGGGTGCCATGATGATAAACAAATAAAATAACATAAGAAATGGTGAATAGGGAAGGTAAACCATAGAAACAGAGGACACACTATTCAACATCAATTGTCAATAATTGAGATAGAAGTAGAGATAAGTGAGGGAATACAGGCATCCCTGTCATCAATTATCATTATGGAGCAGCTGATTCAGACCCTCATAATTTTTTTTGAGGAGTGCCTAAGGGTGAGAAGACTAGTTGGATGAGCCTAGAAGGTTGGTATGGCATATCAAAACTCTCCTAACATTTGAAGCAGAAGAGAAGAATATAGTGATAGATGTTTCACTACAAAATATAGGCCGAGGAGTAGTTACTGGTGGCAGCAAGGAGTAGGAATGATCATGTGACCTTGTGGATGTGATACATCTATTGGTTGAGTAGGAAGATTTACATTGTCTCATAAATAGGACGTTTCCCACTTACATTGTCTCAGACATATTGACTTAAAGAAGAGATCGAGTCAACACTAAGAAATATTTTGGTTCTTGTACATCTAGATGGAGAAGATATTTGACTGATCTTACTTCCTCTTAGGGAGATCATAGCCTATACTTGTATTTCCAGGGTGCATAGTGTCCATCAATCTCTCAAGCATGCCATAAAACAGGAGTGTCCTCTGCTGAACCATATCCAATGCTATGTGAAATACTTCTGCAATGGTAGTGAGCACAAATGACTCACTGAAGAGATTCTTCAATACAAGTGGCTTCATAATAAGCCATGCTTTCTCAAAGGAACTAAATTTAGTCAATGATTCATCCATGGTGGATCCCAGAAGATATAGCACCTAGATGTTCTCTTACATACTGACAGCCCTAAAACTTACTATGATAAAATATGAATAATTTTAGTTTAATGAGCAGATGACCACTGGAATCTAGGCATGTAATGAAAGACAACATCAATAGATGTATAACTATTTTGAGAGTGTAAGCATCTGATATTAATTCATGGATGTTATAGCTCCCTCTTAAGGTGTGATCATCTGAACTTCAATCATGATCTTCCCATGTGAGAGAAGATACTTAGCATGAGGCTTTGTCGTCAGGAGAGCTGCTCCTCTTATAAAAGGAGCTGAAAGTTATTTTCCATGGAGATCATTGTAGCTACTTCTTAATAGACAACCTTCCAAAAGATAAATTTTCTGAAGTGACCACTGAATTCTCAAGACAACTTCGATTGTGAACAACACTGTCAGGTTACAGGAGTTAAAACATATCACCATAGCTGCTGATGCCATACATATGATACATGGTGACTAATAGAAGGCCTTCATATTTGGGGAAGACTATTCTTCCTTAAAAGTTTCAAGTTGATTATAATAGTCTTTACTAAGTGTCAACTCTACTTCTTGTTGCAAGATTGATGACAGGAAGACCACCAGATCAAACATAGGTCACTGTTTACAAGGTTACTTCCTTTATCACTGATATTCTTATTCACAAGATACTAGATCATATAAGGTATGCAGGCGTATTGTCTCACCATCCATAAAAATCATGGGAATATTGTTCAGATAAATTATTAATTTCGATCAAGTACTCTTGACATGAATACAATTGATGGCCTTAACTATCACTGGTGCAGAACAGATGATTCCTTTTGGGACTTTGAGTAAAATTTCTTTCATTTTGTCATCTATTTGGGACCAGCAAGAGAAGGAGTATTCGGATCAACAGTCTGCTCAAGTGATAAAAGCTTCTAATGTGCTTCTTAAGCCTCTATCCAGAGCACGATATCTGGTACACAAGTATCCCTCTCCCATGTCTTTTATCTCTTGAATTTAAAATTTGATTTTATTACTTTCTCACTATTTAGAATTCCTTTCAAAATTGCACTGCTTCCCATAGGATTTAAGTATAGTAGTGAAGACAGTCCCTTTTCTAGTTGCCCACTGGGTTCCAATCTCCCGAGAGCATATGCCCAAGCGTTGCAGGCTGGTTTGCCTACATAAGTTGGCAGCTTTGTGTTTCACCCCTTATGGGCTGAGGGCTATTAGCCATGTGGAAGTGGGGCCATATGTAATATTAGCTTGTTGAAGCGTCACGTACAAGGAAAAATGTTGCACCATTGTGTACTCAGGAAAACCAAAATCGTTGATGCCCACTAAGCTAGATCTAGTTTTTTCATGCGTGCCAGGTGTGTGCATAGGCATGTTTGTGCACATATCTTTCTCTAGCTAAGTATCATATATGAGAGTTTACAAATCGATACTTGTCTAACATTTGTAGGTTACAAATGCCAATTTTTTTTTCTAAAATATTTCAAACTTTGAGAAGGGAATTTCACTTACTGTGTTGACATTTTTTGTAAGGCGTTATAGTAATTCTTTGTTAGATATATTTGTAAAAGCTAGAATGGAAAGTTATTGAAAGTTTGTCATATATTTCGGAGCCCAAAAACTGTCAAGTTAAATGATATAAATCATATTTTAGCTAGTTAGCATTCAGTTTGAGATTGTAAACAGTCAATTGTATATACATTTGTGCCACAGTAGTCCACTTTTCAAACATAGAATATTATTCATATTCTATCATTGCAACAATCCATAAATATATTGATAAGGTATATAGACATTCAAAAATACCAAGAGACTAGTTTGAATTTGACTGATACTTATTTTTCTTACAATTAGTTTTTTAGTTGATGCTACCAACCTCATTTTGTTTGCAAACAAAACTCATCTCAATTGCAGCCTATCTGCTAGACGGATTACACGAACTTTAGATATTTTACTACAACTGAATGGTCTCTATGCATTCTATGAAACACATAAATTGTTAAATACTATTCCCAAACAAAGTATCCTTTTTAGATTAACTGGATCATCTCTTATGCAATACTCTAAAATTCATAAATTGTATACCTCCCTCAAACAGAATTGTGCTTTCATATTACAAAATTTTGCAGAAGCCATTCTTTGTGACACCGTCTTCAAGAATATCTGCAATGTTTATAGGGGTGGCAGGTGAGGGGGGAAGGTTATTTTCATCCCCGAAGGATAGATTGAATTAGGCTACTCTTGGAATCTAGGAATAGCCTCTAATCCTTCAAGGCCTTATTCTGGTTTCTTCTTCTCCAATCAGGTCCCTCATTATAATAGGAGACTCTAATAACACCATATGACATCTCGTGTTGAGAAAATTTTCTTCAGACTCTTAGCTGTGACATCTCCACACAAGAATCATGGGAAATATATCCATATTTCGAATCACACAAGTAAATCATGTTCTAAGATACCTCAACACTATAGTTGATAGGATGGCCAACCAAGCCTTATCACTAGCACCTGAAACCATGCATATTAAAGGAACAATGAGGGAGGCAATGATACCATAATTCAATGGATATGTCTACTCAATTAAAAAGCATGAAAGTATTTCTTTCTACATTGCTGGAATGTGGCAGTAACACCCTGTCATGTGACAATAATGATAGAGTTAAGTTGAACTGGCATATTGTGGTAAGTAAGTCAGAGGAAAATGTTTCCAAGTCCTGGGAATCCATGAGAGGTACCAAAAAATCATGTCTACAACTGGAATACCTTAATAGGTGAAGAGAGGAGTTTCCTTGTGCGAATGACATGGTATAGCTAGGTTTGGCCCATCCCTAAAAGTAGTCACCCCATGCAAGATGGTAGTGGGAAATATTGAGCACAAAGCGAGACTAAAAAGGCAAGGTTGTGGAGGATTAGAGTAGTTAAGTTTTATATTAACCCCTCTCATTGCACATCAATCAGTTGGGAATTCAAGGCACTCAAGGAGGTAACTTTCTCAGGGGACCTCTTTGTTATATTTTTCTAGATTTGGTTCCAAAACAATCTAAGGCAAGAAGGGTAATCAAAGTACTTGGCACAATCATTAACAAGTAGGAAATTTGGATAGGGGCTGGAAGCTCATAAACTTTGTACATATTCCAAGAGGTATGGAAGACAAAAAAGGCAAGAAATTCAGTGCAGGAAAGAAAAAGTGGGTGGTAGATGAGGATATTAGAATATAGATAGTGGTGTTGAGTAGGAAGCTTGATTATTTGTCGGCTTAGGTGGATGTGCTAACTAATATTCTCTCCAGTCACTGCCAACAGATTCAAGATATGAGTATGGAAATCTAGCATGGAAGTCATGGTTCAAAACTAAGACAAGAAGTCATGGTACAAATGAAAAATGCATAGGCTATGCAATAGGGAGAAGTACGGGGAAGAGATCGTCAGGTATCTTTAGTAAATTTAGTCGAAGCTGCTTCAATTGGATTTCCTGATGGACCTAAACCAAGCAGCCTTAATAGATAATTTGATTATCATAGATGATTAAGAATCCACCTTGGTTTAAATTTTGTTGAATTCCTGTCAATTGCTATCACATATATGCCTATTCCATAAACTGTATCCTTATGGATTTTTTTGGACTCTGGAGCCTTGCAGTAGGATAGAGACAATCAACATGATCAAACTAGTTTAGTTACAAAATATTATGCTACATTTTTCTACAGAAAGTTATGGATGTACCTTCAATGTGGTTCAACATCATTTTTCCAATTCAAATTACGTTGTTATTTAAAAAATAATAATATCTGCAATACTTATATTTATTTCAATGATTCAAACCTAGATTTTTTGGTTCATCATCAAGATATAAGTCCAAACCTTTCAAACCAGAATATCTTAGTTTCAAACTAGGATTCTTAGTTTTGAACCATGACTTCTTGTCCTAATGATGAACCAAGGTTGACTTAAATAGGAGCATTATGGATATTCTAGAATATGGTGTTGATAAAAAATTCTTGGTTTAATCACTACTAGTATGATGTTGGTAATATTTGTCAGTCATTCTTCAAAATGTTGTTGGAATTTTTGCAACCTTTATTTCTTCCTTGGTTCATATCCTTGATGTTTAGTGACTGGAATAGGATCAAAGTTATGGGAATTTACCCTAGGCATACCCACATTCATACTGTAATCACCCTATGACCACAGAATTGTTGATTCTGATTGGATTCTAGAGAAATTTCCATCTTTTAATCTGATTTCTTTAGGTTTGTATGAGTGCTGAGTGGATTAGCATAATTGCCTATGGTTTTAGTGGAATTGTATCTTGTTGAATGAAATGATTCCCCAAGGTCAGGAATTATTTTCATCTATAGGAACAATTCCATGCATGACTTAAAAATCAGAACATTATGGTTTAAGCATGGAATGGGCCAACACAGGGTTTACCTAAAGGCTAAAACCTAAACCTAAACACCTTCATTTCACTTACCTATTAGCATTACTTTTGTTTCAATGTCACCTGCACTTAACAATGGAAATTAGTCTTACTAGCACATTGATTCGTCTTACCAACACAATGATTTCACATCCAATTACCATTACCAATATTTGCATTGCAAAGAGGGAAGGGCCTAGTAATAGTGAATTTGCTTAGGCTACGATGATTTCACTTACCATAGTTTTAACAAGGGAGAGAGTACAACCTATTTTTACATAGTTTAGACATAGGTACTTCTAATATTGATATGACATGGTACTATGTTTACCACGAGCTTGTTTATTTCAGTTGTCTTAGAAGGGTTATTATTCCTAATGCGTTCACCTTTGCGAGGATTCAAAATTTTGTCCCAGGTCCTTGCACAACCACCCTATACCATTTTAATTTTAAATGATTTAAATTAAGCACATGTAAGTCATTTGTAGAAATCCTTACAAGACCAATGTGACCCTAAATGATAACTATGGTGGTACACACTACAGTTGCATTATTTACTGCCCAGGTGCCTTAAGCAATTTTTGTTTCTAGTTCCAATATCAATCTGCTTTCAATTCCAGCAAAATAAAACAGGAAATAGCTATGAATCATATTGGAAAATCATCATAACTGTTATGAAAGTTAAAGGTACAACATTCAAGCTTGTTCCCTTTGACGATAATATGATCAAAGATGTAGTATCTGGTTTACAAAAAATACAAGTAGATAGGCTTGATCCCACATGTTTTTGATGGAAAATGTTGGACAGAGTTGTGACATGTCAAATGAATGAGAACGCCCAAATAGATTTGAAGAAGAGAAAAAGGAAGCAGGGTTTGAGCCAATATAGAAGAAGCCATTTTTTTTTTTTTTTAATTGGGTCAATTTGAGTTATAACACATACTGTAGCATTTCCCTCCTTGCTGTATGGCTCTATAGTTTACACATGGATGTAAAGCAGCTGAAACATAACAAGTTTTGTTATGGTTGTCGCGTTGTACATAAGGTTTATTTTTAGTAGGGTTGTTACTAGGTTTGCACAGTGACCAATATACTGATGAATTGTTTATAACTAACATCCATTGTTTGCAAACCTATGCACTGATTTTGTGGTTACTACAAACTGCATTTGTATAATTTTGGAAAACTTTGGAATATCAAATTAATTGATCTAGGAGAAGTCTTGTTCCCAAATAAATTTAATAGCTAAGATTACCATCTCAAACATATTTACACCCGTGAACAGGATTGATGGACCTGCACATGATATTTCAATGCCTTCCTTAATGGAATTGTCTAGTATGGTCTTTGAATACTTTAAGTGAAAGCCTTTTATCTTCTTAGAGGAAATAATTTTGGAAATATTGTAATGCTATCTCATGCACAAACTATGAGGGATCAGTTCTATAGAAGGGAAAGGACTCATGCATCCTGTAAGCTTTTGGGTATTATGCGAATCATCATAATTGTTCTGAAAGTTAAAGGTACAACATTCGAGCTTGTTCCCTTTGACAGTAATCTAATCAAAGATGTAATGTCTGGTTTAAACCAAATACAAGTAGATAGGCTTGATCCCACATATTGTTGATGGCAAATGTTGGACAGATTTGTGCCATCAAATGAATGAGAACACCCAAATAGATTTGAAGAAGAGAAAAAGGCAGCAGAGTTTGAGCCAATATAGAAGAAGTGTTAAAATTTAGATAACCAAGGTGTTCTATGCTTGATGCAATTTTACTTCAATCTTTCTTAGGCCCGATACAAAATATCAATCACATAAACATGAAAGTAAAATGTTGATAGAACACAATAATAGATCAATAGAAGACAAGCCAAAAAAATAGATCAGTTTTACAATTCCTTTTTTCCAGCAAAGATATGAGATATTGTTACGTTACGACAGTCAATAGGATGCTTCAACCAGCAAAGTATTTCTTGGTCAGCCAATCTTCCATGTGTCACACCCACAGCCCTCAAAGGAATCTCATCACAAGTCAAGGCTAGTCAACCCAAAGTCAACGCAAGCAACAACAGAAAAGTCAACACAACAGATTAGGGCTTCAGTCAAATAGCCTAGAATTCCTCAATTTTAGTGCCCAACAGTACGGCCTCCTAAAATTGGACTTTTCACAGAATTTGGAGGTCAAACGACCAAGGGTTTACCATGATCAAAGCTGCTCAACGCTGCAGCAAAAGCCCCTAAATAGATCCACATAAAACAACAACTACGATGTACATGTGTGAGGAGAAAAATGCCTCGAAAGGCTAATGAACCAATTAGATCACAATGGGAGAATGTGTAATGAGTTGATCATGAAATGACCTCCAAGTCTCTCTAATTTATATCCATCAATGAGGGTTTGTGACACATCTATTAGGCATGTGAGCCTACATTATAGATCTGGCCGACCTTGCACATGTGGAAAATAAATTCAAAATAAATGTTTTTCTCATCCGATCAAGATGATCTTTAGATCAATCTTGCACCTCTCTGAAAGAGGAATCCAAAAAAAATATGACCATCATCATATGAGAATTGCAACATGGAGTTTGGACCTAGTTTCCCGAAATTAACACTCCCTCTCAACTAGGGAGAACTCCATCTGTCCACAAGTTCCATCCATCAGTACCATCATATACTTTCACCAAACATCGTGCATAATTCTACCGTAACTTTCTTTGCTGGTTCTTTCTCAGATAGAACAAAAGGTGAGTCACAAAGACATCACACTCAGTTGACCCGAAGTCAGCTTAGAGGTAAAAACCTCTCTTGGGCTCAAAAATAGTTTCATACTAACCCGAAGTCAGTTTAGAGGTAAGAACCTCATCATACTTGATCCTAGATCAAGGTGTTGGACACGTGCCATCCTAGACATAGAGAGTACGACAATATTTGATACGTCCATCGGTCTTGATATTGGTCTCTATCCACATTTGCCACCTCATTAGCCAAATGAGAGGTACTTCCCATGAGTTTGAAACTCCATTGGTAGGATGCATGTGAGGCACATATCAAAGAGAGGTGAACCAACTCAATATCATAACAGTGGGGCAGAAGCACAACAAGTTCCAGCAAGCCTAGCCCCGTATGTGATTATAGCTCCAAGAAGCTATCCCCAAGCCCCCTGGAGCTCCCAGAGCTCATATTCCAACTCAATCAGGACCCTCAAAATAAGGTCTTTCCATGATTCCAAGCTTCTCATAGAAGGTTAGGAACTTGACCTTCCCCAGGGGCTTCGTGAGAATATCTGCGACCTGATCATCAGTTCCTATATGATCAAGCCTTACGGCGCCTCGCTGTACCATATCCTGGATAATGTGGTACCTGATATCAATATGCTTGGATCGATCGTGGAACACGAGATTCTTAGAAAATCAAATCTCACTCTGGTTATCACAAAGGATAATGGTGGTATCTAGCACATGCCCAAACATCTCACTGAAGAGCTTTCACAACCAAAAAAATTCACAACAGGCCATACTCGATGCAATGTATTCGGCCACAACGATTCTCAAAGCCACCAACTTCTGCTTCCTGCTCATCCAAGATATCGAAGAAGAACCCAAGGTGAAGCAACATCCATATGTGCTCTTGCGATCCACCACACTGCCAACCCAATCAACATCAGTATATCGATGGAGTCTCAAACTCCCGACAGTGTATCTCAACCCATGGTTTATTATGCCCCAAATATATCTCAACATATTCTTGGCACCAATCTAGTGAATATGATGAGGATCAACCATATGTTGACTCAAAGTGTTCACTGCAAAACATGCGTCTGGGCGGGAGTTCACTAGGATTTGCTGGCACAAGCCCAACAACGTTTCCACTCAACTTAAAGTTGAGTTCCATTGGTGTAGACACAGACTTATAGTCCACCATACCTAATATTTCTAACAGCTTCACGACATATTTTCCTTGAGAAAGGAAAATCTCGCCTGGCCTCTGCCAAACCTCCAAGCCTAGGAATTAGTGCATCAGTCCTAGGTATTTCATCTCAAACTCGGAAGCTAGCTCCCTCTTACACTGATGAATGAGAGGTTCAACACCTGTCAGGAAGAGATTGTCCACATGGAGAACCAAAATGAGAGGCCTTTCTCTATCAACCTTAAAATAAAGGTTCGGATCAACATTACTTCGAGTGAATCCCATCTTCATCATGTAGCTATCTATCCTCTCATACCAAGCCCTGGGGGCTTGCTTCAACCCATAGAGGGCTTTCTTCAACCTGCATACATGGGTGTCTCTATCTTGGACTTCAAACCCTAGAGGTTTCTCCACATAAACCTCTTCCTTTATATAACCATGAAGAATAGTGGTCTTCACATCCATCTAATGGAGACTCTATCCTTGCATTGTAGCAAGGGAAATAATATATCAGATGGTGGTGTAGATGGCCACAGGTGAAAATATATCATTATAATCTATGCCTTATTTTTGAGAGAAGCCTCGGGAAACAAATCTTTCCTTGTACTTTTCAGCACTTCCATCAGATCCATGCTTGATCTTATAAAGCCATTTCGAGGTGACAACATATTTGTCCTCCGGTCTCAGGACCACTTCCTGGAAATCATTTTTCATAATGTACTCCTATTATTCATGCATAGCATCCTTACAAATTTGATGCTTTACGACTTCTTCAAATGATCCAGGCTCAGATTGTTATATCGTACTCATGGCTGCTAGATACCCTTGGTATCTCTTCAGCTTCTTTCTTTCATGAAATGTCCCCGTTGGGGCAATATGTCTCTTGGAATCTACGAGAGTATCCCGGAGCCATGAGCGTATTCTCTTATTTGAAGGAGGTGGATCAATGGGATCCATAGGTCCTTAAACATCTGGCATCGAGTCATCCTTCGGTTCTTCTTGCTTCCCTGCTTCTTCATCTTGTTTGTCTTCCTTGGAGCTAGGAAGATTTCTCACTTTCTTGAGGGCAACATCTTCATCGAAGGTGACATTGTGGCATATCTCCACTTCTCTTTGACCATGCACCTAGATTCTATATGCCTTCAAAGTTTCACTATAGCCCACAAACATTCCCTTCTTTCCAGAAGCATCCATCTTGCTTCTCTTTTCTTTCGGCACATGAAAGTAAACAGGACAAAAAAAAATATAAAATGAGAAACATCAGGTTTCTTACTAGAGAAGAATTCTTCGGGAGTTTTGGATTCCAGAGCAGAATGCGCACATCTATTTTTAACATACACAACAGTGTTCACGGATTCTCCCCATAGAAAATTCGGAAGACCTTGGTCAAATAGCATGGTGCAAGTAGCTTCCACAATGGTCCTATTCTTTCTTTCAGCAACACCATTTTTCTCAAGAGTGTACACAGTTGTGGTCTCCCTCTTAATGCCAGCTTCTCTACAAAAGTCATTAAACTCATTTGACTCATACTCGGTCCCATTGTCAGTCCTCAAAACTTTTATTTTCTTCTCGATTTGATTTTCCACCAAGGCCTTGAAGGTATAGAATCATTTGAATTCTTCGTCGTCCTTCTTCAAAAAATATATCTAGGTCTTGCAGGAGAAGTCCTCTCTAAAATTCATGTAATAGGAATATCCTCCCAAGGATTTAATGGGAAGCATACCACATAAGTCAGAATGTATCAACTGCAAGATATCAGTTGTCTTTGTGACACTTGAGGGAAATGGTCCCCTTGTATGCTTCCCTTCAGCACAATCATGACATATACCTTCATGATCATCTCTAAATTCAGGCATCCTTGTCACCACCTTCCTTGCTTTGGGAAGGGCTTTGTAATGAAGGTGTGAAAACCTACGATGCCATAACTATGTTTGAAGAGTTGTATCACGTGTCATAGCCCCCAGTGGACTTCTTCCAACCTGGTAGAGTGTATCAACTCTAAAACCAATAGAAAGATATTCCTTGAAGTTTTTCTTCCAAATAAGTACCTTTCCATAAACGAATGCCACCTTGAACCCTTTGTCTTCCATTTTTGAAATGGACATAAGGTTCTTCTTCAAATTAGGTACATACAACACATCTTGTAATTGGAGGACTTGACCTTGAGATAGATGGAGGGTCATAATCTATGTCCCTTTCACAAGATAGGTGGAATTATCTACAAGGATAATTTCTAGATTAGTATCCTTCTCAACCAAATCAGAAAGGGCTTCTTTATAACCAGTGAGGTGCCTTGAATCACCACTATCAATCAACCAGACATCCAGGGTGTCAGGTGGAGATGCAAAAAAGAGGGAAGATACAAGAATAAATTCATTTCTCTTATTATCAACAACATTGGACTCATCGTACTTGGAATTTCTTGACCTCTTGAAAGGTTTCCCATTTCCACTATGATCAGAGGGAGCTTTCCTTTTTCCTTGGAAATTTTTGTTCCTGCCATTCCTTCTCGAGTTGTTATTGTCATCATCCCTGGGAGAGTCCTTTCTATTAGGGCACTCTCTTGCATAGTGACCAGACTTGTTACAAGTGTAACATCTTCCCTTCCTTCCTTTAGGCCCCACTATACCATGGTTTTGATTTCTCGGGCCACCATGGTTCTTGTTTGCATGAGCAGCGAAGGCAATAGGGTCACTTCCATTACCATTAGACGCATACTCCATTATTCTTGTTTCCTCTTGAGTGCATCTCATCAATATTTCATCAAAATCAGGAATCACATTATTATTAAGAATAGTGGTATTGAATACATGCCAATCACGAGGGAGACATCCAAGTGCAATAAGAACCATCTCTCGATCAGATATTTCTTCCCCAATAGCTAGGATCTTATTCCTGATTTCAGCGAGCCTCATAAAATAGGACTGAATAGATTCATCCTTACCCTTCTTGATATTCTTCAATCGATTATTGAAGAACAAGATTTTATTAGCATTGCTAGCCCTGAACATGCTCACCATCTTATCATACATCTCCTTAGATGTCTTCAGCTCAGAAATGTAAGCAACCAAGTTCTTATGAATAGAATCCCAGATAATCATCTTTTCTTCAATTTCCCCTTTTCTATAATTTGTCTTCGTGGCAATAGCTGAATTTGATGGAGGCTCTTGAATCTTCTCTTGCACATAGTCCATGACATCTTGGTCTTCTAGCACAAAATGGCTAATTAGTTACTAAAAAATGTATGCTACTGTTACATTTGGAGGATGCTACTGTTGACGCGCCAAAGGCTCTTGAGTTCCTTGGTCATGTAGGGTCAAAATCCACTAAGTTGATTCCATGTCATTAGAACAATTTTGCATCCTTCCTGGGAAACAAATCCATTATCGAATAGGAGTTGGTGAAGAAGGAGTTTATAAAACGAAACCAAAAAATTACAAGCAATGTTAGTGAGTTTGTCTTTCCAAGGAATATGATAGATAAAACTGGTTTTATTTAGGGTTTCTCATCCATATAGGGTTCAATGTGCAATTGGCTAAGTAGATAATGAATTGTCTTTCCTCAATATATGTGCAATTCTAATTAATGGCTCAGCCTATTCTTCTATCATGCCTACAAGAGACCATGGGTAGGTATGACTAATGGCTCCTCTACCATTTTTACTGTAAAGTAGGTGGTCTCAATAGAGTTATAACAGAGTCAAAAATAACTATAAGCTTGACAACTATACAAATAGGAATTTCCCTAAATTTGAAATATTTACTCTTTGTTGTTTATGTTTTTCTTTTGGGTGATAGGACCAAGGTTGATGCAATTATGCTGAAGGACCCCACCCTTGAAGAACTGAAATTCCTACCTTAAAACCTACCAACAACTGCGAAGCTACAAGAATCAACACAATCTTTGATTTGAACCTAAAGTATTATTATCTCCGAGTATTTCCCTAATCACAATGACCAGTAGATTCTCCTCATGGATTATTTCTCTCATTCTATTAATTAGTAAAATCCACAAAATGTATCCCTACATTTTAATCTTGGGAAAAAAACATATAATTGTTATTATTTAAATTATCCATATCTCCTGGAGCCCAAAAATCCATTTTATTTGGATAAGCTTAATTTATAACCTCAAATGCAACCCTATTATAAATTTAAGGACCATTATGTCCTCTTGAGTCTTGACAAAGTATGATGGAATGAAATTGGGTGAAGACCAGATCCAGGTTTACCATGTCAGAACCTAGATATCCACCATACAAACTAGGACCACCCATACTTATCGTTTCCATCTCTCTTTAATCCTCAAGATTAACATATTGAGGACCTATAACCCGTGGAGGCCAATGGTATTCATTGCAATGTAATTTATTAGAATACATGCCATTTCTTATTTTGAGATTTACCACATCCGAAAATGGCATCATTCACATCATTTTGAAGAAGTCTACAAATTAGGTCAACATATTTTTTTTTCACATTTACGACTTCCCTCACATTTGTTGGTTCTTGAAGCTCAATTAATTTCATAACAAAAATAGGCAAGGTCGAACAACAAAAATGGTCCACTCTCTTTTCATTTTCTAATATTATAATTAAGTTTTATTAGAGACAGTGTTTGTTTGTTTGTTTTAGTTAGAAAAGGGTTTGCTCTTGGTTTTATGTGACTTTAAATTTATCATATGTAGCATGTTGAGAAATGGGAAAGAGTAATGTGACATTTATCTTGCAGAAATTGATGCTGAATAAAAAGATACATAGTTTAACCAAGCTACAATTCACTTTGGTAAAGGTGGAGGAACATCTTAAAAAACTGCTTAAGAATACACCATATACAAAATTTGACCATAAGTAATATATGCATTTTTATTTTATATATATGTTCTTTTTTCTACCCAAGATATCACAACAAGAAAAATATTGATATTGTAGAAATTGTTTGAGGACTTCATTGATGTCGATTTTTCTGATGTCCTATTTGATTGACACTTTCTCATATGTCATGAAGGCTTTAAATATGAATTAATATGTTCATAAAACAAATCATATTCAAATTTTATAGATATAAAAGAGAAAAAAAATGTATTTTTTTTTTTTAATTGTTATTTGACTCTGCTGTGGGTAGGTTACAGGAAATGTGATTGGAAAAAGGATGGGGGAGACGATGCATATCACGTCTTGGATATTGTTCATTCGCTGTTAGAGATTGCTTAGACACCTAAGCCATCGACTTTGGAAATGTTTCTATTAGGAATTCCTATGGTTTTAAATGTTGTGATTATTTCACCTCATGGTTATTTTGGGCAAGCAAATGTTTTAGGAATGCCAAACACGACATCGGTGGACAGGTAAACAAATTTTTTATAATTGCAATTTCCATTCCATGATATCCTCTCTTTATTGTTTGATTGTATTTTGGACGTTTCTTTTGGTTTTGTTTTGTTTTTTAAATATGAAATTGAAAATACTTAGTATCATGTCCATTTAAACAACAACCAAAGCTTGAAGATGAAATTAGTATTACACTATATTGATTGGAATCCTTATAGCTATTTTGTGTTAAAATATTTTCATGACTATCAAAAAAAGTTACTTTCATGTTCTTATTTGAGTACATGTTGTTTATATACCTAAATAAGTTCACGAGTTATAAAATTAAATGTTGTTGTGAATAAAAAGACAAGGATTAAACATCACACCTTAGATTATTTGTTTTCACAAGCTATCTACAGCTTGAGCTTTTTAGCAGATAACTTAGTTGACATGATTGTTCCTAAGCTTTCCTTGAAAGTTGAATACTAAGTTACTAAGGTGTTCTTTTCTATATATGGTGAAATTTTATTTTCTTTGTTTATACAGGTTATCTGGCCACATTATAGTGGCAATTATCGCCCTAATGAAGAAAAATTGTTCGAGTTTCTTACTTGTATGGGGAAAAATGGCTTTGACATTGCTGATGTTGAGGTATATGTCGTATAAACTATTTATAGTATAATTTAGTTTATATTCTAGTGTTCATTGTCTTTCATGTTTTAAACTCTGCATTTTATCTTCTTTTGTTTTCAGAAAATGAACTCAGTATTGATGGTAAGAAGCATGAATTGAAAAAAGAGGGGAGCAATAACATTGGAGCGATAAATGCAAAAAGAGAGAGATGAGAACTGATTTGGTGATACTCTTAGAGCTAATATCTCGCATAAGACACACATATAAAGACTGATGGTCAAGTCTTTAGAGTTGGTGAATTCATCTACAATGCCTTGAAAATAAAACTATAATGTTTTGAAGTGATGAAACATCATTTCATGTGTTAATTGTAGTCCAACCAATATTAAGTTGGAAAATCATATTGTAATACTTTAACATTTCAGATAATATAATAAATGTGGTGGAAATTATTTATAGTTGCACTTGATATTGTTTAGTATTGTAATTAAAATATGAGATTTTGTGTTTTCATATTAGATGAACATGCACATTGTATGACATTTTTAAATCATAAAAATTAATTTATGTTGATTAATAATGAACACAAAATCAATTTAAAACTACTAAATTAGTAGTTTATATTGATTAATGATGTATACAAATAAAATGAATATACGACTAAATTAGTCATTTATAATGATTATTAATGAAAGTAAATGAAATTAATATAAACTACTAGATGAGTCATTTATGTAATGAATAATTGACTACTGCAAATGATAAATTTGTGATTAAAAATGACGACTAAATTTTGCATATATACGATTATTAGTAGCTAATTTACAGTATCTTATAACATGACTAAAATTTAGTCATATTTCTTTGGTCATTAATTGGTTTCAAATGATGACTAAAATTTGCATATATATGACTATTAGTAGCTAATTTATAGTATCTTATAACACGACCAACATTTTGGTTATTAATTGGTTCTCGGGTGATCATATAGTAATATATTTTGTTGTATATTTGGTCATTAATTGTGACAATTAATGACCAAATAAAAGATTAAATCAATGATTAAATCAATGACCAAATCAATGACTAAATCAATGATAAAATCAATGATTAAATTATTCACTAAATTAATGACCAAATATATTACTAGACAACAGAATTGAGATAACCAATTAATGACTAAGCTAAAAACGACCAAAAGTTGGTCGCATTATAAAATACTGTAAATTAGCGACTATTGGTCATCGACCGAAAAATAGTCATTTATATGAAAATTTTAGTCGTTTTTTTAGTAACTAATTAGCCATTTTGGACTAGTGAACATAAATGCAATTTATAACTTAACCACTTCCCCTCCATACCGTGAAACTTTATAATAAAAAATCCAAAGTTTATTATTAAACCCCCCCCCCGCCCGCCGTTCCAAACCACTTCCCCTCCACGCTTTTAAACCTTATGATAAATATTTTTAAGGTTTATATTATATAAACCCCGCATAAAACAAGTCCCGACCTTCCCATCGCAAATCGCAACATTTTAAAATCCGCCCCGATTGGCCCATTTCCCAACTTTTGATGCGATTGTATTAAACAAATTTCGATGGCAAACACCGATTGACCCCTTCGATGTATATCTCAACCGTTGATCCAATCGACGATCGGATAGCCTGTATGCAATCTCTCCTTCGCAATCGATGCCTCCGATCATCCCCCTCCAATTGACTCCCGCCGATGGCCTGCTCTCGATTATCCCTCAACCGTCGATCTCTGAATCCCATCCGACGGCCCATAGCTATCGCGCCCAATTGCATCGGCGATTTTATATGTATTACCCTATCCCGCTCCTTTCCGATCCCCGATGCCGATTCACTTATGGGCCCACCACATAATACTTCCGCCATTCATATAAAGGCCCATTTTCCTTTATTAAAATTAAAATTTTGTTTATTTCATAATACAAAGGCTTTCCCTCAATCGCATCGGAAGTTTTGGTTTTCGTTCCAAATAACATCCTCCTTATTCCCCAATCGCCGATTGGCATGGTACTATCGCATAATATATTACAATGTTTATATCTCCCGACCCCAATCCCGATTGTGATGATACCATTGCAAACAGGAATTGCAAGTGTTTTATTATATTATATCCCTCTGCTCCGCCAATTCCGATTGCAATTTTAATAAGGTTCTCGCCTCCTTCCCTTCCCTTTTTTCCCATTCAAAGAATTAATTTCCCTTCACCGAAAGCATAATTTCATTTCAGTTTTATTTCAACAGCATTTTAATAAAATATCAGTTTTTCAAACAGGTAATGGAAAGCAAAGCAACAGTCAAAAGGTTGAGAAGCTTATATTAGAAAAAGAGTTTTTTCGACACCAGTAGAGTAGGAAATATGTTCATTGGATTACCTATTTTCTTTCATCCATCTATAACAGCAGATTTTCAAATGGTCAAATGTATTATTTTTAGAGGAAAATTGTTGGTTCTCTTTTCCATATTCAGATTTCAATTCTGAGTTTTTAAACAACTCCCTCTTTTCATGGATCTAGGTTCCCACATTTCAGCTTATTTATTGTAATTGTAAATCATTTGTAAAGTAGTTTGAAAGTCTATAATTCAGCAGTAGGGGAATAGTGTGGAAGAAAGCTCTGCGCTCCATTCTACAGTTTGACTGGGATTAATAAGAGATGAAACTCTTATTTGTGGGATCCATGTGGTATGAGATTTAGCATTTTTTTTTCTCCTTTGTTTCATATGTAAATTGTTATGTTTCACCTCTCATCCATAAACATTTCCTTTTGAATGCTTTCAAGATAGAAAGGTAGAATCCATTTTATATGCTCTGTCTTGGGAAATCATTCATACTATGTGTTTTTCTTCTGTTTGAAAAGGATCCATTCATTGTGCCCTTTTCGGCTCCTCACCAGTCTTTCCATTCCATCTTATTTCTACTTGATTGCTAAATATCTTGCCTATCTTGCCCCATGAAATACCCTGTGTCCTGATTTAATTCCCACTTTCAACTGTTCCATTTTATCCCACACATCCCTGAAATTCATTCATTTTATTAAAACCTTTTTCCCCATCATTATACCTAGCCTAATATCAGATCATTATTTCACTTTATTGAATGTCTATCTTTACGGAGAGAGCCCTCTCCTATCCTTGTAGGGCTAGCTACAAGGCTGAGTGTGGTTTAGTTGTTACCCTATTTTTCCCTTTTTCAGCCTGGGGTCCAATTCGGGTGCTAACATCTCTGGCGATTCCGCTGGGGAAAGCCAATTTGACTGTCTACGAGCTCATATTCTCAGCTTTTGATTTGGCTGTGCTTATTCTGTTTTGAAGAAATATCAAAACAAAGGTGCTGTAGAAGAGCGAGTCATATTCAAGCCGTGTGTTATAAAGAGTATTGAGAAACCCTGCCTAAGGTTAAAAACCTTGGTTACATTGAACGCAACGCTTTTAAAGAAATCTTTGTGATTGAAGTGAAAGTTTGGTTTATTTTCCGATGGAGAAATAATATTAAGTGGGACCCAGTAGTGAGTTAACGCGTGGAGTTAAAACGCTTAACCACAGTCAAAGCTTGAAGTCAAAGCTCGATTTGATTTATCTCCAACGGGTTTTTGGAAACCAAAACCACTCATATCGCGCCGCTTTTGCCCAGGAGCAAAACCACTTCAGAAAAACGCGATCCAGTGAGAATTGGGCATGTCATCACCCAAAAAATGCCCATTTCATGCGGCTCTCAGATGTTAAACTTCAGCCTTTGAAAAAATACGAAATCCATGAGAATCGTTCCATCTGAAGTGCCTTTTATCTGACGGCAATCGCACGCCTAGAAGCATGGGCGATAAATCAAGGTACTACCCAACACTTTTATGTTATTATATGTCTATTTTATTCATAAAAAAGCGGAATACGGATGCGTGGGCCCCTGCTAAATAAAATATATGCCGCGCTGATAAAAGCATATAAATTCGAAAGGTTTAAAAGGATCGCGCCATTGTTATAAATTTTTGATATTACAATTAGGTAAAGTCGCTTAAATATTTTTTGAGCGTATTCCCTTGTATCATATATTTGCTTGAGAAGGTTTGAGATATCATTATAAAGCGAATATTGTTACAACGCTTTGGGAAGGAAATATAACTATAGCTACTATTCTTCAGTCATAATACATTTCTGCTATCAGAGCATAAAAGTCTTATCACCCCAGTAAATGTTTTCTTGTAAATGATTTTCAGAGTCTGTTAGGCTGAAACAGAGTTTTTGTACAGTATAAATTTGCACACACTGGCTTCAAGAAGATACACAAGGGCTAATCCAGATCCAAATCCTCCCCCTGTGTTCGAAAATCCAAATGTTATTCCAAGAATTGTCAGAAGACAAGAAGGATCATTAAGTCCCAGACCTGTCTTCAGATCCTATACTTGGCCGAGTGAGTGGTTTTTTGTAGAATATCTTTCCTTTGATGAGAATTTTGAGCTTTCTTTATTTAGAAATAAGTTTGAAACTGACATTGATGATACAGTTTTAGATCCTGAGTTCCTTGTAGATATTGAAGTCCAAAGAGAAAATTCCTCCATTGATGATTACATTTTGAATTCTCCTCAGTCCATCACTGTAACTAATATTCCTGAGCCTTCAGAGTCATCAGGAACAAAATTTCATCCTCCTAATTCATCTGCATCCCCTTCAATCAATTCCCAGTTATCATCTCCTCCATCAACACCTCCCTTAAATCCCAGTAATACAAACACTGTTGTAAATCCACCCAGAGTTATGGCTGCCAGGTATGCACCCCTGGTTTTACCTTAGGTTCTCAATGACATGTCTGCTGATTATCAAAGTAAAATTCCTATCTTTGATGCTACTCAGAGCATTACAGCCTAGCAGAATGTTGATAAAATGAATGAATTTTTTGATTTACACGAGGTAGAGGCAGAGAATGTAACTACCAGATTGTTTGTTCAAAGGTGAAGTCAGAAAATGGTTCAGAGCCTTACTCGCAGGCTCAATTCACACTTTGCAGGAGTTGTACACTCAGTTCTTAGACCGGTGGGAAGTAAAAAAGAACCCACTCCAAATTCTGTCTGACTATGAAAATATTAAGAGAAATGTGGGTGAAACGGTGCAGGACTATTGTTTAAGATTCAATGTTGTATATAATGCTATTCCAGCTATCCTGAAACCTCCTGTGGGATTAGCCTTGCTGAAATTTCCAGATGGTTTCGATGCTGATATGGCATATCAGCTGCGTGAAAGAGATCCGTCTTCACTTGAAGACATGCAGAAGATAGCAGTGAGCGTTGAAGCTAATCTGCTGGCTAAAAGAGCACGAGCCAGAGCTGAGAAAAGAGTCACAGTGAAAGAGGAAGCCTCTCCTTCAGACAAAAAAATGGACACTTTGGTCAGGACTGTAGAAAGGATGGTTGATAGATTGACCATTTCAGACAAACCCGAACCTCAAATAAGAAATCCAAATTTCAGAGGGCAACAACCCCAATTCAAAATCAAACAGAGAGAGAAAAGAGTGCAGGACCAAGCAGCGCCACCATAGCAGTCGATCAAAACACCATTGCATCAGAACAACATGCAAGGGACATACTCAGATGACGATGATCCTATGATTGAGGCCAATCACTTTTTCACAGCTGATGGTGCGCCAATTTTCCTCATAGAAGACGAAGAATACACAGTGGCGACTCCAGACATTCAAAGGGATGAAAATTTTATTTTGGCCAATGACATAGTGCTGGAAGAAGAATTCGATGACTACCAGAGAGGGTATATGAACGCTTTTTCGGCTCAGCAAAGGCAGTACTCTTTAAGGAACATGGATGTTACAATCAGTCCCATTCAAAAGAGAAACGAACTCCAAATTAAGAACGATGCACAGAAGAAAGGAAAAGAGTTGGCCGATCCTTCCTCCAGCAAAGCACCTGCATCTACTATTACAACAAATGAAAAGAACCAGAAAAGCACAGTAAAGGAGAAAACAGAGAAGAAACACCCTCCCATTAAAGAGGTAGAAAAAGATCCTTCTTTTAATTTAGAAAATTAAATTTCTAAGCTAAAAGTGTCTATGCCCCTCACAGAGTTGGTGAAGAATAGTGCATATAAAAGTTAGGTGTCTAAAGTCTTGCAAATAGACTCTATTTCTGATATGGTTAATGTAGAAGATGATTACCCTGAACTTATTTTTGGTCCAGCCATAGAAGAATCTGAAGAAAATGAAGTGCCCCCCTTTTACCTGAGCCTTAGTGTATATGAGTTCATCTTGCATAATGCTATGTTGGACTCTGGAGCCTCACATAATTTGATGCCCAAAGCTTTCATGGAGAAGCCAGGCCTTGATATTACTCGAAAATACCATGATTTGTATTCTTTTGACTCAAATAGGGTCCATTGTATCAGTCTTATCAAAGACTTGGTAGTGTCTTTAGATCAGATTCCAACAAAGAATGTCTTGATGGATGTAGTTTTTGCTAATGTCCCACCAAGGTTTGGAATTCTTCTATCTAGGTCTTGGGGTAAAAAACTCAAGGGAACTATGCAGCTTGACCTCTCTTATGCCACTATCCCTGTGTTTGGCCAGTTGAGAAAGTTATATAGGGGAAAGAAAATGAAATATATGATTACTAGCAAAGAGAAGCCAGTAAACCATCCCATTAATGCTGTCCACACAGATCTAGAATCCTTTGTCTTGTATTCTTATGGTGGTTTAAATGATGAGAATGTTCAATTGGTACAAGTAGATGAAATACCTGAGATTTCAGAGAATTTCAAAGAAGTCCTCAAACAGGAAAAAGACAAAGCAGCAAGCACTTCTGAGTCTCCTGCTTGCCAGTAGTAAAAAGACAGTGAACAACCAGAGAACAGCCAAGGAAAAGAGGAGAAAGAAACAAAATTCCAGCATCTACAAGAAGAGGAAGAAGGCCTGTGGAGCATGGATTTTGATGGAGCTGTTGGTAAGGATGGAGCTGGTATTGGAATATGGATTAGGAGCCCTGTTTTCTAGCCTTAAAAGGTTCCCAGTAATGTTAGGGTATGTGCTTATAAGTTGGCTTTTGATTTCTCTAACAATGAAGCGGAGTATGAGGCTTTGATTGCAGGTCTCAAAAATTTGAAGAAGCTGAATGCAAAGAGGATTTATGTGTATGGCGACTCTGAGCTGATAATAAAATAGGTGAAAGGAGAATACCAAGAAAAGCATCCGATATTGAGAGCATACATAAATGCAGTCCTGGATATCTTGAAGACATTCCCAGAGTACACTTTGACAGCAATACCCAGGATGTAGAATCTTATTGCTGATTATCTTGCCACTACTGCCAGAAACTTGAAGATTCCGATGAACTCCAGCAACAAGTTTGAGATCTATGTCAAAAATAGGCTTGTTGTTCCAGAAAATTTAAGGTATTGGCAAGTATTTTGGGATGATAATGAGATTAATGCATTTTTGCAGGGTGATGGAAAATTCAAAGACACTCCAATAGAAGGTGAGTATGAGGTTGATGATCAGGAGTTGGAAGCAAACCAGATGGACATATTGCAGCTAAAGGATAATGTAATTCCTAGAGGTCTCATACCTCTAGAGGAGCTTTTTGATCAAGATGATGTTGCAAATAAACCAAGCTTGGTGCCCACCGAGAAAGGAGTTGAAGGTGTGAATCTTGGAACACCTGACTAGCCCAAGTTTGTGAAGTTGTCGAAGGCATTTTCCCCGGAGGTATAGGAGAAGTATGTTAAGTTTCTTTCTGAATTTTCTGATGTGTTCGCATGGGATTATTCAGATTTGAAAGTGTATGATAAGAACATAATCCAACATACTATTCCTATCAAGCCGGATCAAAAGCCTTTCAGACAGAAGCTGAGAAGAATAAATCCGAAGCTGCTGCCATCCATAGAAAAAGAGGTAAATAGGTTGTACAAAGCAGGTATCATAGTTCCTATTAGATTTTCTGACTGGATTTCAAATTTGGTCCCGGTGCGTAAGAAGACTGGAGAGATAAGATTGTGTATAGATTTTAGGAACTTGAATAAGGCATCCTTAAAGGATAATTATCCACTTCCGAAAATGGGCCATATTCTGCAGAGAGTAGTTGGAGAATCCAAGATGTCACTACTAGATGGCTACTCAGGCTACAACCAAATCTTGGTGCTTGAGAAGGACCAAGATAAAACTGCCTTCACCACACCTTGGGGAACCTTTCAGTATGCTAAAATGCCATTCAGACTGAAGAACGCTGGAGCTAATTTCCAGCGTGTAATCGACATTGCTTTTGCAAATGAAAAAGATGTTTTTCTTGTTGTTTATTTGGATGATTTGACAGTGTTTTCAGGATCAGATGATGAGCATTTGCACCATTTGAGAGTTGTTTTTCAGCGTTTCAGAAAGTTTGGGATTTCTCTCAATCCCAAAAAGAGTTTCTTTGCCATGAATGAAGGAAAATTGCTAGGGCATATCATCTCTAAATATGGCATCTGCATTGATCCAGCTAGAGAGGAGGCAATTCAGCTTATAGATCTTCCACGGAACAAGAAAGAGATTCAGGCCTTCAATGGTAAGATGATTTTTTTGTGTGCAGATTTATACCTAACTTGGCTGAACATTTGAGAGAAATGACCAATATGTTGAAGAAGGAAATCACTATTAAATGGAGTGAGGAGGCTATCAAGTCATTCAATCTGGTAAATTTTTCTTTGTCCAATGCCCCAGTTTTTATCAATCCTGACTATACTCAAGATTTTATCATATTTTCGTTTGCATCGGAGCATACTATGGCTATTGTTTTAATGAAAAAGAGAGATGAAGTAGAAAAACCAATTTCCTTTTTCAGTAGGACTATTATAGATGCTGCTTTAAGGTATAATATTATTGAAAAACAGGCATTGGCTCTTATCAAGGCATTGAATGATTTTAGGGTCTATATTCTACATTTACATACTATAGCATATGTATGTAATGTAGTAGTGAAGGATGTCTTGATGCAAACTGATCTAGAAGGCCGAAGAGGTAAATGGATAGCAGCTAGGTTGGAGTACGATCTGGAGATCAAGCCCATGAAGTTGATTAAAGGCCAAGGTTTGGAAAAATTGATGGCCCAATCAAATCTGCGTGCCCTGGATATAAACCTCATAACAGCAATAGCAGAAGATGAAGATGAAGGTTTGTTGGCTCTTATTTCAGATATTTTTCTGCAGTCTCCTTGGTATTCAGATATTGTTTATGTCCTTTAGCATCTATCACCTCCTACAGGCATGTCTAAGAGTAAAGTTAGATCTCTCAAACTTAAATCTGCTAAATACTGCATTTTAAACAATGCTCTGTATTGGAAGGATCTAGGAGGTGTTCTGCTCAACTGTTTGGTTGAAGAAGAAGCTCAGAAGGTAATGCACGATTTCTATAAAGGTGACTGTGGTGGTCACTTGTTTTGGAAGACTAGAACTAATAAGATATTAAGAGCAGGGTATTATTGGCACACATTATTTTCTGATTTATATAAAACAATGATGAATTGTCATGAATGCCAAATTTTCCAAGGGAAGAAGAAATTGCTGCCTCTTTCTTTGAAACCAGTTTCAGTGAATGCGCCCTTTTAGCAGTGGGGGCTCGATTTTATAGGAGAAATTTATCCCGCGTCCTCAGCACAACACCGATGGATATTGACAGGGAAAGATTACTTTACGAAATGGATCGAGGCCGTCCCAACAAGGCAAGCAACTGACATGGTAATTATTCAATTCCTTGAATCGAATATTTTATCTCGTTTTGGCTGCCCTTGTAAAATTGTAACAGACAACGCAGTAGCATTCAGATCCAAGAAGATGGTTGATTTATTTGACAAATACAATATCGCGTTGGGCCATTCAACAACGTATTATCCACAAGGAAACGGCCTCGCAGAGTCATCAAACAAATCGCTAATAAATATAATTAAGAAAATGCTGGAGGAAAACAAAAGAAATTGGCACTGAAAGCTCATCAACACACTGTAGGCGAACAGTGTTAGCAGTAAGAAATAAATAGGTATGTCGCCTTTTGAATTAGTTTATGGAACTGATGCTGTCTTTTCTACATCTCTTATAGTCCCAGTTATGATATTATTGCAAGAAGTTGGTAGCGAGGACGATGAAAATCAGCGAAGGATCAATCAGATGATCCACCTTCAGCAAAAAAGAGAAGAAGTGTCACAGAATGCGATTCAGTTGCAGGAAAAGATTAAAAAGATCTATGACCAAAAGACTAAAGCAGAAAAGTTTCAGCTGGATGATGTAGTGTTGAAATGGGATTATAGTCCCAGTTATGAGATTATTGCAAGAAGTTTGTAGCGAGGACGATGACAATCAGTGAAGGATCAATCAGATGGTCCACCTTCAGCAAAAAAGAGAAGAAGTGTCACATAATGTGATTCAGTTGCAGGAAAAGATTAAAAAGATCTATGACCAAAATACTAAAGCAAAAAAGTTTCAGCTGGATGATGTAGTGTTGAAATGGGATGCAAGGAATGAAGACAAAGGGAAGCACAGTAAGTTTGACAACCTTTGGAAAGGGCCATGCAAAATTTCAGCATACAGGGGACATAATGGCTTCTTACTTTCAGAGATGGATGGCCAGGATTGCCCTGGAGGAAAAGTAAATGGTAGGCTTTTGAAGAACTACCATTGTTGAAGATAAAGGATCAAAATCTATGTCATCATCATTATATATACCATGTTATTTTTTTTATCAAAGTTCAAGTACACAGTCATTCAAGTTTGGGGCCCGAGGTGAAGGCTATAAAACTTAAATGATATGTGTATGGTTTGGTTTTATTTCAGTTTTCAGTCTTAGTCTTGAGTCAGAGTCAGTTTGCATTTGTGTCAATTTTCAGCATTTTTTGACTCCATGTCCAATGGATAAGGCTACTTGGTCTACGGTGTTCTTGGCACCTCCAAGGAGCTACCATCCCCATTGGAGCCAATGTTAGCGTCAGTATAGTAATACTGCCATCAGTAATCAAAACTGCTCTTTTGCATTTGCATATTAGGAGTCTCATACTGAATAAATTTCATCATTCCGCTAGGTCATTAATTCATTGATGGTAGTAATTTTCCATCAGTTTTCCCTCATGAGGTACTTGCTGATTGTCCTTTCTATGGTCTTTGGTCATGAGTCACTTTCACTTTCAAAAATTATGTCATTAGGTCATAAGATGGGCCTCATTAGTTTCTAGGGTCTCACCATGGTCAAATTAATGAGTCAAATGTCAATAAATATCAGCAAGGTCATGAGGAAGTCAATAAACTCAAAGTCACAGCACCTGGAAGATCAAAGAGATATTTTATTAAGCTTGATGTAATTTTCACCTCAAAACCATGTTTTGAGGTGAAAACATGATATTTTTCCTTTATTATCATTCATTATGTAATTTTATGCCATCATATGTAATAAGTCACAATTCATAAGCTGCCATCTCCACAAAGTCATCATCCTGCCTTCAGAGAATTTTTCCATAGCATGTTCAGCACCAAATCATCTTCCAAGTAGATCCATCAGAAAGAGCCTGGAAAGAGCTTTCCAACGGTATATTACACTCTTAAAACTAACTTCTGGATTGAAATTTATGCTTAAGTAAAGTAAAAGTCCCCTATATCCTCAAACTTCCCCTATTTCCCCTTTTTTCCCTTAAAATTTATGTTTAAAGTTTACTATTTTCCTTAATAAAATCCCTTTTTCCTCCTTCCGATTATGGAATCGCATTATAAATTGTTTAAACACAAATGAGATTTATAACTTAACCACTTCCCCTCCATACCGTGAAACTTTATAATAAACAATCCAAAGTTTATTATTAAACCCCCCCCCCCTCGCTGTTCCAAACCACTTCCCCTCCATGCTTTTAAACCTTATGATAAAGATTTTTAAGGTTTATATTATATAAACCCCACATAAAACAAGTCCTAACTTTCCCATCGCAAATCACAACATTTTAAAATCCACCCCGATTGGCCCATCGCCCAACTTCCAATGCAATTTTATTAAACGGCTTCCGATGGAAAACACAAATTGACCCCTCCGATGTATATCCCAACCGTTGATCCAATCAACGATTGGATGGCCCGTATGCAATTGCTCCATCACAATCGGTGCCTTTGATCAACCCCCTCCGATTGATTCTCGTCAATGGCCCGCTCCCGATTATCCCTCAGTCGTCGATCTCTTAATCCCATCCGACGGCCCACAACTATCGCGCCCAATCGCATCAGCGATTTTATATGTATTACCCTATCCCGCTCCTTTCCGATCCCCAATGCCGATTCACTTATGGGCCCACCACATAATACTTCCACCATTCATATAAAGGCCCATTTTCCTTTGTTAAAATTAAAATTTTGTTTATTTCATAATACAAAGGCTTTCCCTCAATCACATCAGAAGTTTTGGTTTTCGTTTCAAATAACATCCTCCTTATTCTCCGATCGCCGATTGGCATGGTACTGTCGTATAATATATTACAATGTTTATATCGCCCGACCCCAATCTCGATTGCAATGATACCATTGCAATAGGAATTGCAAGTGTTCTATTATATTATATCCCTCTGCTCTGCCAATTCCGATTGCGATTTTAATATGGTTCCCGCCTCCTTCCCTTCCTTTTTTTCCCATTCAAAGAATTAATTTCCCTTCACCGAAAGGATAATTTCATTTCAATTTTATTTCAATAACATTTTAATAAAATATCAGTTTTTCAAAAAAATAACGGAAAGCAAAGCGACAATCAAAAGGCCGAGAATCTTATATTAGAAAAAGAGTTTTTTCGACAACAGTAGAGCAGGAAATATGTTCATCGAATTACCTATTTTCTTTCATCCATCTATAACAATAGATTTTCAAACGGTCAAATGTCTTATTTTCAGAGGCAAATTGTTGGTTCTCTTTGCCATATTTAGCTTTCAGTTCTGAGTTGTTAAACAACTCCCTCTTTTCATGGATCTAGGTTCCCACATTTCATCTTATTTATTGTAATTGTAAATCATTTGTAAAGTAGTCTGAAATTCTGTAATTCAGCAGTAGGGGAATAGTGTGGAAGAAAGCTCTGCGCTCCATTGTACAATTTGACTGAGATTAATAAGAGATGCAGCTCTGATTTGTGGGATCTATGTGGTATGAGATTTAGCATTTGTTTTTCTCCTTTGTTTCATATGTAAATTTTTATGTTTCACCTCTCATCCATAAACATTTCCTTTTGAATGCTTTCAAGATAGAAAGGTAGAATCCATTTTATATGCTCTGCCTTGGGAAATCATTCATAATCTGTGTTTTTCTTCTATTTGAAAATGATCCATTCATTGTGCCCTTTTCGGCTCCTCACCAGTCTTTCCATTCCATCTTATTTCTACTTGATTACTAAATATCTTGCCTATCTTGCCCCATGAAATACCCTGTGTCCTGATTTAATTCCCAGTTTCAACTATCCCATTTTATCCCACACATCCCTGAAATTCATTCATTTTATTAAAACCTTTTTCCCCATCATTATACCTAGCCTAATATCAGATCATTATTGCACTTTATTGAATATCTATCTTTACGGAGAGAGCCCTCTCCTGTCCTTGTAGGGCTAGCTACAAGGCTGAGTGTGGTTTAGTTGTTACCCTATTTTTCCCTTTTCATCCCGCGGTCCAATTCAAGTGCTAACAGATCCGATACTGAAAACCCCTCCCGATGTGCTCTTTCTTTTCGTTGGGTTGCCTGCCCAATCTGCATCCATGAAGCCATGCAGCTTCACCTCATCTGTATGTCTGTACCATAAGCCATACTTAGATGTGCCCCTGAGATATCTCAGGACATGCTTGCCTGCCTTCCAAAAGAGCTTGGTAGGCTTAACCATCGCTTGTGAAAGCTAGTTCACTGCATAGCATATGTCCGGTGTTGTATTAACTAAATACATGAGCGAATCCACCAACTGTCGATAAACAGTGGCATCCACTACCTCTGCCGATGTAGCATCCTCTTTCCTCCAATTTCCTGGATGAGGAGTATCAATAGGCTTGCAGCCTTGCATGTGAAACTTATCCAGTATCTCCCGGGCATACTTTCCTTGAGACACAAACAATTCACCTTCCCACTTCCATATTTCCAATCCAAGGAAATAATGAAGGAGGTCAAAATCCTTCATCTCAAACTCCTTTGCAAGATCTGCCTTGCATGAGTGTATCAACTTCTCATCACCTGTTAGCATTAAATCATCAACATAAAGAACAATGATTAAAAGCTTACCCTCCACCACAATTTGGTACAGGTTTGCATCTGCCTCACTCTTGGTGAAGCCAAGTCTAGTGAAATAGCTATCGATCTGTGTGTACCAAGCACGTGGTGCTTGCTTCAGCTCATACATCGCTCTTTTGAGCCTGCACACATGCGACTCGCTACTGAAGATCTCAAATCCTTCAGGCTGCTCAATGTACACCTCTTCCGCAATGATCCCATTAAGGAACACAATCTTCACATCCATCTGGTGAATGTTCCAACCCATCTGCGTTGAGAGAGCAAGGATGGTCCTTATGGAAGAATACCGTGCGACGGGTGCAACGATTTCTTCATAATCAATCCCCTCGCTCTGTGAGAAGCCTCAGGCAACAAATCTTGCCTTATACTTCTCGACGCTCCCATCAGAAACTTGCTTTACCTTGTAGATCCATCTTGATCCTACAATTGATTTTCCCACCGGCCTTGGAGCAGTCTTCCAAGCACTATTTCTGACAATGGAGTCATACTCCTCCACCATGGCATTTACCAATGTGGGCTTCTGCACTGCTTCTTCAAAAGAAGATGGCTCTGTCACAATACACTTGCTCATCAGAGCCATGTATCCAATAAAACGGTCAGGTAACTGTCTCTGTCTGTGCTGTGATGTAGGGACTCCTACATTTTGTGCCGCATCAAGCTTTAGTCTCTCAGCTTTTGTGGTATGCTTTCTGCCTTGTCTGATGTTTGGTTCTGCATGAGTGGACTTCTCCACTCCATGAATCTCCTCCTATGGTTGATCCACATCTAGAGGCTCATCTTTGGGAACAAGAAGTTCATCCTCTACATGCAAGTGTAGCTCCCTCTCAAGCAACAACTTCATGGCTTTCACCTCATTGAATTTTATATCCCATCGCACCACAGTCATCCGACTGTCTGGCAAATACACACGATAATTATGGGGTGTTTTTGTGTACCCCACAAATATCCCAACTTTTGCAGTCGGCTCCAGCTTCTTCCTGGTGTCCTTTGTCACATGAATGTAAATAGATTAGCTAAAAATATTCAAATGAGAAATATCAGGCTTCTTACCAGTAAAAACTTCTTTAGGTGTACTCATGCCAAGTACTCTATGAGGAAAACAGTTTTGCACATAAATCGCAGTGTTGCATGCTTCCACCCACAAGTGCATCGGTAGGCCCTGGTCATGCAACATCGCTCGTGCAACACCCACGATCGTTCTGTTCTTCCTCTCCGCGACCCCATTCTGCTGTGGGTTATGAGGCGCTATGAGTTCTCTTCGAATTCCTTCTTTGCTACAGAAGTCTTTGAATTCACCCGAGATGTATTCACCACCATTATCGCTCCGTAGAGCTTTCACTTGCTTCCCTGACTCCTTATCCACCAATGATTTAAACTCACAGAACTTTGAGAATGTTTCGCTCTTCTTCTGCATGAAGAAGATCCAGCATCTACAAGAATAGTCATAAAAAAATATAGCATAATACTTGTGTTTTTTTGTTGAAGCAATCGAGAAAGGTCCACACACGTCTATGTGAATTCTCTCCAGGATCACTGAAGCACAGTTCTCCTTCTAATGAAAGGTGGTCTTCACAAACTTACCCATAGTACATCCCTTGCACTGATCTTACTGTGCAAGAGTGCCCTTGGGAAGTTCAGTAGAAATCTGTTGCAAAATCTTCAAAGCTCCATGGTGAAGATGGCCCAATCTCCTGTGTCATAATTCACCCTCATCCCGGCTTACCACTTCTTTTGCTTTGCCCACCATTGCAGTGCAACCATATACCTCTAGATTTTAGAGATTCTTAACTCGAATCCCTATCCTCTTGGTTTGACCCATTGTTTTATGTCGAAGGAAAGATTTTCCCTCATTGAAAACAACATCATAACCTTTGTCTTCCAACATTGCGACCGAGACCAAGTTCTTCTTCAGACCTGGAACATGCATAACATCTTTCAACAAGAATGGATTACCGAACTCCCTCTCAAAGGTAATGGCCCCAATGTCGATCGCACTGTATCGACCATCGTTGCCCATCTCTATATGAATCTAGAGGTCCTTCTCCTCCAAGTCACTAAACAACTCCTTGTCTCCCGTCATATGGAAAGACGCACCACTATCAAGATACCACACCGATACCATATAGCTTGAAACCAAGCATGCGATCAAAGAGAAATAAAGTTAAAATTGCAAGGCTAAAGCCTCTCCAGCTGCAGCTCCAACAACCTTCTTATTCTTCTTCTTCTGTGGGAAATTAGTGGCGAAATTCTCATGTTCCTGACAGTGAAAACACTTCACTTTGGACAAATCCTGCTTATTGCGTTTAGCTTCGAATTTTGAAGGAAATTATTCCCCTTTCCTTTCCTTGATTTGGTAGCCAAAGCGCAATTATCTTCATCTTCATTCTTCAATGAAGAGCCATCCCTGGTACCTTGCCTTATCTCCTCTTGCACAAGATCTAACCAAAGTCGCTCCCATCTTGGTAGTTTCTTCCATCCATTGACAGAGCCTTTGTAGGTATGCCAACTCTTCGAAAGCCCAAGGAGATCCAATCTCACCAAGTCTTCATCATCAACAATAATCCCCACACTTCCCAGCTCATCCCTACAATGGAAAAACTTCGTGAGATATTTTGGAATACTGTCGCCCTTCTCCATTTTTATTTTTTTGAGCTTGTCTTTCAGCGCCAACTTCCTCTGGTCGCTGCTGATTTGGAAAAAATCTGTCAAAGCCTTCCACATTAAGAATGGAGTGGCTTTCCCGTGAAGGCTGAACACAATATGGTCCTTCACACCTTCCAACAGAATTTTGTCTTTGCTATCTTATTTTGTCATGCGTCAAGTAATGCAGCATCGCTAGATTTCGGCTTAGGAACATCGCTATCGATGAACTCCTTCAGTCCATTATCCTCCAGCACCGCCTCCATCCTATCCTTCCAGGCTATGTATTTCGAGCTCCCATCAAGGGCATACTCCAATCGCAACCCATTGAAAGACATTTCAATGTATACTCAACTTCTGCACCAAGAATTTTCTGAAGGAAATTTGAATTGTCCACCAGCACAAACTCAACAATTCTTCACAATTGCAATCTTCAAGAATTAACATTGATCTGATACCATGTAGAAATTAGTATGCTCTAAGCATGCATACATCCAGATTCCCCTGATCTCACAATATTTAACTTCTTGCAAAATACAAAATCATTCCACTGTTAATCTTTTGCGGAAAATTAATTACAAACACATGTGAAGCATAAATAAAAACAATTGCACATAACACAGTTGTTTAACGGGAAAGCCTGAATCTGAAAACCCCAACTATCATATATTATGTATCATGGAGATCATGTAAAAATCTCATACAAAGCTTAGTACATCAAGCTCTCAGTACAATCAATTGTCACACACTAATCAGAAGAAATATGCAAATCCATGCACCGATTTCTTGCCACCTGCTAGCCTGCCTCCACTGCACAATCTTTGCTGAAGAATAGCTCGGAATGAATTCGAATTACCGTTGCCTTGGTTGCACAATCCTCATTGACAACTCCAATGTGTGTGTGCTGCAATCAATTCATCACAATAGTCACAACAGATAGTCCATCTTGCCCTTTCACCTATCTCTCCACTGGGTTTCCACTAGAACTGACATGCACTGTAGTTAACTGCTGTATTGTTTAGTTGATTAATGAGTTATTATTTGTGAATTAATTAACTAATTAATTCACTCCACTCTCACAAATGTATCATTCAGTTAGACTAGATACAACTAGCTCAACTGAGTCTAACTGAGTTAAACTGAATACAACTCCATGAACTACTCTTCCAACTCTATCATAACTTTTCCACTTCAGTTCTAACTGAGTCCTCCATGCATGAACCAGTAGTAAACCCTAGGAATTGCATAATTCCTTCAGCCCACTGAATTTCCAAATCTATGCACTGAAATTAAGTGCTCCAAGAGAATAAGTTGTTGTTTATTGTCAGATTATTATTAAGAGCTAATAATAATCGACACTTCTATTTTTAGATCGATGATCTATAAATAGACTTTGCCCAATATTCTAAAAATAGAATTTCATCTATTTTTCCAACTTGATCAACCATCCACAAATAGCATCCTGCAACTTTTGAAATATGATCACCATTTCTAAAAATAGACTTGTGCCAAAAAGCGGGCCCACTTAGTGAAGGCGACTCTTTTCACTAAGCTCATCATCTTGTTGAATCTCAACATATAAAGAACCCAAAAATGAAACTTTGAATTACAACTCAAGTTTTGGACACTTGCGCTCAATTTTATCAATCCAAAAATAGATATATCATGTCCTCGTGGTTTTTCCATTAACTAGAAACCATTTTGGCACAATTTTTCATCTAGATTTTATCCTAGATCCATATGTGAGCATTCCCCTATTGTTTTGACATGAGAACAATACATTATCTATATTCTTTCCTACCCTTTCCTTCTCTAACTTATTTCCCAAGGTTTCATGGGTATATCTTTCAAACTTGTGGATCAATATCAGAACCTTCTGGATGGGTACTTTTCCCATACCTTGGATAAGACAATTTGGTAGAAATCCTGGCAGCCTCCCAATTGGTAGCTCACCTACCAATTCCGCCCTCTCATGGTATGTATCAATGCTCCACCCTTTCATCATTTGTTTGTATTTTTTTTCTTTAACTTAAATGAGTATATATTGTATTAAGTCTGTGCATGATCACATAAAATACTCGAGAAAATTTACATTATGATCTCCTTCTTTCAAGTACCTATGAATGATATTGTCTACTAACACTCTTAATGGTCTACATATTATGTCAAAACTTTTCAGTGCATTTGTGTAGGTATAAACTCTAAAGAAAACGCCAACCAAAAATTAAAATTTACAATAATATATGCTTCAATTACACTTATCTAGTTCCTTTGTTGGTGTGAGATCCAGACATTTTCCACTTTGTCTCAGATTCTAATTATTGTAGTCATTGAGTTTGGTAGTCATTGAGTTTGGTGTTTAGAAGTTGGACTTTCTCTTGCAATGCCACTATCTAGTTGTGGAGCACCTTAGTCTCATCATATTTCCTTGTTAAATTCGCTAGCATGAACCTCCTCCAATGCTTTCACACTTATCACCATTTTCTCCTCAAGCTTCAAATTCATCACTATCAACTCTAACTGGAGGACATCCAATTTCTTAATCAACTGATTGACCTTATCATTGCAGCCACAATTGTTATGCCAACCACAACTGATGTTTCCCATTGTTCCTATACGACCTCTCAACATTGTAAGTTCATTTTTCTTCACAACGTCACACGAATTCAGCCACCTTATGGGTCCTTTCTCCTAGCTGATGAAAATATCGACGATATGATATGTGCTCACATTGTCTTACCCGGATCCAATGGACTCTCGGTGGCATAAAATTCTTGAAGGTTAAGATAAGAGAGGTCCCGAAAGCGGTTTCCTAAAACTTCCTACCAAACAGATCGACGATCATGATTAACCTCTTGGGCACCTTCTCTCCATTCCAGAAACTGCTAAGGGTGATATCGGAAACGGTTTTGTATTTTATGAAACCACACAGTTTTGGTGACGTATATAAACGACGAAGCCTGGGACCCATGCCTATCTATATTCCATACGAATCCTGCGCAAATTTTGAAGACTTCATATTTTATTATTACAAAATTAGTATTTCATTTTATTTTATTAATTAAAATAAAAAGGTGTCTGCAAACATGATTGTCAATAGTTGTAAAGGGGTTTGATTTACAAAGGCTAGTTTTTTATCATCTTACGAGATTATATCACCTAAGCCATTGCCAATTCGAGTCTTTCTCTCTCTTCTGGTCACTAAGCCATGTACACTCCAAGTGTGACTCAAACTGAATCTCATAGGCCTCACATTCTTTGGTAGCGGTGTCAACCAACTTTAAAATCCTCCTCCAATGAATAATATACCCTTTCCAAAGCTTCACATATGTTTGTAGGATATTACATCACAGATTGTAATACCCTACGAGTTCTCCCTTCCTTTTAACTTCCAATGAATAATATACCCTTTCCAAAGCTTCACATATGTTTGTAGGATATTACATCACATATTGTAATCTCCCTCCCTTTTAACTTATCATTCCCTTTCTTTGGTGTTTCTTATGGCTTGTGAGTTGATGAGTTATGTTCTTAACCTGCACTGTTATATGCAAGGGTGTGTTTCCATGTTCCCCTACCTATTGGTCAGGTGGGGTGGTGGCAACCTTCCCCTACACTACAGTAGTCACCTCTTTTAGGGGAGGAAAATATTCTTGAATCATCTTCCAACATGTGTTTTTAGTAGGGTACATTATACACCATTCCAATCTATATCTAAAGGTATAACTATTTTGAAACATCCATAATTTGTTAATATATCCACAACCCTATTTCATGTTCATCTTATATGGTCCAAGATGAGAGATGAGATGTTGGAAACGAGATGTCTTACTTGTTCTAAAAGTGAATCCAATCTTCGGCTTCTCAATAACTTGTGGATATGGGACCCTACTTGTAGTATTCAAACCATGGTGATGATTACCTGAGAATCCCCATCTCTATAAATACTCTTGAATCCTTGAGTTTGGGCATATTCCAGGCCCATTCTTAATCCTGAAAGCTTTGATGCATTGTTCGTGTTAATGCCAATTATACATGAAAATATGAACAAGGGCTTACCTGTATGGTCTTTAATAATGCCACTGTATCCAGTAGGGTTGGGATTACCCTTCGTTTCTCCATCGAAATTGAGTTTCACAAACAAAGTTGGGGTGGAGGGGAGGAGTGACCCAAACAGTTTGATTAGAAAATACTATAGGCTTGGGAAGGGGGGGGGGGAGGGGGGTTGGGTGGTTATGAATGAGAGGCCATTAGAGATAGAGGGAAACCATTTTTTCATAATTCTACATTCACCTCCTAACACCCACCAGCCTTGGGTTGACCATTTTAATGTCATGACCATTTCCTTTTATATATATATATATATATATATATATATATATGAATGAAAAATAAATTGAACAATATTTTTATTCATGGAGATTTTTAATCTATAAATATACTATGCTACAATACCATGGATCAATACATGGCTTGCCAATACCATGGCTTATCAATACCACATGCCCAAAAAACCACAACCCATTTCATATGACATTTTATTTAATTAATCAATTTAATTAAAAAAGAAAAAAAGGCATAATTGCTTTGGAGATAAATCTCAACCTTTGATTTATGTATACTACTAAGAATATTCTAGAATATTCCATGGAGATTAAATCTCAGTGTAGTCTAACTTATAGACGAAAATGTATTTTCACCATAATTTGACAATTCAATTTCAAGTGAGATTGTGGTTTTTTGTTATTTAAAATACATTTTTGAAAGCATAATTGGATTCAACACCCTGAAAAATGCACGGAGAACTCGAGTTCTATAAATTAAACAACTTGAAATCAAGTTCTTAAATATACCAGTTAGATTTGAGTTAAAATTAGCAAAGAAAGATGCCTTGAAAAGATAAATTTCGTCTATTAGTTAAAATATGAAGTTAAATCCCTACCACTCACCTAATAATTATGAATAACTAAATTAAAATTCTAATCTTACTCTAAAATAAACATACCTATTTACATATAAATATTATATTTTACCCATTAATTATACATATTCTACAATTTAGTACTTACGCATATTATTTTATTATTGACCTTTGATATATCCCTTATTAAAATCAAATTAAATTTTCTATTTTGGGTAATTTTTTTTTAAAGTAGAAGAGATACTTTCATCTTCAATTTTAAAATGTCAAATTTAAAATCAAAGGTTAGAGATGAGATTTAGTGTACAATATTTTGACAAACATATTTGTCTTATGGCGAGAAAGTTTTCATACTCTTTAAAAAGTGTTGGATTTAAGAGACGAGCTTGTCGTATATTTAGTCTTTTCTCATTTGTTAAAGTTTATTCATACATTACCGAGTTATATTTTTAAATTTTATCGTTATAAAATGATTTTATTATTTTTATTTATTTATTTAATAATTAAAAATTATTCCTAATTTCATTATAAGCTTTTATTTAACTTATCCCTAGTTTCATTATAAGCATTTATTTTTTTAAATATTTTTGAAACCAAAAAATTATTATGTTACCTATTTTTTTATTTTATCGATATCTCCTTGATTTTAAATGTATCATTTTACTTAAACTAAAAATTTCATATATATGAAAAATCAAATTTCTCATATATAGGGAAAATTTTAGGGGCTAAGGGCTAATTTTCCATGTTTTTTCCAAAAAAAAGATTGGCCAATTTCCATTTTTTTCTAAAAATGTTTTGTCCACATTTTCTAGTATGAAATTATTTTACCTTTAAAATCGCAAAAATTTTGTATAGACTATTATAAAATCATTAAAAATATAAAACTTTTTACAAATAATTTGCCAAACATTTTACAATTTGCATATTAGGGACTAGTAAGATTCGCCAAGGTTTCTAAACTTTAAAATAAACTTCCATCCTTTATTTTCCTTGCTCATATAAAGATGGTGATTGTGGTGGACATTATGGTATTATTTTTTGAAATATTATATGAAGTTGCATATTTATCGGAGATTAAGAGTATACATAATAAATTTTCTTCTTGTGTATAAAAATCTTTTCAAAAGGAAGAAAACATCCTATATAAATAGAATGCAAGAGCATCTTTTTCATCTTTCTAAAGCTGAGCCTAGAAAGTTTTGGAAAAAAAATAATGTTTGTAAAATGAAAGAAAATAATTTGATCCCCTTAAAGAACTGGGATATATATCATAAGAATATTTATGATTTCTCTGACACCATGGACACCATATTAAACACTCATATAAAGGAGGATATCTTTTCTTTGGAGGATGTGGAGTTTAGAATTAAGCAACTCACTAATGGGAAAGTCAGGGACAATCAAGTCTACCAAGCTGAAATTTTCAAAATGGGAAGGTCTATCCTCATCCCTCATATACACAAACTCTTTAATTTGGCCTTGAATGCAAAGCCTTATCGTGCCTATATTTAAAAGATGGGATTGAAACATTCCCTCCAGTTACAAGACCATTATGATTAGCCATATTTTAGCCAAACTGTATAGGCTCATTTTGGAAAAGAAGATTAGCCTTTGGCTTGAAATCCATGGTAAAAGAGCTAAAGGGAAAGCTGGAGTTATGAGACATCACTCAACTATAGACCATCTTATTACTCTTAGGATCATTGCAGAGGTATGTCACAATAATAAAACTAATCTCTTTTATTGTTTTGTTGACTTTAGAAAATCTTTCGACACAGTTCCTTATGATAAGATATGAAAGAAACTAGAAGAGCTAATAGTTCCTCTCAAGTTGAGGATCACTTACTTATAACCTCTTCATTCAAGAAGACCTTCGTAGGGAGCCTTCTATTTACACTTTACCCCTTACCCTTGTTTCCACATAACCTATAACCTAAAGAACTGAGACCCCTTATACCACTGAATGAATGAATCGCTTAGTGGAAAGTATGCATAAATACAAGTTACTCTTACGTACTCTGTTTACTTACCACCATTTATGTAGTGACGGTAAATCAATATTGGTTTACTATTCCATCATCTATAAGAAAACATTGTAATTAAATACTCAGTTGTGAATAGGCTATAAGAGAACGTTATTTCCATCCTTAGGACCACTGAGGGTTGGTTAGAAGAAATGAAATGAAATATCAGACTTAAGCAAGGGTGTCCCCTATCCCCTACCCTTTTTGAATTTACATTGATAAAATAGAACAACGTTTGGAAGTTGTTGGATGTTATGTCCTCAGGCTCACTAGTATGGTCATTACTATTCTCCTTGATTTTGACGATATAGTTCTTCTAGCTAAGATCCATGGAGATATCGTCAAAAAGCTTAGAATCCTCCAATATTACTCCTCTAATATGGGTATGACTGTTAATGCTGACAAGACTAAAATCATAAAAATTAAATCTAGAATGATCAACTATGATAATTTCATTTATGATAATAACTATTTGGAGAAATTTTCTCCATATAAATATATATCTGTTAATTTTCACCATAAACTAAACTGGAATTATAGCATTGAGAAAAGGATAATTGGAGGCAAAAAAACTTTTTATGGGCTTGAAAACAATTTTAAGTCGATAAATATTTTGGATTGGGGTAAAAATAAGTTCTTATTTGAGACTCTCAACACCCCTATTATTTTATATGGATGTGAGGTTTGGTGTTATTGTATATATAGGGAATCGTGGAGGAAGGTTGAGCTGATCCAAAATCAGTTTATAACCTACAACCTCAAGATCAAAGGAAATTATCCCTACCCTATACTCTTGATCGAATCTAGCTTCCCCCTCATTAAAAGTGTTACTATGATCAAGTATCTCATGTATAAGAATTAGCTATACAATCTGGAACCCAAGAGGATCCCCAAAGTTTCTTATAGCTCTATTCAAACCCCCACCTCCTACTTAAGAGAGGTTGGCATAAGGATGCTTAGGCTTAGCTAGAACACTGGGGGATGAAGGAGGAGATCATCTTGGAGAATAAGGATAATATTAAAAATATTATTACTTCCAAATTTTATGATAAGTTGTGGGATGATAAAGAGATAGAGGCAAAAAAGTAGCTAAGGTATTATAAGGAGGTGAATAAACCTAACCTTAATAAATAAAATTATCTTTTTGTCTTGACTGGTTTTTATAGCATTTTTTGCCACTTCTATTCATAAGATGCTCTTGATTGGTCTAGGAAGATCCCTTTTCCCTTGTAGATCTATCCTTATCTTAAAAAAAAAATCAAAATATACACATGGTATGCCCTCTATAAAATCACATATGTATGCAACTCTTATGAAAGTTTCCCACGTACATTTTTTAGTAAAATTGAAAAAATATATAAAACACTTATTTTTCGAGTGGGATTTATGGGTTAGAACAGAAAACACCGACAGGATACCATGGCCTTAATAAATTAAATGGTTTTTGATGGTATAAATACACCCTATGGGTTGGCCTAAAAATCATCCAAATGATTGGCATCCTTACTCTACCAAATTATCCCTAGATCAAATCTACATTATGTCGTGCTCTTTGTACTTCCTTGTCTCTAGGAAATCCTTGTTTCTATACACAGATGTTGAGCCCATTTAACTCACATCATATTGCTTTTGTTGGGAGGAGGTCTTCATTAGCCCAGCTAGGAAGGATATAGAGGAAACTTCCATTGGTGCTAGAAACTAAGGTTGGTTTGTAGCTTAACCACCTCTTATTACTATCATTTCAATAAATAAACTCATCTTCCATTCTAGTTTGTACTTTTATATTTATGAATATGGATTTATAATGGATATTCTTATGACATGTCTTATTTATATGCATATGTACTTTGAATGTTGATTATCAGTTGGTGTTTTATTGTCTATCTTGCAGGTCTACAACTTTAGGAGGAGGAGTTAGGGTTTGGACCCTATGGGATCATCAACAAACATAGGACCTATAGCTATTCCTTCTTTACCTATATTTGTTAATTCAGTTATTTTGCATGTATGACTGAGTTTTCTAGATTGAATTCTATGCTTGCTCTATTGGGGCTTTCAAACCCAACCCCTGGGAATATTCCCCGCAAACAGAATTGACGACTCCACTGGGGAAATAATTTCTATTATTTACTTTAAGGGTTGTTTGAATTGATCTAGGTGTTTTGGCTATATTTTTCATTTTTTTTAGTATTCTTGTATCGTAGTGGACTAGATCTTCTAGCTTGATCTTTTAGATATGGGGTTGATTTTTTTTCCTCAGTTTTCAATCTATACATAGATTTTATTTATAATAGTCACATATACATGAAAGCTTCCTTCAAGCAACTCGTAGATGCGCACGTTGTCTCTATAAATAATATGCATGTACGACGACTGTCTTTTGAACAGTCACATACATTTCTAGAAAGTGAAATGTTTTCACTTAGATGAGTGCCCAGTTGGGTTGGATTACTTGTTTTCAGGGCTCTTGTGCCTATTCAAGGTTGAAAATATTGGGTTTGAGGTTTGTCCCTTTTATTATTCAATCTTGACTTCAAAGTTAATTTTTTTTCAACCCACGGTTTCTTGTTTTCCAAGAGCTTTGGGTGTTGAGTTGGGTTCTTGGTCTTTTTTCCAAGGTTATGGAGTAATATGGACTATTGCAGGTCTCTGAGGTGGGCTTTATTTTATGGATTTTGATTGAGTTATAACCCTTCTCTTCTTTTTTTTCTTCTTGTTTTCCCGAAAGTTGATTTGTGCATTAGTCTCTTTATTTATCTAAAAATCTTGAGTTTCTTTTGTTTGATATTGAGGAATATTAATTATTTGGATTTCTTGAATTTCATCTTCTTTGAAACTCTTGAATCTTTGTTCTATGAAGTATTTTGATGTCATTCACTCTTACTTGTTTGGAATTCTTGGACTTCACTTGCTTGAAGTTCTTGGATTTTCTTTGTTTGAATTTCTTCTATTGCATTTTATTTGAAGTTTTTTATTTTATTTTATTGAAGAAAAAAGAAAAATAAATTACTATTTTGAGTTTTTTCTTCTTACTTTGAAAAATGAAACACAAAATTATAGGTTTTCATCCCATTTGCATTTCGTTTTGCATAAGGTTTCTTTCTTGTGACCCCTCTTTTTGCATTGTTCCTTTCCCAACAAAAAATTGAAAAAAAAAAGAGATAATTTTCTTTACCATGTATTTTTATTTACTTATTTTCTCTTTTGCATTCATACTTGAGAAAAATATAAGCACTTGAGTGTGTTTCCTTTTGTTTTTGCATTTAAGAAAAGTGTACTTTACTTGCTTGTTTGAGGGTCATTTTTTAGGTGCTTTCCCCTAGATTTTTGTGAAATTTTCTCCAAGTATGAATTTATACACAAGTTTCATTGATTCAAAGTGCATATATATGCCCTTTGTTCCTATTTAAAAGAGTGTATTTTCGCAGGTTTCCTTCCCATGGGTTGCATGGGAAAATTTTGTGGGTAGTTTTTAACAATTTTAGCCATTTTTTGGCATGTTTTGGGACCTATACACGAGTTTACTTCATAATAGATACATAAATACACATTCTTCCTTCATGAGGAGAATGTATGCATGCCTGTCACACTCATAAGGGTTGCGTGTACCTCCCGAACTAGGGTTTTTTCACTTTATTTTACCTATTTTTCGCCACTTTTTCCATGTTGATTTTATTGTCTTGAATGGTATGATCTACTACAAGAGAAATCAATTTTTATTTGTGTTACTTTAGGTGAATTTATGCTCATTTGAAAAAGAAAAAAATTTGCATCTTACTTACATATGTTACTTTTCTTGCAATCTTGGTAAGAATTGTTTATCTTTTATACTTGCTTGAAACTCAATTCATTGAAGGATTAGTGTAAATTTTTCTTTGCCTTTGGTATTATAATTTTACTACTTTAGGAGTCTTCAAATATTATATTTTACCTTGAGAAAACAACAAAACTTAAAATGAATGCTTAAATAGATACACTAGACTTTTTATTTTTGTCTTAGAATTGTTGGACGGATAAGTCATTCTTGCGGATAAGACAGACCTCCCAAGTGTCCTACGGATAGCTAGCAACAAACGGAAAAATAAAAATATCTTTCTCTAGATATATTGCGATTCATAATTAAATGCTATAAAAGCTTAACAATATTACCTTTGATCCAATGTTTGTTTGTAGTAGTAGTCTTTCAGTTGCCCGAAAGAGTTGCCTTCGAAGATCTGCAATCACAAACAAACAAAAATCAAATAGCACCTGCATAGAATATATTCGTAAATCATATCTATTATGGTGATCAAGGAATCCATAAAATAAACCAATCAATTGAAATCTTATTGAGAAAAATGGACTTATTTGTATTAACTTAAATAAGAAGAGCCTTACAACTGTGTCCTCCTTGATGTCATACAAGCCTTCCTGGGGTTCGGAACAGGTGTTTCCTTTACTCTAACCAGCCTTGCACTCTTCCAACCGAGATACATACAGGTATGTAATATTTCCCACATGAAATCTCAGCTAAAAGGGTCTAAGTTTCAACAACACTTCGCCTCCAACAATACTAAAACTTCAACTCATCAATTGTAACCCCTTGAGGCTGCCCTATGCCTCTTTTTATGGTTGAAAAGAGGAGGTTATAGCTCCATACAAGAAGGGATAGAATCCTCCTTCAAAGGGATTAGTTCCTTACATCAAGGGGTTAGCTCCTTATTGGATGGGATGCATGAACATGAAAGGAGCGAACTTTCCACCGCAGGAATTTTTCTGGAAGCTTCCAAAACTGACTTAAACTGAGCTTCTAGATTTTACTTGCGCCTTTTCTAACCTCTTACAGGGGTCCGCACTTTTAATAAATAGAAATTGCGCTTGGATATGCATGATTTATAGCCAAAAGGTGCGGGACCACAGGCAAAACTAGGAGAAAGTGCGGTACCAGAGTTTTAAGGCTTTTATGAGCTTTTCTCTTAGTTTCAAGGCTTGAATTTAGGAACTTTGATATTGTAGACTTCTAAGGGAGTACTAAAATGTCATGGTGACAAATTTCAATGTAACAGCTTGCCCCCTAAAGTGCGAAGTCTGAGATTATCCGAAGAGTGATGTGCTTTATCATTTCAAGGATTAGCCTATGGACACCCCAGTCCGAACCCTGTCAAAACATTCAACGCAACACACACACACACACACACACACACACACACACACACACACACACACACATATATATATATATCATCGCCGAGGTAGGAATTCCCATACTCAGATCAAAACTAACTAAACTTTTTTTTATACATAAATTATTTTAATATTAAATCAATAGTGTAGACACAGCATGGGTATAGCCATCTGTAATAAATCATCTACTGCATAATGAATAATAAAACTCCTCGCAGCCTGGATGGTGGAAACTAGATCCAGGGTCTTGATTTCCGTATCTCGAACCAGTACGATTCTATCCATGTGAATGAATGTATTGAAGTCGAACATGGTAGAAACCACTTGATTACCAGTCAATGATGTGAACTGTTAACAAGTGTGAGAGAAACCACCAATAATGACAATGGCTCTCAAAGTACTCAGTACAATCCATGAAATGTGAATAAGTGATCTGAAGTCGAACATTTCACAAAATCGTTCGATCGAAGGTCAATGATGCAACCTGTCGTCGAAGGCGAGAAACCTGCCATTAAGGCATGCAGATTCCAAGGTACTGATAGATTCTAGATCAACTTCCTAGATGATGAGCTGTCGTCAATAGAAAGTTATCCGTCGTAAGCAAGCTCACGACATGAAATCACAGATCAAGTTTTGAAATTTTTTTTTGCAAGGACTCACTCAGGGATGGTCAATGCGAATGGAGACAAATGTTTGCAGATGAATGGTTTATTTGACTGGCCTCTTGAACACATAATGACATTGTAGATGGTTTGGTGACAGTTTCCCTAAGCTAATACCCATAAACCAGCTGAAGACCTTCAATGTGGTTTGATTAATTGATAGGCAAAGGATTTCCCAACCCAGGTGAAAAAGCAACAAAAAGTGTCGTGTTCAAGAGTGGTGTAATGCTTTTACAAATTAAAGTGTAACAAATGAATCTGTTTTTCTCTCTTTCCCCCCACCATTTCTGGCAAGTACCTCTTTATTTTTGATAAGCTTGAGGAGGATAGAATTTGCTTTTTTATAAGCTCATCCTTCAGATGAGTCCAAATTAGTTTAAAATTGAACCCTAAGAAGGAGTGGTTCGTTCCTGTTTGAAATTGACAGGTCATTTACTATTAAATTTTAATGAGTCCAGTATAGGAGAAACTCAGTGTTTTTCATTTTTAAGGAGTCAGAAGAAAAACTTAAGAAAACTCCATGGGTGTACTTTTTCGTAAATTTATTCTCTCAAGCCCGAAAAAGGATAAAATAATACATGAGAGAACTCTATTAACCATGATTAGTCAATGTATACCTTTCTCGTAAATAGTCCATTTCAGTCCGAAAAAGGAGTAAACTTATACTGAAGGGACAACCGTTCATTTCCTTTAACAAGTTCAAATAGTCAAGTACACGACAATCTTTTCATCTTTAGAGAGTCTAAAAAGAGCTTAAAAGAGAACTCAAGGGTTTCGCTTTTTTCTGTAAGTTTTAACGAGTTTGAAAAAGTGATAAAAATGTACTCATGTTTTTCGCTTTTTCGTAAGTTTTAACGAGTTCGAAAAAGGGATAAAAATGTACTCATATGGTCGAATTTCAATTTAATTTACGAGCAGGAAAAGACGGAAATAACTCAGCATTTTCATGAGTTTAACAAGTCTTGAAAATAAGAACTGAAATGGACTCAAGATAGGTTTCATTTTTATACAAGCTTGAAACATAGGAAAAATTATGCTTGAAAAAGGGTTTGTTTCATTTTTACACAAGTTTGAAACGTAGGAAAAATATGCTTAAAAGTATTGTGTTTCATTTTTACACAAGCTTGAAACAGAGAAAATTGTGCTGGAGATTGGTTTGTTTCATTTTTACACAAGCTTGAAACAAAGGAAAAATCATGCTTGAGATAAGTTTTTAATGCCCCCCAAGCGTAACTGCCAGAGCGCATGCCCCCCCAGCTTCATTTCATTCAACTAAAAAGACTACTAGTAATTAATAGCTGGATGGAATGAAGGTTCATTTACGATATCATATGAAAGACTCGACCTAAAACTGTAATAAAATTATGCAAAAACTAAAATAACTAACCTAAATATAGGGCTTAACATTTACGAGATCTAGTCAAAGACTCGACTCAATTAGGGGAGGATTTGTTTCATTTTTTAATGAGCTTGACACAGGAAAAGAACTATGCTCATGGAAATGTGTTTAATTTTTTGATGAGGTTGACACAGTAACAGGAATTATCCCCACCTACATGTTTCATTTTTTAACGAGGTTGACACATTAAAAGAACTGTCCTCAAATCTGCTCTCTAAAATCTACCTATTGATTCATTTTTTAATGAGGTTGACACAGGAAAAGAAATGTCCTCATACCTGATTCATTTTTTAATGAGGTTGACTCAGTAATAGGAACTATCCTCTAGGAACCTGTTTCATTTTTTAACAAGGTTGGCATAGTAATAGGAACTATCCTCACAAGCTTGATCATGGCTTCCAACTGGAAGAAACACATGTCAATGGACACACCTTGATCATGGCTTCCAAGAGGTCTTCATCAGAAGGAAGAATAGTTCTCTGGAAGGAAAACATGTCAAGGGACTCAAAAGGGATAAGAACATCACGTTCAAATAATCCCATAGAGTTTTCCATGTCAATTACCGAATCTAAGTCAAAGGAAGACCAACAAACCGTGAGAGGCTCTCTTGCATCGGTAACTGAAAACATGGGACTGGTTGCCACATAATTAACCCGTGGCGGGGTAGATACCAATTTAGTATAAGGAACATTTAGGGGTGTCGGATTATTGGTAGTCGAATCAAGACTAGGGAATGAAAGTTGGTCAACATTCACAATGTTTCCATTGTGAGGGAAAGACATCACGTGAAAGAGTGTCGATACGACAAATTTCATTGCATAGACATAGTCTCGCCCAAGGAGTAAATTGAAATCCAAGGGGCCTCGAATTACCATAAGATCAATACAGATAGTTTTACCTTCCAAAGTAATAGAAAACTTAGGAAGGATCCCTAAAGGTTCACTAATGGTTCTGTTAAAAGCTTTCAGATTCTACATAACAGGAACAAGTTGAGGGGAACCCAAAGCTTTCCAAGTACCTGAGGATAAAATACTAACAGAAGCACCTTCATCGACATGTGTGTGGTGTATGTTCGTACCACCAGCCTTCAAAATGATTTGGAAAGGGATGGAGGAAGGAATACGAGGTTCTGTCAGTCTATTCCAATCAAAGGAAAATACCTCAGTACTTGGAGGGGGTTCAGTAGGAACAGGTGAAATGCCCCCTCAACGTAGAAGAATCTGATGTAAAAAGAAGAACCCGAGTGGTATGAAGTTCACTCTCTTCAGGGAGAGTGGGATCGACTGAATGTGAAATCGAATCGACCACTTGATCAACTAATGGATCATCAACCTGAGTGATATGAGTTTAATTCTTCAATGGAAGAGTGGGATTGACTGTACTTGGAATTAGATCAATCCCTCTGCCGGTTTATGGTAGGTTGGGAGAAAGTTGATGGTAATCAGTTGGAAGTTCTTATTTTGGAAAAGTAAGGTTTTCCAACAATTTTGAGGCTTCATCCATGTGAGGGAAAATGTGAGTTTTATGACTCCCTTTGCATAACCTACAAGAAAACCTAACTTTACCCTTTTTCCTAGGAACTTGACTATCACTGGTTGATGGATCAACAGTAAGTTGACAAGATTTTTCTGACCATACTTCCAAGACCTTTGGAATACCGGGACAACTGATAAGGAAGTGGTCACCTTTACAAAGCCTGCAAGGGTATTTGGGTTTACGGTGCATGTTGGAGGTTTCCTCAACATTACTAACACTTACAGCCATGGTTGGTTGGTTGACTTCTTTCTTATCTTGCTTCTTCTTCTTCTTCTTCCCTTTCTTCTTCTTCTTAGTCACTTGGTTACTAGCGTCAAGGATTTTACCAAGTAAAGAGGAAGAAAGGGAGGAAGACATATTGGGCGAAGAAGGTAAAGGGTCAACATAAGGTTGGTGATGTTGAGGTGACGAATTCGGTTGAGGTGGAACAATCAGAGTATTCGGGGCCAAAAAAGTTGAAAATAACCATATTGGTAAACCTATTGTAAATCCAGGTAATGACAATGTAGCCATATAAGGAGGACCAACATTTCCAAAGCAAGGAAAAGTACTAGGATTCTCGTTAAGAGGGGTTCCTTGGTTTGTAAATTCCAGAACAGTTGCCATTATATTCAACTTCAGTGAGTTTTATTAACTATTTTAAATCTAAAATTAACAATTCACAATTCACACCTAAATAATTAAAATTCACAATTCACATCTATGGTAAAAACAAACAAATGAACACGCGCTATCAAATCTAGGAGTCAAACCACACACAAACAGTAGATTCCCACACTAAAAACACTAGTTGGTGATGAAATCCAAAATCGTAGAATTTTAATGCAGAAATGGCAGTTGGAACAGCTACCCTGACAACCTACTTAATGAAATAGACTGGTGCAAGTTTTTCCACTATACCATCTTGAGTGAAGATATCCCTCCGGAGAGTCCAAGTGATTCTAGCCGACGTCTGCTCCAGGTACAGTGGGATATTCCCTCCACCGTCACCTTGGGAAAGAATCCTATAGATTATGGCCGCTAAGGTTACCAACAGAAACAAAGATACCTGGGGGAACAATCTACGATCCGACACACACGCAAGGGCAGAGTAACAAAGCTCAATCCCCTTGAAGGCTCCTTGACATAATCCAAGGTTTACTGACAAGTGACCCTAGGCTCCTTGACAATGGTCAATCCGAGGTTTACTGTTGTTAATACATCTGTATCTGCTATCGTTCCCAATGATGAAGGATTGATTACCTCACTGGTTCGGATATGATCTCGTGCTTGACTCCTTTAGGAGGAGCTTCCCAGAGCATACATGCAACAATTGGAATTTTTCCTACCACAAGATCGACTACTTGTTTGTTTTAGTTGCTTTGGAAAGTTAACTACAACCTATTCCAAAGCACTAATCCTGAGCTAGATTGGTGGAAAGAGCCCTAAAAATGTAAAAATTACTAGATGAATTTTAATTAAGCATTGTGTTATTTAGGCTGTTATTACTCAAAGGGTAAATGGATATGAAACCAATGGTGTTATGACCCGACTCAAAACTGAATGCAATCGAATATGATAATGTAATCTTTTCAATTCGATGAATCCTAACTAAAGTAAGGAGAGAGTTTCCATTCACTTACAACAATGCAAAAAATTGATCACTAAGAGAAAATATAACAAATTCTCTAATGCACTAATTTTAATCAAGAAAAACTATTGCTAATAAATTCCATATTTTTTTTATTTTTGTGTTTTTAAAACAAGCATAAAACCATCTAAATTAAAATCAAAGAAACTGAACTAAATCTACGATTGATTTTTCAAGAATGTAAACTATGCAGTTGTAATCTATGCATAATTCACATGAAAAGTATGCAAATGTAATCTATGCACATTTTTCATTCATATTCTGAAAATGAGAATTCTAATAATGAAAATGCGATCTATGCAAGAGAATTCTCAAACACAAGATGATTCTAATGTAATCTGAAGAACTAATCAAGTGTAAGTAAAGAAAATTGGGTGAGAGTTCGAAAGATAAAAAATAAAAACACTCAAAGGTGATTAATACTCATACACAATTTAGCCCCCCGCCCCCCCGACGAATGAGGGGGAATGTTTTTTGCAAAAACAAAGCAAAAAGATGCAAAATTGTGAAAAGACTGAGACAAACCTCCAAGTAATGAACAAAGGAAATCAAATTAATAATTTCTCAAAAAAGAGACTCAAAACACCCAATTAAATTAACAGAGATTGAAGAGATGAAAAATTGCTGAAAGAAACTCATAAACAAGGCTTTTTGACAGAAAAATATAGATCTGGGTAGATGCTAAGAATCCTAAATTAAATCTAGAGTAAGCCTAAAAAAAGAAATTTTAAGTTTTTCTAGAATTTTCCCAAGGTCCGTAGGCTCCAGAGTAAACAGGTGCGGTACCGCACTAGTTACTCAAGAAAATTGCGGAGATGACCGCACTGTGCGTGAATGCAAAGTGCGGAGATCAGAAAACTTCAAGAAAACAAAAGTTTTCAAAAAATTTCAAAGTACAGAAAAATTAAACTAAGCCACCCAAACCAGTATACATCAATCAAGAACCAGAAAAATCATTTTCTCAAGTCAAAACAAAAGGAAAACCAAAAATCCAATCATTCCCCAGTGGAGTCGCCAATTTTTTGGACGGATAAGTCGTTCTTACGGACAAGACAGAACTCCCAAGTGTCCTACGGACAACTAACAATAAATGGAAAAATAAAAATATCTTTCTCTAGATATATTGCGATTCATAATTAAATGCTATAAAGGCTTAACGATCTTACCTTTGATCCAACGCTTGTTTGTAGTAGTAGTCTTTTAGTCACCCGAAAGAGTTGCCTTAGAAGATCTGCAATAAAAAACAAACAAACATCAAATAGCACCTACATAGCATATATTCATAAATCATATCTATTATGGTGATCAAGGAATCCATAAAATAAACCAATCAATTGATAGCTTATTGAGAAAAACAGACTTATTTGTATTAACTTAAATAAGAAGAGCCTTACAACCGTGTCCGCCTTGATGTCATACAGGCCGTCCTGGGGTCTGGAACAGGTTTTTCCTTTACTCTGACCAGCCTTGCACTCTTCCAACCGAGATACATACAGGTATGTAATCTTTCCCACATGAAATCTCAGCTAAAAGGGTCTAAGTTTCAATAGCACTTCGCCTCCAACAATACTAAGACTTCAACTCATCAATTGTAAACCCTTGAGGCTGCCCTATGCCTCTTTTTATAGTGGAAAAGAGGAGGTTACAACTCCATACAAGAAGGGATAGAATCCTCCTTCAAAGGGATTAGTTCCTTACATCAAGGGGTTAGCTCCTTATTGGATGGGATGCATGAACATGAAAGGAGCGGACTTTCCACCGCAGGAATGTTTCTAGAAGCTTCCAAAAATGACTTAAACTAAGCTTCTAGATTTTACTTGCACCTTTTCTAACCTTTTACAGGGGTCCGCATTTTTAATAAAAATAAAGTGCGCTTGGCAATGCATGATTTATAGCCAAAAGGTGCGGGACCACAGGAAAAACTAGGAGAAAGTGCGGTACCAGAGTTTTAAGGCTTTTATGATCTTTTCTCCTAGTTTCAAGGCTTGAATTTAGGAACTTTGATATTGTAGACTTCTAAGGGAGTACTAAAATGTCATGGTGACAAATTTCAGTGTGAAAAGAACGTAAACAAGTTTAGGTATTTTAGGGCCTTGCAATAGGAGTGGAGAGTAAACTATGCAAGGCCACTCAAATTGAAACTAGAAGTTGAACAAAGAGTTGAAATATAGTTTCATATAGGTTTTTGGGTAACCTCCTCTCACACAGGAGTCAATCACTAGGCCATGTAACAATAAGGAAAGAGAGATACCCCATCTCCTATTTCTTGGAGCATCTACCCACGATTGTCCCCCTCAGCTTTTGATTATGAACCAATAAACATAGTTTCCTTTCTTAGTTACCACCTAGGTGACTAGGTAGGGATGGGGGTGAGGGGGAATACCTATGGTACCTAATACATACATTGTATCACCACCATAGTAATTATTTAGGATGCCCTGTGAAGTGAGGGTACTTGTACTAACAAAAGCTATTGTCAAGGGATCAACATAATTATTTATGTTACCTTCACTGGTAGGAATTGAGGCCTCATCATCCCAATATTAAATTTGGAAGTTCCTTTATCTACTCTTTGATATTATGGTTTTTGGTCCTAATCACCAGAAGTATAAAAAAGGAGGGCTATTTGCTTTTTTTTCTCTAGGATTCTTATAGTGGTGTGTTAAGTGCTAATTATATTTCATTTCATTTTTGTCTAGTCACTATTGAATCTTTGATTTTGAGTGGCTAATTAACCACTTCAATGGTATTGAAAGGATCTTAGTATTTCTCTTGAAAGTGTGGAGATACCTCCTTAAGGGTGAAGGATTGAATGATCGATTATCTTTCTCTAAAGTCGATTAATGATACACAATTTTCATTGGATAATCGTGCAAGAGAAGAAAATGTGCATAAGTTGGGTATGGTGAAAGTTCTCAAGGATACCAACCAAGGGAACCTTCTGCTTTTAATTTCTTTGGAAACATTAGTTCCCCCTTTATGGCCACCTTTAATATTTGTATATTGAATGTTGGTCTACCAGTTTGACTGTGGTCCAATCCGAATTTTCTAAATGCTCTGGAAGCTTCTAGTATAAGCAATTTATTTCAAGGGCATCAAATGGATGCTAACCATTCATATTATTTTTTAGATAAATCTGGGCTTCATCTTTCTCCCCCATCTCGTGAAAGTCTAGCTACTAGTAATGAGAAGTCTAAAAGGGGCAGAAATAGGAGGAATAAGAAGAAGATGAGAGTTCTCTATGAAACTTAACCATATTCTACAAGTCATGTTGGATATGAGCCTTTAGCCTCTATAATTCAAGTTGGGGGCATAAGTCCAACCTCTATGAGTCATGTTGGTATTGTGTCACCATACTTTGCAAGTCATGATGGGGGAACAAGTCTAGTCACTGCTATTCATATTGAAAATGAGTCACCAACGTCAACAATTGAAGTTGGCAGCTAGTCACTAGCCTCTACAATTTATGCTAGGGGAACAAGTCCTATTCCTATTGAATAAAGTCACCAACCTCTACGAGTCATGTTGGATACTAGTTGCTAACCACTGAAAGTCATGTTGGATACTTACCACTAGACAATACAAGTAATGTTGGGGGAATTGATGCTAATAAGAGACTTATTAATATAATATTCAAGCCTAAGTTTCTTTGTAGGATTTTGCAAGGGATATCATCTTACTTGTTTGTGACCTAATATTTCAATTGTACAAGGGTTGTGGTCCAAGTATAAAGGTTCTTCTACTCCCAAACCTCCTATGGCTTCTCAACAATCTATTTTGACATTGGTTGATGAATTGGTTGATCCAATGAAATTTTTGGTCGATCCCACTCCTCTTTCAAGGGGTGAATTGTCTACCAACCAAGTATTCTTAATTTCTAGTTTAGAGTCTTCTAGACTAGGGGACATCCTGGTCTCTTTGGGTGTACCCCCTCCAGGTTCTAGGAGTGTTTCTTTTGATTGGGATAATATTTTTGAGCCTCATATTCCTTATTTTTCACCTTTTCAAATAAATATTATATTTTATTCCACAAATATATGTTGATGCATAGTGGATGAAGGATCCTCTTCAAGTATTTTATCCTCCTCAACTTGGAAATATTTGGGTTCTACAAAGTTGTTGGCAATTGATAGTCAATTGTTGGCTTATGATTAAAGAGTTGGTGATTCTTTCAATATTCTTCCTCAATTTCCTATCACATTAGATGGGAATATTGTCTTAGTAGATATGGTGGTGATATATGGTCCTTTGGACTTCAATATGCTCCTTGGGAATTATTATGCCTATGTTATGAATGTTGTGGTGTCTACACTCTTTTGAGTGATGTAATTTCGTCACAACAAAAACATTGTCAATATTTATCAACTTGTATTTGTAAATCACCATCCTAATTTGACTTTAACTTAGAATACCACTTTGTATGTTCCTAGTGTTCGAGTAGACTCTACCCCACCATGGGTGAAATATGTGGCATCATATCCTAAATGTTCAATTGCTTCTAGGAAGGGTCCTCTGAAATTGTGTTTTCCTTCTCTAAAATTGGTCCCAGTAGTTGATCGAGTGATCTATCCAATGGGGGCATGAGAGCCCTTTCTTTCCCTTGTCAATCCTTCTAGTTCTCATGATTTCTTCGATGTTAATTTTTCTTCACAGGAGGATTTCCTTGAATCCATGACTATGGCTGATTGACAATATTTTATTATATAATTGGAAGGTATGGGTTTCATCTACCAAATGAGTCCTTGGCTTGAGCCTTACAAGGGGCTCACCTTGAATAACTATAATGCATAAGTTGCAAGGTTGCATGGTTCCTTGTAACATATTGTACATATAAGGTATGTGTTTTCAAGTTTTGTATTATATAACACAATATTTTATCTAAATTTTATATATGTAATGTACTAACTTATGGCCTAGTGTTCCTAATTTGTGTAACATATTGTACATATAAGGTATGTGTTTTCAAGTTTTGTATTCTATAACACAATATTTTATCTGAATTTTATATATGTAATGTACTAAATTATGGCTTAGTGTTCCTAATTATGTCTAAAGGACTTCAAAGAGATTTTATTTGGGTATTTCCATGGTTATGCGCTTTGACAGCTATTGGATCTTGAAACTGACATATAGGTTAGGTCCACGACCTTGCATTATGAATTATAAATTTTCTTTTCCATTTTTTTCCTTAGGATCAATCCCAAAAAATTCCGATGCAAAGACTTCTCGTTATTTAGAAGTGTCATAATTTTTGTGGTAGAGCCTACCTTATCATGGGTTATCCAGATAGTACCTTGTTGTTACTTGGTTGTAATATTCCCGAATGGGAAAAGCACCAATACAAGACATAACACTGGAAAGTAGCAGTGAAGATCAATGCATAAACATGAGAGACCAATATGGAGCCATTTTATTATATATATTAGCAACAAATAAGTGAAATACAATGAAGCACAAATCATACAACCTGAACCAACAAGCCTCCAATAGATAAATTCCCTCAAGAATGAGGTGCTACTACTAGGAAAAATGTCAGAGAGCTGCTACAACGTAGTCATAATAAGCACAACTACAACATGTGAGTATTAAAAATAGAAAATGGCTGATACATGCCTCAAAAGATGTTATACATAAAGATCAAGGCTCTATAACAACATTTAACAAGAACCCAAGAGGGTTTACAGAAATACACCAATATACAAGAGGTGAACCAAAGCCCTATGGCTAGAGATTCACTGTAGAAAAATAACTGGAAATATGTGGCTAATCTGATGTAGCATAGAATTAATCCTCCTCCAATAGACTCTCTAGATGAAAGGGTAATCCCTTCACTAGAAAACCTTCTCCCCAAATGGTGTACTGAAACCACCCCTGTAACTCCTCCCTAAAATAACGCAGTCCAAGACTGAAACTACGATGTAGGGGAAAATAATAATCTGGCTTGGTGCCAAATGTTGCAATAAGGCTCAAGTGCCTTATTTAATAGTCTCCTAATGGAAGGAAACCTTCCTCCACTGAAATCTAGCTCAGAAATCACCCTGATGAATTCTCCACTACTACACCCTGCAACACATCACAACCCTCTGCAGAAACTGCGCTGTAGAAGAAATATGGATCTTGGCCTGATGTCGGATTGTGGAAATATAGTGCATATCCTTCTCCTGAGTGGGCACTCAAAGTCCCCCGAGGATGAAGGTGGGATTCCCACTCGGGAACACCCTATGCTAAACAACACTACAGTATTAGCTAAAGAGCTGAAGAGATAAAATATTCATTAAGACCATATAAAAATAATAATAAAAAACATCCCCACAATGGCTGACATCCCCTTCCTTATATGCTTGGTGAGCTTTCTCAATTTGGGCCCCACTCATTATAGCCACTACTTCCATGCATGGAGTCTCCCTCCAAAACTGTGTTGTCCCACAATGAATACCACTCCTTCCATACCAACGATGTTGATTTGGTCAAGGTTGACCTAGTCTACATGCTCCAACCCATTTTCACACACAAGGGTTCTTTATCAAGCCACTAAAATGATATCCGTTCACATTAGCAATGATTTTATTCCTACTGAGGAGATTTATGGGTCTCCATACCCTCTTATTAATCAAACTCAGAAGAAAAAGCAAAAAATAATATTCCAAATAGATTATATCTAATTGGGAATATTACAGTCCTCCCCTCCCAAATGTTGCTTGTCCTTAAGCAACTGTAAAGGTGAGTGCTGCAACTCTTCTCCTCCTTCCTTGGTGACACCTCCATGTGACAAGTTCTCCTCATAAGCCAAGTGTCTCCCAATCAATCCTTCCATGCAATGCTCCTACCAAGTACTCATGAGATGCCAATGACTCACCTCATAAGGAAGCAAAAGATCCAATGTAGCAATCATGGTTTTCCCATTGTTCTCCCAGAAACATGAAGCATAAGAAACATGGAGCATCTCACTCCCAATGGGCATGTTCAATCCTTGAATCCTTCCTCCATTCATTCCCACAATAAGAATAAGGAAATCATCAATGTATGGGATCAAAGCCAAGTATATATAAGCTACCATATGCAATATTGGAGGAGGATCATAGTCCCACATGTGAAACCAGCGGAGTATATCTCCTGACTGCCTCAGATAATGATATAATAAGTGGTTTCCTCACCACTTACTTGCTGTCATAGTCTTCTCACATGTTTTGAGAAGGTGAGTGATATTTGGTGCCTTTGGAGTACACCCTAAATGATATGTCATCTCCCTATATCCACCTAGGGAGTGGTCATGCTCAACATTGTTTATGGCCCCAAGTTGACCATGAAGTTTATAAGGAAGAATTACCCCACTTGGAGCAATGGCCTGCACATGTATGGTAAAGGAATGCAAATATTCATCAAATAAATCATTATGCATAAAGACATGACCCTTAGTATATACTTTGATCATACTAAAGGAGTGGCTCATAGATAGATCCTCTCTAATTCCCAAAGAGGAAAGAGGTGGTTGTGATAACACCATCAAAGAGTTATGTCTCTGCTCCATCTCCACATGATCCATGCATCTCATCAAATGTTGATATATCTCCTTTTCAAAGCCTTCCCAAGTGTATCCCTTCATGATGGTACGGTATGCTCTCATGGAATAAGTGTGGCTGAAGAGAAAATCTTCATGTGCTGCATGCAGTAACTTCTCCTTGAGATTGAATGCTCTAGATAAGAATATCCTACTCTGATAGTAGATGACCCCATCTCTTACTGAATATCCCTCCTCTCTTAGCTGGTCATCAAGTATCATGCATGTAAAAAGATCCTTAGAATAATCCACCAACATTTGGGATTTCCAATAAGGATATATCCTCCATAGTGACAATGCTGATGATCTATCATATAAAGAATTTTTCATGTCGTTTCCCCCTTCTTTGACATCTCCCATGCCAAAGTCACATACCGTGATACTGCTATCCTTCCTTTGTTTCTCCTTTCTCAGTGCAAGATTTGAGGTGCAAGTGGGTAATGATGATGTTGGGAGAATGTCTCCCTCCTCCTTGAGTCTACCCAAGAATCTTAGCATTGTAACATGACCTCCCAATGTTCCCACTCCTCCTATATCTATGAGTGGTGCAACATGTTGTGAGACATTTCTCACCAACTCCTGATCAGGTGGCCTCCTAGGTGGTTTTCCACTAAAAAATAATGTCTCATGGGCCAAAAGTCATCTGCATACATGATGGGACTGTTAGGTACTTGCTTCCACTATGCAAATCCAACTCTGTTTTCTGTTTGGAAGTTTTTTGTGAGTGATATGTGTGCATGCCCCTAATCATCTTATTTTTTCCACTATTTCTATCCACCCATTCCATCTACAAAGTCTCCCAATCTGTGGTGACCTTCCCCAAAGTAATCAACCACTGCACACCCAATATCACATTGGTTTCAGGTATGTCAACCACAAAGAAGTGATCCGTCAATGTATGTGTCCCCATGGTGACAGAAAAATATGGAACATAATGCATGAAGTGCATAGTTCTAGCTCCTGGGACCAAAACTAAAAATCCCTCAAAATCATCAGTGGGTATTTCCCTCCTTTGCACTAGTTGGGCATCCATAAAGTTGTGTGTAGCCCCACTATCAATCAAAACTAAAACCTTCTAATCTTGAAAGGAACCTCAAACCCTCAAGGTAAAGTACTTGGGTACTCCTCTCATTGATGCAAGGGCCCCTCGAATTGGAGAAAATTCTCCATTCCCACATCCTGGTGGTGGTGGATCCTCTCCTGCTATCCCAATGTTGTGACCTCCTTCTGGCTCTTCTTCTTCTTCCTCTTCCTCATCATCTAAAAATACCTCTATATAGTGTGTCTTTCCTACTACACATCTATGTTCAGGTGCCCATGACTCTTGGCATGTGAAGCAAAGCTTCCTTCTCCTCAAGTCTCTTTGAACATGATCACTAAGAGGACTTTGTTTTGGCTCTCCTTTCAAAGAGGAGCCTTCTCATATTTTCCCTTTGATGGGAAAGTGGGATTTTGCTGAAATGTTTCCTTTGCTTTTGGCAAGGCATCTTGTATATCTATAGCCCTTTCAATGGCATCTTGAAGGGTAGTGGGTTTGGTAGATTTAAAAAACCCATGTAGAGGTTCTGCTAGCCCACCAATAAACATATAGACCCTCCTTGCTACAGATAAATCAGGAACCATAACATAAAGTTTTAGAAATTCAGAAATATAAGTTTCTGGATTACCTGATTATTTGAGCTTATCTAGCCCCATGAAAGGTGCCTCCGAGTCTCTTCGATCAAACCTCTCCACCAACCTCATTGTGAACTCTGAATATGCAGTCACATTGGCATGACCCAATGTATAAATTCCATGAAACCACCAATCATGTGCTTCACCCTCAAGGTGCAACGCTACTATTTTGATGGCCTCCATCTCTGGGACTTGGTTCAATTGGAAGTAGATGTCTAGCTTTTCTACCCATGATTTGGCAGTGCATTTTGATGACCCCTCAAAATTGGGTAAGAAAAAATTTCCCATAATATGGTGTAGATCATGATTCTGTATGAATCCTCCACATCTATTGTGATGTCGGGGTCTCCTATTGTCCTTGACTTGACAGAACCCTTGAAAGCTCAAATGGTCCTTGAATATCTGATATTGGGACTCATACTCAAGAAAATAGTCTTCAAGTGTTTCTTGTTCTTGAAACCCTCCATTTCCCACTGCTAAAAATGAAGGCATTGTAGAGCATTGGGAAATCTGTTGCTTCACTGGTTGATCATTCCAGTGATGAGAAATGTTGGAGCCTTCTCCATGTAGAAACCCTTTAGGGGATTCTTTCTGTTTATCCATCCTCATCTCCTTTATTTTTCTTGCAATGTCTTGCATTGTTCGAAGAATAAGCTTAGGAAACTCCTTCTCCTCATCTTCTCCTAATAAAGGTGTTTTTCCCTTGTCTTCTTTTTCATCTGTATAATCATACCTCCATTTTCTTCTTAGATATCTCTTCTCTCTATCTTTGAGAGGATCTCCTTCTTCTGATGACATATTGGCTTAATATGCACAGGCTGAGCCAATATTATGCTCTGATACCATAGTAATATTTCTGAATGGGAAAAACAACAATATAATACATTACACTAGAAAGTAGCAATGAATATCAATGCATAAACATGAGAGACAAATATGGAGCCATTTTATTATATATATCAGCAGCAAATAAGTGGAATACAATGAGGCACAAATCATACAACATGAACCAACAAGCCTCCAATAGATAAATTCCCTCAAGAATGAGGTGCTGCTACTAGGAAAAATGCCGGAGAGCTGCTACAACGCAGTCATAAAAAGCACAACTACAACATATTAATACAAAAAATAGAAAATGGTTGATACATGCCTCAAAATATGTTATACATAAAGATCGAGGATCTATAACAACCTCCAGAGATACACCAATATATAAGAGGTGAACCAAAGCCCCAGGGTTGGAGATTCACTGCAAACAAATAACTAGAAATCTATGGATGATCTGATGTAGCATAGAATTAAGCCTCCTCCAATAGAATCTCCAGATGAAAGGTTGATCCCTTCACTGGAAAACCTTCTCCCCAAATGGTGTACTGAAACCACCCTTGCAACTCCTTCCTAAAATAACGCGGTCCAAGCCTGAAACTGCGTTGTAGGGGAAAATAATAATGTGGCCTAGTGCCAAATGCTACAATAAGGCTCAATGGACTTCTTTAATAGCCTACCAATGGAAGGAAACCTTACTCCACTGAAATATAGCTCAGAAATCATGCTGATGAATTCTCCACTGTTGATACCTGCAACACAACACAACCCTCTGTAGAAGTTGCACTGTAGAAGAAAGGTGGAGCTTGGAATGATACCAGAATGTGGAAATATTGTGAATATACTTCTCCTGAGTGGGCACTCGAAGTCCCCCAAGGATGAAGGTGGGATTCTGGCTCGAGAACATCCTGTTCTAAATAGCACTACAGTCTTAGCTAAACAAAAGAGAGAAAATAGTCATACATACCATATAAAAATAATAATCAACAACATCCCCACAATGGCTGACATCCCCTTCCTTATATTCTTAGTGAGTTTCCTCACCTTGGGCCCCACTAATGAAAGCCACTACTTCCATGCATGGAGTCTCCCTCCAAAACTGCATTGTCTCACAATGAATGCCACTCCTTCCATAGCAGCGTTGTTGATTTGGTTAAGGTTGACCTAGTCTACATCCTCCAACCCCTTTTCACACACAAGGGTGCTTTATCAAGCCACTAAAATTATATCTATTCACATTAGCAGTGATTTGATTCCTACTAAGGAGATTTATGGGTCGCCATACCCTCTTATTCATCAAACTAAGAAGCAAAAACAAAAATTAATATTCCAACTAGCTTATAGCTAATTGGGAATATTACATTGGCACCCATGCTGAAGTATTATTCATATATTTGGTAGTCATATTTAGTCTTTTCCTGAATTTTCATTGAAGCATCACTATTCTTCCTCGCTCTTATTTCTGAATTATACCTCATAGGATCCCACGTGTTGAGTTATACTATTGCATTGCATACTGTTTTTTTGTGCTTTTTCCCTTATGTCGGCTTCATATTGCTCTTGTATAAGCCACTTCTTTTTATTCCCTTTTTGAAATTGTAAGCCTTGCATTTATATCCTTTGTGACCCAATGCTCGTATCCAATATGGAGATAAAATTCCCCAAGTATCCATATCTTGCATCCTTTACCTTGCATTGAGCATAGGAATGTTCCAAGCATTGGAACTAGTCTTCTTTCCTACAACAGTCGTTCCCTCCACTATATTATAAATAATTATTTTATTCCTTTTAAATATTTTTATTATATGAAAAAAAAAAATCAAATATTATAAAAAAAGATGGGACATAAATATTTACTTTCATTAACTCGGCAACAAAGTCAATTGTGTCGCCCTTGACAAAGCACCTAGTTGTGAGTCTTTTCCTCATCGGTTTGGGATTTAGTATTGCTTATTGAGTCAATACTCCTCTAGTTGGTTACTCTTCTAATCATATGGATAGTTTTTTTATGCCTCTTCTATCTCAAACTTATACAAAGTTCATTATGGTCTGTGCTACCTAAGTCACAAAATGTGTCGTGTTTGTTCAAGGCAAGTAAAACTTAGTGTTGGCCATTCTTCGGTGTCTCTTTACTCATTATGTCAGCCATACCTAGTTTTCAAGTTATTCTTAGCATCAGATCAGTATCTCAGTGATATAATCGTGTTAGTATAGAAATTACTCATTGAATTTTTGTTGATGATAAGCTCTTATTGACTTTGGAAAATTACTCTGAAAGTAAACCTAGGGTTGCACCCTAGCCCTATTTCCATCATTGATTGGTGACCTTATGCCCAACATTGATTTTCATCATCGGTTTTTGATTGGGTGGCTTCTCTTGTGTTCAATGTCATATTACATTATCACACATTGGGATTCGTGTAGTACCTTGTTTTCCATTTGACCCTATTGGTGGATTCCTCACATTTGATATTATATTTCATTATTGGTTAGTTCATAGGGTATATTTCATGCACTATTTCCACATAATGCATGCAATAGACTTACTTGGGGGTGGTTTCTTCAGTCTTATTTAGCCGAGTTATTCCAAATTATTGGCCTGTAGGTTGCACTCATGTTGGTTGATGTGGAATGCTCTAATTCCTTCCTTCCAACATAACTTTTCCCATTGACTCAAACTCATTGCTCTGGGAATAATATATAGAGTCCTTTATCAGTACCTTGGGTTTTGCAATCATTAGTGGTATATTCCTTCACTATTAATAGTAGGAATAAATTAATGTCCCCTAATCTATAAATTTTTTCGAGTGTTCAACTTCAACTCCTTTATTCTCACTTATTATATTGTATTGGGTACATTGATGCCCATTAGCATTATTGGTGGGTTTTCTCATGTTTATTAATGGTATACATAAATTATAGACAATAAAATAATTTCTCACATGGTTGAATTCAACTCAACTATTCGCATAGTGTATAAATATACCATTGAAAGTCGGTGAAGACCTTGGGTTGTGTCAAAATTCATGCTCACTTGAAGGTTCCTCCAAATTTTCTGCCAGTAACATCCACTCTTATATCCTACCCTCTCTTTCAAAATCATCTTATATGTTGGTGCCAAATTTTTATACGATATGACTATTCCATATATGACTTTGCTACTTTTGTGGGGGATCAGTTCTACGTCATGCTTTGTACAAATATTCTCCTATATGCTACTGAGACATAACTCTATTGTGTTCTATTCGTGACTATGATCTATTGATACACTATGTATTATTATGATCATCATCATACTTTTATATAACTCATGGGTCCACAGTGTAATTAATTGGTGGCATGCCTTTGTTCCCCTAACCATGGGTATACCCCAACAGAGTCGCTAATTTTGTTTGTAGGAAATATTCCTTAGGGATAGGGTTGAAAGCCCCAATAGAGAAGACATATCATTCAATCAAGAAAACTAAACCAGATATGCACAATACTTGAACTAACAAAGGTAGGTAAAGAAGGCATACCCATAGGTCCTACATTAGTTGATAATATCATAGGTTTCAAACCCTAACTCCTACCGAAGTTGCAGACCTGCAATATATATAAGAAAACACCAATGAATCACAACATTAAAATTAAATATGCATATAAATAAGTCATATCATAAGAGTATCCATTACAAATCCACATTATAAAAATAAAAAATGAAAAATTTAATGGGACATGAGTTTCTTTCTTGAAATTATAGTAGCAAGAGGTGGTTAAGCTACAACTCGATCTTGACTACTAACACTGACGAAACCTTTCTTTGGATCCTTCCTACATGGGCAAACAAAGACACTCTCCAACATAAGCAATTTGATGTAAGATAAAGGGGCTCAACATTGTTGTCTTGATGGGGTCTAGACCCAAGTTAAATGCGACTGCGTAGTCTAACAAAACACACTATTACCGTCCCTTTCGGAAATGACCTAATTGCGCAGATCGAAGTATCACCCGAGGCAATATAGGGGGATGATAGAACCATATTTATGCATCTAGAGAGACACTGGATTGTGGATTTATGGCTTTTCCTGCTTAACAGAGCTTCGTAGGCCAGATCTATCAGTAATACTAGTGTTGTTCAACACATCTGTTGAGCTTGATAACAGGCTGCACATATTACTTATTCTTGCATTAAACTAAGTAAACAATCATAAACAAGACTATGCTACTTATTTACAGATCAAAACCATTTTTCACCATAAATATTCAGAAACAATAAGTAAAATCAAAACACATCAATATAACTCAGATCTTTCTCAACAAGTCTTTCATCAATAGTCATGCCCTTCTCATACATTCACTTTCCACCCTGTGCACACAGCTGGAGGGGTCTTCGCACACAGCCACAAAATTCCTAAGGTCTCCCCGCACATATTTGCAAGAGCCTTTTCCTCTAACCCAAGAAAAAACTCCGACTCAAAACAATATTTCATCTAAATGCATCAATCAAGACCTTCATATATTGGCTTCTTCCTTCTATATAGACTCATTATATAGCTTTGGCCTTTAAAATACCATGGTCAAAATCCCTAGGTCGAGTCCAACGTTCAAAAAATATCCCATCCCATTACATAATAATGGGCTTTGACCCACTCCAAATCCCCTATGACTCAAAATAGACTTCACTCTACGCGCTCCTCTCCTCAATTTGCAAATTATTTTCTTGATTGCTTACTTCACGATGATCCCAGCTCCAACAGGCCCCCAACAAAAAATTGTGACTCGTCTCGAGTGACAACGATGGTGCACCATCAATTTTTGCTCTGATGTCGCTCAAGACATCCTTCAACTGGGGCACTAATTCAGCACACTACTTTTCAAACTCCTTAATTTCTTTGAGCATTGTATCTAAAACCTTCTTAGTTACCTTCTACTTGAATCCTCGCTATGTTGTGTGAAGTTCCTTCAACTTCTTTTCTGTTGTTTGCGAGAGTTGGTTGGCCTCAAATTCCCATGGTTTCAACCTATTTGTAAGTATTTTCTCCTTCTTGTGCAACTCATGAACCTATACCTGTAATAATTTACCCTCTTGGAGATGGGTAAGTTGTTGCATTGGTGCTAAGGTCTTAGCAGTGAACTTAATCTGATCCAGTTGTTCCTGATTCTCGCACACTTCCTCCTGTCACTTTGAAACCTGAGGCTACTCCTGTAGTGAGGTCCATACATCAAGAACTTCTCCAAAGATATGCACACGCTCCTGTATGCGAGACTCAACCTATTCTTATGCAACATTCATCTTAGATGCACATTTCTCCTAGACTTCTAGCGTAGTGGCAAGAGGAAATTGCATCTGCAGCTCAACTATCTTCATTTGCATTTTCAAGTGCACTTCGTCAACCTTAGCCTTGGATTCCTTCACTAAAGTGGCCATCTTGGCCACTTTCTCCTATGGCACAGTTGTATCCTAAATATGGAGCTCTAGTAGCTCACTCCATGCTTTAGATATAGCCTCCTCCATATTTTGTCGTTGCATTGCTTCAGTCGTTCACTCTTTGAAAAAAAGCTGCTTTTCCTCAGCCATTCTATGTCATTCTTTCTAACATCTTGAATGATTAGGAGGGCACAATGTTCCCTGATATTTAGTTCATCATCAATTCCTTGGTGGATTTCTTGTAAAGCCTACAGTGGCATTGCAATGAGATTCAACTTTGTATTATGCGATAGGGCCACCTCCCTTAGCTTTTCTACAGTGTAAAAAATTAGTGTGCTTGCAGGAATAGGAACCACACATGTAACAGATGTCAGCTCCAACTCGTGTGCAGTTGTGCTTGTTCTGGCATGTGCTTTTCTTGGTGGAACCACACTCACTTGCAATCCACTCACGCTCCCCTGAACAACGCTCGTCGGCACCTGCAAGTCTTACAAGCCCTTGTGAACATCTGCCAACACTTTCTTATATTTCTCTTTGATACAACCCCATAAGTGTTCAGTGGCCTACTTCACATTATCCCAAATTTCATCAAGGTCCCCTTCAATAAGGACCATGCCACTCTTTTGTGGTTGTATTTTCTTGGTGGTAAAGGGGGAAGTTGGATCTGTCTCGAGATCACTGCCAAGAATATCATCCCCTATTGTATCTAGAATATCTATATTAGGTTATGTATCAGTCACGAATGTGACCTTCGTGTCCTTTTTTCCTGTTATATCAGTGGGATTCACTCCAATAGTTCCTGTGTGCTCTGTGCCTTCAGATAGAAGAGTTAACCAATCACTCGACTAATGACTGATTATGGCCTCCACATCTTCCTCGACCAGGTACGACAGTTTGAACCAGACCCCCACAAGGTCCTTCATCGCCTGAATGTATATATGATGGAAGTATGATTTTAACTCCGTGACTTAGAGATATTGCTCCACAATGCTTGGTGATAACTGGGGCTTTTGGTTTATCACTTTCCACAAGCTCATCTCAAATCCTACCCAAAAAAAATTTATCAGCCATAATTTGTGATGGCTCTATTGAATGCCATAGGGAAGCATATCTTGCTGTTTCACATAGATCGGGGTCTGCAGTGTTGAGCTATGACTCCTCAGATTCTCATCACTCCATCAACGCAATGAGAAGAAAAAGCCACGTGTAGTGGAATTTCTTGCCTTATTCTTGTGCTTCTCTACAATCAACAAGGAATTCAACACATAAGTACCCTGTGTAGTTATAGATTACACCCTTGGTGCAATCTACAACTAAAGTAATGACAGGCGTGGAAGCCTCCTTTTTGCAGCTTTTCCTCATAGTCTTCACTGCAAGGATGTGTGCGGAAAATCTCATAGTTATTTTCGAGATGGAGTTAATTAGAAAAGCTTGGGTTCCATTTGTAAGCTCATAGTCATTCTTCATCTTATCTGCGAGCTTCTTATCTTTTCTTTTACCCACAAAAGCCTTCATGGGGTCCAACCCAAGGTAAGGAAGGGCCATAATTCTTCGTATGAGCACCTCCGTATAAATGGGGATCTTCTTCTCTAGCCATAAAAAATCATCATTTACTAAGGCCAAAAATTCCTGCACATAAATAGCGTTGATAGTACTGAACCCGAACTGGGGTACATACAACATATTGAGGATCTCGGCTTCCTGAACATAGTTTACCCATTTCATTGGCTCCAATCACATTATTCCTCCCTTGTAGGTTTGGTGGCGTAGATATCTGCTGGGCTCAAACTGAGGGTATTTGCTTCAATCATTAAAATCCCAATATTCCATCCTGAGCTGAGGCACCTTGGCCACCAACTCTCCTTCCACTGGCACCTCATCTGAAATCAATGGTGTAAACACCTTGCACTTTACTGTGTTGGGGTCTTTCACCAGCTTCTTAGCCTCCAACTTCTAGGGTGGGATGCTTAAAGGCATACTGGAGAGAGGCTCAACCTCCTTAGCATCAATCTCTTCAGGGACTTATTCTTCTTCATCATCATCTGATTCTATCTCGATGGGATTTTTATGCCAATATTGAACTCCCTTACTTCGTTGTTCCAGTGTGTTTTTCTTCCGGGGAAACTTCGTGATGATTGGTTTCTTTGGATTTGCAGATGAAGTTGCACCTGTAGTCTTCTATCCTCTGGGCGACCTCGGCCCTGTTTCTGTTACTGGCGGTGTGGTTTTCCTGGTGTGATCTACTCCTAGCTGGATAGTGTGGCTAATGATCGGAATATGGTAAACTAATTTTGATATGCTAGGTTCCTCATCAGTATAAAATAAAAGTGCTTAATTATTGTGTCATGGATTTGAGTTGAGAAACAAATTACTTCAATGATTTATTTAAGTGTCTTTCAACAGTGTAATTCCATGAACAATTGTAAAGCATGAAATCATAAAACACTTGAAAAGAAATGCACATCAAACAACAAGACAGAATCCATTGATGAAGGAGTTCACCCCTCCTGGGCTACATCTCCTGGTTTGTCAATATGACTAGACCTCTCTTGTATTCAGTGTCAAAAGAACATATCATTTTTCTGACAAAAACATGTGGCTAGTACACCTTCAAGGTAATTTTCTCCAGCAAAGAACTCTCACAACATCAACAACACAACATATCTCCTACAAAGATGACATTCTTTCACCTGTGAGAGCTAGAAGCCCCTCACATACACCCTTCAATTCCACACTGAAGAATACAATAAAAAACTTGTTGAATAAAGAAGTAAAAATAGAGTTGAACCATGCTGGTCACAGCTGCTATAAAAAGTGTTGTGGAATTGGGAAAATCCCTACAAGGTCTCCTCCTTTCTCAACATCTTCCAAAATTGCTTCAAGCATCTGATTGATACATACAACTTGCTTGTCAAACTTGCAATATGACACTGAATATGTGCTCAATTCAATAAACAGAGTCTACCAATGGGTTCACAGCATCCAAAAACCTGTAAGTAGCCTCTTCTAGCTCTTCATTTGGTCTTCGGTGAAGCAGATATGGCCTCCTCTCCTAGTGGCCCTAGGCATATTTAATCTTCAAGCTGGAAAAATCACTTCCAAAATTGCTCCTCTGCCTCTAAAACCTGCACCAATATTCTCATAATATCCAAAAATGCTAGGATAAACTCTTTCCGAGCCCAATGTGGTTGAAATTTTCTCAAGTTATGGCTCAGCCAAATTTTCTTAGGAAAACTCCTCTAAAACTGGAGCAACTCCAGTTAACTCCACTAGAAAAGGAGTTCCCGTAAAAATTGGCGGAATCCGCCAACTTAATTTTCATGAATAAACTCACATTAACTAGATATTAGTGGCTTAATCTGCGGTTTAGGTGCTAACCTCTCCATTATGGATAGGCCCCCATCGTGGTCGTAGCACATGTTTTTACAGAGTGGGGTTGGCCCCACTTTACCCCCTCCATTGCAATTGCATTAAAACAAATATAATTTGTTTGCATAGATATGTAGGAACTAACATGCAACATAGTTGGTAAGTCCTAGTGCTGGTGGAGGGGAGGTTGTGAGGTCGAACCCCAATGCCTCCATAAAATTTTATTCAACCATACAATGCCCATTTTCAACCTTTCGGAGGGTGCACGTGGAGGCCTCTGGGCTTGCCATGTGTCATGACTCCATTGGTCCAAACAAAACTAATCAAATTGCACTAAATCACCAACCTCATTAACCAATATTGAAATGAAACTTATCACCACCACATTCGTCCACCTTGTTGAAGATTGCAACAAGAAACAGTGAAGGAGGCATCCTGAAACATCTTTCCTGATCCTAGTTGGAAAGTGATCACCTAAACTAGGTGGGGGGGCCACACAAGTGATTTTTTGTCGCAAAGTCTATTTTTAGACTATGTCTATTTTTAGACATGTCGATCATGTTCTATAAGTTGCGAGATGCTATTTATGGATGGTTGGTCAAGTTGGTAAAAATAGATGGACCTCTATTTAGACATATCATGGAGTCTATTTTTAGACTGTCAGCCTATAACAGATCGCCAATATTATTAGCCCTAATATTTAATTATAAAAATTATCTTATCACTCTTTTGAGCACTTTACTTGATGTTGATTTGCACATGCAGCTGACATAAGGAAATACGCTTTTCCTAGGGTTTAAGTGAAGCTATTGCATGATGACTTCAGTTAGAACTCATGTGACAGAGTTTGGTGGAGTTGATTGAGGAAGTTAGTGGAGTTGTATTCAGTTTAACTAATCTAAACATAGTTGAGCTTTTTGTATCCAAGTTAACTAATAGATACAATTAGTGAGAGTGGTGTGAATTAATTATTAAATTAATTCACTAATTATAAACTCATAAATCAACTAAAGAATACATCAGCTAACTCGTAATTCATGGACAAATAAGGATAGAAAGTGGTTAGAGGTGGGTGAAAGGGTGAGTCTACTATCGGGGCCAGACTATAATCATGAGATTTGCACACACATTGATTGAGATTTCCAATGAGGATTGCGCAGTACAAGCCAAGGGGATTCAAACTTGGATCTCATCATTATTCATCTTGGATTACGCAGTAGAGGCAGGCAGACAGGTGGAAGAGATTTGAACTTGTGACTTGTTCATATCTGAGCTAGTTTGTGTGTAGCATGTGAGATAGTGCTGAGAGCTGTGAGGAGCTTTGTGCTATGTATTGTTACATGTTATCTATCATTATAATATATAGATATTTGGGGGTTTTCAGCTGTAAGATTTCCCCATTACATACTGTGTTATATGTGTGCTTGATTATGTTTTAATGTGCGTATGCGACTGCTTCTAATTTTCGCAAATTGATGATCAATTGTAGAAGAGGTTAGGTATTATGCATGAAGCTCAAATAGTGTGTAATCAGGATAATCTTGGTGAATAATTCATCTATTATTCAAATTTCTACGTGGTATCGGAGCGAAATTGATCATCGGATCTATTACAGTGATTACATTTTATTTCGGTAGAAAGAGTCTGTAAGAGGGCCAGGTAACCTCTGGATTCATCCTTTCTTTGAAAGGTGAAAAATCTAGTAAATGCCCCTACATTCGATCTTTGTGCTAGAAATAATTTGTTCTCACAAATTTCAGATCAGAAGCGGTTGAGTTTTGAGCTGGTGGAATTCGAATTTGCAGCAGTGTTTTCTTGGTGTCGAAGTCAAAATGTCTTTCAACGGATTGTGACTGGAGTATGCCCTTGAGGGCAGCTCGAATTATGTTTCATGGAAGGATAGGATGGAGGCGGTGTTAGATGACAATGGGTTGAAGGAGTTCATAGATGCTGAAGTCCCAAAGCCTACTGATGCTGCTCAAGTTGAGGCTTGGCAAAAGAAGACAGCAAAATGTCGAAGGATTATGTTGAGGCTGAAAACACAAATCCAACAAAAGCATGGTAAGGATTCATTTTTGGATGGATAACGACAGATGATGCCTCAGCAAGAGCACCAGAGGAAGCTGGCATTCAAGATAAGCATCATGATGAGAAGAAATACACTATCAGCATAATCGCAGTGTTCCATTGCAGGGATGAGCTTGGGAGTGTAGGAGTTAGTGTGGATGATGAGGAATTGGTGAGCTTGGCTCTCCTTGGGCTTCCGAAGAGTTGGCACTCCTATCAGGACTCTGTCAATGGTCGGGAAAAATTGCCAGGATGGGAGCGACTTTGGTCGGATCTTGTGCAAGAGGAGATAAGGCGGAGTACCAAGGATGGATCTTCATCAAAGGCATCTGATGAAGAAGATTGCGCTTTGGTTGCCAAAGCAAGGAAGGGGAAGGGAAAGAAGAATGCTTCTCAATCCGGTGCGGATGGTAAAGAGAGTGACATGTCCAAAGTGAAGTGTTTTCACTGTCACGAGCATGGGCATTACGCCACGAATTGTCCACAGAAGAAGAAGAACAAGCAGGCTGTTGGAGCTGCAGCTGGTGAGGCTCTTGCCTCGCAATTTGAGCTGGAATTCTCATTGATCGCATGCATGGTGTCTAGTGCATTGGGATCGGGGTGGTATTTTGATAGTGGCGCTTCCTTTCACATGACGGGAGATGTGAATCTTTTCAGTGACTTGGTGGAGAAAGATCTCCAGTTACATGTTGAGTTGGGTGACAATGGATGATACAATGCGACCATCATTGGTACCATAACCTTTCAGAGGGAGTCAAGTAAACTCATTCTTTTACAAGATGTAGTGCATATTCCAGGTTTAAAGAAGAATTTGATCTCAGTTGTAATGTTAGAGGATAAAGGGTATGAAGTTGTCTTTAGTGAAGGAAAAGTTTTCCTTTGGCACAAGGCAACAGGACAAGTCAAGAAGGTTTGGATTCAAGCAAAGAATCTCTACAGACTTGAAGTAGATGGGATGTCTAGGGAGCTTCCTACTATTGGGAAGTGCAAGAAAGACATGCAATTGATGCTTGAGAGGGAGCAAGTTTTGCATGCAGGTAATAGTGAACCTCGGGATGTGGAGAAGCCACAAGATGAGGATCATGGAGTGGAAGAAACCACTCATGCAGAGAAATTTCATGCCAGATGGGCAGAGGGAGTGCATGCAGCTATACCACCAGGTGAGAGGTGGGGCGACATGCATGAATAATCCCAAGAGGATATTTCTGGGCAGGATTCATGAGATGGTGTGGATCTCATGAATCGAACCTTGCTACGAGGTGCCCACAGCACAACAGTATCATGATTAGTTGGATTGATGCAGGCAGATCAAAGTGACAGTGTCGGATACTGGAGCGCGAATCAGAGTTGACAACAAGTGCAGAGTGCATGGGTGCAAGAGTTCAACAGCGCAGTGGTTCCTGATGACATGTGAAATTGGGCCCAGCAAAATTCAAAGACTTTGATGATAGATGCATCAGACTAATTGAGTTTTTTGGAGCCTATTCAGTTTCAGAGGAGTTGCAGAGCAGATGCATGGAGTTGCATGGCGCTTGTGAAGGTTGCAGGGCGAATGCATGGAGTTGCATGTCGCATGCAAAGACAGTCCTTTCTTGTTGAGAGGGAGTGTTGAAGATTGAAACAAGAAACAGTGAAGGAGGCATCCTGAAAAATCTTTCCTGATCCTAGTTGGAAAGTGATCACCTAAACTAGGTGGGGGCCACACAAGTGATTTTTGTCGCAAAGTCTATTTTTAGACATATGGATCATGGTCTATGAGTTGCAGGATGCTATTTATGGATGATTGGTCGAGTTGGTAAAAATAGATGGAACTCTATTTTTAGACATTGGGCGGAATCTATTTTTAGACTGCCGAGCTAAAAATAGAACAGTCAAATATTATTAACCCTTAATAATATTTAGACTATAAACATTATCTTATCCTCTTGGAGCACTTCAATTTGATGCTTGGATGTGGCACATGCAGCTGACAGAAGGAAATACGCTTTTCCTAAGGGTTAGTTGAGCTATTGCATGGTTGACTTCAGTTAGAACTCATGTGGCAGAGTTTGGTGGAGTTGATGAGACAGTTGGTGGAGTTGTGTTCGGTTTAACTTAGTTGAACTAGTTGTATTTAGTTAAACTGAAAAATACACTAGTGATGAGTGGTGTGAATTAATTATTAATTAATTCACTAATTATTAACTCATAAATCAACTAAATAATACATCAGTTAACTCAGTGCATGGACAGTTCAGTGGAGACCAGTGTTAGAGGTGGGTGAAAGGGTGAGTCTACTATCAGTTGTGACTATAGCTGTGCATGAGATTTGCACACACATTGATTGAGATTGCCAATGAGGATTGCGCAGTACAAGTTGGTGGGATTCGAACTTGGATCTCATCGTGTTCACATGGTTAAGTAGTAGGCGGACGGACGGAGTGGAAGAGATTTGAACTTGTGACTTGTTCATATAAAATTGTTTTGTGTGTAGCATGTGAGATAGTGTTGAGAGCTTGTGAGGAGCTTTGTGCTATGTATTGTTACATGTTCTCTATCATTATAATATACAGATAGTTGGGGGTTTTCAGCTGTAAGATTTCCCCATTACATACTGTGTTATATGTGTGCTTGATTATGTTTTAATGTGCGCATGCGACTGCTTCTAATTTCCGCAAATTGATGATCAATTGTAGAAGAGGTTATGTATTATGCATGAAGCTCAAATAGTGTGTAATCAGGATAATCTCGGTGAATAATTCATCTATTATTCAAATTTCTACACACCTGTGGGAATATTTTGGGAATATTCCTTGGAATATTATTTTTGCTTGCTGGGCTTCCCAATCATCATCCTGTCAATTCTGCACAAATTTTAGTTGTTTGTAAAGATAGAAACCAGGTTATAACTTTCACATATGGAGTTGGTTTTCGATGAAACAAAGTGCATCGGAATCAGGGTGATGAGGCCTATCTGGTTGTTCAGGTTCCACTCCATTCTGATAAATTTTAATTTTTAGATTTTTTTTCCCCCAATTTAGTTTCTAATCAGCTGAGCCTTGTCGCAATCAATTCTTCTCTCAATGCTACGAAACTGTACTCTATCATGCAACAACTCACTCAACTCTCTTGCAAAGTGTGATTCTCTCTTCTAACAGTACTTATTGCGCAAAGTGTTCGAAATGGGAGCGAGATTTCTAATTTATAGCGAAATTCAAATTCAAATCCCATCATTGCTCTTAGATTACCCTCATAAATGACATTTTGATGGCAGATCTACCCAAATATGCCCATTAATTGCATCCCTCCCGCTCCTTTTAATGACCAAGTCGTTTTCCAATTATCCTTTAGTGTTCCAACGATCACATTTTGGAAAGACTCCATGAGACTCTCCCCTCAGCGAAGCTCAACCTTCCTTGGCACAGTAAACTCGAGCTGCACCTACATCTAGTCTACTGCGTAGTACTCATACTATGCTAGAGCCATCCGACAGCAAAATCCTTCTGCAGCTGTTCACCTATGTATCCGCATATCTCCTCCCCCAACACAAGCTTGTTGATCAGGTCCGTCCAATCTGTTTGAACCAACATCCTTGTCTCTTTGGTAATGTGAAGTACTCCTACTTTCATGTTTTGAAGAGACTCATCAATTCCTTCCCAGCCATCAAGAAAGCTATATTTTAATAAGGATCCTTCTATCATATCATTCCAATCCATGATTGCATGGCGTAGCTCAGTTTCCAGATACCACTGCTAAGGTATCGTCTCCAAGGAATGAAATAACATGTGCACCTATTCTGGCTGAGGTTGTGTTCCCCAAGCCTCAATCCAATGAGCCAAGTGCTCACGAGGACCCTTCTGACCATCACACTTCTCCGTGATCTTTGTGTCAGTCAAACGAAATCTGAGCCTTATCAACTTGAAAAACTTTGTTCATCCGCCCAGACTCTCTCTATGCGCATGCCCCACCATCGGGTTGGTGTAGACCACAATGCAAATTCTAAAGCTTCATACCTCTAGTCCTCAGGTACCCTTTTCTCAAATTCTTCTAAAAATAAGACAACATTCCTTATTCCATAATAAAAAGATGAATCATGCACTTGTGATTTGACACAACATAGAGATTTGGTAACCCTATTACAATGCTTAGCGGTTAATTCATGCAAATGATTCTGCCAATTCTCCATATCTTCATTAGAATCTGAAATGCATGAAATATCGCACTCCCAACAAATTCTACCATCCACGGTGGGATTTATCCAGTCTTCATCCTACACAGTAAGCTTATATATCTAATGAATCTTAGCATCCCCATTGTTAGAAATTACGGCAGAAATAATAAATAATTTACTGAGAGAAATAAACATAAAATGCCAGCAACAGATCATTAACATAAACACATATGTTTATCCGGGAAAACCCCAAATCTGGGGAAAAACCCAACCAATGAAATTTCATTAACCATTGGCCAAAACCCTGGCCAATCCGGCCAAGTGAGCCTTCACTGCTCACCTCCAGGCCTTTTCCTTACAATGAAGTCTTTCCAGCCTTTTTATAGGCTCCATTACATGTAATACTATGGGCTCTAAACCATGGGTGCACAAAACCATGTGCCCCAAAACCACTACTATTTATCCTAGTCAACATTGACTCTACCCCGAGTCATGTTTACCTAACAATTCCCCCCTTAAACTTGACTTGGGGATTATTGACCAAATCCAGCTAAACCTGCTAAATGAGACAACCCCGCTCACTCTAGCTCTTCCCCCCTCAATTTTTTACCCAGGGTAATTGTTAACTTGACATCCTCCTTATCACCTAGGTCTAACCCAGACTTTACCGGTGATTAACAAGGGGTACGCATGCCATACCAGGTCTTACAGAAGTATTCCCATTTACATGTAAAATAAATTAACTCCATTAATATATCTATATATATATATATATATATATATATATATATATATATTTGTTTCATTGTTGCTATTTTAACACATCCTCTCTTCTCTCATGGGCCTCTCTGATCTCCATAGCCATGAAAACCAAAACTTTGAAAACTTATATCAAACTGCTTGAATTCCCATCAAACCTTAGTGTAGAATTATTATCTACCACTCGAGACATACCCGCATTCACAACCTTAATTCAAACCCTATTCGAATTCTTGGCATCAATATGGCCCACGACAGGTAGAAGCTTTTCCAAAAACTACGGCACCAACCCCTCATAAATCACCTACGTAACACCTTTTTAGTACAATGATTAAATATTGATTCAGTATCTCGTTGTGCTCAATATGATACTCCAATCATCCTTGGACTCTGACACCTGAGATACAAAATTTCACTCATTAAATTGTGGTGGTTTTCGCCACTGCATTTTTACACACGATCATGTCAGATTTCACATTCAACTGTTAAACCGACCACCTGCAACACTACACAAAACCATGCGGTCACTTTTGGTGAAATACGAGCTTCACATACTTGATGTAGAGCTATTCATGGAACATATCTATATCATTGGGCCATTGCATCAACAACATTTTTTGCATAGCATAAATGTTATTGCACCCAACCCGTCATACGTTTCATCCATAAAGGCTGGCACTTCCTATGCATGTATCACATTTGGCTATGCTCATTTGAAAATTTTCACCCTGCACCTAAGGCCATGAGAATCTCGACATAGCGGCTCTTCCCCATTCTAGAACCTAGTGAATACCCCTGCTAATCATGTAATCACCAACTTCTTCCATGAGTTCTTGCTCATTCTGGCTTTCGAACAGGATTCAACATTGCGTATGCCAGCATCTTGGATGTTCTTTTGCTGAAACCCTTACCACACAAAAGAATACAAACATGGCACATTCATAAACGCTTCTACGAAGGTGCCATCACCAATCAGAAATTGTCTTTGCGTGCGTATTCTCACCAGCACTATGGTAAACCGAAAACCCACAACATGACCAAGCTATGACTCATCTCATATAGCATAGAAAAAAAAATACCCTTGGCTCACCATTATTACATGGTTTTAGTTTCAAGTTCTCAAAGTTCCTGCACCTCAGCACTTCCGGGATCGCTTTCATAGGCTCATATCTCCATTCACAGGCCAATAAAATATTTGGAAACAAAAGCATCCCTCTGAAGCCAAATATGGCTCTGATACCAATTGTTAGAAATTATGGCAGAAATAATAAATAATTTACTGAGATAAATAAACATAAAATGCCAGCAACAAATCATTAACATAAACACACGTTTATCCGGGAAAACCACAAATCTGGGGAAAAACCCAACCAATGAAATTTCATTAACCATTGGCCAAAACCCTAGCCAATCCAGCCAAGTGAGCCTTCACCACTCACCTCCAGGCCTTTTCCTTACAATGAAGTCTTTCCAGCCTTTTTATAGGCTCCATTACATGAAATACCATGGGCTCTAAACCATGGGTGCACAAAACCATGTGCCCCAAAACCACTGTTATTTATCCTAGTCAACATTGACTCTACCTCGAGTCATGTTTACCTAACACCCGTACTCATGTTAGAATGGTTCTATATAGTGTGCGCCTTCGGAAGGATCTAATGGCACAACAAATGGGGTACTATTCTACTCGAATATCATCTGCCTATTCTTCAGGTTGATTATAGTGTCCATGTCACAAGCCCATTCAAACCCCAACAACGCGGGATATGGGTTACTTTCATCAACGACCTCAATCACTTCAAAGTCGACCAACATGTCGACGCCATCAATATCTATGATGTTCCCCTGTAATCGCCCCATAGGAATGATCTTCAACTGATTTTCCAAATGCAACTGAATTGGCGACCATTGTAGATTAGGCCTTCCCATCTGCTCCCATGTCTTATTTGGAAGAATGTTGGCATCTGATCCTAGATCAAGAATGACTTGATCCATCTCATAATCCCCAATTTGGGCAGTCAATTGCATCTCCCAGCTAGTTCTCTTCTTGTTCTTGTGCACTTTATTTACTGTGTGTTGTTCCAATTGCAGCCTTTACTTTCCAGTGCAGTTATCTATTAGTTCATGCAATCCTTCTACAGCCCTCTGGTCCCTCTCCAAGTTCATACACACCTACAAGAAGGATGCCAAGATAGAACTGATCCACTTCCTCTACTTAGATCTTCTCCTTAGGATTGTTCTCCAATGGAAACAGTTGCCTCTGTGCGGTAGGTGGCAAAGATTTAGGAGTCATAAATGTCTTCCTTTCTTCCATGAATGTCTCTTTCTCACACATAAACATTGAAGGTTGTGACATAAACTGCACTTTCTTCATGTTTTCATCTGTGGCATTCTGCAAACTCCATATCACTTCTACCACAAATAAGAATTGTTTAGTATCATCTGTTCCCTTGAAAACATGCATCTTCAGGGATTGGGCTATAGTGAATGGGGGAGGTGGAGGTGGAGGTGGGGGAATAGAGTGGGATGGAGCGATGATGGGGGTAGAAGGTTGGGGAATCTCCTCAACACTTTGCTGACTTTCAGACCTCAATGAAAAACTTCGCGGAGTAGTGGGGTTGCTTTATCCTTTTTTAGATTCAAATAGTGGTCTATATTCAGTTTCAATGTAAGTAACCCAACTTGTTCTGAATCACTTACCACTTCACGTAGAAACAGGTTATCTTTCTTCAAACATCAATCTAAGTGCATTTGTAATATACCCTTTTCACAAAATAGCATTTTAATCCAGAAATTCAATGAATTCAAGTACTTACCTCTAGGGTTTCTGAAGAACTTGTGCTCTTATTCACTATAAGACATAGAGCTCTCAATTAGGAACTTAGTAATAAACGCTCCAAGGATATTGTCTATCCAATAATGAACAACCCTCGCAATCTCATTATCGGTCCTTTTCAGCTTCTCAATCAGCTCTGAGGTCAACACATTGGGATTATTAGTGAAATAACCCACTTGACCTTCTATTCTTGATATAAAATCGTACATCTCGCTAGAAAATTATGTGAAAAATATCTCTTATTGATCTATATAGATATACTTATGTAGCCAACGTTTAGTAGATATGTGTGTACTTCTATTTTCTTGCACAAAAATTTCATGTTCTTTTTTATCAACCCAATTTTCAATCTCTTCCTTAGATGGTTCCACATTTAATTATCCCTCATTCAAATCTCGTTCTCGGCAATGGAACTATTTGTTGGCTAGATGGATTCTAGACCCCAGTTCAATGTGACTGTGTAGTCCAACAAAACCCACTATTACCGACCCTTTTGGCAACAACCTGCTTGTGTAGATCAAAGTATCACTTGAGGAAATATAGAGGGATGCTAGAACTAGGTTTCTGCATCTAGAGGGACACTAGGCTGTGGATTTAGGGATTTTCCTACTTAACAGAGTTTCAAAAGAGAAATCTATCAGTAATACCGGCGTTGTTCAACACATCTGTTGAAATTACTAACATGCTCCATTATCTTACTTATTCTTACATTAAACAAATTAAATAATCATAAACATGACTACGCTACTCAGTTATAGATCAAAACCATTTTTTAGCATAAATATTCAAAAACAATAAGTAAAATAAAAACACATCAATATAACTAAGATCTTTCTAAAAACTCCTTTCATCAATAGCAAAACCCTTCTCATAAATTCACTTTCCACCCTATGCACAAAGCTATAGAATTTCTAAGGTCTCCACACACACAACTGCATGAGCCTTTTCCTCTAACCCAAAAACAGACTCTGACTCAAAACAATCTAACATCTAAATGCGTCATTCAAGCCCTTCATCTATTGCCTTCTGAATTCTATTTAGAATCCTTATATAGATTTGGCCTTTACAATACCATGGTCCAAAACCCTGTGTGGAGTCCAACGTTTACAAAATATCCCATCCCATTACATAATAAGGGGATTTTACCCACCCCAAATCCCCTATGACTCAAAGTAGACTCCGCGCTTTGCTCCTCGATCTGCGGATTTTTTCCTTGCTTCCTTCACGCAGATCCTAGCTCAAACAAACATATATGCATGAAAATAAGGGTTTCCTAGAGATAAGGATGTGAGGAGAGCACAAGATAATGCTGACCTGATCTGTGAATAATTTGGCTGAGTTAGGATGCCAATCATTAGGATTCTTTTTAGGCCAACCCATAGGGTGTATCTATATCACCAAAAACCAGTTAATTCGGCTAGGCCAAGGGATCCTGTAGGTTGTTTTCCAGTCTAACCCATAAACCCCACTTGAAAAATAGGTATTTTATATATTTTTTCAATTTTAAAGAGTTGTACATGGGAAGCTTTCATAAGAGTTGTGTAATCACATCATTTCATAGTGGGCATAATGCATATATATTTTGAATTTTTTTTTTTTAAGGTAACAACATGTCTGCAAGGAAAAAGGGATTTTCCCAGGCCAATAAAGAGCATCTAATGAGCATGGGTGGAAAACGATGATATAATACCAATGCTAAGAAGAAAATGAACATTTTCAATATAAGAACTAATTCTCATGACCTTCAATGTGAAATCGGGTGTTGGTCAATTCCCAAAAAACCTTGGGACATAATCTTTATGATACTAAAGGGGATGAAGATGAAAAACAAAATCTCTTGGATTTATAAGCTCTTACTCACATTCATTCTAATTTTCAAAATATTTCCACACTACTAACATTCTTGACGTGTTAAGTCAGAAAAACTATGGTGATCTAGGAATGCTTCTCTCCATTCTTTTAAATCATAGAAATAAAATATTAAAGAATCTCAATTAATCTCTTACTTTATTAAATATTTATAGACCATATTGGTCTTAGTGGATGTTAATCATCATAATCATCATCATCATACTATAATCGACCAATATGCATCTCCACTGAATTATTTTTTAGAATTGACAAGGTGTATTCTAGTACAAGATTTATTTTGAGTAAATTAAGTTTATAGCTCGTGCTATAATTTATTGAAATGGTTTTTAATTTAAAAATAATTATTATCAATTTTGAATTGTATATTTTTTTGAAATATATTTAATAATATTTCAATGAAGTTTATAAAAAATTTAAAATATATTTTTTATAAATAGAGGACATCTTTTTTCGCTTTTTAAAGGCTTAAATTTTTGAAAGATAAACTCTTATAATGATATTTTTATTATACCATAGTGAATTGGTTGGAGTAATTTGGTCAAGGCCCAAGATCAAACAGATCAAACCTAGTGACACCAATAGTATATTCAGTAGCCAATACACTATATATACCAGTAATTTATGACTTAGAAAGATTCAGGACTCCATGTGGGTGGAGGAGCCTACTCCTTGAGCCTTATCATAAGGGGCCAAAGATGTTGCCTCATGAGATTTGAAAAGAGGTGAAGGGGGTAACGTCCCACTATGTCAACCACTCGATCATCCCGTAAGGATGCTTATTATTATTATCATTATTATTAATGTAAAATATTATAATAAATTTGACCATGTTTCCACTATACTCTCTAATTTTATGACCCTTAACAAATTCATTTTTGGACACATTACGAGTCCCAAACATACAAACCCATTAGCAATGATACACCCATTATGACATTAAACACATTATATCTCCTCAAGATTATGATCTTTAAGAAAATAATCCCCAAACCATTATGCCACTATGTTCCTTGATTCTTGTTAGTATTGATACTCTCAACTCTTAACACACTATGATGCTAACAAACTAATTCCAAAATACACTTTAACCCCTCACAACTATTGATCATTACCATAATGAACCACTAATTTTTCATAGACTATTCTATTATCTGCCTAACTCACTATTCCATATTAACATATGTCAACTAACCTACTAAACCATTCAACCATATTCACATATGTTGATTAATGATGAATGAATCAACATAAATCATCATGACTTAAGTAAGATCACTTAGCCATTAATCATTTATCATGATTAAGCATTGTTTACCATATTCACCATGGTTCAAATTCTTGACAAGAATGACTGTTTTAACAATATTTGACCATATTAATCATTTTTTATTATATTGATCCATTCATGTCAATACCCACCAACCCTACTAAACCATTAACCATAGTTGGTTGTTGTTAACCATATAGATTATAGGTAACCATGGTTAGCACATAAAACCATAAAAGTCATAAACAACTAACATTATTAAAAAATATCCCTCATTCCTATAACCTAAGACATCATCATACTATATGCCTTAATCTTTATAACCCCTATTAATCAACCCCTAATTCATTTTGAACTAAAAGACATTAAACCCCTAACAGATTATGCCTATGTTAGTTTCTCATGTGCATGTGAGCAAAATAAAATTCCTTCATTATATTTATTTATTCCATTTAAGGAGAAAACGCTCTCATCTTTATTTTCAAGACACCTAATATAAAACAAATATTTTCCAGAAGGTTATATACTTAACTCTATATGTGGGTGTGAAACTAGGTATGCTAGATTTCGATAAATAACATGGTCGTGTGGTTAGAGACTTATTATCTACATTATCTTTATGTGCATTATGTCAAAAATATTCCTATATCATGCTATTATGTGTATAGTGTTCAAGAATTATATATTTATCACTTAGGTGCTATTTCACATTAACATCTCCATGCATTAACTCCTTTGTATATTTTTTATTGGTCTTGGTAAGTAGGAATATCCCTTACTTACATTACTTACATTTTAGTATTACATGCATTTTTTTCCAAGTGAAACTATCAATCCTCTTAATATAAAGGGGAATTTCATGAGCTCTTTTGGCTTGAATATTTACAATTATATATTTTCTAGTATCTCTATCCTTGACTTTGAGGTATGTCTATCTATTGAGAAATTATGAATGAGACTTGTAACAAACCATAGTTTAGGTATACTTGGATTCAAAAAAACTTGAAACTTATTGTAAACTTCATCCTTATGTGTGTACTTACTAAATTGGGAATGATTTTGTCATCACTTCGAACTAGTTTAAGGGACATCTCTCTTGTATTGGACACTTTAGCCTTTGTCTCACTAGCTAGGAATGGATATTAAACAACATATACTTTGTGACCAATAGATATATAAGATGATATGAAATAAATATCCAAAAATAAGAAAAATACCTTATTTCATAATGTTTCATCACATATAATAAATATCATAAATATCCTTGAACAATAATATCCTAAAATTATTATGAAAACTAAAAGTATTTACACCTCTCATCTTACTTAATTTCATAATGTTTCATAATTCATAATAACAATAGATATAATAAATATCTTCAAACTCTAAAATAATAAATTTATTATGAAAACTAAAAGTATTTACACCTTTCATATTTCTTAAACCAAATTTAAATTTACTTTCATAATTTTTTACTTCTTTACTTAAGATGGATGCTTCCATTTTTTAATACCTTATTTCCCAAATACTATTCACCAAATTTAATTATCATATTATATTCATCTTAACTCCGGTGTAGATTTTTTTTGATAGAATTGCAATTGCTCAATAAATTTAATCTAAAATCAAGAGACACAATTCTACTCTACCAATCTGCTGAATGAAATTCACAATTTAGAACAAAATACATAGACATGCAATAATCAAAACAAAAAATACATAGTTATTTCTAGGGGAACCCAACTGGGAACCCAACTGGGAAAAGCCCTTCAAGTTTGTTTTCATTAATCACTTGAATTGATAAACTATTACAATTGCTAGCTCCAACTCTGAGCTCAACACTTCAAAAGAATAATTATTCTCTTTTCTTAGTGAATAAGCTCTCGCCAACGCTTAGCCAATTATTTAATAAACAAGGCCCCTATTTCCTTGCACAAATATTGAGGAAATTGACCCATATTCTTTAGAAATTTCCTCCAAATTGGTTGCACAATTCCCAAGGATTGATCATTGATTACATGCAACACATGTACACTCAACACTATTTTACAACTGATGTTACACTAACTTGGAATGTCCACCACTGGGGAATTCAAATTACTTCCATGCATGAGCGAGTTTTTGTTTATTTTTAGTTAACTGGATGATCTTTAAGTTAGATTGTTGTCCCACTGCAAAATTTACCTCCAAGTAGTTCTATTAATTGTTAGAACTAGTTTAACTAAGTACAACTGGAAATAATTGGATTGGATTTCTAATATTTAGCAGTCACACATGCATAACTGAACTCCAATCCCTCTAACTTGAATTTACTGAGCTAACTGAGTGAAAAAAGCCATGTCACCTCAATTAATTGCCTCCAAGTTGTATACTATTGTGGAAATTTCAAATTTCTCAATTTGACCAAGGTTAAGTCAAATTGAGCCTTTCTTGCTACACTTCTCAACACTCCCTCTTAGCAAGAAAGGGAATATCAGCCACCCCTATCTTGCACCTATGGAATTAAAATTTATCTCTTGAAAAATCCTTTTTCAAGATGTCATCATCTTGTTCCTCAGTTGGAATTTATTCTAGCAACATTATCCTCCGCTACACACAATCTCGTAAATTATGATACTAAATATCTATATGCTTGGATCACTCGTGAAATGCCATATTCTCGGAGAGATTAATGCAAATATGATTATCAAAATATATCATTGTTGGATCCATCTCCTGACCAAACAACCCCAAAAGTATATTTCTCATCCGTATCACCTCACTTGTTGCTTGACTTGAAGCCATGTATTCAAATTATGTTGAGTTGAGTGCCAAAGACCTCTACTTCTTGCTATACTAGGAAATTTTTGTGGACCCAACATTGAAAATTGCACATGACGTACTCTTTCATTTAGATGGAATCCTTTCCCAATCTACATCTGTGAAGCCATGTAGCTTCACTCCCTTTGTTTTTATGTACCATAATCCATACTGGTTAGTGCCTCTGAGGAACCATAAAACATGCTTTGCGGCCTTCCAATACAATTTGGTCGACCTAACCATAGCTTGGCTCATCTGGTTGACTACATAGCACATATATGGCCGTGTGTTCACAAGATACATCAGTGAACCCACTAGCTATCGATAATTGGTAGCATCAAATTCTTCACCTAAAGTGGCATTCTCCTTCCACCAATTTTTTGCTAGAGATGTCTCCATGGGATTAAAATTCCCCATGCGAAATATCTACAATATCTCGGTGGAATAATTTCCTTGAGACACAAAAAATTCTCCATCACCTTGCCATACTTCCAGCTCGATGAACTATTGAATGAGACCCATGTATTTCATCTAAAATTCCCTTTCAAGGTCCTCCTAGCAAGAGTTGATAAACTGCTCATCACCTGTCAATATTAAATCATCAACATATAAAATAATGATAATAAATTTACTATCTACCAAAATATGATAGAGGTTTGCATATGATTCACTTTTGGTGAATTCCAATCCTATAAAATAACTGTCAATCCGAGTGTATCATGCCCGTTTGAGACCATACAATTCCCACCTAAGTATTCAAACATGTGACTCCCGATCAAATGTATCAAAACCTTCTGGTTTCTCTATGTATAATTCCTCCTCAATAAGACCATTTATAAATGTTATTTTTATATTTATCTAGTGGATCTTCCACCCCGCCTGTGCAACCAATGCAATAATTAATCTAATGGATGAATACCTTGCTATGGGAGCAAAATTTTCCTCATAGTCAATTACCTCAACTTGAGAGAATCCTTTAGCCACAAATGTGGTCTTATAATTTCTATGTTTCCATATGCTACATGCCTAACTTTGAGGATCCATTTCGAACCAACCATTTATTTCCCTTATGGCCTCGACACCACCTCCCATACAATGTTTTTCATGACAGATTCATATTCTTCCACCATTACATCAACTGAAACTAGTTTCTCAACTACTTCCTCAAAAGAGGATGGCTCCATCTCAAAAATCTTAGTCATTAGATCCCTGTAGCTAGTGTACCTCTCAGGTGACCTCCTTTCCCTGTGTAAAGTTGAAGGATATCCCACATTCTCCCTTGCATCCTGCACCAGTCTTTCAGCTTCCCTATTTATTTTTTTACCTTATCTAGATGGTTATGCTTGAGCATATGTTTCCTCTTTGCCTCCTATATACTCCTCCATTTGTGGTTTCTCCAAAACTTCCTGAGGCTCCTCCTTTAGAGTTAAAATCTCCTCTTCTAGTGGAATCTGCAGCCCCCTCTCAAGAGAGCATATCATTTCTTTCTCCTCATCAAACTTTACATCCCTTCGCACAACTGTTATTTTGAGGGAAGGTAAGTACACCTAGTAATTGTTTTGAGTTTTGGTGTAACCCACAAAAAATCCCAACTATGCTGTCGGCTCAAGCTTCTTCCTAAATTTTTTGGAGACATGGCAGCAAATAGAGGCTCCAAAATTTTTGAAATGAGACATATCTGACTTTCTCCTCAATAAGGCATCCTCCAGTGTAATCATACCAATAATATGATGATGACTTTGGTTTTGCAAGTAGAATGTTGTGTTACATGCCTCTACCCACAAATGCAGTGGTAAGACTTAGCTATGTAGCATAGCTCTCACAGCTCCCAAAATGTTCTAGTTATTTCTCTCAGCTACCCCATTCTGCTATGGGTTGTGGGGACTTGTGAGTTCTCTTCGAATTCCTTATTTGACACAAAATTCCTTGAATTCATTCAAAACATACTCACCTCCATTTCCGCTCTTGAGAGCCTTCACCTTCTTTCCATTTTTTTTCTCAACTAGTGCCTTGAATTCTACAAATTTTGAGAATGTATCATCCTTCTTCCACATGAATAAGATCCAATACTTTATTGAGAAATCATAAATAAAAATAACATAGTATTTCTGTATTGCAGTGGAGTTTTTCAAGAAGGGTCCACAAGCATTGGAGTGGACTCTCTCCAATACTGCATTTTCTTTGTTGTCTCGATCATGGAATGTGAATTTTACATACTTCCCCAAGGTACAACCCTTGCAGACATCTTGTTGGCCAAGTGATTTTTTTAGGGAGGCTATTGGTTATTTGCTGCATAATTTTAAGGGTGCCATGGTTCAAATGACCAAGTATTTTGTGCCAGAGTTCACCAACATCTCGAATCTGCACTTTCTCCACCTTAGTACTTAATGCATTGAAAACTTCCACATTAAGTTTTTATAGGTTCTTCACACAAACCCCGAACTTCTTCACTTTCCCAGTGGCTATGTGTCTCAAAAAGGCTTTCCCTTTACTAAAGATTACATCGTAGCCATGGTCTTCCAAAACTAGTACAAATATGAGGTTCTTCTTCAAGCTTGATACAAACATGACATATTTGAGGTGAAGAGGGGATCCTGACTCCCTATTAAAGGTAATTGTACCAATCCCAATAGCATTGTACCTTCCGTAGTCCCAAAGATCAATATGTATATGGATATCGTTCTCTTCCAGGTCACCGAAAAACTCTCTACACCATATCATGTGAAACGAGGCACCTGAGTCCAAGTACCACACACTCCCCATCATAATGTTGGCTATGCAAGAAATTAGGGTTAAGTCTAACTCAAACTATGAAGTTAATGCTTCACCTAATGCTCCTCCTGATTCCTTCTTGCTAGAATGTTTGTGTGGAAACTTTTTAGCGTAGTGCATGAATTCATGACAATTGAAGCATTGTATTTTGGAAAAATATTTCTTGTTTCCCGCTTGGATGGAATCTAGTTTGATTTGATATTTCTTCCATTTTCCCTTCTTTCCCTTCCCAACGAATGCAAAATTTTCTTCATCCTCTCCCTTGGACGAATGTCCATATCTAGTATTTCACTTGATTTCTTCTTGTACCAAATCAGACCATAAGCATTCCAAATTTGATAATTTCTCCACCCACCCTCGTTAAGTCCTGGTAGCTAAGGTAGGATTTTGGAAGGCCTAGAAGAGCTAGGCTCTCCAGGTCATCTTCTGCAACATTCACACCAACCCCTCCAATATCATCTCAAACTTGTGTAAATATTGAGAGATACTATGAAATAGTGTCATTCTTATGCATCTTAATGTTTTGAAGTTTGTCCTTCAGGGCCAATTTTCTATGGTCACTGTTATTTTTGAGTAGATCAACCAGTGGCTTCCACATAGTAAATGGTTTCTTGTTTCCATGGAGATTTGAGACAATGTGGTCTCTCACTCCCTCTAGGATTATTATTCTCACCTTGGGTACATATTTCTTCCATTGGGCTAGGTTCTGGGAATTAGTTGATACTAGTTTTGGAATGTATCTCTTGACATAATCCAACAATCCATTGTCATCAAGTACTGCCTCCATGCGGTCCTTCCAGACATTGAAATTTGAGTTTCCTTCCAAGGAATGCTCTAATCTCAGTATATTGAAGGTAATTCTCCCAACTCTGAGGAAATCCTGCTACATTGAAGCTGCAAATTTGAACCTCATGGGGAACAACTTCAAAATTCTTGTTCTAATGTGAATTTGATTTGATACCATGTAGATATTTTTTGATATATTTTCAATTTCTCCAGAAATTTAATATAAAGTCAAGAGACACAATTCTACTCTCCTGATCTGTGGAATGAAATCCACAATTTAGAACAACATTCATAGACATGCAATAAGAAAAACCACAAATACACAATGATTTCTAGTGGAATCCAACTCGAAAAAACCCTTCAAGCTTGTTTTCATTAATCAATTGAATTGAGAAACTATTGCAATTGCTAGCTCCAACTCTGAGGTCAACCTATAAAAGAATAATTGTTCTCATTTCTCAATGAATAAGATATGGACAACACTTAGCCCGTTATTTTCTCACCAAGGCCCATATTTCCTTGCACAAATCTTGAGGAAATTGGCCGCTATTATTTAGGAATTTCCTCCAAATTTATTGCGTAAACCCAAGGATTGACCACAGATTGCATGCAACACATGTACATTCAACACTAGTTTACAACCAATGTTACATTGCCTTGGAATCTCCACCACAACTGAGCAATTCAAATTAATTGCATGCATGAGTTATTTTTGGTTGATTGATCAATTAACTGGATGATCTATGATTTAGACTATTATCCGACTGCACAATTAACCTCCAACTAGTTCTATTAATTGTTAGAACTAGTTTAACTAAGTACAACTAGAAATAACTGAACTTGATTACTATTAGCAATCACACATGCATAAATGAACTCCAAGCCCTATAACTTGAATTCACTGAGCTAACCGAGTGACAAGAGCGATGTCACCTCAACTAACTGTCTCCAAGTTGTCTTATGATGTGGAAATTTCAAATTTTCTCAATTTGACCAAAGCTAATTCAAATTGATCATTTCTTGCTACACTTCTCAACATCTGGATCTACCAAGTGCTAAGAGATATCACAACTCTTTTCACTCTAAAATATGTTTGCACCTCAAGATATTTTATCCCTCTCAGCGCTTGGTAGATCCGAAGTTAAGATGGATATAAGCCGATTTAATTATTAATTATAATAATTATTATTATTATGTATTTTGACAAAGTAAATTATTTTATTAATATTTATAATTAATATTTATTTTATTTTATTTTTATTTTTATGTAATTTGATTAAGTCAAAATTTCTAATAAAACAAGACATTGACCAAGTTATATCACTTTGTTATGTTATGTTAATATTTACTAATAATGATTATTTGTTCCACATTTTACATAAATGATATAAATTCCTTAAATAGGAAGATTGGATATGAATTCTCGCGCTTGTTTTTGAAAAATGTGATTATTAAGATACTGAGGACTACTCTATTTTAACAATTATAAAGCCATTATTAACAAAGGGTAGTGAATTCTATGTAAAAAAATCATTACTTAAATATTTTGGCCTAGTTTTCATGCATACCAACTCATATAACAATACAATCTAACATTAGTAACTCATATTCTTAATATTATTTGGTTCGCTTGGAATGGATAAAGATGCAATTTGAAAAATCCCATTCAAAATAAAGTATGTTTACTAAGAGAATCTAACGTTATTAAGTTCAAAGGTGGAAATCACATTTTAATGATTTAAAATTATTTTGTTCACTTGGATAGGATAATATGCGTGAAAAATGCCCCTCTCAAAATAAAATATGTATTCATAATTTTATTAGTCCTTGCCCTTAGGGTTGGCACGAACAACAGGAATTGGTTCACTGGTTAGTATTAGTCATCACACAATAATCAAAACGTGAAACCAGGAGTATTAACCCAAATATTAAGATAAATTTCTTCTCCACCGTATTACAACCTATTGAATCTTCACAAATCTTCACATTGATTTTTTTTATCGAATGAATAAATTTTTCATATTGTTTGGCCTCTACTCGAGGTAGAGAGAACAATAGTTAGGGTAAAATAAATCATGTGAGAAAATTTTTCTCAAATTTTTCTCCCAATCGACTAATGATAACATTATTCTAGCCTTAGCGGTTAACAATATTTTTTTTTCTCTTAACATTATTATTGGTACTGTGATGAAGGCTTCCCAAATCTCCTGAGCCCACTGCTACACGTGGCTGCCCAATCTCCCCGAGTGGTTGCATGTTGTTCTCTTCAATTTCTGGCGAGCTTGGATTTTCCATCCGGCTTGGCTTCAATTTCGCTTCAATTTCCCTTTACCTTGGCTTGGATTCTCTATCTAGTTTGGCTTATTATCAGAAAATATTCACTAATTCATAGGACCTGAAGGCATATTCATTGATTCCACATAAACTGGTTCATTATCTATGGACTCCATTATGGATCTGCTGGAGGAAGGGAACTCTGATCTATGGACTCCACTATGGATCTTCTGGAGGAAGGGAACTCTAGCGAGTAACTGAAATTGAATCTACTACTGTTGGCTAAGGATTTTCACAAATGAAAAATAGGACAGGAAAAGGGGGCTGGATATGTAACAGACATGGAATTTTTTCTACCCAATTGAATTCCTCTTGCAACCAAGTTATGTTTCTTTCAATCCTCTTGAAGCTTAGGTACGAGGCTCTGCAGTCTATACTCTTATTAGGCTATGTAAGTACAAAATCAGTTTTTTAATAAATACAAGTTTTTTAAATTTAATTTCTAAAGAAATTGCCATATTACATAGAAACATTCTTAATTTTATTTGTTTATATTTCCTAGTATCGTCGACTGGCCTAGTATAAATGTACCTAGAAATACTACACAACCACCAACAGATGAGACAGTATTTATAGCCACTACCCACAGATGAGATGATATTATTTTTTGATAGCACCTGCTTCTCTTGCTAATTTTTCTTCTCCTACAACCTTCTGTGCTTCTCCTATGTGTAAGAAAGGAGCATTTGTGCTTACGCCCACTCGCATTTCTTCCGTTGGAGTAACTGAACCAGAGAAGCGATGCCCGTCACTTCGATCTCCGGAAAGTAAAGAAACCAATTCCTTTTGAGATGCTTGCCCCCTACTATTTTTTTTGGTGTTTGAAAGCAGGAAACCCATCTGCAACCATATCACAACAACAAAATTGCAGGGCCAAAGTAATGACAACAATTGCAATACATTTTTATCTTCTTCTAGTATATTCTTCCAATATCTGTTTCCACAGATTTGTTTATTTTTCTATAGCTATCTAACTATGTCATATTTGTGCTATGTTATGTTTGCAGAGAAATAAATTCAACAAAATGCAACCCACGTTAGAAGCAAAGTACAAAAACCTCGAAACACCCCAGTGAAACCATCAACCATTCTCCCAGCAATGACCCTATGGAATGACTGGCTAGCTATGATATCCTATAAAAAATTACCTTCATCCAATGAATGACAATTTCCTCTAACCACTGGCTTTCAACAATTACCTTAACGCACCAGTAGCATCCCCACCAAAAACATTTGTAGCAACATCAGTAGCAAAGTAATTGGTGGCAAGATACTGACCCTGAAATTATAACCTATGAAGGAAAACCAGTGATGACACAACTCTCCACCAGTAGGCCTAGAAATCCCTAACGGAGCCACCACAATATCACATGATATGTGTAAGGTGGTATATATTGTACCAACCAAACATTTATGCTACGGCCTCAAAACGACTTTCGACACCAGCCCAACCTCCGCCAAGTATTGGTTTCTGTAACTAATATATAAATTGACAATACTAACAGTCAAGGGCTAGGAGGACTAAGTTTCTTTTTTGCTCTAAAATTATGGTTTTACCTGTAACTGCTACTAAAGGCTCTCTTCTCTTAATCTTAGTCTAGGAGAATACCCTCCAAGAGACCTTCTTGTCAAACCTCACCTGTCTCTTTCGTAATGGCCTCAAGAATCCCTTCCGTGGATATTACACTTCCAATTCTTTTTTTTTTTCTAGGACGTGGAGTGGATGGTGGATTCATCAATGGGTCCCTGGTTGAGCCATCCATCATTTGTGCGGTGAGATGTTCAACAAATTTTAATCGTTTCTATGGTGAGATGTTCCAACAATTTTAATTTCATCTCCATTCATAGTGGTAATATAGATTATTTTGAGGATTCCATATATTGTAAGCCTTAAAGTGGTAAGGCATGCTAGCTAGGTGGTGGAGAATACAATGGAACTTGCTACGCCAATTCTGGATCATTGCTTCCAATAATTTTTACTTACTAAGCTAAGAAATCCCATCAAGGACATGTTTTATGTTAATGACATGATTTATGTTAATGAGAAAGTCAATGTATGGGGCGAACTCGAACTAGAGGGGGCACGTGCTTTGCATGCAAAGGAATCATGTGTCCTCAAATGTTTATTCACCTTTTTTTTTCAATTATCATTTATTTCCCCATATATTAATTGTTTCCTTTTTTAAACAAATAAAATTATAAAATTATGGTTGCAAAAATATAATGAATGTGGATGTAGTCTTTCTGGGTGAGTCCTAGAGGTGTGAGAACTACTGTTAGGAAATGCTACATTTTCAGTTTTTTTTACCAGGGCCTGTGATGTTGTTGCAAAGAAAATAATTTTCATGGTCTGCAAGAAACCTCAGAAGGGGAAAGAAACTTCAAGGTAAGGATTTTGGTTTATCTGTCTTCTATTTTTGTTTATTTTTTTTTCAAAAAAATTTGATCTATGTAATGCCATTTTGAAAAGTGGTTGTTTATTAGAAATTCCAATTTTCATTTTCTATGGCTTGCTCTATCCTGCCATGTTCCATGTTGCAAGCTTCAATTGTTGTGTATTTAAAGTTTCCCATATCTTTTAGTTCATATCAATAGCTTAGAAAAAATATATACAACTGCCCTTTGACTTGGGTTTTTTTTTATTATTATTTATAGGCCACATCTTGTATTTTCATAATTGGAAAATGTTTGGTATCTTTAACTGTGTTGGTAATTTGCACATTTTATTATTTTCACCAATACATATTCATTGTATAGAATGTTGTGATAGCTTAACTGAAAAAAATTGTCTCCTAATTTCTCACATAATATTTTCTATTATTTCATTCATGACCATCTTAGACATATTGCCCTTTTGTGAGAAAGTTCATCACAACTTTTCAGATTAGAATCTCTAAGCACTAGAATTTATGAAGAGTGAATATTTTTTTATTTTGTTTGTAAATGTAATTGGAATGCCTTCATCACAATATGTTTTGTTTGATTGTTAATCATCTCTTAGACTTACAGTCAGGTGTATGTTTATTTTTCTTGTGGTATGTATTCACATAACATTGTGGAGATTCAATCTCTCTAAAATTTTATGGCCCATAACTAATATTTTGAATCTTTTCTATTTGGTCAATATATTATTTATTGAATTGTTGACCATCATGGTTTTATGCACATATCTATGATGGGAATTTATGATTTTCTTATGAATTTTTGTCCATATATTAAAGAGAAGAAATGTGAACATCCAATAGGTTTTATTTTTGCACAGAATAAGAAAATATATGACTGGATGTTTAATGAAAGGATATTGTACTTATACCCCATCTGCAATATTGGTACTTTGACTTTAGGGGCAGCATTCCCCAAATTTCTGGTGCTTTCTAAAATTCATGTAAATGGATTCAGGTTAATTAAAGTCAAATTTAGTGCATTAGGTTTTCGAGATAAAATGTACTAAATTAGCTAATATATTTTTTATTTCCTTTTTTATTCTTATAAAATCAGGGGAAAATCCCTTCTAGACACATAGAGAGCGTTACCACTTCCCATTGGAAAAGTACACATTGGGTTGTGCAAAAACATTTAATATGGTAGATCATACCTTGAAATTTTATGTGAATTATAAATTTTCCATGGCTAACCATTTTCAAACAACTAACAAAACAATATTATAATATTAAACATTTCTCTAACTACTCTGTAGCCATAACACTTTTTTAGTATTTATAGAATGCCATATAATCAATAGCCAGAGCTAGCAAGTGATGTGCACAAATCCATCTTCCTTTTTTGTTGATTTAAGTCATGGAGTAGTAACAATCACAAAAGGTTAGCATATGTTGGGAAAAGTACTAAGAAGTGGCGTGGGGGGGAGGGGAGAGGAGGGGTGGTGTGAATCAATATTTATAACTGTCTTAAAATTTTTACTTTTCCCTTATTGATTTCTATACGCGACTTTAATGAACCCAACTAGCGTATATGTGCGGAAAAATTGCATATGACCAGAGATATTATTATGCAGATAATTCTTTACTTAAATCAGTGCATCATTCATTCATCAACTATTTAGTAAGTAGTAATCATGTGCAATAAGAATATAATAAATCATCACACATAAGAAACACACATGAACACCCGGTTTTAAGGTGGAAACCCAATTCGAGAGAAAACCACCACTGCTGTCGTCTCTGTCTTAAATATTTATTATAAAGAAAACTGCTTACAATCTTGTACTTGCGCAGACTCATACCATCACGCAGGCACCCACTTGCATAAGGCTGCAACCTTCTCTTGTTATCTAGCTACTACTAGAAGGGAGCTCCAACCCCTGATCTCATTTACCAGCTACCACTAGAAGGGAGCTATGACCCCCTACTTCTCATTTACCAGCCACTCCTGGAAGGGAGCTACTACCCCCTGATCTCATTTACCAGCAACCACTAGAAGGGAGCTATGACCCCCTTACTGAAGGCTTCAACCCTCAACACCATCGCGGACCATGTTTCATCATTTTTCACACTGGAGCAAAACATCTTCAATACAACACAACTTTTAGGCCTATTTTCATCATATTTTTAGACTAGACCCAGTCCACACATTTAAGCTCAAAGAACATTCATCAAACTAAAACTTATAACCACATCAACTTATTCATTGAATCATAAATCAACCAACCAACCACTAATCTTTAATCATATTCAACTAGAATCATAATCAGTATTCAAAAAACCCAGATATGTATGAACACATCATTGACAGACATCAGTAAAACAACAAAATAGATGATACATTTCCTTCCCCACATTTCAGCAAAACCCTAAATCCCATACGCGCTTTTTCTTAATTGAACCTGCATATATACACGCTTTCATAGAGATGAACCTGCGTATAGATCTGCAAGAATTACAGGACTGTGCAACTCTTCAGAATAGATAATCAACTTAGATCTTACCCTTCACTTCAGCAAACATTCGCCAGATCACAGATCTAAACATTTCATAAATAGGTCTAGAAAATACATTGTCATTTCACGTCTAGAGATCCTGATCCATCATAGTATTCATAGGTGCATTATTGTTTCATATCTATCAATAAAATGTAACCCGTTCCATGCAGATATACTTCAAAGTGAAGTATTCATTAACACCTAAACACATGCACTACCTTGCACTATGATCTTCTTCTCCTAATATAGATTTAGCCTCTACCAATACCATGAGTGAAAACCACGCAACTACCGATGGTATTCTTGGAGAGGATCAAATATATGACACAATGCTCAATACTGTGGGCTAATACCATGGTAATGCCCCTTGGTATCATAACTTTACAGTGAAAAAGGCATACGCGACTTTTCTTCTTCGTACCCGCTTGTATACGCGACTTATCTTCATAAAAACTGCGTATATACTAATTCTAGATGTATACGCGGGTTGCCTGTATACTAAGTAGCGTATAAATTGCCTCCATACATGGGCTGCCTTCATCAAACCTGTGTATACATTGAAAAATATTTCTTGTTTCAATTTTCTGGCACTTACTGTAATTCCTCTCTCTGACACATCTAAACTGACCTGTAGAAACATCATTTTTACATCTTTAACAAATAGGTTGCTTATCAAAAGGCAACTCATCAAGTAGGTTTCCATCAAGTACAACTTCATCAACTAGGTTGCCATCAAGGATAACATATTGCATCATATTGCCAGCAATCTCCCCCTTTGGACTTTATGATAACCATGATGGTGTTTGATCACCACAACAGATAGATACATTAGTTTTTACATCTTTATTCAAACACCAAGTTACTCTCTCCCCCTTTGACATCAAGGGAAAAGGGTGGATCAATACCAAATCAAGGTTTCTCTTCCCTTGAAAAAAGAAGAGCTCTGTAGATCTGATGTGCACTGAATTTACCATGCTCCCCCTAAGTTCATGTTGAATATTCAGACATGTTTTTCAATGAAATACATAACTCAATAACTCAACTGAGTATGACAATTCCTATCACCAAGGACTCATACTTACATCAATGATCCAACGAAGTGGAATTACATATTTTACTCCACTACCCAACCAAGTGGGTTTACAAATTTAACTCAACTACCCAACCAAGTGGGTTTACAAATTTGAATAAGTCCTTACATGATTGAATATAACAATTTTACATCATAGGTCTCAACATGACCTTTTCATCAAATTACAGATATGACTTTTTATAACCAAGACCAAAATATCTCAAGAAAGAGATCATAATTCAACAACCAACATAATTCCAACAATGCATTACTCTCAGCAAGGCTAATGCTCCCCCTAAAACTGTGCATCCTGAACACCTTCACCAACCAATTCATCAAAGAATCTTCATCAAGTAGATAATCAAAACTTAATATTGTATCAGCAGATATAACCATCGACATCAGATCAAGAAAATTATTATTATCAATAACATATTAGAAACTGTTCTTTAGTCTCCCTCACTGTTTTTCTTATCAGATAAAAACATACGCAATTGTCACCATTGGAACTTGCATATATATGTGGATTTAGTTCATGAAACCTGCATATAGAAAGTGAAATATAGAAAATTTCACAACTCCATATCCTCCTGGACTTATACATTATGTACCTGTCCTCTATTGTCACATTAGATGCACTGTTAGAAATAAACACAACCAAAATTATGAAACCAACCTTGGGAATCACCATATATTTCTCCCCTTGTGATGATACATTACTAATTCCTATAATGTATCTCACATTACTCCTGCAGTCATTATGAGAAGTAAACTTTAGAAACAGATGACTATAGTAGGGTCAATATTCCCTATGTTTCTGACTGGTGCTTCTTCTTTTTCTAGTTTTTCTTAAAATTTCTTATTGTGTGCTGGAAATTCTCCAATTTCTCAGATATTTTCGTCATACTTAACCTGCATTCCTTTTCTACATGCCCATACTTGTTGCAAAAAAAATCTTATGTGACCAGAAAAGGGAGTAGAGGAATCATAATATTTTTGTCTAATCTTTCCTCTATTGAAATCAACTGCTTTATGACCAAAATTGCTGCATGAAAAACAATATCCCTTAAAGAAACCTGAGTACTTGGGAGCCGATGGTCTTTTTGAGTAGTGTCTATCTAATTGTGACTGAAAAATTATGCTTCTGCAATTGGCTGCAACATGTCCATAATTATGACATACAAAGCATTCAACATTATTGATCAAAGGAGAGAATCGATTGATACTTCGATAGTTAGGAGTGAATGATTTCCTTTGAGAACTCATGATTGTCGGTTGAATTTTTGTCTCTTTAAACACTTCAGGTTTTGCATTCATAACCTTTGAATCTTTAGCATTGTCTTGTGAACTAGATTATCCTTTAACAATTTCATGAAAACCAAGACCAAATTTAATAGAAGGAGACCTTTGACTACTAAGAATATTATCCAGAATCTTAGTACTATCTTGAAACCTCAAGTGTTTATCCTTTTCTTCTAATTTACCTCTTAAAATGTTTGCCTCAACCTCCAATTTTTGGCACTGATTCTTCATAATTTCTTATACCCTTCTTCCTTCCTCTACTTGCTCATTCAAAGTTAGAATTTCTTCTTTCAACTCATTTTCTTGTTCTTCAAATGTTTGTAGAAGTTCTTCATTCTTCTTATTTGATTTTTCTAGATCTGCTTTAAGAGAGATTATTTCTTCTTCAAGTCCTTCACTGTGATTGGTTATTTCATCTGGCAGCCTTTGAAACTTGTCTATCTATTTATTCAATCTAGAAATCATATATTAGTATATATATTCCCTCTCATTAAATAAAATCTGTTGATCTTCAACTTTAATCTTGATATTTGCAATTACTACTTCTAGATCCCTAACATTACTTTCACTTTCATATTCACTATCTTCAACATTGCATGCACAAGGAAGTGAATCACAAGGACAGCAATCAATACATGTTTCATCTTCTTCATTTTCTTCTGAACACGTTTTATGAGATATCTTCTTTCTTTGAGTAGCCTTCTTCTTTTGCTTCCTTTCCATTATGACGGATCTCCTTCAAGCGATCAAGCTTCTTCAGAAGGACATGATCTGATACCAATTGTTGGGAAAAATACTGAGAGGGGGGTGGGGGTGAAACAATATTTATAACTGACTTAAAACTTTTACTTTTCCCTTACTAATTTCTATACGTGACTTTAATGAAACCAACTAGCATATACACAGGGATATCTTTAAGAAAACTTGTGTATGACCAGAGATATTATTATGTATATAATTATTTACTTAAATCAGTGCATCATTCATTCATCAGTTGTTTAGTAAGAAGTAAGAATTTGCAGTAAGAACAAAATAAATCATCACACATAAGAAACACACATGAACATCAGGTTTTAAGGTGGAAACCCAATTTGGGAGAAAACCACCGTTGTTGTCGTCTCTGTCTTAAATATTTATTATAAATAAAAATTCTTACAATATTGTACTAGCACAAAATCATACTATCACGCGGGCACCCACTTGTAGAAGGCTACAACCTTCTCTCATTCTCTAGCTACTACTGGAAGGGAGATCCAAACCCCTGATCTTGTTTACCATCTACCACTAGAAGGGAGCTACGACCCCCTACTTCTTGTTTACCAACCACTCTTGGAAGGGAGCTACTACCCCCTGATCTCATTTACCAACAACCATTGGAAGGGAGCTACGACCCCCTTACTAAAGGCTTTGACCCTCAACACCACCGCGGACCACGTTTCAACAATTTTCACACTAGATCCAAACAACTTCAACACAACACAACTTGTAGGCCTCTTTTCATCAGATTTTCATACTGGACCCACTCCACACATTTAAGCTCAATTTTTTTTTATCAAACTGAAACTTATAACCACATCAACTTATTCATTGAATCATCAATCAACCAACCAACCACTGATCTTTAATCATATTAAACTAGAATCATAATCAGTATTCAAAAAACCCAAATCTGTATCAAGACATCATTCACAGACATCAGCAAAACAACAAAATAGATCATACATTTCCTTCCACACATTTCAGCAAAACCCTAGATCCCATAAGTGTGTTTGCTTAACTAAACCTGTGTATATACGTTCTTTCATAGAGACAAACCTGTGTATAGGTCTACAACCATTACAGCACTGCGTAACTCTTCAAAATAGATAATCGGGTCAGATCTTACCCTTCACTTCTGTTAGCACTCCAATAATTCTCAAAAGTTGTGAGATTTTTTATTTTAGCTTAAAGAATATTAGGGGTAAACACAAACCTACTTTTTGTCTTAGGATCTAGCCTTCCTAATGCTCAAAGAGGGCTCTCTCTATATGATTTATATTTTTTGGATTTAATTGATTTTAGGCTAGTTATGTAGGGTAAATTGGTTTTTTATTTTGATTTGATTTGGTGGTGAAATTACTTACTTATATGGATAGACGTAGGTATGTATTCCATTGAGCTAATGGAGTCAATGTGTCAAGAAGTCATATCCGGATCAGGTTCTAAAGGGAAATGTTTACAGGGCAAGATAGCTGAGTTACTTCAGATCTTCAAGGCTGATGGTGAAAATGGTTTCAATCGGCGTAAGAGTGAAATTAAGGGTTCTCAAATCCAGATAATGAGTGAAAAGGTAGGGGTCAATCGAAAATAGGGAGAAATTAAGGGGTCCTTAGTCTAGATATCAGTAGAAAACATGTAAATGATAAATAGTTCAAGACATAGTGCTTTTAAAATAATCTGAAATAACAATTCCTGATTTATCATTTAGATTGAGAGAAAATTCAAGTATTGATGAAAAACATAAGAAATTGACAAGGAAACAAGTGAAAATACTTCACTATAGTGGCCCAACACATGAATCCTGTAATATGATGCTTTATTGCTTTAATCCAGTCTGCTGACTTAAAATTGATATAATCACCCTTAGGTTCAGAATAGTACAACTATAGAAATGTTCAGAAATTCATCCACCCTCAATACTTCCAAATGAGAAGTATTTATACAAAAACTCTTTACTAAATATCCTAAAACAAACTTATGAATTATTCATGGAAAGGAAAGATCTTCATGCAAGAAGATAGTGACAACTTTCTAATTAATACTAGTTGTCCCCTTTTTATTGAAATTATTTGTTTGTTTTCTTGATTTTGTTACTGCTTTCTCTCTTTGCTATTCAACGAAGGCTACAACTGGACAGTGAGGTGTCTTTCACGCTGGCAAATTTATCTCTGCATTGTAATTTTTTATTTAAAACTTTGACTCTTTATCCTAACACTCTTTCATTAATACCCTGTAACTGTAAATGTAAACACATCAAGCTCTGTTTTACTATTTTGTACTTACTACAATCTGATTTCATAGTAAATCAGTCAAATTTTCCCAAATTTCTCCCTCTGGCAGTTTTATCTTCATCTTCCTTCTAAAAATCTCATCAGTTTCAGTATACTTTGAGAATGTGGACTTGTTGATAAATATGTTTTTCACCTCATGTTGTAGGTAAAACAAATTCTCCAAATTATTTTAGATTACCTTCCCTGTTAGAATACCATGTGAAGTAGGTAGATTGATCTGTTCCTTTGCAGCTTCTCTCATTTTCTTGTCATAGTCATCCTGCTTCATTATTTTTTCATGAATAACTAATGGATTTGGAAGGCCTTTTTGCCTTAGGACATCAAATTTCATCATAAACCTGGTAATGGAGACCTCCATTTTTTGGCACTTCTCCTCTAACTGTATCATCAAAATATTTTCAGAAGTTACCTTCCTAACTTCTAGGATGGTCTCTGTTTTGTCATTAATACCAATTTCTTCTAGCTCTTGCATGTTCTTAGAATTTAGAAACTTGATGATTTCAAGAGCTTCTTCGGGTTTTTTACCAAGCTCTTCTTTTATCTTTTGAATGGCCTCTTTTTCCGATTTGACTAAATCTTTTTTCTCATATATAACCTGTATTGATGTCCAAATATCATTGACTGCTTCAATGATATTGGCCCATAGCTGTTCTCTAATTTGAGCCATGGGTTCTGTTATCACTCAAAAAAAAAAAAAAAATTTCAAAAGATCATTCTGATAAGATTACTTAGGTTCGTGGGTAAAAATAGGGTCTTAGGAGTCATTTCTTGAGTTTGACCAAGGGAAGTATTAATTTTTTTATAGTTTGAGCCTACCCTAGTGCTTAAATAAACTCATTTTTAAGGTCTTTCATGTGTATTCTTTCATCATATTAGAATTCATTTCATTTCGAAAATTTTTGTATCAAAACCACCCAATTAGCCAAGAAACCACAGTTTCGTAGCGCATCACGTTGAAAAAAGTCACTTTGTGCTACGAAAGCATTGATAGTTTCGTAGCACAAACAACAAAAATTACACTGTAGGTGCTATGAAAGCACGATTTTGTAACTGTCTTGTTAATTGAGTTGTCAAATGTCAGAAATCATTGGGAAAGGGTAAGATAGAGGCTTTTTGAGTCATGTAATGATGAAATTGAAGTACACACCCACATTCGCAATCATCATGGTCAGTATAGGTTATGAGTGGGGCCATCATTTTCAGTTATGAAAGGACACTTGAAATTCAAATTCTTTTCGAATTAGTCATTCTCATTCCTTTTGTCTTCATTCGTAATGTCTGAGCTCTGAGTATCAAGCCAAACTTGTGGTTGGTTCTTACAAAGTTTTATTACATCCCTATCAAGTGAAGCTAATACATCCATATCAAGCGAGGCTGATAGGTTCTCTGAAGAATATGGCAGAGGAAATAAAAATACACAGAGGAGGACAATGCTTAAGGCATGAACCTGAATACATGAAGGCAATAACTGAAGACCCAACAATGATGGAAGCATTCAGAAGAGCAGGTTCCCTACAGTTTTGTGAGAAATTGCAGGGCTATCACACATAGGTATCCAAGGAATTTGCTATGAATTTCAATGGAACATCCACTAAAGTGGGGATGCTAAGTTTGTCTATCACACCAGAGGTCATTGTTGTTGTTACAGAGATTCCAAGAGGTCAAGAAACCTGGTTCAAAGGGTTCAAATTTAATATGGAGCATTGTAAAGAGTTCATGAAGCCTAAGCACATTGAGATGGATCTCAACAATGCTATCCCAATAAGCTGCATCAAAGATAATTATTCAAAATTTCTACTCAACATTAAGAAATATTTTACTTGTGAAGGCAGGTATCACAAGGTTTATTCATACCATTTCAAATTACTTCTACACTTCACTAATAAGATTTCACTTGACTTACCTTTTTATCTGCATAAAATTCTTCCAAAGATGGCTGATAAGGTGCAAACAAATTCTGAGGGGAGTGAGACATCATTATTTCATCATGGATTAATGAAATTATTAATTTTAGATGAACTTAAAAAGATAGGCAGAGATTGGTCCTCATTCTTTTTTGTTAATGGTTTTGAGTTTGAAACCCTAACTTTTTCAAGAAACCCTAAAGCTAAAGGAGTTCCATCACCACCAACAGCAGAACCAAGCCAACCTATGGTTGCAAAACCAAAAGAACCTGCAAGAGTAAAGCCAAGAGAGCAAACTGAGAAAAGGCCAGAGAAAATGCAAATGCTTGATACATCAACTCTCCCACTTACAAAATAGAAATCCAAGGTTTTCAAAGATGCAAAACAGGAACAAGCTATCAGCAAACGAGGGACCAAAAGAATAACTAGAAGCCAAGAAGGGGTTTTGAAAGGAAAGAAAGTTTCTATATAAGACATTTCAATAACAAAGGGGAATCTAGAGTATATTATTCATGCCATTGACATAAAGGAAACACCTATTTTCCAAGCTGAATTTATTGGGGAAGATGAGCAGAATTTGAAAAAGGCTAAGTCTGCAAAGAGATTAGATTTTGAGGGGGAAGATGCAGGTTTCATTTTTCAAGCAAGAAAACCTATGACAAGGCATGCTAGGAAATTAATGGAAGGCAACAAAGAAGTTCAAAAACCCACTGAGAGAGATAAATCACCTAAAGAGATTATTGATCTCTCGTCACCCACATTGAAGGATACAATCAAAAAATTAAAAAGGGGAAAAGAGAAAGTGATAGAGAAAACAGAGTTTCAGCGCCTTGAGGAAAAGTTAAAGTTGGAAAATAAGGAAATTACTGTCATGAAAAAGAGAGCTAGAAAACACAGTGTCGAAAAAGTATAGTTTAAAAGGATGAAGGCAGTGTGGGAAGGACAAGTTGATTTTGTTTCTATAACTTTAGACAATACAGAGAAACTTGTCAAGTGGACAATTCCAGCAATAAAAGAAGCTAAGTTTGTTAGAATAATAAACACCCATCTGAGAGCTACTAAAAAAAGACTTAAAGACCAGGTGAAGGGTTTACAAGAGCAATTGGAGTTAATTCATGATGAGCTACAGAGCAAAGGCATTAAAATGACAGTCATAGAAGAACCAATAGGCCAACCAATTGTAAATGTAGAAGAAATGCCTCAAAGAAGCTAAAATGAAGTTCGTTTATGGTTTGTATGGTTTGTAGATGATGATGACAGGTTATATTTTGAGTTTTTGGGTAACCACAGTTTTCATTTGACAAATTTATGAAAAAATCTACATACTCAGCAGTTTCGTAGTGCCTCTAGGCTTAAAAAGCAGAAAAATGCTACGAAACTGTTGTGGCTGCCTTTTTTGTTTCCTTTAATAAGTATTTAAGGGGTTAAAGGTTGATTTAAGAGCTAAAATTTATGTGAAAGAGATGTTTAAGGGTGATTAAAATGATGCAAGAGGAAAGATTCAAGTTTTTGGAGAACAAAGGCTTGTAATGGCAGCACTACAGAAAGCACTACGAAACTGCTGTATTTTTGTAGCGCAATACATTACATCCTTTTGAGCAGTTTTTGAAGAGGTTTTAGACAGCTGGAGGATACGAAAGAGTTATGGGACATGTTAAGCCAAATTTCAACAGCTAAGGACCACGAAATGAGGATTAAATGATAGTCAAAATGTTCAAAGAAGGAAAAAGATCCTATGCCTAAAAAAAAAGGTACTGTTTGTGGAGGTCAGCTTAGTGGTCATGAAGAACTGAATGCCATTATCCAAATTCGACCATGTGATGATACACTTGTCAATGATGTAATTTAAAATAAATAAGGTTGTTATAGATAGTAATAAGGAGTTTGAGTCCTTTTCGAAATAGGACTGTCAAGTAGGATAGGTGTCTTTTTGTAATAAATTTCATGTTTATGCAAGGTGTCAATAGATAGAAATTTGATGTATCTAGCCTAGAGGCAGATCATCTGATAATGTAAGAAGTCAAATCTGTCAAGGGTTGGACATTTTTGGCAAAAATAAGCTTGTTTTGGATTCACTGTTTTCAGCTAATACAAAGATCTTCTATATGACCAACTTGAGATTCTGAAGGGGTTTTTAGTGTTTTCCTATTCTATTTGTATTTCTTATATATCTCATTTGCAGTGGTGTTCATCTATATTACTTATAATTCATCTATAAGATGCTCTGAATTCCTTTATAAGTGAATTGACTGTGTTTTTACATGTTTCATGTGTGTGTGCCTTATCACTAAAAACTCTGATATGCCTCAAATTCCATGTTAAGTAGACTCACTGAATTATTGAATTTCTTTGACTCCATAAGCCCAATGTATACATGCTGATGTTATTTTCAGCCTACATCTATCATTATCAGTTTATTTCCTACATAGAGTTAGCCATCTATTCTTTATCCATATCATTAATCCTTGAGAGAGTCCTCTCAGGCTGAGGAGGGTAAGCCTTAGTCACAAGATTAGGTTTGAAATAGTTACATGACATTGTCTGATCAAACAACCTATCAGGTCGTCCAATTTTGTGATAATATTTTGGTGCGTCTGCTCAGAGCCTGAAGATTATACTTTCCCGAAATTTTGAAGCTGAACTTCTGAAGGTAGCAGGAGATCAGGAATCTGTTTGAGGCTGCATCTACCTTAGTGACTCCATTAAAAATTTATATGATCAAAGGTGGCTTCTAGAAGGAGATACACAAGGAGTAATCCTGACCCAGATCCACCTACCATTGTGGACAATCCAAACACCATTTCCAAAGGCAGTCAAGGAATTTCTGAAATATCAAGAACTCCATCACATATAAAATCCTTGTCCTCTGAAATATTAAGAAGTCCTGAAGATAAAAGAGTTGATGATAAAATCCAGGAAGTCTTGTTTAGATCTGAAAATGAAAAAGAATTAACTAAAATTTAGACTTGCATAATATAGGTATTGATACCTCAGCCCTAGTAACACAGGAAGATAAAGAAGAGTTTTGGGAAGCAGTTACTTCTGAGTTGTTGTTGGAAAGAGAGTCTTTAGATAAGTTGAAATATCTTGACCCTTTTGAAATCTTGTTGAAAAGTAAAGCTAATTTTCCTCTTCCTGATTGGAGTTCAATTATTAGTGGACAACAAAGACCAAACAATCCTCCTCATAACATTTCTTCATCCTCTATTGCTGATATCCCTAAAGCTACCACAATCCCTTTCACCATGGCTAGAAATGTACCTCCTCCACCTGTTGCACCTGCTAGATATGCCCTTCTTGTTCTTCTAGTTGTTTTACATGACCTCCCTAGAAAATATATTGCTAGAATCAAAACTTGGGGAAGTGATGAAGATATTATAGAAGATTAATATGTAGATAAATTTAATGATTTTATAGACAGGGAGGAGGTTGATCATGAAGATGTCAAGTTGATATTGTTTGCTTAGAGCTTTACTGGTGAATTTAGGAAGTGGTTCAAAGCCCTTACTCCTAGAAGTATTCATAATTGGAATGAGTTTGAAGATACCTTTTTGAGAAAATGGGGAAATAGAACTAATCCAGTACAAGCCCTCACTGAGTATAACAATTTAAGAAGAGTTTTCGATGAAACTGTTCAAAACTTTTCAAAAAGGTTTAATAAGGTTTATGACTCTATTCCTGCCCATTTAAAACCTCCACAAGCCTTATCTTAGATGAGATATGCCGAAGCTTTTGATTATGACTTTTCTATACTGCTGAGAGAGAGAGAATCCCCTTCACTTGCTGAAATGCAAATTGATGGAGTGAAGGTGGGGGTTAATATGATAGTAGCCAAAAAGTAAAAAATGGGTAAGAATAAGTTAAAAGAAGAATAGAAGCCTTCCTTCTCTACCTTTGATGATAAATTTGATTCAATGATGAAAACAATTGAAAATTTGATGGATAGGTTGGCCCTTGGGAATACCTCTACTCCTCATGCACCACATGAACCTCAGTTTAGAAACCCTTAGTTCAGGAGACCTCAAAATAAACAAGGACCAAGAGAAAATAGAAAATAGCAGCCTGATCCTCCAGTGAGACCTCCTTTCCAGCAGAAATTAATTAATGAAGAAGATGAACCTGAAATTCCTGAAGAGTCTATTCACTGTTTAGATGAAGAAATGTCTGGAATTTTCTTGACTAAAGAGGAACATGATGAATCACACCAAGGTAATCATGGAGAGGAACCATTAGATTATTTTAAAGGGTATCAACATGTTATTTTGAGATGAAAAAACAATACAATATCAGAAATAGAAATGTGCCGATTATTGCAAATAAAACATAGCCTAAGAAAGATACACCCAAGGTTGTTGAAGGTAAGAAAGATGAAAAATCTGTTTACTGTTTTCAGTTTGGAAAATGAAATTTATAAGATCAAAATACCAGTACCTTTTGGTGAGATTCTCAAGGTAAATGAGTATAGAAGCAAGATTGTTAAAATGTTGAATTCACAACCAGGAGCTACTGATATCTTGAATGTACAAGAGGACCATCCAACCATATACTTGGGTCCAAGGTTAAAAGATGAATAGAATGAGGAGGTGCATCCTTTTTATGTGAGCCTTAACATTCATGAAATGACATTACATAATGCTATGTTGGATTTAGGGGCCTCTCACAATCATATTCCCAAAGTAATCATAGAAAGGACGGGGTTAGAAATAACTAGACCATATAAGGACTTGTTTTCTTTTTATTCAAAAAGAGTTCAATGCATTGGTTTAATTAAGGATGTTGTTGTTGGTCTTACACAAGTCCCTAACAAGACATTGGTCATGGACATCGTGGTAGTAGAAATTCCACCGAAGTTTGGCATGTTATTATCAAGGTCATGGGCAACAAAAATCAATGGTACAATGCAGATGGACCTTACTTATGCCACCATTTCTATTTTTGGTGAGCAAAGGAGATTGTATCGAGAGACAAGAATGACTTACATGGTGAGTAGTAAAGATAAACCTAAAAATTTTCCAATTTATGCTCTTGATACTGAACTTGGATCTACTATTCTTTTCAATGAGTTGACTGAGAAAGCAGAGGATGAGAAGAAAGTAGAAAATCATCAATCTGAAATTCAGCATTCCGAAAGTCAGCAAACAGAAGATCAACAAGTCAGTGATAAGAGGGCGGAAGGTTTGTGGTCATTGCATTTTGATGGATCAATAGGAATAAAAGGAGTAGGAGCAAGGCTTTGGATCGCAAGTCCAAGTGATGAAAGTAAGTTCTTTTCCTACAAATTCAAATTTGATTTCACAAATAACATGGCTCAGTATGAATCTTTGATTTTGGGCTTAGAATTTTTGAAAAGAATGAATGCTCAAAAGATTTCTATTTTTGGAGATTCGGAATTAGTCATTAAACAAGTTGAAGGTGTTTATCAAACAAAGGATATAAGGATTAGGGCATATAGAAAATTAGTTTTGGACATGTTGGAAAATTTCCAAGCTTACTCATTCATTGTCAAAACTAGAGACCAAAACTCCATTGTTGATTCTCTAGCTGTCTCTACAAGTATTTTCATTATCCCTATATATTCCATTGAAAAATATGAGGTTGAAGTTCGCCATAGAGCAGCTATCCTTGACAATATTACTCATTGGAAAGTTTTTGAGGATGACCAACAAGTGAAGAACTTTATTGAGCTGAAAGAAGAGTTTGAAAATATATAAGTAGATAAGCAAAATATGCTTATTGAATCTAAAGGAAATTCTGAAGTTTTGCAGCTAAAGAATAATTCCATCCCAAAGGGTCTCATACCTCTTGAAAAACTTTTTGATCAGAATGATGTTTTCAAATCTCCTAAGATACAAGCTGATGATGAAGAGGTAGAGAGTTGTAACCTTGGTACAGTAGCTATGCCCAAAATGATTAAACTTTCAATTTTTTTTCTGTTTATATGAAGTACAAGTATATTGAGATGATGAAGAGATTTGTAGATGTTTTTTCTTGGAATTATGTTGATTTGAAAGAGTATGACCCCACTATTATTCAACATACTATTCCCATCAAAGAAAACGAAGGCCTTTTGCTGGAGAGCGAATCCACTACGAGGTGGTTCACCCTTCATTTACCTAATGAACCTGCAAACTCAAACTGTATCAAACTGTAGATTCCTAAAACCGATACTTTGATATTTTGACCTGTGCGTTATGGCCCACTCTACTTCTACTGCACCACTTCCAATATATCAAAAGTATTAAAACCATAAAACACTTAACCCAAAGTTTTAAATTCTTCAGAGATCGAATTTTTAAAGCAACGCTTTCAACCTTCAGAATCATATGAAAACCCTTCATGACTTTTCCACATTTTCCTATAACCATCGATAATGAATAATTAATTTCTCGGCAATGTAACATTATAAAATGTTACAACGATGGTTCAAGACCATTTGAACTCATACGCCCGGATTTTTAATAAGGTTTCACTTTATAGAATTTCAGGTCCATACCTTGTTAAACCCCCATGCATTTATTCAATCACCAACGTTGTCAGATCTTTGACCGATCCAATCGAATGGATATCACACTTATTTCCCATCGAACCTTAACTCAAAAAAAAGAGTGCGAAATCAGTGGTTTTCTTAATATGACGTGTTGTAAGATCAATGGATCACATTTTATTTTAGAAAACCGCTCCTAGCCAAAATAGAATTCGAAACCAGTGGTTTGTTCACACAAACTGCTCAATTGAAACCTTTACACGGATAAATCCACATGCAATTCATAAACAAAGCACATGTATTTGAAGGCATTCAATCTAGGCAAACGTATACAACATAACCGCTTCTCAGCTCATTGGGAAACAAAGTTTATGCAATTCGTATTTTGAGTTACACAGTGGCTTAAAGACATACAATCTGCCGAGTCTGCAACCATTATAACTTTTTGAGAATGTTGCATTAGATCACCATCGATCCTTGTAGGGATCGATGGTTGATCATGGAGTATTAGCACAAATTTAAACCCATGAATCTAAATCAATAATAAACCATAATTAGATGCAGAGAATCCAAATAACCAGCAATTTGATTGTATACAAGCATTACAAATACTCTAAGGCATTTCAGCCTTAGTACAAATCCTCCCACTGTTATATTGTGATCGCTCCCCTCTATATCTCACTCATACACATAAACTCGCCCTTATAGAAATTTTCAAAAGACCAGGAATCGGTTGAGATGCAAAAATCTCTCTCGAGCTTTCTCAAATACACACATGGCAGATCAGTTACATAAAATTCAGCATCGGTTTTAGAAAATTTTGCCCCAATTTTGGGTGACTGTTTGCATACCCGTCTCTTCAGCTTCAGATTCGAATTTGAATTTGAATCGCTCAGATGCCCCTGCATCAGACTCCCGAGGCACAAAAATTTATGACCTCTTGGTCATATGTCTTCTTTAACTGTCATCAATTATACCCACGTCATCTGTGGAACTACTCCTTCTGATCTTCTTGTAACAACATGCTTGAAAAATTCTCACCTGCATCCTCTGTGGAATTTTCCTCTATGAGGTGCAACAAAACCTCTCCAATAGCAAGTCCTCCCTGCTACTAGACACCTCACTAAGCTTCTCTCTTGAGCTCAGTCTTTTGGCATCTCTTTGGTTTGCTCCTATGGAACCATTGAGCACTCCTACTCTAGGTTGCTACAATATTCTCACCTTCCTCGACTGCTACCTTCACAATATAAAATAAAATCACAAGCTTACAAATCTTAGCAAAACTGTACCTCTTCTTCCTCTGTATGCAAACTCCTCCTTCGCAGGAAATCATTTTCCCCCTCTGACACCACTTGATGGAGAGCAAATCCACTACGAGGTGGTTCACCCTTCATTTACCTAATGAACCTGCAAACTCAAACTGTATCAAACTGCAGATTCCTAAAACCGATACTTCGATCTTTTGACCTGTGGGTTATGGCCCACTCTGCTTCTACTGCACCACTTCCAATATATCGAAAGTATTAAAACCATAAAACACTTAACCCAACGTTTTAAATTCTTCGGAGATCAACTTTTTAAAGGAGTGCTTTCAACCTTCATAATCATATGAAAACCCTTCATGACTTTACCACATTTTCCTATAACCATCGATAATGAATAATTAAGTTCTCAGCAATGTAACATTATAAAATGTTACAACAATGGTTCAAGACCATTTGAACTCATACGCTCAGATTGTTAATAAGGTTTCACTTTATAAATTTTAGGCCCATACCTTGTTAAACCCCCACGCAGTTATTCAATCACCAACGCCATCGGATCTTTGATCGATCCAATCGGATGGATATTGCACTTATTTCCCACCAAACCTTAACTCAAAAAAAAAAGTTCGAAATCAGTGGTTTTCTTGATATGACGTGTTGTAAGATCAGTGGATCGCATTTTATTTTAGAAAACCGCTCCTGGCCAAAATTGAATGTGAAACCATTGGTTTGTTCACACAAACCGCTCAATTGAAACCTTTACACGGATAAATCCATAGGCAATTCATAAACAAAGCACATGTATTCGAAGGCATTCAATCTAGGCAAACATATACAACATAACCACTTCTCAGCTCATAGGGAAACGGAGTTTATGCAATTCGTATTCTGAGTTACACAGTGGCTTAAAGACATACAATCCGCCGAGTCTGCAACCATTATCACTTTTTGAGAATGTTGCATTAGATCACCATCGATCCTTGCAGGGATCGATGGTCAATCGTGGAGTCTTAGCAAAAATTTAAACCCGTGAATCTAAATCAATAATAAACCATACTCAGACACAGAAAATAAAATAACTAGAAATTTTATTGTATACAAGCATTACAGATACTCTAAGGCATTTCAGCCTCAGTACAAATCCTCCCACTGTTACATTGTGCTCACTCCCCTCTATATCTCACTCATTCACACAGACTCGCCCTTATAGAAATTTTCAAAAGATCAGGAATCGGTTGAGATGCACAAATCTTTCCTAAGCTTTCTCAGACACACACATGGCAGATCAGTTACATAAAATTCAACATCGGTTTTAGAAAATTTTGCCCCAATTTTGGGTGACCATTCGCATACCCATCTCTTCAACTTCATATTCGAATTTGAATTCGAATTGCTCAGATGCCCCTACATCACCTTTCAAGTAGAAATCGAGGAGGATTAATCCACTTCTCATGCCATTGATTGAGAAGGAAATCAAGAAACTCTTTGATGCAAAAATCATTGTCCCAATCAGATTCTCAAATTTTCTTGCAAACTTGGTTCCAGTTAGGAAAAAGAGTGGAGAAATAAGAATATGTATTTACTTCAAAAAATTGAATAAATCCTCTCTGAAGGACAACTATCCTCTCCGAAATATGGACCAAATTTTGTAAAATATTGTTGGTTCTCGAAGGATGTCTATGCTTGATGGTTTTTCAGGATACAATTAGATCCTTGTACATCTGGGTGATCAGGAAAAAACAACCTTTACTACACCATGGGGCACTTTCATGTACGCGAAGATGCCATTTGGTCTCATGAATGCAGAAGCTACCTTTCAGAGGGAAATGGATATTAATTTTTTTGAAGAGAAGGACAAGATGGTGGTTGTTTATCTTGATGACATAATAGTCTTCTCAAGGAGGGAAGAAGATCACTTGAAACACCTAGAAAGAAATATGCTAGAGTGTAGAAGGTTTGAAATCTCACTAAATCCCACCAAAAGTGTTTTTTCTTTAACTTCAGGTAAATTACTTGGACACATTATTTCTAAATATGGGATTAAGATTGATCCAAACAGGGTCAATGCAATTCAGAAAGTGGATTTTCCTAGAAGCAGGAAGGAGATTCAATCTTTCCTTGGAAAGGTAAATTTTGTAAGTAGATTTATTCCTAATTTTGCTGAGATTGTGAAGGACATAACAAGGATGCTAAAGAAGGGAGTTTAAATTAAGTGGACATTAGAGGCAAAGCACTCATTTGAGGAGATAAAAAAGGAACTCACTCAAGCACCGATATTGATCAATCCAGACTTCTCAAAAGAATTTATGGTTTTCACTTTTGCATAAAAAAATACTATTGCTAGAGTTTTGTTGCAAAAGGGACAACAAGGAATTGAGAAACCCATTTCATTTTTTAGTAGGAAATTTTCTAACTCTAAGCTGAAGTAAAATATCCTAGAGAAGCAAGCTTATGCCTTGGTTAAGGCTATGAAAGATTTCAGAATTTATATTTTGCATTCTCATATTGTGGCTTTTGTTCCTAATATTGTTGTGAAAGACATTGTAACTCAAGATGATCCTGATGGTAAGAGGGGAAATGGATTGCTAACTTGATAGAATATGAGATAGAGATAAAGCCAACAAAATTGGTCAAAGGACAAGGCTTAGCAAAGTTGATGGCAAAGTCAAACTTTGACTGTCTTGACATGAATTTAATTGCAGAAATATCTGAAATATTAGATGAGGACGAAGAACTAGTCCCTATTGAAGAAAAATACATCACTTCAGATTGGTATAAGGATATTGTTTTTGTCCTACATCATCATAAAGCACTTGCTGATCTAACAAAGTCTAAGGCAAGATTTGTGATGCTAAAATCCTTGAGGTATTTCATTTTTTATAAAAATATGTTTTGGAAGGATACCGTCAGTATCTTGCTAAATTGTTTGTTGGAAGAGGAGGATGATAAATTAATTGAGGAGTTCCACAAAGGATATTGTGGAGGTCATCATTATTGGAAGGCAACAGTGAACAAGATTCTTAGAGCAGGGTATTATTGGCCTACAATGTTTAAGGATGTCTACAGAAATATTGCTGCCTGCCATGAATGCCAGATTTTTGATGGTAAGAAGAAGCTTGTACCTTTACCTTTAATGCCTATCTATGTGGAAGCACCATTTCAACAATGGGGGCTAGATTTTATTGGAGAGATTCGTCCATCATCATCAGGCCAACATCACTGGATTCTCACAGTAACTGATTACTTTACCAAATGGATTGAAGCAATCCCAACTAGGCAAGAAAATTATTATGTTATTATTTCTTTTTTGGAAAATAATATTTTGTCTAGATTTGGTTGCCGCATGAAGATCATAACTGTTAATGCACAAACATTTAAGTCTAAGAAGCTGATTAATTTTTGTCATCAATATCATATTACTCTTGGGTATTCCACTACATATTTTCCACAAGGGAATGGTCTTGCTAAATCTTCTAACAAGAGCATTGTAAGGATCATTAAAAAGGTGTTGCAGCAAAATAAGAAGGCTTGGAATTTGAAGCTGAAGTATGCCTTATGGGCTGATAGGATATGCACAAAAAGGTCAATTGGAACTTCACCTTATGAACTGGTATATGGAGCTGAAGCCATTTTTCCCACATCTTTAGGGGTACCTGTCATGAAGCTGCTTCAAGGATTAGAAGAGGAACCAAATGCAGTTCAGAGAATAATCAATTAGCTAATAGCTCTGCAGGAGAAGAGGGATGAAGTTTATAACAACAATCAACAATATCAAAATAGAATCAAGAGGACATTTGATAAGAAAATCAAGGAAGAAAATTTTCAAATTCAGGATGTAGTGCTGAAATGGGAGGCCAGAATTGAAGAGAAAGGCAAACATGGTAAGTTTGAGAACTTGTGGAAAGGTCCTTTCAAAATAGCTGCTTTCCATGGAAAAAATACTTACATACTGCAAGAGATGGATGGAAAATCATATGCTGGAGGACCTGTCAATGGCAGGTTTTTAAAGCATTACTCTTCCTAAAATCTGCAGATCATTCATATCATTGTATATATTCCATTTTATGAGTTTTTCTGCTAATAATGACAAGATAAATCAACAAGCTTGAGCCTGAGGTGAAGGCCAAGAGAGTTTGAGGAGAAAGCTTGGCAATTTCAAATTTTTTCTATGTTTTCAAGAAAATAGATAGTAGCACTAGAACTACTGGTTATTAGTGTACCACAGGGGCACACTATCCCAAGTGGAGCCAATGTTATCACTCAAAAAAAAAAAATCAAAACATCATTCTGACAAGATTACTTAGGTTCATGGGTCAAAATAGGGTCTTAGGAGTCATTTCTTGAGTTTGACCAAGGGAAGTATTAAATTCTTTATAGTTTGAGCCTACCCTAGTGTTTAAATAAACTCATTTTTAAGGTCTTTCATGTCAATTCTTTCATCATTTTAGGATTCATTTCATTTCCCAAAGTTTTTGTATCAAAACCGCCCAATTAGCCAAGAAACCACAGTTTCATAGCACATCACATTGAAAAAATTCACTTTGCGCTACGAAAGCGCTGATAGTTTCGCAGCGCAAACATAAAAAATTACACTACAGGTGCTACGAAAGTGTTGTTTTGTAACTGTCTTGTCAATTGAGTTGTCAAATGTTGGAAACCGTTGGGAAAGGGTAAGATAGAGGCTTGTTGAGTCATGTAATGATGAAATCGAAGTACACACCCACTTTTTTTTTCATCATGGTCAGTATAGGTTATGAGTGGGCCATCATTTTTAGTTATGAAAGGACACTTGAAATTCAAATTCTTTCCTAATTAGTCATTCTCATTCCTTTTGCCTTCATTCGTAATGTCTAAGCTCTGAGTATCGAGCCAAACTTGTGGCTAGTTCTTACAAAGGTTTATTGCATCCATATCAAGCGAGGCTGAAAGATTTATATCAAGCAATCCTGAGAGGTTCTCTGAAGAATATGGCAGAGGGAAGAAAAATACACAGAGGAGGACAGTGCTTAGGGCATGAACCTGAAGACATGAAGGAAATAATTGAAGACCCAATAGTGATGGAAGAATTCAGAAGAGCGGGTTGCCTACAATTTTGTGAGAAATTTATGGGTTGTCACACATAGGTATCCAAGGAATTTGCTATGAATTTCAATATTACAGCCACTAAAGTGGGGATGCTAAGTTTGTCTATCACACCAGAGGTCATTGTTGTCGTTACAGAGATTCCAAAAGGTCAAGAAACCTGGTTCAAAGGGTTCAAATTTAATATGGAGCAGTGTAAAGAGTTCATGAATCCTGAGCACATTGAGATGGATCCCAACAATACTATCCCAAGAAGCTGCATCAAAGATAATTATTCAAAAATGCTGCTCAACATTCATAAATGTTTTACCTGTGAAGGCAGGTATCACAAGGTTTATTCGTACTATTTCAAATTACTTCTACACTTCACTGGTAAGATTTCACTTGACTTACCTTTTTATCTACATAGAAGTCTTGAAAATATGGCTGATAAGGTTCAAGCAAAGTCTGAGGGGAGTAAGACATCATTATTACATCATAGCTTAATGAAATTATTAATTTGAGATGAACTTCAAAATATAGGCAGAGATTGGTCCTCGTTCTTGTTTTTTAATGGTTTTGAGTTGGAAACCCTAACTTCTGCAAGAAACTGTAAAGCTAAAGGAGTTCCATCACCACCAACAACAGAATGAAGCCAACATATGGTTGCAAAACCAGAAGAACCTGCAAGAGTAAAGCCAAGAAAGAAAACTGAGAAAAGGCTAGAGCAAATGAAAATGATTGATACACCAACTCTCCCACCTGTAAAACATAAATCAAAGGTTGTCAAAGATGCAAAACAGGAACAAGCTGTCAACAAAAAAGGGACCAAAAGAATAACTAGAAGCCAAGCAGTGGTTTTGAAAGGAAAGACAATCGCTATAGAAGATAGTTCAGTAACAAAGGGGAATCTAGAGGATATTCTTCATGCCATTGAAATAGGAGAAACACCTATTGTCCAAGCCGAATTTATTGGGGAAGATGAGTAGAAGTTGAAAAAGGCTAAGTCTACAAAGAGATTAGAGTTTGAGGGGGAAGATGCAGTTTCGATTTTCAAGCAAGAAAGCCTATGAAAAGGCATGCTAGGAAATTAATGGAAGGTGACAAAGAAGTCAAAAAACACACTAAGCCATCTAAATCACCTAAATATATTATTGATCTCTCATCACCCATAGTGAAGGATACAATCAGCAAATTAAAAAGGGGAAAAGATAAAGTGATAGAGAAAACAGAGTTTCAGCGCCTTAAGGAAAAGTTAAAGTTGGCAAATCAGGAATTTTTTGTCATGAAAAAGAGAGCTAGAAAACACAGTGTCGAGAAAGTACAGCTTAAAAGGATGAAAGTAGTGTGGGAAGTACAAGTTGATTCTGTTTCTGAAACTTTATAAAATACAAAGCAACTTGTCAAGTGGACAATTCCAGCAATAAAAGAAGCTAAGTTTGTCAGAATAATAAACATGCATCTGAGTGCTACTAACAAAAGACTTAAAGACCAGGTGAAGTATTTACAAGAGCAACTTGAGTTAATTCATGATGAGCTACAGAGAAAAGGCATTAAAGTGACAGTCATAGAATAACCAATAGGCCAAGCAATTGTAAATGAAGAAGAAATGCGTGGAAGAAGCTAAAATGAAGTTGTTTTATGGTTTGTATGGTTTGTAGATGATGAGGATAGGTTATATTTTGATTTTTTGGGTAACCACAGTTTTCATTTGACAAATTTATGAAAAAATCTGCATACTCAGCAGTTTCGTAGCACCTCTAGGCTTAAAAAGTAGAAAAGCGCTACGAAATTTTTGTAGCTTCCTTTTTTGTTTCCTTTGATTAGTATTTAAGGGGTTAAAGGTTGAGTTAAGAGCTGAAATTGCTATGGAAGAGGTGTTGAAGGGTGATTAAAATGATGCAAGAGGAAAGAGTCAAGTTTTTTGAGAATAAAGGCTTGTAATGGCAGTGCTACAGAAAGCGCTATGAAACTGCTGTATTTTCGTAGTGCAATACATTACATCCTTTTGTGCAGTTTTTGAAGCAGTTTTAGACAACTGGAGGCTAGGAAAGAGTTATGGGACATGTTAAGCCAACTTTTAACAGCCAAGGACCACGAAATGAAGATTAAATGATAGTCATAATGTTCAAAGAAGGAAAAAGATCCTATGCCTAAAAAATGGGGTATTGTTTCCTATTTTTGTGGAGGTAAGATAAGTGGTCATGAAGAACTGAATGCCATTATCCAAATTCGACTATGTGATGATACACTTGTCAATGATGTAATTTCAAATAAATAAGGTTGTTAAGATAGTAATAAGGAGTTTGAGTCCTTTTCGAAATAGGATTGTCAAGTAGGATAGGTGTCTTTTTGTAATAAATTTCATGTTTATGCAAGATGTCAATAGATAGAAATTACATGTATCTAGCCTAGAGGCAGATCATCTGATAATGTAAGAAGTCTATTAAAGGCCATAGGGTCGAATTTCTCAAGGGTTGGACATTTTTCGCAAAACTGAGCTTGTTGTGAATTGACTGTTTTCAGCTAATACAAAGATCTTGATCTATTTGACCAACTTGAGATTCTGAAGGGGTTTTTAGTGTTTTCCTATTCTATTTGTATTTCTTATATATCTCATTTGTAGTGGTTTTCATCTATATTACTCATAATTCATCAATAAGATGCTTTGAATTCCTTTATAAGTGAACCGACTGTGTTTTTACATGTTTCATGTGAGTGTGCCTTATCACTAAAAACTCTAATATGCCTCAACATCCATGTTAAGTAGACTCACTGAATTACTGAATTGCTTTGACTCCATAAGCCCAATGTATACATGTTGATGTTATTTTCAACCTACATCTATGATTATCAGTTTATTTCCTAAATAGAGTTAGCCATCTATATCTTTATTAATATCATTAACCCTTGAGAGAGCCCTCTCAGGCTGAGGAGGCTAAGCCTCAGTCACATGATTAGGTTTGAAATAGTTACATGACATTGTCTGATCAAGCAGCCTATCAGGTCCAATTTTGTGATAACAGGTTCTTTTAATGTTAGATCTTTTTCTATCTTCTTCAATTGGTCATTTAATCTATTTTCTCTTTGTTCTTCATTCTTATGCATTATCTTGTCAAGTTTATTTTCATCTTCAAGACTTTTAATAAGTTATTATTTAAGTCTGTTTATCTCATTAGTCTGAATAGTCATGTCTTGCATAGTTTTTACCAACTTGCTTGCTTCATCTGAATGTTGTGTTGATGTTGTTGAAGATTATGTGGCTGAAGTGGTTGATGAAGTGACAGGTAATGCTATAGCCATGGGGACTATAGGTGCCAGTGATTCAGCTAGTGTGGAAGGTACATCAATAGTAACTACAGGAATCACTCTGACTGGAATTTCTTCTTATTTATCCTTTTTCTCTTGGACCAACTTCATTCTCCATTTCCTTTATCTGAGCATTCAACTGTAAATGGGATTCATCATCTCATATTTCTGATTTGTATTTTGTAAGACTTCCTTGGCTTAAGGATGTTCTATAGGGGGAAGCTTTAGTTGTTTCTTTAATGCAACAATGTTTGTATTTTTCTTTTTGATCAATTCCTCTACAACTTTGACATTTTTAGGATCATATCCTACTTCAATTATTAGCTCTTCCAAGGATTTGATTCTAGTGTCTTTTCCTTGTGAATAATATTTTTCCAATTTGAGCTGATATTTGATATTTGCAAGAGTTTTTTGCAAATTTTGTACACTCATGGGCTCGGTTGTCATTGTAGAATAGATCATCTCCCCTGCTTACTTATGAAACTCAATTTGCTCCAGAGGATGAATATCTTGGGCCAAGACTTCAAAGTCTGTCTTTTTGTAATTAGAGGATGATTTAGGAGTTTGAACTGTAGGTTGAAGAAATTTCATTTGCATATTTTTATTCTTATAGTCAAAGGCTGAAAGTAGCATATTCTGGATGCCAAGAGTTTGTTTCAGATATTGGGAATATATTTCAGTCTTAATTTCTTCATTTCTAGCTTTGATTTCTTTGTATCTTTCTTTGATATCCATATCCTTTTCTGTTGGTATTTTAGATGAGGAAACTTCCATACTATGCTGCTTCTGAATTAGGCAAGTCTTGGAAGTAGTAGGTTGTTGTTCTTCTTCAATTATTGTAGGAGGTGAATTGTCTTTTGCTACTATTTATGTATCAATCACCTCTATTGTTTCCACTTCTTTATTAGCAGAATTTAACTTTGGATTTTTACCGTATCTCAATTTGAATTTGGTCTCTGTTGTAGTCTCTGTAGTATAGGATCCTTCCTCTCTATTTACTTTTGTGTTCTTGTATTCTTGGGTTGGATTTTGCAAAGTTTGACTAGTATCACTTTGCTTCTCTGCCTCTACCAAGGTATTATCCAACCATTTAGATTGATTGGAAATTTTCTATATCTCTGGTTTCTTTTCATGTACATATGGAGTGAATTTTCACTTAACTCTCATTTTACTTATCACTCCAAGGGGATCATAAAACAACAGGAAAATTTTAATGAATTTAAACTCCTGTAAACATTTGTCTACTTCAGGACTTACATCTGTAATGTTACAGATAAAAGGGCCAACCTGATTCTTCAATTTGAACTTTGTCTTCTTCTTTGCTGCTAAGAAATCAATTGCATCTGAATTAAGAATATGCCTTATGTATTCAAGGGAAAATAACTTCACATGAAGGTATTTAGGTAGTTTATATGGAACCAGACTTGATCCATATAATCTTATTTCATTGTGATTTTGGTACAAGTACCAACCACCTATCGTATTATGCTCAGAAAACTATAGGACCTTCTTAATCTCTTCACTAATTATGGGTTTCATGCTGCTGTTCAACAAATTAACCATGGGATGAATGAAGGAATTAGTAAAATTTGTATAAGTGAACTCATTGGAGTCATTCTTTATCAAGGAAGTCCAAAAAATGATTGATTGAATATTTCCTTCCACATCAAGATTCTGAAGGTTTATATTAAATTTATCAGATTGAAAGTATAATAACATATGAAATAAGAATGAGGAATACTTGAAAACACCTTCGGAAGGAATTTTGACCAAGTTCTCATGGATATTGTCAGCAAGATATTGGGAAAAATTAAAAATGGTAACAGGAGGCTGACCAGGTGTGAAAGTGGACAAAAAACCTAGCACTGCTACATCAGCATGTTCATCTGTAAAATATCTAAGAATAAATGACAACATGGATATGATATGTCTTGTCCTTTCAGAGAATTTTTCAGAAGGGTATGGAGGATTTATCTTAGGAATTTCTACAGAAGAAGGCATGAAAGTCTATAATATATGGAACCTCTTGGGGAAGTCCAGATTCAGGTATAACTGAGTGAGGGCCTCAATGGATAAAGGGATTTAATCAGGCCTGGTTTGTATCTGCAGCATCTAATTAATTGATTCAGTATAAATGGTAAATAGGATTTCTTTCTCAGGGTTTATTATTTCTCTCTAATCAGGTAAGTAGCAGGATTGACAGAGTCTAATCACTTCTCAGCATTCAAAGGTCCGAGGGACAACATCTTTTGGCAAATTAGACTCACATATGAAAAATTCATCAGCCTGATCTATGGATTTTTCTTGGCTCCAGCAGTGGAGCTCAAGAAGGTTAAATTTTGTGACTGCATCAGTAATTTTGAAGTCTGTGTTAGCTAATGGAATGTGCTCTAAATCTACAACAGGGTGTTGTAGAGAACTGATAGATACAATATTTTTAGAAGCCGTTGCTTTGCTTGATTTATCAAATTTTACTTTTTTGACTTTAGAAACACTGATTTATGCCTCTGTGAGCACCTTTGGGAGTTATAACAGTTTGCAGAAGGATTTGGATAGAACAGGGCTTATCTTTTGTCTGCAAAGGTATAAATTTGCTTAATTAACTTAAACTGTAATCTCTGTAGCAAAAGGAAATCTCAAGACCTTAGAGTTTCTGCAAAAGATGTCTAGGGTCTCTATGAAATGATTGGAAGGCAAAGAGGTTTTATTCAAGTTCATAGAGTCTTAAACTTCTTCATTTTATTCAATCTTTGTAATTTTAAACAGTTTTGAACCTCAGAATGTGTGAAAAGAAAGCTTAGGGTATGTAGAAAAGGATTTTTAGAAGTAACAGGGCTTTCTTGGTGTGATTAAGGCTCCTAAATGATTCAATTAGATCAAGGAATATGGTCTTTTCTTTTGAAGAGTACCTAGAAAAATGAATATTTTATGTGAAGGAGGGTTTTTGAGGTGGAAGAAAGCTTTCTGAAGCTCCTGCTGGTATTTTTAAGCTTCAATTCGGTTCTGAAATGTTATATATCATCAAAGGGCTTCACATTCTAGTGAATTGGGCTTAAAATGAGGTCGCCAACGTGATCTGGTAGCGTAAAAACTGGTCGGTAGTGCCTCTTCAGTGAAAAATGTAACATAAAGGTAAAAAGTGGTGCAAATGGGTGGTTTTATGCATTTTTTAAACCAAACAGTGTTTGCATTAATGGGCGCTCATTTCAAATGGGCAGGTGGTTTGGGCGCGGGGAAAAAAACTGCTCAGTGGTTTTCGCAGGCTCCAAAAGTAGTTGGCGGAATTATTTTGATTGGTGCGATTGAATAGAAATATGCCACATAGAGGGGAGGGAGAGCCCGAAAACTACGCTTTTCGCAAAGTCTAGGGTGCGTTAATAGTTGGGAAATGAAATGCGTGATATGGTTTAATAGTCATTGGATCTTGTGAGTGAAGATTGAAAGGTTGAGATGATGCGATGGAGTCGCGAGTTCAGATGGCGTGGGGCCCGGTACATAAACTATGCGATCGGTTAATATGTGATATGGTTGAGGTTTATAATATAACCAATGGGATGCAGTTAAGTGTAATTTTATAACCAGCGGGGATGCTACATAGTGGGACCAGGATTAATAACATGTGGGAAATTATTAAACCATAGTTTAAATAAAAATATCGGTTGGGATATATTGATGAAGGATTTAATACAATACGGAATATAGTTTTAATATAAGATTTAATATATTAAGTTAATGTTAATAAAGTAATGTAACTGTGGGATGTCAAATACACTAAGCATAGTGTAAAACATGATATCGAGGATATATTTCTTCATAGTGGGTCCTGATATAACATTTTAGCATTTATACTTAGGATAAAAGTATTTTTTGGGTTTTTTGGGTATATTTGAATAAAAGGGGAATTAGTTAAAGGTTTTCACTTTTCTTAAGTGAGATGTGTTTTTAACTTAGGAAAAGGGGCTTTTTTCAAGGGGGAAAAGAGTGAAATAAGGGGAAAGAAAAAATGGAGGGGATAGGGTATTTTTAAAACGGGACGATTTTTGAAGGGGAATTTAGTAAATGAAATGGCCAATTTTCTGATATCCACGCTTGTGAAAAACTTCTTCTGCCTACCCATCTGCTACCCTAAAAAATTTTCTTCATTTACATGGGTGCATTTGAGATTGCAAACCCTTTTTCATTTTTATTTTAAACAACAAACTAACCAATTCTATGCTTATTTCTTCCAAGGGCTCAGATTAAACTGTTGAGATCCTTATTATTCTCTACCTTACTACTGATCTACCAATATTAAACTTTTTGGTTAGATCATTATTCTCTATCTAACAACATGAAATTTAAAGCATGAGAGGTCAAGATTAAGTTGTTTGACCTTCATGGATTGTGGCATTTTAACAAGTTGCACACAATATTTATTTTGTAGTAAAAGTAAATAGTAGTGGCATTTGGATTTGCATCACTTTCATGTTTTATTTGTATCTCTTTTTCTTTGGGGTCCATTTTTATATTCTTCTTGATATTTTTTCTTTCAAGTCCTTTTATTTTTATTTAGGACTTTTACCCTCTATATATATATATATATATATATTCTAATATGGGAAAACAATTTGCTGAAAGAAAAGTATGTACATATTACAAGACTAATCAAAGTCAAATAAAAAATTATGAATCCTATTATTATAGGACCCTAACAGTGGCTCCACATGGGGATGACATTTCCTGGTGAAATGTTAAGAACTTTGAGACTAGTAGCCTTTGAATTTGATTGTTGCTGACCTTGAAACTATTTTCTGAGCTCTGCATTATTCATACTTATGATATTTTGTCTTTCAGAGCTTAGGGCCTTCTCTTCAGGTTTCAACTTTGCTAGAAAAACATCCAATCCAATATAAAATATGCAATGTTATGTACAATGAGTAAAGTAAACAAAGTGAACTACTGTTATTATGGAGAATAGTAATGCTTCAACATTCTACCATTGATAGGTCCACTTGGCATATTTGATCCATTCAACTCTTTCAAAAAGAATGCATTGTTACCTCTGTAACCATAAATGACATAAGGGCCTTTCCATAAGAAATCAAATTACCCCTTTTTACCTTTCTCTTCTCTCCTAGAATCCCACTTAAGAACTTTGTCACCTATATGAAAATCATCTTCCTTAGTCTTCTTGTCAAATATCTTTTTAATATTTTCTTAAACAATTTGAGACTTGAGATAGACATCTTCCCTAGTTTGATGCAAGTGTAACGGTTTGATTTATCATTCTTTGGATATCATTAATTTCTACCTGCAGTTCTTCTATTATTTTCATCACTGGTACTCCTAAGGAAGATGGAAAAACAACATCCATCACATAAACCAACTGATAAGGGGATGTACCAAAGGACTTCTTTGTGGTAAGTCTATCTGCCCATAAGGAAATCACTAACCTTTTGTTCCAGGTTTTCTTATTGTCTTCTAGTATTTTCTTGATGATATTCACAAGGCTCTTATTGGAGGATTCAACAAAAATATTACCTTGAGGGTAATAAGCAGTGGAATAGCCAAGGGTAATGTGGTATTTATTACAAAATTCAATCACATTTTTGGACTTGAATGCAATTGCATTATCAGTAATGAGATTTTGGGGGCATCCAAATCTAGACAGTATATTGTTTTCTAAAAATGAGATTATGATAGCATCAGTGGCTTGCCTGGAAGGTATGGCTTCTATCCACTTGGTGAAATAGTCTGTGGCTATCAAAATTCACTTTTGTTGGGCTGAGGATGGAGGGTGAATTTCACCAATGAAGTCAAGACCCCATTGATGAAAAGGCATTTTTGTGGAGATGGGTTTAAGGAGTAAAGGTAGTAGCTTTTTCTTTCCTTCAAATATTTGACATTTATGACAAGAGGTCACATACTTTTTCACATCTGCAAACAGTGTAGGCCAGTAAAAATCAACTCTCAAGATTTTATCTGCAGTTGTCTTCCAGTAACGGTGTCCTCCACAGTCACCTACATGAAACTCTTCCATAACTTTATCAGCTTCATCTTTAAGAAAAAAATTCAATAAAATGCCACCATGATATTTCCAAAATAGTGCATTGTCTATGATGCAAAATTTCATTGCCTTTAAGTTTAAAAATCTAGCTTTAGTTCTTGATAATCTAGGAGGAGATTGTAAATTTAGTAATACAAATATAGTATCTGCATACTATGGTGAGTCTGAAAAGGCTTCAGTAATCTCTGAAGTCACCATGTCTTCTTGATCATCTAATTCAACAATAAAATTAATATCTAAAGCATGACAATTTGATTTAGCCATGAGTTTGGCTAAACCTTGACCTTTATTGAGTTTGGTGGGCTTAATTTCTATGTCATATTCCAAAATGGTGGCAATCCATTTGCCTCTTTTACCATCATGCCCATTCTGAGTTAGAAGGTCCTTCACAACTGAATTTGGAACATAAGCAATGATATGTAAATACAAGATGTACAATCTAAAGTCTTTGATAGCCTTCACTAAAGCCAGTGCCATGATTTTCCATTATGTTATACTTTAAAGTGGCATCTCTAAGTGATTTGCTGAAAAAATAAATGGGTTGCTCATAGCCCTGATCATTTTTATGCAGTAAGACTACAACAATAGTATGTTCTGAAGCAAAGGAAAAAATAATGATTTTTTTTTTGAAATCAGGACTTATTAGGACTGGTATTTTTGTCAAGTCTTGTTTGATTGATTCAAATGATTGTTTGGCCTCCACATTCCATTTAAGTGCTGATTCTTTTTTCAACATGTTATTGAGTTCTCTAATTATTTCTACCAAGTTTGAAATGAATCTTCTGAGAAAATTGTTTTTACCTAGGAAAGCTTGCAATTCTTTAATATTCCTAGGATGACTAATGTTCATAATGGCCTCTATTCTAGCTGTGTCTATCCTAATTCCCTCTTTAGATATGATATGTCCTAACAATTTACCTTCTTCAAGTCCAAATAGAGTCTTTTTAGGATTTGAAGAAATAATAAATTTCTTGCATTTGATAAATACTTCTCTGATATGATCTAGATGTTCATTGTCAGTCTTTGAAAACACAGTTATATCATCTAGATAAATCACAAGAAAATCATGAATTTCTTTAGCAAAAATTATATCCATAACTCTTTGAAAAGTGGCTCCTGCATTCATTAATTCAAAAGGCATTTTCACATACATGAAAGTACGCCAAGGAGTAGTAAAACCAGTCTTAGCTTGGTCTTTTGGTTGAACTAAAATATGGTTATATTCATAGAATCCATCAAGCAATGAAATCTTGGAAGAACCAACCACCCTATGTAAAATTATATCCATCTTGGGGAGAGGGTATTTATCTTTTAAGGAAACTTTATTTAAATTCTGGAAATCAACACACAATTTGATCTCCCCTATCTTCTTCCTAGTGGGAACTAGGTTTGAAAACTAATCAGAATATTTGATAGGTGCAATTATATGGGCTTCATACATTCTCTTAACCTATTTTTCAATTAAAAGCAGTAAAACTGGATGATTCTTCTAAGCTTTTGTTTGAAAGGCTTTTGATCTTCTTTTATGGGTATTTTGTGTTGTATTATACTAGTGTCATAACATTTTAAGTCATCATAACTCCATGCAAATACATCCTAAAATTCCTTAAACAAGGCTATGTGTTTCACTTTTTCTTCTTCAGGTAAAGCTTTTGAAATTTTTATCATCTTAGGCTTTAATTCTGTTCCTATATTGCATTCTTCAATATCAGATCTTAATGGTTCCATCTTTGGTTTTCTTGCAACATCATTTGAATAAAAAAGATCATCTTCTAAAGGGGCTAATCCCTTGGGTAAAAAGTTGTTTTTAAGGTTTAAAATGTCAAAATCATCATCTGCTAATTCTTCAATCTCTACCTTCTATAAATTATCTATTTTTACTTGAGTAAATTTAGTGGGTTTAGTAAAATCTAAATTATTTACATCTATAGTATTTATATCAATCTCACTATATATGGTTTGATCTATTGTACAATTTGTGTCTATATTACAATTCTAAAATTCTCCTTCGGCCTTCATGAAATGATAAATATGTTCATCCTGTGAAAATACATACCAATATTTTAGACTATCTGGTATTGTAGGCCTGTGTTTAACTTCTGTTGTATATTTATTATTTGGTTGAAAAGGAATATTGCAGGTACTAGAAAAAGTTGCTAAACTGTGTGCGTGCATATTCTGTTTTTTAGGAATTCCAACAAAGTCACATTCAAGCAGTTCACTAATCAGATCTAAAATTGTTTCTCTCTATTGGATTAATCTTGGATTATATACAAAATAATCTCCTATTATTTGCTTTACAATTAACTCAGAGTCACCCATGATTGACTCACTAGACTCTGGGTGACTCTGAGTTAATTGTAGTTAATTGTCAAAAGACTCACTAGAATCTAATTGTAGTAGTTGTAATTCGTATAACTCCTATTCTTCTTGTGTAAGAAAAATGGTGTTATCATCATTAATGCCCATTATATTGATCTGAGTGTCTTCATCATTTCCATTTTGGTGAGAGCTTTCAGCATAGTTCTCTTGGAAAGGTGGTCTTATTGTTTGGTCAAGTGTTGATTCTCTAGATTTTCCAGTGTTGGTGTTTTTCCTGAAATTGGGATTTCTAATTTGAGGTCCTTGTTGTTGGTTATCCCATTGTGGCTTCCTTTCCATGTTATCTAACCTATCCATCATTATTACTAATGTTTTTGCTAAGTTATTTATTTTCAAATCTGAAGTTGATGTTTCCTCTTTTATTATCACTCTCCTTTCATTTCTTAATATATCTTTCTTGGCTAACAAGTTTGCCTCTACACTTACAACATTACTTTGCATCTGCTCTAAGGTTTCTAGGTTTCTCTCTCTCAGTTGGTAAGCCATATCTGTATCAAATCCATCAGGGAATTTGATAAGGGCAGATTCTGGAGCAGGTTTAAGATTAGTAGGGATTGCATTGTAAATACTGTTATATCTTGTACAATAGTCTTGGACTGTTTCATTTGGTGCTCTTTTATATTGTCAAATTCAGACAAAATTTGTAATGGATTCTTCTTTTTATCCCATTTATTAAGAAACATCCTATGGAAAGCAGCTAAATCATTTATAGTACCAGCAGGTAAACCTTTAAACCACTTTTTAACATCACCAGCTAAAGTTTGAGAAAAAAGTCTCATTTAAACATCAACATCATCTAATTCATGCAATTCAAAGTAGTCTGTCATTTTATTAACATGATGTTGTGTAGTGTAGTGAGTGGTTCCATCAAATTGAGGGATTTTTCTTTGATAATCTTGGGGCATGGAATTTAGAGGGGCTTGTAGGACCAATGGGGCATATCTAGCATTCATGGCTTGGATTATAGCTTGGCTAGGAGGTAAGTTTGAAGTACTTGGTGAAGAACTTGAAGTACTTGCAGATGTATTTAATGCACTTGCAGATGATATTTGGATATTATAATATGTAGTTGGGATGCTAGAAGAAGAGCTTGGAAATAAGAATGAAGTATTGGAAAATGCAACAGAAATTCTAGGGGATGAATTTGAACTATTTGGAGATGGAAATAAAACTTTAGGTTGAAATGGTTGCTTGGGAAAAAATGAATCTGTGGAATGAAGTGTAGTGGAAAAAATGAATGAAGTGGTAGGTAATAAGGATTAACCTACATATTCTAAAATACTGATATCTAAATGACTGGTAGAAGGCTTAGGGGTATAGGCTGATAAAGCAGTCAATTCAACTGAATGTTGTAAATAATCTTCATCAATTTCCTTAATCAAAGTTGCAGTTATGGCATCAAGTTTATCATAAACTTCAATTTTTTTTTATTAGAATCAACTGAAACAATTTCCTTCTTAGTTTCGATGAATGAAATGAAATCAAGATCTATTACAGTATTATGTATGTCACATTTTGATTTAGTTCTAAACAAATTTTGTTCAAAAGCTAGATCAAATTAAATTTCTTGTAAACTTTATAATTAATTTCGAAGAGAATTTGATTTGATCAATGAATTTTTATTACCTAAATGCTCTACTTTTTTTCTTTTCTTTACAATTCTGTCAGGATTATCTACTATAGCAACAGGTTGTGGATCTGGATTGGACCTAGTATAGTGGACTCTTCTAGAAGCCAGAATTACATTTTTTTATGAAAATATACTCACAACTCTTCAAAAAAAATTAAGGTGAAAAGATAAGTGAAAATATTTCCTTTAAGATTTATTTTAAAACTGAGGATTGGTTAGGTCCCCAGTATGGTCGCCAGTATGTTAGCACTCCAATAATTCTCAAAGTTGTGAGATTTTTTATTTTAGCTTAAAGAATATTAGAGGTAATCACAAACCTACTTTTAAGCCTTAGGAGCTAGCCTTCCTAATGCTCAGAGAGGGCTTTCTCTATATGATTTATCTTTGTTGGATTTAATTGATTTTAGGCTAGTTATGGAGGGTAAATTGGTTTTGGATTTTGATTTGATTTGGTGGTGAAATTACTTACTTAGATGGATAGATGTAGGTCTGTATTCCATTGTGCTAATGGAGTCAATGTTTCAAGTAGTCAGATCAAGATCAAGTTCTAAAGGGAAATGTTTACAGGCCAAGATAGCTGAGTTACTACAGATCTTCAAGGCTGATGGTGAAAATGGTTTCAATCGGGGTAAGAGAGAAATTAAGGGTTCTCAAATCTGGATAATGAGAGAAAAGGTAGGGGTCAATCAAAACTAGGGAGAAATTAAGGGCTCCTTAGTCTAGATATTAGTAGAAAACATGTAAATGATAAATAGTTTAAGACAGAGTGCTTTTAACATATTATAAAATAACAATTCCTGATTTATCATTTAGATTTAGAACACATTCAAGTAATGATGAAAAACATAAGAATTTGACGAGGAAACATGTGGAAATCACCGTAGTGGCCCAACACATGAATAATGTAATATGATGCTTTATTGCTTTAATCTAGTCTGCTGACTTAAAATTGATACAATCACCCTTAGGTTCAGAATAGTACAACTATAGAAATGTTCAACAATTCATCCACCCTCAATACTTCCAAATGAGAAGTATTTATACAAAAGTCTTTAAAAAATATCCTAAAACAAACTTAGGAATTATTCATGGAAAAGAAATATCTTCATGCAAGAAGATAGTGACAGCTTTATAATTAATACTAGCTATCCCTTTTTTATTGAAATTATTTGTTTTTTGTCTTGATTTTGTTACTACTTTCTCTCTTTGTTGTTCAACGAAGGCTGCAGCTGGACAATGAGGTGTCTTTCACACTAGAAGCTTTATCTCTGCATTGTAATTTTTGATTTAAAACTTTGACTCTTTATCTTGATACTCTTTATCCTGATACTCTTTCACTGTAAATGTAAAAAAATCAAGCTCTGTTTTACTGTTTTGTACTTACTGCAATCTAATTTCATAGTAAATCAGTCAATTTTTCCCAAAGTTCTCCCTCTGGTGGTTTTATCTTCATCATCCTTCTAAAAATCTCATCAGTTTCAGTATACTTTGAGAATGTGGGCTTGTTGATAAATATGTCTTTCACCTCATGCTGTAGGTAAAACAAATTCTCCAAATTCTTGTAGATTACCTTCCCTGCTGGAATACCATGTGAGGTAGGTAGATTGACCTGTTCCTTTGCAAATTCTCTCATTTTCTTGTCATATTCATCTTGCTTCATTAGTTTATCATGAATAACTAATGGATTTGGAAGGCCTTTCTGCCTTAGGAGATAAAATTTCATCATAAAACTGGTAATGGAAACCTCCATTTTTTGGAATTTCACCTCTAACTGTATCATCAAATTATTTTTAGAAGTTACCTTCCTAAATTCTAGGATGGTCTCTGTTTTGTCATTAATAACAATTTCTTCTAGCTCATGCATGTTCTTATAATTTATAAACTTGATGATTTCAAGAGCTTCTTCATGTTTTTTACCAAGATATTCTTTTATCTTTTGAATGGCCTCTTTTGTTGATTTGAATAAATAATTTTTCTCATATATACCCTGTATTAATGGCCAAATATCATTGACTGATTCAATGATATGGCCCATAGCTGTTGTCTGATTTGAGCCATGGGCTCTTTTAATGTTAGATCTTTTTCTAACTTCTTCAACTGATCATTTAATCTCTTTGTTCTTTGTTCTTCATTCTTATGCATTATCTTTACAAGTTTATTTTCATGTTCAATACTTTTAAGTTGTTCTTTAAGTCTGTTTATATCATTAGTATGAATATTCATGTCTTGCATAACTTTTACCAACTTGCTTGCTTCATCTGAATGTTGTGTTGTTGTTGTTGAAGATTTTGTGGCTGAAGTGGTTGATGAAGTGAGAGGTAATGTTTTAGCCATGGGGATTGTAGGTGCCAGTGATTCAGCTAGAGTGGAAGGTACATCAATAGTAACTACAGGAATAACTATGATTGGAATTTCTTCTTCTTTATCCTTTTTCTCTTGGACCAACTTCATTCTCCATTTCCTTTATCTGAGCAATCAACTGTAAATGAGATTCATCATCTCATCTTTCTGATTTGTATCCTGTAAGACTTCCTTGGCTTGAGGATGTTCTGTAGGGGGTAGATTTAGTTGTTTATTTAATTGCAACAATGTTTGCATTTTTCTTCTTGATCAATTCCTCTGCAACTTTTACATTTTTAGGATCATATCCTACTTCAATTACTAGCTCTTCCAAGGATTTAATTCTAGTGTCTTTTGCCTATGAAGAATCTTTTTCCAATTTGAGCTGATCTAGGATATTTGCAAGAGTTTTTTGCAAAATTTGTACACTCATGGCCTTGGTTGTCATTGTAGAATAGATCATCTCCCCTGCTTTCTTATGAAACTCAATTTGGTCCAGAGGATGAATATCCTAGTCCAAGACTTCAAAATCTGTATTTTTGTAATCAGAGGATGATTTAGGAGTTTGAACTATAGGTTGAAGAAATTTCATCTGCATCTTTTTATTCTTATATTCAATCTGAAAGTAGCATATTCTGGATGCCAAGAGTTTATTTAGGATATTGGGAATATATTTCAGTCTTAATTTCTTCATTTATGGCTTTGATTTCTTTGTATCTTTCTTTGATATCCATATCCTTTTCTGCTGGTTTTTTTAGATGAGGAAACTTCCATACTGTGCTGCTTCTGAATTAGGCGAGTCTTTGAAGTAGTAGGTTGTTCTTCTTCTTCAATTATTGTAGGTGTTAGTATGAATCTTAATTCCAAGCGTATGAAAAAACACCACTTTAGCTACGCATAAAAAATAGCCCTAACTGCAGAGGTGGCTGCTAATATCCTCATATCTGAAGTTAGGTGATCAAGGTAAATGCTGCAAAAATCTACATCTATCCATTAGAAGACATTAAGCAGTAGAAAAAAACAAGATTTACTCCATGCAAATAATAGACAAGACAATAATATATCAAATGAATTTTGTATTAATGGCACCTGGGAGGAAAACACAAGAGGGTGTTCCCTGTTCTCCTCAATGGGATGGTTTCTTGTAAGTCCTCAGCACTTCAAATTTAGAATTCCTCTCTCTTGATGGTGTAGAAAACCTAGACAAAAATAGCAGCAAAATATGACTATGATGGTGGATCAATAGTCAGACCAAAAGTATAGATCCAGAGTGATCTTTAGGCAACAAATGGTGGTAAATAAATGGGAAAACCCTTCTATTTATAACAAAATATTGAGTTAGTCTATATATTGGTGCATAATTAAAAAATTATTAACCAAATCAAGATCCAACTTTTATGGAATATTTTATTATATTTGTTGGAGGGAAAAGGAATTTGACTTGGGTCAAATCCCTTTATTTGTAAATAATAAATAAATAAATGATTTATTTATCATTTTAAGGATGTGGTTGAGTAATAATCAAATAAATAATGATTTATCTAATTAATTTCCTTGTTCTGGGTTGAATATAACTAGGAATGTTAATTAAACTACTTTTTAACTAATTTTCCTTGAGGAAAATCAAAAAAATGTATATTTATTTAATATTTACTCATGTGGTTTCCTGTTTAGACCATAAACAACTTAATAAAGGTGGTTTACTAAGTTATTTTCATAGTGAAAGCAATTTTAGTTAGGGTAAAATTGGTCTTACATGGTGTACTTGGGTCCATCTAATAACAATAGGTTAGATGACCAAAAAATGGTGTAACAGATTGCCCCCCAGCATGAAAGCATTAGGAGCTAATCGTATGACCGAAGTACGTTGTAAGAACTCAATCACTAGACATCAAAGGGGGAGTTGAAGAGAGAGAATTATAAGATAGACTAAAGTGCTGAAAGAAATAGACCCTGAGGAGGCGATACTTATAGGTGCGACAAGTCTCTTCGATGCATGAGTACTTGGGCTATAGGTGGCAGGGGAGGCATACCTAAGCCCGCCGAGGCAAAGTAAAAAAAATAAGGCATCCAGAAAACCATGGGACTGGCCAATATAGTACATGCTGGCATAAACATGAGCCAGATAAACAACATGATAATGATTCCCACATACATATTGTGCCTGGGATAACAACCAAGACTTGTACAATAATATCTGAGTACATGAGATATAAATAAAAACCATATGCCCCTGAACACAGGAAAGGGCTCTGGTAATCTGACTGATACATGCAATCAAAAGGATGTTGCAAGCGGCATAGGCCGACATCATCAAATCTATGGAGCTGCATCAAAAGGCTGTAATGGAGAGGTCATCCGGCATGTGGGGGGCTACATGTAGAGCCACCCCCTCATGAGGGCTGAGACATATCACACACACCTGGGAATCGTCGATGTTAGCTACTGCATCACTGAACCATCAAGTATACTGATCTCTATCATGTTGAAAGGAGCTAGAGCTGAGAAAAAATCAAGTCAAAGCGAAATAAGGAGTCCCTTTGCCTGATCCAAGGTACCGAACAAGAGTGGAAGCTGGAACCAAGGTACACTGCCCTCTAGACCTATCTTCTGGAATGAATGAGCTGATGTTGAAAGAAGGAGGTCCGCCATAGGTGAGGCAATAAGGGATCCTCAACTAAGGCATGAGAGAAAATAATAGAGTGACTAATAGACTGCCACCAATGATGATGATGAAATGGGGGGGACTGAGTAGCGAACGAACGACTTCCCTTGTTAGAGAATAAATGGAATGGATGACCTGGTAGCGACTAACAAAATATCATGAGGGATAGGGGACACTAGGACTGAAGGCCATAGTGTGCGACATGACAGAGGGACTAAGAAATGAAGGATGGAGGACTATAATGGGATGCAAAGGGACGCAGGATAGATTCCATGAATGCAATGATGACTCAACTCGGATGCTCTAAACAAGGGTGACTCGATGGTGCTTCCACATAGAAAAGGTCTAATGGGGACCATACAAACATGAGTACAAGATGGTAACTCATGATGAAAGTCGACGCGAGTGTGAAAAAGTATGGAGGCAAAGTGGTGCCCCCAGTACGAGCGTTGCAGGTGAAGAAATTCGATTTTGAGGAGGGGTGAAGTGATGCTTTATGGAAAAAATGTATCATGGTGGAGAATCAAGTCACTAAAAACTAACAGATACCCATTTGAGGGCTTGGTGAGAGCTTTTCAGTGGTATAGACGGTTCGTCAAACTGAGCTACGATTTGGCCGCAGATGGTGAAAGAAAAATCAGGGGTTTTATTTTAATAAGGCAATTTCCCTCCAAATTCATTCATTTTCCGGTAGAGCTATGGTGAATGTGGTGAGGAGAGAAGGCCCTAAATCTTGCAGCGATATTAGCAGACAAACCGACCATTATAACTTGAGATCTGTCAGTTGTAGGTGAGAGGCCTAATCCCACTCTTTTGTTTCAGTGGGTTGAAAGTTCAGTTTAGGTACCCGGAGGTCATGAATAGGCTAGGTCACACTTTTTGGGGTCTGTTCTATATCCTGGGTAGCAGGTATTGGGTAGAAAATTGTGACCTATCCCAGGAAATGACCTGAAAAGTGTGACCTGTCAGAGAAAGGGGGTTTCAGTGCTGTTTTTGGCTGAGATTTGGGATTTTTATGGTTGAGGGGCACAGGTGCCCCCAAGCATGTTATGGTCATGCCAAAATGTGTTTAAGACAAAACACATTTTAATGATGTGTTGCGCCATTTGTTTTCGTTATGGTTATGCAGTTTGAGAAAGGGAATGAGGGATCAACCAATCTTTTTTGGTACTGCATATATGAATCAAATGGACTTTAAGTTTCCATTTTTGCATACATGGTGTCACTATCCCAAAGAGAGGATTTTGGGATAATGAACTGGTGCTCTCCCATAAAAATCACAGGTTGGTCAACAACAATGTCGAAAGGACTGGGTTTTTTATGTAATATGAAGGAATGATGAGGGGTATCATCTGTTGAGCTCCAAAAATGTTCTTTCTTCCACCACATTCCATTCCATTTCTTTCATCCATTATTAATCCCAGGCTCAAATGATCAATGAAATTAGTTAAAATTGCTTTAAGAATGAATATCGTGGCTAACTTGCTATGTTTTTGTGATTGTGTCATTGTAGTACTTTTTGAACTGAAACTAGCTACAAAATGCAGCATTCTGTAGCTAGTTGCCAATTCTATAGCCAGCTTCATGTTTATACAGGTTCCAGATGTCATCTTGGAGAAAAGAACACATGGGTATATTCCACGTCATGTCCTCATCATTTTTTGCCCTCCGTGGAGATTGAATGGAATTTTGTACGTGGTTAAGCACGTGGAAACCCAAACTAGGAGGTAGACTCCTAACAGAATAAGGACAGTCCAGATTATGTTACGTGATCATGATCAGAGTCCTAGTTTAGTTTCTATTAGGAAAGACAATAATCCCGTATTATCTCAAGTTCTGTTATGTAAATTTGCTATAAATATGCTCGGGAAACCGAGAGAAAAAGGTTAGATTTTATGGTTGACTGCTAAATCTTTGAAGTCCGTGAATACTCTGTTTTAAGGTGATTCCTCTTTAATGAAAGAAGCAACATTTTCTTAAACGCATTGAGTTGCTTTTGAGCTAGATTTCGTGCTACTCTGGTGGTAGAGGGCCCCTACCTCCTGAGCGGCCTTGTTTATATAGTAGATAAGTATTTTAGTTTCGCTTTTATTTCAGCTTTTGTTCATATTTGTTTATATTTACTATCACAGCCAAACTTACTCTAATCAACTTTTCCAAGATATCATTATGAAGAATGAGTCACAACTGTGAGAGTGTAGGTTTTAGTTGCATTTATTTCCATTAGTTATCACAGTTAAAACTTACTCTAATAAAATTTTCCAAAATATCATTATGATGAATGAGGTATAACTGTGATATTGTAGGTTTTAATTGCTAGTTTGCACCAAGTAGCACAGCTAATCTTACTCGTACAAAGCTCTTCCAAAATATCATAAAAATGAATAAGAAGTAGCTGTGGTGTCTTGGATTTTAGTTGTATTTGCTTTCAGTATTGTGTTTATGTTCAATTGCTTTGAATGATACAGCCATACTCGTTCTCACAAACTCTTCCAAAACATCATTCATACTGAACGGTATGAACTGTAGAATTCCTTGGGTTAGTTGCATGATAACTTAGGTATAGCACTCCGGAGGTAGAATGCATGTGGTTTAGTTCTGTCATTCCATTTACAGTTTGATAATGGATTTTCAGTCTAACATTGTTCATTGTACTTCAATAGACTAGTGGCACTCTAGTTTAGTTTTAGCTCCCTGTATTAGCACTTAGTTGCCATCCATTGCATTTCAAATTGTATTAGTTGTTAAATTTAAACACCACGGTCTTCATTATTTACAAAAATTCTTTTGTTCCAAACTCATATTAACACATAATTATCTGGACAGAAGGTAGTATTAGTCTAAGGCCTGGAGTATTTTTGCAACCTTTTTACCATTTCACAAACAAGCCTTTTCTCAAAACTCATTCTAAAAAGAAATCTATAACTTTTGTGTGAGGCCTAGTGGTGCTAGATTGAGTTGCAGAACAAAGTTAGAAGCTAGTTTAGAATAGAAATCTTATGGTGCTACAAATGATCTTTTCCAAATATATTCTAATAGACCTTTAATCATGGATGAGATGTTGTAACATTGTGAGTTGATTGTTTGATTGTTTAGTTAGGAGAATTTCGTTTACACTTAACTGCCATTTCTCAAGCCCTTCCAAAACATCTTTAATGAATGAATTGGACAAGTTAAGCTCATGTTGTGATTTATTTTCTTGAAGTCATTATCAAGCTTTGTATTTTTCTAGCCATAGTTTAGGTTTTGTTTTGTAGCAGTATTTGCATTTGTCATTTGTCATCCATAATTTAGGCTTCACTTTGTTTTTAACCAGTAGCTTCTTTTCACCAGCATTTAGTTCCTTCCCTTTCAAACATAAAACCATATAACCAAAAACATCAGAAAACACTAAACACAACGTGGTAAGAAAAAAAATACCTAGGCACATATAGTGCACCACACTTCAACAGTTTACCAACCCTGGTTGACAATTAATGAACTCAATTTAGGAGACTAGGTTGAGCACAAACATTTTGGTGCCGTTTCCGGGGAAGTGTAACTAGGTAGCCTTGTTTCTTAACTCCCAAAAACAATTATATGCGTAGAGAGAGAGACTCAAGGGGTAGATTCATAAAAAGCAGCAGCAGAAGCTTGATCCCTAGAACACCACTTGTTTCATCTAGATCAAGAGCCAGTACACCTCCAATTCAGACCCACAATCCATCCTTTACTGATCCTAGACTCCTAGAGGACTTAAGATCATATATTCCATTAGAAATACCTTCCATTTCATCCACTGAACCTGCCTTAGAAGAGGATTCGAGGATCTCTATTAGAGACACAAACATTTCCACTTCCTCAGAAGAATCAACTATGGCAGAAGAAGGGGGAGGAGGAGTCTTTAATGGAGAACACACATTATTTGGAGGGGGAAGAGGTAGAGGTAGAGGAGAAGGAGGTAGAGGTGTAGAAGGTGAAGGAGGTAGAGGAAGAGGTAGAAGAGAAATGGGAAGCTCTTTTGGGTTTCCTATAGTAGATAAAGAAACCAATACAGCCATGAAAAACATTTCACCCTCTGTCCTTCCAAACTTCTATGGACTTAAAACTGAAGATCCTGAACCCTTCCTATTTGAATTTGAAGTCCTATGTAGAACTTATGACTACTTACAAGATGCTCAAAAACTTAAACTATTTCCTTCAACATTGAAAGGAGCAGCATTGAAGTGGTTTATGAGTTTGATAAACAGTTCTATTAGGACATGGGAAGACATGAAACAAGCATTTCTAGAGAGGTATTTGGATTATTGTATGCCGGTCAATCATAAGGAAGAAGTGTTTAAGATGTTACAAAAGAAGATGAAAACTTGGAAGATTTGTTGGAGAGATTTCATTACAACATCAAAAGAGCAAAAATGGAAAACTTAGATCAAGACACCTTAAAAGCTCTCTTGTTGAAAAAAATTAGGGATGAATGGTTGGATATCCTTAACATGATGGGAAAAGGGGATATATCTCAGCTCACATTACCTGAGATAGCTAAGTTATGTATCAATCTTTCAAGAGGGAAATCCAAAACTATAAAAGGCCCAAGAGACCCTACTCTTCCAAGGGTAAGTAAGTCTGCTTCTGGGATAGTAAGTAGGGCAGAGATAGGGCATATGCTTGATGAATTCAAATATGATATCTTAGGGAGTCTTAGTGAACAAATAGACGCCCTTAAGTTACAAAACAAGAAAAAAGCTGAATCTGATGCTTTAGCAATCTTTTGTCCCAGATGTAGAAAGAAGCATGCCTTAAGAGAGTGTCCTTTAGATGCAAAATTTGTAGAGACCTGTGTCATTTGCTCAGGAAAACATGATACCAAGAGTTTTCCTTCACTTCCTGGTCTTAAAGCTGTCTTTCAAGAAGAAATTCCTACAAGTGCCACAAAATCTCTTAATTTTGTCTCTAGAAGGCCTTGGAAAGGACCCCAAACACAAGGATTTCATGATCAAATGTATAATCAACCTCCACAAAATTGGAATTCTTGGCAGCAACCTTGGCCCCAATTTCAAAATCAATCTCAAGCTTGGGCACAAGGGGCACAAAATCCCTATGGAAGATACTCTCAGTACTATCAGTATTCATTATATCCACCATATCCACATTTTCCTCAACAACAAAATCCTCAACAAAACCCTCAAAATCCACAACATCAAAATCAACCCCTTCCATTACCATTTCCTCAAAAATCAAATCAGTTACCTGCTCAACCCATACCAAATCCCAACAATAGGAATCCTCAGAATACATATATGATAGAAGGCCAACAGTTTCCAACTTATCTAATTACTCCTCTAGACCTTAGTGATGTTCAACTTAGGTCTGGAAGAATACTTGAAAAGAGGAAACCTTATGTGATTATACAAGAACAAGACAACTCTGAGGAAGATTCTCTACGAGAAAATAAAAGTCTTGAAGAAGATACATCTTTTCAGGACCCAAACATTGAAAAATAAAAACAAAAAGAACCAATAATTTCAACTCCTGTATTAGAGTAGCCATCAACATCCACTCCTACACCTCCCTTTCTAGAAAGATTACAAATTGATAGGGGTGTAGAAAAACAAATTATGGTGCCTAATTATGATTTCCTAGATGAGCTAAGAAATGTTTGTATTAAGATTCCATTATTACAAGCCATCAAGGAAATCACAATTTTAGCAAAAAAAATAAAGGAGTTGAGCATGAAGAAAACAAGAAAAAGAATAAGAGAGACAAAGAAAATTCAACTGGTAGGAAAAATAGAAGACATTATGATGGGTAAGATTTCTATTCCAAAGTATCTAGACCCAGGAAATCCAGTTGTAAAAATTCACATCAATGGAATTGAGATTCAAAACACACTCATTGATTTAGGAGCAGCAATCAATATCATGAGTAGACAAATCATGGATAAAATGAAACTTCCTAATCTTCTCTTTACACCCACATTATTACAATTAGCAAACAGATCTGTGATTAAACCTGTTGGGGTAATAGAATAAATTCCAGTGTCCCTAGATTCTTGGGAGTACCCTGTGGATTTCATGATCCTAACTCCTAAGAATAATCTAGGAGGACACCCTATTATATTAGGAAGACCTTGGTTAGCTACAGCTGATGCTTTCATTAGTTGTAGATCTGGTGATATGTACATCTCTGATGTTAGTTCAACTAAGAAATTCACTTTGTATCCTACAGCAAGGACAATTACAGATTTAGATGATACTCAATGGATAGAGGATGAAGAAGACTTACAACCTCTCTTCACAATTTCAGAAATTAGTGAAGATAGTCAAATTCTGAATACTTTAGAAAAATTTGAATCCTCTTCGAAACATAAACATGAACCATTTCAAGAAGAATCCAACATTGATTTTTTGTCATCAAGACAGATGTCTCTTCATTCTATGGATAAATTTGGCAGCTCTACAAGTGAGATATTTCCAGGCAAAACTTTAAACATAAACAGGAACCTAGAAAAATCTCAACAAGAAGAGTTAGTCAAGATATTACAGAGACATTCTTCTGCATATGCATGGGAGTACACTGATATGAAAGTGATAAGTCCTAAGACTTGCACTCATCACATCTACATAGAGGAAAATTGTAAACCAATCAGACAACCTCAAAGAAGGATGAATCCAAATCTTAGGGAGATTGTTAAAGAAGAATTGCAGAAATTGTTGAATGTCAAATTTATCTATCCTATTTCAGATAGTCAGTGGGTTTCTCCTTTGGTAATTGTGCCAAAGAAAAATGGTAAATGGAGGGTATGTATTGACTATCGAGAATTAAACAAAGCTACTCTTAAATAACATTTTCCCTTACCTTTCATAGATCAAGTGTTAGATACATTAGCTGGCAAAAAGTACTTCTCATTTCTAGATGGGTTTAGTGGTTATAATCAAATTCAAGTAGCACTTGAGGACCAAGACAAAACCACATTTACCTGTCCTTGGGGTACCTATGCTTACCGAGTATTGCCATTTGGATTATGCAATGCACCTGCAACATTTCAAAGGGCAGTACTAGGAATTTTTTCAGATCTAATACATGATTGTGTAGAGGTATATATGGATGATTTCACATTTTATGGAAACACATTTGAAGAAGCCTTAGAAAACTTGGAAAAAGTTTTAAAAAGATGTAAAGAAGAAAATCTTTCACTTAGTCATGAGAAGTGTTTTATGATGTTTACTGAAGGAATTGTTTTAGGACATCACATTTCAGGGGATGGGATTAGAGTTGATGAGTCAAAAGTTGAAGTCATTTCTAACTTATCTATTCCAAGTTGTCAAAAAGATGTTAGGAGTTTTCTAGGATTTACAGGATATTATCAGAGGTTTATAGAAAACTTCACCAAGATAGCATCTCCACTCTTTAAATTGCTTACCAAAGACTGTGAATTCAAATGGAATTTTGATTGCCAGTTAGCCTTTGAGACCCTAAAAACAAAAATTTCTGAAGCACCTATTTTAAGGGGACCTAACTGGAAGTTACCTTTTCATATTTCAACAGATGCCTCAGATACAGCTCTAGGAGCAGTATTGGGACAAAAAGACCTGATTCTTTATGCCATCTACTATACCAGTAAAAATTTGACTCCTGCAGAGTTAAACTATACTGTAACTGAAAAAGAGTTTTTAGCTATTGTTCATGCCATAAACAAATTCAGACACTATATAATAGGCTATGAAACTTTTGTTCACACAGATCATTTTGCAATTAGATACTTAATGAACAAATCAATTACTGATGGCAGAGTTATAAGGTGGTTATTTCTTTTACAAGAATTCAACATTACCATTCTAGATAGGCCTGGAAAACAAAACACAGTAGCTGATTTCCTATCTAGACTCAAAAACATCAAGATGACACTCCAGTTGAAGATCAATTTCCTGATGAATATCTTTCTGCAATATCTACTCAGACTCCTTGGTTTGCTGACATTGCTAATTATTTAGTTTCAGGAAAATTTCCTTCAATAATGAATGCAAGAGATAAAAGAAAAATAATTTATGACAGTGCAAAATATTCATGGGTTGCTAATGAGTTGTACAAGACAGGTCCAGATTTGATCATTAGGAGATGTGTTCGTGAAGATGAGATGCCCGAGATTCTCAAAGCATGTCATGATGAACCTTGTGGCAGACACTTTGCTGATAAGAGGACAGCCTATAAGATCCTTAATTTAGGATATTATTGGCCATCCTTGTTTAAAGATGCTAAAGAGTATGTCAAAAGGTGTGACAGTTGCCAAAGGGTAGGAAAACCTTCTCCTTCAGGTGAGATGCCATTACAACCTCAGGTACATATTGAACCTTTTGAAAAATGGGCTTTGGATTTTGTAGGACCTATTATTCCTCCATCAAGACAAAAGAGATATATATTAGTTTGCACTGATTATGTTACCAAATGGGTGGAGGCCAAGCCATTACTTTTTTCTAATGAAGCATCTGTAGTTAATTTTATTTTTGAGGATATTTTTACTCGTTTTGGTGTCCCAAGGGAAATTGTTACAGATCAAGGAGCTCAATTCACATCAAGGCTAGTGGAACAAATGATGGAGATGTACAAAATCAGACACAGAAAATCTACTCCCTATCATCCACAAGAAAATGGTCAAGTGGAATCTACTAATAAGGTGATTGAAGGGATCCTAACAAAGATTGTCCATTTACATAGAAAATATTGGGTAGATAGGCTTCCTGAAGCCTTGTGGGCCTATAGAACTACATGGAGAAGCACAACAAACCATACTCCTTATGAACTTGTTTATGGAAAGCAATTTTTTTTTCCCATAGAGTTCCAGATTCAAACTTTCAAAATGGCAGTTCAGCTAGGACTTGATCTATCAGAGGCACAAAAGCATAGATTGGAGCAGATTAATGAATTGGATGAGATCAGACAAGATGCAGTTCAGAAAACCAGTATAGTCCAAAAGCAGAGGGCTAGATGGCATGACAAGTACATCAAGGAAAAGAAGTTCAAAGAAGGTGATTGGGCTCTCTTGTTTGATTCAAAGTTCAAGGATTTCCAAGGTAAATTTCAAACACATTGGCTTGGGCCTTATGAAATTGTGAGAATTTTTGACAATGGAGCAGTAAAAATCAGGACAATAGATGAAGAAGAGGTTACTTTTCTTGTGAATGGTCATAGATTGAAGTTGTATCACAAACCACTCTCAAGAGAAGAATTTGTCAAGAAGTTCTAGGAAAATAGTGATGTGAAGTTAATGAAGAAGAATCTTTTTTCTTCATCAACTTAATTGAATTTTTTGAAGTCACACATATGAAAAATAAAAAATAAAAAATAAAAATAAATAAATAAATAAAAAATAAATAAAAATAAATAAAATTAAAATAAAGTATAGACATGAAAACCAATCACTGATTGGCATGTTTATATAGAAAAGATGGAGTGAAAATCAGAATCTTTCTGACACTCTAACTTTTCCATTTTGTTTTTTTTTTTTCTGTAAGCAATTGTTACAAAATCATAAGTTCAGATCCATTTCACTTATGATCCATCTCATTTTATTTCATTCCATCCATCTCATTCATTCATTCATACTTTAATTCATTCCATATTTCATTCATCTCATTCCATACTTCATCCACCTCATTTACATTCCAGAATTTAAAATTTGATGTTTTTCTGCAATTGAATAATACACAGCAGAAAATTGCAGGGTACTTTTCCACTCCATTTCATAAATTGTAATCCATCCCACTCCATCATTCACTTCATACATATCCCATTATACCATATTTCATCATCCATCTTCATTCATTCCATACAACATTCCATTTACATTCCAAACCACTCCATTCCATGATTCAAGTTTCTCTACAGCCAGACTTTCTGCAGCCAGACAGATATTCTACAGCTACAGAACCAGAAGACACTGACCAACAATTATTTGATTTTGCAACAAAATGTTCCTGCACATCCATGAACAAGTCAAGATCAAGAAGGCATATGAAGATCACAAGAAAATCAAAGCAAAGGCAAAGGTATGAAGTAATTATAATGCCACATCATGAAAAATTTTAGTATAGTTTAGCTATGAATAATTCGAAAAGTTGTTTTGATTAATTTTATTGATCATTCCGAATAAACCTTCCGCAAAACTTTGGATAAAAATCCTTCTATTTCACCATTCCAAAACCCATATCCGATCATCATTTTAAGAAAATCTTTAAACGGTTAAAGTGCTGAAGTGATTGAGTTAATCACGTCACTAAGCATTTAATGATGATTTTTGAAATATCTCCGCGGTCTTTTCACTCATTGATTCATTTTTTCACCTCACCTCATTAATTCATTTAGTAACCATTCCTTATCACTCCTTTTCGCAGCTGACTCTTAACCATTTCATTCTGTAGAGCACAGTTATCTCTGTAACAACCGTTGTCACCGTGAAATAGAGGAAACATTTGGGGAGCAAAAACAGCTTGTTAACGACCATTCTTACTGTGAGCAGAAGGCTGGTGAATTGAAGATTGAAGAAGAGTTATGGGCCTCATCGTGAGAACAAAACCAGTTGGCACTAAATACTTGGAAGGCTACCCTCAAATCCGAGAAATGTTGCAACAAGCAGGATGGCTGCAATTCCTTGAAAAAATTAGTGGCTCCCACAAAGAGGTTACTAAAACGTTTGTAAGATCATTCAAAGGAGCCGAGGTTGAGGTTGGAGATATTAAGTTCACTGTCACAGAAGATTTTATTGCAGAAGCAACATGACTCCTTAGACAAGGAGAAAGGTGGTTTAAGAACAGAGAATTCCATAACAAATCATGGAAGCAGATACTCAAGTCACCAGGTATGGATGTCACTGTGTTTAAAAAGGGTATCCCTAGTTTTGAATTAAAGAAAAAATGGAGAAACATGTTGCTTATCCTACAAAAATTCATCACTTGTGAAGGTAGATATGGTAATTTCTATGTTTACCATATTAGGTTGATAATGCATTTCCTAGAAGAAGAGCTTAATTTGCCCTATTTCTTGCTTCAAAGTTTAAAGAAAATGGCTTCAAATGTCCAAAAGAGAATTCAATTTCTGGAGACAAATTTATACCACCATGGGTTAGTCAAGATTTTGATTGAGCATCATTTGAGAAAAATAGGGGATAATTGGGATAACTTCTTGGTGAGAAATCACTTTGAGGAACCAAAAGAACCTTCACCTGAACATGAACCTACAAAAAGAAGCAGAAGATGGAGACCCTCCAAAACTGAAATTGGTAATTCAATACAAGAAAGTAGTGAAGAAATGATCTCTGAAAAATTATTTCAGATTAAGGAGCAGCTTAAGGAAAAGAGAATCATAAGAAGAGTTGCCAGAGAAAAAGGAGAAGGGCCATCTCAACCGAGGAGGAGCCACAGACTAAGGGGCATACTAAGGAAAACAAAAGTTAAACAAACTGGGGTTATAAACATAGAAGACGAAGAAACACCTACTGAGGAGGATTTTGATGAAGAAGTTCCAGAAATTGATCCTGCACAGCAAGAAATTTACAACTATGTTGAAACATTGGAGAGGAAAGCTTCAGAGAGTAGAGACAGAACCCCTAGTCCTCCACTGTCCGAAATAGATGTGCTAAGAAGAGATAGGTACGAGCTAGAAGTACTTAATAGACATATCAGGACTGAGAATGATATTCTGAGGGAACAAGTTAAACTAAAAACCAGTATGAACTCAACCCTGTCTCTACAAATGGACAAAGTGGAAAAGGCTAATGAAAAGTTGAAAAAGAGGAACAAAAAGTTAATTAGGGCACTTACCAATTTAAGGTTCAAGTTAGTCATTAGAAAGCCCAGAAGGCCTTTAACTACCATACAAAGAAGAAGAAGAGGATTGGATGTTCTTGCAGAGGTCTCTGAGTTCATGGAATAGTTGCATGAGGACATGCAAGAATCTAGCAGTGGGGGTATGTTGAGCTCCAAAAATGTTCTTTCTTCCACCACATTCCACTCCATTTCTTTTGACCATTATTAATCCCAGGCTCAAATGATCAATAAAATTAGTTAAAATTGCTTAAGAACAGAAATATCATGGGCTAATTCTGCTACTTGGTGATTGTGTTGCCTATAGTACTTGAACTGAATTAGCGAAGGCATCACATATTCCGAGCTGAACAAGCACCGTAGCCGCCCACAAGCCCACAGTTCGGGATGTCATCTTGGAGAAAAGCACACATGGGTGTATTCCACGTCATGTCCTCATCATTTTTTTCCCTCCATGGAGATTGAATGGAATTCTATACGTGGTTAAGCACGTGGAAACCCAAACTAGGAGGTAGACTCCTAACAGAATAAGGACAGTCCAGATTCTGTTACGTGATCATGATCAGAGTCCTAGTTTAGTTTCTATTAGGACAGACAATAATCCCATATTATCTCAAGTTTTGTTATGTAAATTTGCTATAAATATGCTCGGGAAACCGAGAGGAAAAGGTTAGATTTTGGTTAGATTTTATGGTTGACTGCTAAATCTTTGAAGTCTGTGAATACTCTGTTTTAAGGTGATTCCTCTTTAATGAAAGAAGCAGCATTTTCTTTAACGTGTTGAGTTGATTTTGAGCTAGATTTCGTGCTACTCTGGTGGTAGAGGGCCCCTGCCTCCTGAGCGGCCTTGTTTATACAGTAGATAAGTATTTTAGTTTCTCTTTTATTTCAGCTTATGTTCATATTTGTTTATATTTACTATCACAGCCAAAATTAGTCTAATCAACTTTTCCAAGATATCATTATGAATAATGAGGCACAACTGTGATAGTGTAGGTTTTAGTTGCATTTATTTTCATTAGTTATCACAGTTAAAACTTACTCTAATAAAATTTTCCAAAATATCATTATGATGAATGAGGTATAACTGTGATATTGTAGGTTTAATTGCTAGCGCAAAGGAAAGAAAAAAAAAAAATTAATTCCGTATCATATAAAGTTTCTTCTCCAAAATATCATGAGTAAGAAGTAATTGTGGTGTCTTGGACTTTAGTTGTATTTGCTTTCAGTTTTGTGTTTATGTTAAATTGCTTTGAATGATATAGCCATACTCATTCTCACAAACTCTTCCAAAACATCATTCATACTGAACGGGACGAACTGTAGAATTCCTTAGGTTAGTTGCATGATAACTTAGTTAGAGCACTCCGGAGGTAGAACGCATGTGGTTCAGTTCTGTCATTCCATTTACAGTTTGATAATGGCTTTTCAGTCTAACATTGTTCATTGTACTTCAATAGACTAGTGGCACTCTAGTTTAGTTTTAGCTCCCTGTATTAGCACTTAGTTTCCATCCATTGCATTTCAAATTGTATTAGTTGTTAAATTTAAACATCATGGTCTTCATTATTTACAAAACTTATTTTGTTCCAAACTCATATTAACACATAATTATCTGGACAGAAGGTAGTATTAGTCTAAGGCCTGGAGTATTTTTGCAATCTTTTTACCATTTCACAAACAAGCCTTTTCTCAAAACTCATTCTAAAAAGAAATCTATAACTTTTGTGTGAGGCCTAGTGGTGCTAGATTGAGTTGCAGAACAAAGTTAGAAGCTCGTTTAGAATAGAAATCTTATGGTGCCACAAATGATCTTTTCCAAATATATTCTAATAGACCTTTAATCATGGATGAGATGTTGTAACATTGTGAGTTGATTGTTTTATTGTTTAGTTAGGAGAATTTAGTTTACACTTAACTGGCATTTCTCAAGCCCTTCCAAAAAATATTTAATGAATGAATTGGACAAGTTAAGCTCATGTTGTGATTTATTTTCTTGAAGTCATTATCAAGATTTGTATTTTGCTAGCCATAGTTTAGGTTTTGTTTTGTTGCAGTATTTGCATTTGTCATTTGTCATCCATAATTTAGGCTTCACTCTGTTTTTAACCAGTAGCTTCTTTTCACCAGCATTTAGTTCCTTCTCTTTCAAACATAAAACCATAAAACCAAAAACATCATAAAACACTAAACACAACGTGGTAAGAAACAAATACCTAGGCACATATAGTGCACCACACTTCAGCAGTTTACCAACCCTGGTTGACAATTAATGAACTCAATTTAGGAGACTAGGTTGAGCACAAACATCATCCCTTGAGTGATCTGAAGTGATATGGGACTCTATAGGTTCTTCTAAATGTAGAAGAATAATGGTACTAAAGTCGACACGACCAGATACACTCGGAGAGTTGTGGAGAATTTCTTCTCCTGGATTCGCAAATATGAATGCCCCCTTACCCGAACATTGGGTGTCCATGTAATGGCCACAAGGTGTATGTGGTTCGGATGTATGGGTTTGATGCAAGGGGGGATAGATAAAATCAGGGGTGGTGACTACTTCCATAATGTCATCATTGTAATAGAGGATGGGGTGACTGGTGGAAGAAATACCACCTGATGTGGTGAAGCTACCTGACTCATCATCATGAGAAGATAGGTTCACATGTGCATCGTCACAAGTGGTGACAGAAGAGTAATCAGATAAAGTATCTACCGATGTTGAGCCCAGGGTGATCGCTGAAGGGAGGTCAGGTGAAACATCAAGGGGAGTCTCTAAGGGGACTTCCACCGAGGGTCTCATGGATGATGATAGATAGCAGATGGTGGACGAAGGCTCCGTCATCTTGACATTATAAGGGGGAATGTCAATGGGAGCATTCATGTCCTCTGGTGTTGCTGAAGCAAGATGCACAAATAAAGGAGCAGTGGAATCATTGCGCTTGGTCTCAAATTGGAGTAAGGCTTCTAAAGAGGAATGATACTCTTCGAGGTGAGGACAGAGGTGAGTGTAGTGGCCATGGAAATCAAACAAAGCACAAGGGTGATTTTTGCACAATGGTTTGAGTTTTGGGATTGAATCGGGTATAGTGACATATACCTCTAGGATATCAGATTCCAGAAATGTCTCATTGACCATGGACTTAAGGTGAGGAAACTCCGGACAAGTATGGGTGGCATGGCTGACAACATCACAGAAAGCACACTGGATGGTACGCTTTGGAGGCCGAGAAGGGGCAGGGTTTTTCAGGGTAGCCTTGTCCTTTGATGCCCCCTTGTGAGCTTTTCCCTTCTTACCCAAAGTGGTCACAATGGGAGGTGGTTCCTGTTGAGGTGACTGAGGCACTGTTGTAGCGGGAGAAGTCATAGGGACCAATTGAACCGGGGTCAAAGCAAGAAAATGTTTGGGTTGACCAGGCGGGGTAGCAGCTGGAGGATCGAGGTACTATACGGGAATCCCAAGGGTCAGGTTAGGGAGAGAGAGGATGGCCATAACAGGTACTATGTACACTCCTGGTGGGGGAGCTAGGAACGTTATCTGACTAGAGGGGTAACGGCCAGGCAGGATTGTTCCAAGAAGGTTAAGGCCCGGAGGAACCATTCTAGGAGGATAAAGGGGCTCATGAGTACAAGATGAAGGTGAAGGGCCAGGAGAAGAAGGTTCAGAAGGCTGATCAGAGGACATCATGAGAATCTGGTAATCGGGGGAACCAGATGGAAGAGGTTGAGTGGCCACCTGAACTTCAGATGGTTGGGTAGCCACGAATCCTTGCTGAGGGAAAGGATCAGTAAGCACAGCCGGTTGACTAGGTGTAGGACTGGGAGGAATGGAAGGGACGACTTGCTGTCCTCTCAATGTTTCTTGAGACTCCCATAGTTGTCGCATCTGTGGCAGAAGAGGAAAATCATGCGTATAATGACCATAAACACCACAACAAGAACATGGCTTGTTCGTACAAATAGGCCTATCCTTATGGGGCTGAGTGCCTTGTTGCTGGTTTGTAGTGTTAGGAGCATTACCTTGATTAGGTCCAGGATTAAGAGGGGCAACTTGATTTTGAGTACCTTTCCTTTTCATTTTTGAGGGAGGAGGATTAGCCGTGCCTTGCTGTGCGTGCACCTGCCCCTGAGGGAGCGGGGGTTGAGAAGGCAAGGGAGGAGCTGGAGCACTAGGATGTGGATATGGATAATAAGGAGGTTGGGTAATAGTGTGGAAAATAGGAGGTTGGGAAAAAATATGAGGCATGCCGTATCCTGGATACGTGCTACCGGGAGAGGGAAAAGTGCCGGAGGTGCTGGCCCCTCCCTGAGGAAAACCATAGCCCATGGGAGGTTGAGCATATTGATTAAAGAGAGCGCCAATGATACCATCGGTGACGTGAGATGCCCCCAGTGCGTTGGCACCACCGGGTCTAGGAAGATCAAGTAGAACGGTATAAACATAACCCAACTGAGCATAGATCAGGTCATATTTTAATGCAATTTGGAGAGCAGCTTCTTCGGTTTGAGGAAAGTGCGATGCGACATCTTTTCCGATAGGCGGCAAGAGAGGCCTAAGGAACGAGTCCATGTAGACACGATCTTTGAAGGTAAGGGCTCGACATAGGCTCTTTCTTCTCTGCCATTCGTGAACATGGTTGGTTAGGCAGGTCGCAAACGATTGATGGAAAGAGGTCAAGAGTTTGGTACCAGTGTTGTAATGAAGGGGAAGCTGGAAATAAGAAAAAAATCCCGGGCAAGAGTCGCAAAGGTGGTATGAGAGGAAGGGGCCTAATCAACATACCACTTAGAAGTTTCACCTATAAGCGTTCGTGCAACAACAAAAGATGGACAAAGTCACCAGTAATGGAGTTAGACGAACACCACATGTGGAAAGATCGAATATTTTTTGAAGGATATTCTCCAACAAGGCCTTCAAAATTTGCGATGTCTGAAGGGATCTTTGTTGGCATATCAAGCCAACTAGCGTCATGGTGTATAGGGTCATTTATCAACTAGTCAAAATCGGGGAGGCTGAGGCCTGCCCTGAAGGGGAGCAAGGGCGCAACTGGGGTAGTGTTCGTTGCAGTCCCACTAGTGGTATCCCAGCGGGAGGGCCAGGGTTACCACCAACATTAGGTCCTGCACCAGACATAGTGAAGGTGTCAGGGGAAGAACCGAAGGTGGAATGAGAAGGAGAACCCAAAGCACTAGAAGAATATTCGGTGTGCGGACTCAGTGGAGGACTAACTCAAACCCTACGCGGAGGAGTAAGTATTCCTACTGGGAACTGAGGATGAAGGCCAAGAAGTCTCCAGGATAAATGCCTTGGCCATGCAATGATGTTGACACAAACACGACACAAAGGAAAAAGAGATCGACAAGGGCATGGAGGTGCAAGATCAACTGATTACAATGTCGAAACAAGGGTAGAGATGTGCAAGATCAATTGATTTCAATGTTTTAGAGTCTTTTCTTGGTGATGTTAACCAATCCCTTTTTTTCTTAGGGTGTGTGTGTAAAAGTGTGTAAATTTTAATTTTTAAACCCAGACATTTGTAGAGAAAAAGAAAAAGTGTGCTGTATAGTTGTAAATAAACCTGAAAATGACATTATATAGGCCTGCAAAAACAGAAAATAAAAAACTAATAATGCAATAATATAACCCAAGGAGGCAGGTTTCTCAACAACTAGTCTATAGGTGAGTAAAAAACTAATCAAAACACACTAAAAAAGCTAATAGATCTAAGGTCAAAAGGGACAGGGATCTAAAAGACAAAATATGTTGGAAAGTGGTGCAGAAAACAACAATAAATCCGAGGGAAAATTGCTATAAACAAGGTGGCGTAAAGCTATCTCCTGAAGGGAAATAGAGTGAACCCTAGAGGAAAACCCCAAAAAAACTAGATGAGGTGATTTAGATGGATAACAAGCCGATCTGAAGCGGATCTAAAGGTGAGGTATCAGATCTAAAAAATGGCTGAAGACTCTGAAATTTCAGATAACCTGCAACAACAAAAACTCTTCCACAAAAAGTGGAGGGTACTAAAGCCCTAAGGGGCTAGGTTCCCACTTAGTTGAGTGAAACAGAACAATTACAAGTAAAAAATGGGCGGAGAAGGAGGTCAGAAAACCCTGAACAGAGGCTTAGACAAACCCAGAAACTTTTAGAAAAATCCCTGCAAAAAGTCCAGGTCACAGTTTCTGACCTGTTTTCAGCAGAGGTCACAGTTTTTTGGCTAAAAAGTGCACCCTGAAGGTCCAGGTCATAGGTTTTGGGCCAAAAAGTGCGACCTGCACTTCCAGCACTCTCGGCGGCAGGTTTCAGAAAAAGTTTCTGTCTCAGCTGTAGATGATGTCTGTCACCTGCGCAATAGGTCTGAAAACACACGGAAGTTAGAATTTTTATCGTTTTAGGGTTTTATAGGTTAAAAAAAACATCAAGAAAATAAAAAACAAGGGGCTGAAGAGAAATCCTAGGGTTTGAAGCAGCTGGATATGCAAGGATAAGAAAAATGATAGAGGTCGTAGTCGTAAACCCTTGTGGAGTCACCAGTTGTTAGTATGAATCTTAATTCCAAGCGTACAAAAAAAGACCACTTTAGCTGTGCATAAAAAATAGCCTTAATAGCAGAGATGGCTGCTAATATCCTCAGATCTGCAGTTAGGTGAACAAGGTAAATGCTGTAAAAATCTAGATATATGCATTAGAAGACATTAAGAAGTATAAAAAACAAGATTTACTCCATGCCTCCAATAGAAAAAACAAGAATATATCAAATTAATTTTGTATTAATGGCACCTGCGAGGAAAACACAAGAGGGTGTTCCCTGTTCTCCTCAATGGGATGGGTTCTTGTAAGTCCTCATCACTTCAGATCTAGAATTCCTCTCTCTTGATGGTGTAGAAAACCCAGACAAAAATAGTACCAAAATATGACTATGATGGTGGATCAATAGTCAGACCAAAAGTATAGATCCAGAGTGATCTTTAGGCAACAAAAGGTGGTAAATGAATGGGAAAACCCTTCTATTTATAACAAAATATTGATTTAGTCTAGATATTGGTGCATAATTAAAAAATATTTAACCAAATCAAGATCCAAGTTTTATGGAATATTTTATTATATTTGTTGGAGGGAAAAGGAATTTGACTTGGGTCAAATCCCTTTATTTGTAAATAATAAATAAATAAATGATTTATTTATCATTTTAAGGATGTGGTTGAGTAATAATCAAATAAATAATGATTTATTTAATTATTTAAGGGTGAATTAGTCATATTTAACAAACAATATTATTTAAATAAGGTTTAAATAATCATTCTTAGAAAATAATAAGATAAATAATGATTTATCTAATTAATTTCCTTGTTTTGGGTTAAATATAACCAGGAATGTTAATTAAACTGTTGTTTAACTAATTATTCCTTGAGGAAAATCAAGCAAATGTATATTTATTTAATATTTCCTCATGGGGTTTCGTGTTTAGACCATAAACAACTTAATAAAGGTGGTTTACTAAGTTATTTTCATAGTGAAAGAAATTTTACTTAGGGTAAAATTAGTCTTACATGGTGTACTTGGGTCCATTTAATAACAATAGGTTAGATGACAAAAAAATGGTGTAACAGTAGGAGGTGCATTGTCTTTTGCTACTTGTTAGCCCCCTAATTTTCTCTCTTTTTGCCATTTTCCCTTCCTAAATCATAACCATTTACCGTTGTTTTACCTCTTTTATGCACCCTCATCTTGCACCAGTCCAAGCACGGTGACATATTTCGTATACAATTTATTTTTCACATTTTTAATTCAACTTAGAATTAATTAATCACTTATTACATGATTTCTTAGTTTTAATCACTCCCTGTAACTTATCGATATCTCCAATGTTTATTTGGTAGTTAGAGTACTTACCATGACCACTGATCCTAGTGCAGGATCTGATCTTGCACCGTTGCCAGCAAAAAAAATCCTTGCAGCAGATCCAAACCTCCTTGATCACTGCCTCATTTTGAGCAGCTTCAACCATGACAGCAAGATTGATCCAAAGGCAGCCGAGACCGAATCTGTGAAGGACGAAAGCTAGAGATTGGGTACGGTCAGTTTTGCTAAACTATCTAATTTTGAAGGCCGAAATGATAAATTCTGCATTTGGTTATGTAATCAGTTGAATGATATATTTTGGCCTTTGGCCAAAGATCTATATAATGTATAATGTAAATTAGTTTAAGGGAGGAAGGTTTTTGATAGCAGAAGAGAACAAAGACATAGCCAAAGAGGCGGTAACAGGTTGTTGTATTTTGTTATCACTCGAATCTAGGTTGGATGATGTATTAATGTATGTACTTGCCTCAGTGAATTAATAAAAGGGAGCTCCGCCTCATGTTTTACAAATTGCTTTTCTGTATTTGAGCTGATGAATTGATTAAGGTACTGAGTAACATTTTTATTTAAAAGGGAAATGTGTTGGTTGGCTAGGGCCCATCCAACCCAACACGTTTACCCCATTTCTCATTTTCCTATAATTTGTGTTTAAATTGTCAAGTGTGATTTAATTTTAAGCACATGCATTCCTGTATGGGTGAAAGCGGATCCGTTGTGTGTAGTAGATAAAATTCCTTTTCCTACAATGTCCTTTCCTGCACTTGATTTTAGATTAGTTTTCCTCCGCCTAGTCCAAGTAGGAGAAATAACCCTGCACCAGTGCACATTGGTGTGATATATCCTTTTCTGCAATTCTGTTTGATTGGTTTTTTCCACCTGGTCCAAGTAGGAGAAATAACCCTGCACCAGTGCACGTTGGTGTGATATCTCCTTTTCTGCAATTCTGTTTGATTGGTTTTCCCCACCTGGTCAAAGCAGGAGAAATAACCCTGCACTAGTGCACGCTGGTGTGATATCTCCTTTTCTGCAATTCTGTTTGATTGGTTTTCTCCGCCTGATCCAAGCAGGAGAAATGAACATGCACTAGTGCACTTTGGTGTGATGTAGCAAGCCTGATTAGTCTACTTCCCGCAATCTTATTTATTTCATTAAATGCTTATGATAGGATAAATGTATATTGATTGTTTCTTTATTCCTACACTCTGTTAAGATCAGAAACATTCACTTTTTATGTGTGTAATTTTATTTAACAGTATAATAGCACTTGAAATAATTAAGCACTCATTTTAAGAATTAAATTCTAAGTGCAGGAAGCTCTGATCAGGTGCAAGAACTAGTTTCTTGCCACGGGATCTGAGTGCTTTGAACCTAGAAAAGTTCAAGCCCTTCCATGAAGTAAAAAGCCTTTAGTAAAGACACCATTTATACCTTTTGCATAAATCTCTGTTCCTGCACTAGTGCAAGCAGACTGCGAAAGTGCAGGACAGATTAGTGCAAGAAGGAAATCTCTAAAGGAGCAAGTTTAAGGGCCCATCTGATGAGACTGCTAAGTGTCTCTGCTAAAGAAAAGTACACACTCAGTAGTTAAACAATAATTAGCTACAACGGTTGCCTTTTATCTTTAATTCCCTCTTGTAAATGCATTCTTCCTTGTTCTAGTCTTAGATTATTTTGATGGTTTAAGTTGCCTTTTTCTCTTTTTAATTTGATTCTGCAACCTTTCCTTTAAAGAAAGTAGGTATTTATATTAGGAAGATTCATACCATCTCTGGCATTGTCTGTGCTTCATCTCTAAGTTTACGGATCCCTCGGTTTGACAAATTAAGTGTTAAGGAGTTTGCTTAAGTGTAATTCCTACACCCAACATTTCGACGCCATTACCGGGGAGTCGATTTGATTTGGTAAAAATTTTATGATTATACAATAGAGGTAATTTTTTCCTTTATTTTTGCAATATTGTTTGGAAAAGCTTATTTGAAGGAATTTTACTGGTGTTAATTGATTTCTTACAGCATTTTTTACTAGAAGTTGTTTGTTATTTTTCTTTCTTTTTTTAAATGAATGCCTAGAAAATGTAAGGGTTTGAAGCCCACTAAGGGCCAAATTTTTTTTGAAAACAATTCTCATATTGGGTCTCCTTCTGTAAGCAGAAAGCCCAATCCAATTCAAACCCATCACGCAGGAAGAATCCACCTAGATTCTGGTGCCAACAGCTCATGTGTGGATCAGCTTGTTGAGAGTGGTACAAGTAAAAGGGAAACAATGGTGGACCATGAAGATCATTTGGAAGGGACTGGTGAAAGCCAGGTATATGGAGAACAATCCACTTTTGTATTACCAATTGTGGATCCTGATACTGTGGCGCAAATGAAGAATATTCAACCTTCAGCTCTCCCTCATTTCCATGGTAAAGTTCATGAAGATCCTGACTCTTTTCTATTCGAGTTTGATATTCTGTGTAGAAGTTATGATTATTCAACTGACGCTTAGAAGTTAATATTATTTCCTATTACTCTCAAGGACTCAGCTCTACGCTGGTTTATGGGGTTAGGAGGAAACACTATAACCTCTTGGGATCAGATGAAGAGAGTGTTTCTGTCTAAATATCAAGAATATTGAAAAACTCGAGACATGTAGGATGAGATTTTTACAATCATACAAGATGATGATGAAACTCTTGAAGATTACCTAGAAATATTTCTGTATATTTTACAAAGTTCGAAACTTAAGTTTGATCCAAATACTATTAGAAATTTTTTCTTAAGAGGACTTACTAATAATGCTAGAAATAATTTAAATCTATTAGGACAAGGTGATATTTCTCAACAAACTTTTGAAAAAATTTGTGAATTATGCAAGAAATTTTCAAGAAATTAGTATAGATTCGGTAGAGGAACTCGAAATAGAAATAGAAAAATTGAATCTATTGATGCTATGGTTATCGGACTAGAAAATAAAATGGAAAACATGAAAATTGATATAATGAATATTGTTACCAAACAGTTAGAATCTTTAAAATTTCAGCAAAAACTCATGAAGGAACAAGAGTCATTATGTATTTTTTTGTCCTAAATGTAGAGACAAGCATCCTCCTAAAGAGTGTCCTCTTAATTTGAAAGAAACTAATAAGTGTGCTATTTGTGCTGAAGACCATGTCATAGAAAAATATCCCTCTATACCAGGACTTAAAGATGTATTTACAGGGGGACAACATGAATCTGAATACTTGTATGCTATGGGAGAAAGAAGGAATTAGCCTCAGGTAGGTACAGGTATGGCTCCTGAATTTTCTCCATACTATCTTAGTTATAATTCACATGCATATTCTTATCCTAACATTAATCAGTAGTGGCAGTATGGGAATCAATATCATCATGGGCAATCTTCTCAACCATGGAAACAAGGTTGGAGAGGGCCAAATCATTCTCCATATTCCTACCAGCTACCTATGTAGTCATATCCATCTATGCATACACCTTATTCAATGCCTCAACTTCCGAGTCAGTCTACTCCACCATTGCCTTTACCTCCACCCTTTTGACCTCCTCAATTTCCTGCTCAACCTATGCCCAATTATAACAACAATAAATCAGTGCAAATTATCTATGAAACAAACCCATCTTTACCATTCGAGTACCAGTCTATTCCAGTTGGGGTTCATGATATTCAATTAAGATTGGGAAGGACTGTAACATCAGAAAATCAGAAGCAACCTATAGTGATTTTTTAAGAGAAAGGAGAAGAGGAAACTCTTAACCATTCTCCGAAAGTTGCCACTAAGTAGCTCTTACCCTCTGAATCCTTGCCATCTTCTTCCAACCAGCCTCCCTTCCCAGAGAGGCTAGTAATGGAAAGAAGTGAGCCTATTTCTGAGACTAGTTTGGTATTTGAGCTTCAGAATATTCTCATTAAGATACCTTTGCTTCAAGCCATTAAAGAGATCCCCATTTGTACCAAGATTATTAAGGAACTCCGTCTCAATAAACCCGGGAGGAAGAGAGTGGAACCCCAAACCATTCAATTTGTTGGTAGGAAAGCAGAGTTGATGACAGGATGTGTGTCTATGGAAAAATATACTGATCCCGGGAACCCTGTTGTCTCAGTTCAGAATGGTAATGTCCTTGTCTCCAATGTTCTTATAGACTTGGGGGAAGCCATTAATGTCATGACTAAGAAAATCATGGATCAACTTCAATTATCTCATCTTCGCCCTACTCCCACTGTGCTTGAATTAGCAGATAGATATAAAATTAAGCCAGAAGGAGTATTGGATGATATGATCATCTCATTAGATTCTTGGGAATATCCTGTTGATTTCATTGTGCTTCAGCCAAAGAACCCAGTAGGAGGAAATACCTTGATCTTAGGTCGACCATGGCTTGCTATGGCTGATGCATATATTGGATGTCATTCCGGTGATATGTATATTTCACATGGAGATTCTGGGAAGAAAGTTACCTTATACCCCCCTGCCAGATCCATTCAAGACCTTCAAGATACTTTATGGTTGGATAAAAGCAGTGATGAGGAGACTCAACCCATTTCCCTTATCCATCATTATACTGGGTCTTCATAAGAAGATGAGATTCAAGATTTCCTGAATAATCTAGACACTATGCCTAATTTTGAGCCATTGAGCCAGATTTTCAGCCTATATTTTCAAGATAATCATGATTCTCATTCTTCTATACTGTTGCATTTGACCACTCCCTTGAGTACTCCTGAGCTTGATACTACTCTTTTTGAGATTAGCCCTGGTAAATCCTTGCATATTAGTTCAGATTTGGGCTCATCTCAGCAGGAGCAGCTTGTGAATTTGTCGCAAAACCATCTTAGTGCCTTTGCTTGGGGCTATGAAGATATGAATGGTATTCCTCCTGAAACTTGTACACATCATATCTATATTCAGGAAGGAACCCGACCTGTCCGATAACCCCAAAGGTGAATGAATCCAGCTCTAAGAGATATTGTGAAGGAAGAAGTACAGAAACTCTTGGATGCCTGTTTTATTTATCCTATTTTTGATAGTCAGTGGGTCTCTCCATTAGTGCTAGTACCTAGGAAATATGGAAGATATAATATTTTTATTGATTATCGAGAATTAAACAAAGCCACTCTCAAATATTACTTTCCCCTCCCTTTCATTGACCAGGTGATTGATACCCTTGCAGGAAAGAAATATTTTTCCTTTTTGGATGGCTTCAGTGGCTATAACCAAATATAGATTGCACCCGAAGATCAGGATAAAACTAATTTTACATGTCCATGGGGTCCATTTTCTTATAAAGTTTTTCCTTTTGGTTTATGTAATCCCCCGGCTACCTTTCAAAGGGCAGTCCTAGCCATTTTTTCTGATCTAGAATTTGTAGAAATTTATATGGATGACTTTTCTGTGTTTGGTGATTCTTTTCAGGAAGCTCTCAAAAATCTGGAGAAATTACTTCTCCATCGTCAGGAAGCCCATCTCGCCTTGAGTGAAACAAAATGTAGATTACTGTGCAAAGCGGGAGTGGTACTTGGCCATTTTATTTTTGGTAAAGGTATCCAGGTTGATCCATCAAATATTGAAACCATTCTGCATCTTCCTGCACCCAAAACTCAAAGGGAAGTAAGAGGTTTTTTAGGACATGCTGGTTACTATAGAAGATTCATTGAAAATTTTTCGAAGATAGCTTCCCCTCTTTTCCGAATTCTAGCTAAGGATAGTGAATTTTCTTGGTCCACAACTTTCCAACAGTCTTTTGAAACATTGAAGGAAAAGTTGGTACAAGCACCAGTTTTGAGAGGTCCTAACTGTTCCCTGCCTTTTCACATTTCCTCTGATGCTTCAGATTTGGCTATTGGTGCAGCTTTAGGACAAGAGGAAAATAAGCAATCCTATGCTATTTATTATATTAGTAAGAATTTTCCTTCTGCTGAATTAAATTATACAATTACAGAGAAAGAGTTTTTAGCTGTAATTTTTGCAATTAATAAGTTCAGGTTCTATATTATAGGATATGAATTATTTGTACATACTGATAATTCCGTGATTAAATATTTGATGAAAAAACCATTGACTAGAGGTAGAGTGACTAGGTGGTTCCTATTGTTGCAGGAATTTAATGTTACTATTGTTGATAGACCAGGAAAATCTAATGTTGTAGCAGATTTTATTTCTAGATTAGATAATCCTGGTGAAGAAACTCCTGTTAATGATGATTTTCTGGATGAACATATTTTTACTATATCAACATATTCTCCGTGGTTTGATGACATTGCTAATTACTTGGTTACTAGGAAAACACCACCCCACTTGTTCGCTCGTGAAAAGCGGAATATTATTTAGAAAAGTGTTGCATACTCCTCACTTTTACAATGGTCTAGACCTGATTATCCGTAGATGTGTAAGAGAGGAGGAAGTGTTTGACATATTCAAATTTTCTCATGATAAACCTTGTGGAGGCCACTTCGCTGATAAGCGAACTACATATAAAGTATTGCGTGCTGGTTACTTTGGCCTTCATTGTTTAAGGATGCCAAACAGTATGTCAGGAAATGTGATAGTTGTAAATGAGTGGACCAACCTAATCAAACCAATGAAATGCCTTTATGCCCCCAAGTTATGATTGAGCCATTTGAAAAATGGGCTATTGATTTTATAGGGCCAATAAATCCAACATCATTAAGTAAAAAGCATATTTTGGTTTGTACAGATTTTGTTACAAAATGGGTAGAAGCTAAAGTTGTTTCCTTTGCTACAGGAGAAGTTGTTGATTTTCTTTTTACTGAAATATTTACTAGATTTGGTGTGCCTAGAGAAATTGTTTATGACAATGGTCCGCAGTTTATTTCTAATCTGGTATAGGGTGTGATGGAGCAATACAAGATCTGGCACAGGAAATCCATGTCGTATCACCCGCAAGAAAATGGCCAGGTGGAATCCACAAACAAAGTGATCGAGTCCATTCTTACAAAGACAGTAAATATGCATCGGAAAGACTGGGTTGAAATATTACCAGAAACTTTGTGGACATACAGAACCACTTGGAGAAATAGCACGGGACATACACCATATGATTTGGTATAGGGAAAACAGGTTATATTACCAATTGAATTCCAGATCAAAAATTTCAAAACTGCAGTTCAGTTAGGACTAAATCTCTCTGAGGCACAACAACAGTGTTTTCTCCAATTAAATGAGTTAGATTAATTTCGTAGGGATGTTTTTCAGCAGAACATACTAATTCAGCAGCAACGCAAAAGGTGGCATGACAAGTCTATTCAAAAAAATCAATTCCAACCAGGTGATTGGGTGCTCCTTTATGATTCTAGATTTAAAATTTTTAAAGGGAAGTTCCATACACGTTGGATGAGACCTTATGAAGTGATCCAAGTATTCGAGAATGGAGCAGTAGAATTTAAAACTATTGATGGACAAAATTCAGTATTCTTGGTAAATGGATACAGATTAAAGAAGTATTTTCAGCCACTTGCCAGGAAATATTTTACACAGCAAGTCCAACAGCAATTCAGGATGGTAGTGGTGAATGGTAATATCGACCTTTTGAAAACATGAATTATGCTTCTTCTTTAAAAAAAATTAAAATACAAAAAAAAAAAAATTAAATAAAAAGTGAAGAAAAATATTTTCCTGTAATTATGAAAATCAGTTTGCTGACATGATTGCAGAAGGATCAACTTGAAAACAAGCTTGCTGGCAGGAAGATAAAAAATTTCTAATAACAAGAGAATGTTGCTTTATCTTTAGATATGCTTGCGACCACGAAGTAAAAGCATGTTCAATAGAACCAACCTTTATACAATTGGGGTAATTAGCATGGATATTTTTTATTCAATTAACACTTAATTCTCGTTGCAGTGATTTTTCTTGCACTAGTGCAGGCAAAGCTTCCAAAAAATTTTCTGCCTTTATTCATATCCACTTTCATAATATTCCCTCAGTTTTCTTCTTCAATCCCAGAATGATTAACCTTCCCATATTATTCTGAATTTACCCTATCCGTTTCGTAAAAACCCCACTTTACCCTTGAATTTTTTTCCCCTATCCCACTTCTGTTTATCCCGTCTTGTGGTACTATTTTTGGAATCCCTGTAACAAAATTCCTTCCCATTATGAAATTTCCCTTTTCCCACTTCTTTTTTCCCTCATGAATTCATTGCAGGATCTCACGCACAAAGAGCAAAAGGATATGCTCTTAAGCATCAAGAAAGGGCGAAGCAAATTTCCAGTATAAGTTGAGGAAGCCATGTTGGAAGTCTAGTTTTTTTTATTTTTTATTTTTTTAGATATTATGCTTGCACTAGTGCAAGCATGTCATCCTATATAATAAGTGCAAGCAGAATGTTACCAACAGAATATCATAGTTTAAGCGGTGCAAGCATGCACCCTGTTAGAAACATAGTACAATTTGTTCTTTTCATATCATACGTCATAGGAAAGTGGTCATCATGAAAGTTTATAAGAAGTATTTTCACTTAGTCGATGAGCACTTGTGCTATCATATTAACTAGGAGAAAATTATTTAAAGTACAAGGTGTTTTTAAGTTAAGAATCATGATCATTTTTTAATGAATGCTAAAGTTCTTTTTTGAATTATGAAGGAGTGCGGAAGTGTTTAATCGTTGCTTGGATATAATTTCCCCTTTCCGCCATAATCCCAGGTGTCCTTCACTCGTAATGATTACCTCACCATTGCTAAAATGACAATCAAGTAAGCACTAGTCCAGTATGATTCAAAGATGCCATGCATCCACCTCCTATTTCATGGAATGGATGATATAGATGGTGGACAAGCTGGATCCATATCTATAAGAACCAATTTTTCTTAGTGTTTCACATGTAATAATTCTTGACTGTTTATAACCGTTAAGCAGCGCAGTTGATGTCAGCCTTCGATTCAGTGAACTCTTCGCTTCTCATTAGGGTAGAATCGCACCATCGAGACTGGCCAATAGTTTTTCACTTTTGCGAGACTCAGGCTTTCTTCAATTCTTGAAAAATTTTGATAGGCACAACAGTGAAGTGGCCCTACAGTTTTCCAAAAGTTTAAAAAATGGCCGAGTAAAAATTGGGCCTCTAAAATTTGAGGTTACGGAAGAGTTTATAACAGTAGCGACAAGCTTGGAAAATACTGGTGAGCAGTGGTTTAAAAATTAGAAACTAGAAAGGAAGCGATGGCAGTGTTTCATCATCGACAAGAATATGAAGGTAGATTGGCAAAAAGGAATTCCGTGCATTGCCCTGTTGGGACAGTGGCGGGACCTCCTTTTCATCGTATAGAAATTCGTATCCTGTGAGGGAAGGTACTCCCTCACTTTTGTGTACCATTTTAGGATGTTGCAAAGATTTCAAAGCCGAAAAGCACGTCCGTGAGGATTATCACCCATTTTTTTGTTTAAGAGCTTGGGAAATACGTCGAGGTGTGCAGATGTATGGACGACTAGGTCAAGGCAGTTATATCACCACGACCTAATAAATATTTTGGTCCAGAAACAATTAGAAGTTAAAGGCATGACCTGAGAGACGCTGTTAAAACAACTACATAAAAATACAGCTGCTGGAAAGGAGACAGAGCACCCCGCCAACACAAGCAAGGGTCCGAGTAAGAATGTAAAGGGGAGTCCTTCTTGCACTAGTGCAAAAAGGAAACGACCTGAAAAATCAATAGAAGAAAGGGCCCCATCTACAAATAAGAAGACAACTAGTGCACCTATTGAAGAGACTCCTTCTACGACACCAATACAAGCACAAACCCCTGAAAAGAAATATACGAGCTGAAATACCACCAGTGACTCCAAACAGCATCAAAGATACCAAACAACACTGCAGTTGTGCTAAAAAATGTTGACCCCAAACAAAAATTGCCAGCAACCAACCATACGCGGCTTTATGTGTTTAAACTAGCGTATATACACGACTGTCTTTCAGGAAAACCGCGTATCCAATTTAATCTTTTGAATTTAATCAGATCTGATCTTCTGAGAGGCAGAGACAACACCCAACTTCTGCCTGAGATATTCGAACGTTTCCCTGGGCAGAGGTTTGGTAAATATATCAGAAATTTGTTCCTTGGAGGGAACATACTCCAACTTCACCTTTTTTTCAAGCACTTGCTCACGTAGGAAGTGATACTTGATGGGAATGTGCTTGGTCTTCGAATGCATAACAGGATTCTTTGAGATACTGATGGCACTTATATTATCACACATAATGGAGATAGGAGGTGTACATTTGATTTGAAAATCTTGCAAGGTTTGCATCATCCAAAGGAGTCGAGTGCAACAAGATGCGCAACACATATTCTACTTCTCCGTAGATATAGCAATAGAATTTTACTACGAACCAAGATACTAATCGGGGCCCCATATAGAATGCACCACCACTAGTGATTTTTCGATCATCAACATTTCCAGCCCAATCTGCATCAACGTAAGCATGAAGAGTAAGATCAGCATTCTTTGGATACCATAGTCCAAAATCTTGAGTTCCTTGTAGATATTTGAATATTATTTTGACACTGGCTATGAGACTCTTTTGGGATTAGCTTGGAATCATCCAACAATCCCAACTGCATGCATAATGTATGGTCTAGTCCCAGTGAGATAAAGTAGACTTCCCATCATAGATTTGTATTCTGGTTGATTCACTATGGGAGAATCATCATCAGAACTGATATTACATCCAGTTACCATTGGTGTACTTACAGGTTTACACTCTTCCATGCCATACTTCTTCAGAATTTGCTTAAGATATTTTGTTTGTGTTAAGAATATGCCATCTGTTGCATGTTGCACTTGCAAGCCAAGAACGAATGTTAGTTCCCCAAGTAAAGACATTTCAAATTCTTGCTGCATATCAGAAGCAAATTTCTGACTCATAGACTCTTCATTACTTCCAAAAATGATATCATCAACATATACAACCATAATCAATAGTTTATTATTTTCAATTTTTGTGTATAAGTTTCTATCAAGAGACCCCTTTGAAAATCCTTGTTGATGAAGATATTTGTCAAGACGATAATACCATGCCCTCGAGCTTGTTTTAGACCCACATGCAGCCTTTTGAAGTCTACAAACAAGATTTTCATCATTTCCCAAATGAATCCTCTCCGTTGTTCTATATAAACTTCTTCTTCTAGATCACCATTGAGGAATGCAGATTTGACATCCATTTGATAAAATTTGATTTGTTGAAAACTTGAAAAAGCAAGAAACATTCGTATGGCTTCAAGTCTAGCTACAGGAGCAAAAGTTTCTTCAAAGTCTATACCTTCTTGTTGAGTATACCCTTTACAAACCAGTATAGCTTTGTTTCTTATAACGTCCCCATTCTCATTTAACTTGTTCTTGAATATCCATTCGGTTCCAATGACATTTTTGTTATGTGGTCTTGGTACCAATTCCCAAGTGTGATTCTTTTCAATTTGATCAAGTTCTTCATTCATGACTTGAATCCAACATTCATCTTTGCTAGCTTGATTGACATTGTGTCGTTCAATTGTGGATAGAAATGCCAGATAGCTAGAAGATCCCACAAGAGTCCTCCTTCTTTGTACTCCTGATTCCTTATTTCCCAAAATTTGAGATTCAGGATGATTCTTTTGAACATATCTAGATACAGCCTTTTCAGATAAATCATCTTCTGGTTCTTCATTGGATCCATTGTCTATATCATTTCTATTTGATGCAGAAGGACAAAAGTCATCATCATCTTCATCTGTTGTGTGTTTTTCTTCTTTAGGAGCTGCAGGAAACTCATCAATAACAACATCAATACATTCAACAATTTCCAAAGCCTTTTATTGTAAAATTTGTATGCTTTTCTTGTAGATGAGTAACCAAGAAATATTCCTTCATCTGATCTGGGTTCAAACTTGCCAAGCTTTTCATCATTATTTTTGATAAAGCATTTACTTCCAAAAACTCTAAAATGCTTCACAGAAGGAGGATTACCATACCATAGTTCATATGGAGTTTTATCACTATTTACCCGAACATGTGCCTTGTTAAGAATATTTGCTGCTGTGTGAGCTGCTTCTCCCCAAAAAGTGTCAGGTGTTCCGGAATCATCAAGCATAGCTCTAGCCATTTGTTGAATTGTTCTATTCATTCTTTCTACTACGCCATTTTGTTGTGGAGTGCCTGCTACAGAAAACTGTCTTTTATGCCATGTTGTTCACAAAATTCAAAGAATTCATTTGATGTATATTCTCCTCCTCGATCAGATCTAAGACACTTGATTTTTAGATCTAATTCATTTTCCACCAGTGCTTTGAAGATCTGAAATTTTTCAAATGCTTCATCTTTGTGTGTGATCAACCCAATCCAACACATTCTAGAGAAATCATCAATAAATAAGATATAGTATTCTTCACCCCGTGGTGAATTTTTCTTCATAGGTCCACATATGTCAGTATGAATGAGTTCAAGAGGCTTACTTGATCATCCTTCCTTGGCATTAAATTGCACTCTGGTTTGCTTACCGAATTGACAGGATTTGCATATGATACTTTCAGGCAGAGTAATATTGGGAAGACCACGAATAGCATTAAGTCTGCTAGATTTGTTGATTTGAGAGAAGCTTAGATGCCCCAACCTTCTATGCCATAGCCAGTTTTCTGAAGATTTACTCAAGTAACATTGTTCTTTGCAATTCTTCAATACATACAGGTTTCTTGGAGTTCTTTTTCCTTTTATAATTGTTTTACCTGTATCAAGATCACGAACCACACATTCTTTTGAACTAAAGACAACTTTAGTTCCTTGATCACACATTTGACTTACACTTAACAGGTTATGCCTTAATCCATCCACATACATGACATCATTAGCCTTCACCTTTTCTTTTAGAAACATAGACCCTTTTCCTTTAATTACAGTAGGAGTATCATTTCCAAAAGTAACTTTCTTTTCCTTTTCTAGAGCACTATATGCATGAAGTTTGTGTTTATCACCTGTCATGTGTCTTGAGCATCTGCTATCAATGTACCATTGATTTTCTTCACCTTCCGCAAATAACGCTATGCCACAATTTTCAACCTGTGGTTCCTTCTTTTTCCATATTTTGGATTTTGAAGGAAGATGCTCTTTTGGCTGCACTTTGCTCCTGCAATCAGAATCTTCATGGCCAAAGTTATTGCAATAAGCACATTCAACTTCATTTAGAAGAGGAGAAAAGTTGTTATAGGTATTCTTCTTTGTTTCAACATCAATCCTTTTCTTTCTTGCTTCTCTTGTCATGATGGTTTTATATGCAACACATTGAGCAGCTTTATGACCAAAGTTGTGACATGAGAGACATTGTCCATTGAAGAAGAAATTTCTGTGATCATGAAATATTCTATTTGAATTTACTTGTTGATTGGTGCCTTTTTGAAAGATATTCCTGTTAGTGTTCCTTGCATTAGGATGATCATGCTTTACCTGTAAAGATTCTTTATTCCCTGGCTGAGTGGCAGAATTTTGTAAACCAGTTGTAGCTGCTTTTAGATAATTTGGTGTTGAAGCTTGAGAGGACTCTCCAGTGTATCCAAGACCTGTCTTTATAAGAGGAGAACGTTGAACCTTGATAATCTCATCTAAGGTTTCAGATCCTTTAGAAAATCTAAAATTCAGAGTCTTTACTTTCTCAAATTCTTTTCTTACACTTACCACTTCACATTCTAATTTCTCATTGTGTTTCTTTGCTTCTTCAACCTGCTTTTCCAGAGTCTCGATGGTTATTTTTCTTTCTTCCAAGAGAATTTTATATTCTTCTAAGAGAATTTTGCTTTCTTCTAAGCGTCTTTTGAGTTGGTTGTTCTCTTCAAGAAAATCATTGTCCTCTAGAGCATCCACAAAAGTATCCTTTTCTTCTTTAGATTCAAATGCCATGAGAAGTCCTAGATCTTGTTCACATTCTTCCTCACTATCAGATACTCCATCACTGTCATCATGAGTATAGTAAATTCTTCTAGTGCTAGACCGGTTCTTATTTCTAGCTACTTCCTTTCCTTTTGCAGGTGTTTCTTTGTAAGGACACTTAGCACCATAATGACCAACTCTTCCACAATTAAAACATTTGAAAGGAAGCTTACCTCTAAACCGTCCTGTACCAAGTTGAAGTTTCTTTACAAAATTTGCCTCATCTTCTTCCGAAATATATCCTGATCCTTCTGCTTCTTGCACTTCTTTCCCTTTTGTAGAAGCTCTAAAAACAACTTCTTTTACTTCAGATGGTCCTCCTCTTCTCATTTCATATGCAGTCAGTATGCCATGAAGTTGCACCACGGAAAGATTTTGAATATCCTGTTTTTCTTCAAGGGCAGAAACTTTTGATTCAAATTTTGCCGTTAGCGATCGTAAAATTTTCTCAACCAATGTAGTGTCAGATATTGTTTCACCTAGATTTCTCATACGATTTACAACATCATCAATACGTAAAAAGAAACTGGCAATACTCTCATCACTATGCATCTTTAAATTTTCATATTCAATTCTGAGAGTTTGGAGTTTTTCACTTTTTACCTTTGCATCGCCTTCATAACTTAGAATGATTTTGTCCCATATTTCCTTTGCTGTATTCAGCTGCATGACTTTGACAAATTCTGATTCAGTTAGACTTCCTGTTATAGCATTGACCGCTTTTGCATTTGATTCATAATTCTTCCTTTCAGTTGGATCTGTTGGTGTAGCAGCTGGATATTGATATCCTTTTTCAACAATGGCCCATACATTAGCTCCCATAGACTGAAGATAGGATCTCATCCTCATTTTCCATAAGATTAAATTGCTTTCGTTGAAGAGCGGGGGCTTGATAGATGTTGTTCCCTCATGATTTCTCATCTTGCTTGATCTTCTTTCTAGTGGCTAAGCTTTTTCAGAAGGACCTGCTTCGATACCAATTGTTGGAAAAATACTAAGAGGGGGGGTGAATCAGTATTTAATGCAGACAATAAAACTTTTTGCTTTTCCTTTCTAAAAACCCATACGTGACTTTTCAGAAGCCAACTAGCGTATATACGTGGATATCCTTTACAGAACTCGCGTATGCACAGAGATCTAATTATGCATTCAATTCTTAACTCAGATCATTGCATTATTCATTTATCAAATATTTCAAGAAACAGTAAACAGGTGCAGAAAGAACAGAATAATCATCACACATAGGCAACACACATGAACACCAGGATTTTTAGGTGGAAACCCAATTCGGGAGAAAACCACCGCTGTCGTCGTTTCAGTCTTCAATATTTATTATAAAGAAAAACTTCTTACAATCATGTACTGGTGCAGACTTATACCAGCACGCAGGCACCCACCTTCAGAAGGCTACAACCTTCTCTCGTTTACCAGCCTCACCTGGAAGGGAGCTACAACCCCCTGCTCTCGTTTACCAGCCTCACTTGGAAGGGAGCTACTACCCCCTGATATTAGCACCAGCCTCTACTACCGACGGTAGCTTCTACTATCGACCGAAGGCTTCAACCCTCGTATCCACAGATTTCATCAACTTCTTCAACAGATTTGCGCCAGGTCTTCATCACTTCTTTTCAGATCATCCACGAGATTCACCATTTCAAGATTTAGAGATCTTGAACCTTCATTATGTTCATAGATGCATCATAGAATTAGATCTATCAATTAAGAGCAGAGTTCAACCATGCAGATATACTTCAGAGTGAAGTATTCATTAAAGCCCAGACGCATGCACACCACTTTGCACAATGAAATTCTTCTCCTTATATAGATTTAGCCTTTTTCAATACCATGAGTCAAAACCACATTACTTCCGATGGTTTTCCTGGACGAGATCAAATAGACAATCCAACGCTCAATACAATGGGTCAATACCATGGTAATGCCCCTTGGTATTCTAATTTTGGAGCGCAAAAGACCATATGCGACTTGGCACGTACTTTTCTGGGTGCATACGCGCTTTCGCCTTGACAAACTCGCGTATGCATTGTAACACACATTTTTCATCATTTCTTTAGAGCTCACTGAACATCTTCAAGAACATCTTCAATAAGAGGTTGCCATCATCTTCATCAAGTGGGTTGCCATCAAGGACAACATTTAGCATGATATTGCCAAAAATCTCCCCCTTTGGACTTGATGGCAACCATGATGGTGTTTGATCACCAAAACAGATAAATACATTAAGCAGAATGATATTCTTCCCCTATTCAAACACCATGTCACTCTCCCCCTTTGACAACAAGGGCAAAGGGAGGATCAAAACCAACACAAGGTTTTTCTCCTTATGTAGAAAGAAGAGCATTGTAGATCTGATGTGCACTGAAGATATCATGCTCCCCCTGAGTTCATGCTGAATTTTCAAACATATTTTTTTTTAATGAAGTACATGACTCTATGACCGTCCTATAACCAAGGACTCATACTTACATCAAATGATCCAACCAAGTGGATTTACATAAGTGACTGAAGTACCCAACCAAGTGGGTTTACACATTTTGACTCAACTACCCAACCGAGTGGGTTTACAAATTTGAACAAGTCCTTACATGACTGAATATTACAATTTTTACAACATGGGTCTCAACATGACCTTTTCATCAAATTACAAAAATGACTTTTCATGACCAATACCAGAAGGACCTCAAGAGAGATCACATTTCAGAACCATCATAATGCCAATCAATGCATTATACTTAGCAAGACTACTGCTCCCCCTGAAACTGTGCATCCAATTCATCCTTTCTATATGAAAAAAGCTCCCCCTTTGCTTGTGCATCCTAAATACTTTCAACAACAAATCATCAAGGAATATTCACCCAAAAACAGAGAATGAAACAAAAATATACGAGCTGAAATACCACCAGTGACTCCAAACAACATCAAAGATACCAAACAACACTGCAGTTGTGCTAAAAAATGCTGACCCCAAACAAAAATTTCCAGCAACCAACCATACGCGGCTTTATGTGTTTAAACTAGCATATATACGCGACTGTATTTTAGGAAACCCGCGTATCCAATTTAATCTTCTGAATTTAATCAGATCTGATCTCCTGAGAGGAAGAGACAACACCCAACTTCTACCTGAGATATTCGAACATTTCCCTGGGTAGAGGTTTGGTAAATATATCAGCAATTTTTTCCTTGGAGGGAACATACTCCAACTTCGCATTTTGTTCAAGCACTTGTTCACGTAGGAATTGATACTTGATGGGAATGTGCTTGGTCTTCGAATGCATAACAGGATTCTTTGAGATACTGATGGCACTTGTATTATCACACATAATGGAGATAGGGGGTGAACATTTAATTTGAAAATATTGTAGGGTTTGCATCATCCAAAGAAGTTGAGTGCAACATGATGCTGCAGCCACATATTCTGCTTGTGCTGTAGATAAAGAAATGGAGCTTTTCTTTTTGCTAAACCAAGATACTAACTGGGGCCCCATGTAGAATGCACCACCACTAGTTCTTTTTCGATCATCAATATTTCTAGCCCAATCTGTATCAGTGTATGCATGAAGAGTAAGATCAGCATTCTTTGGATACCATAGTCCAAAATCTTGAGTTCCTTGTAGATATTTGAATATTATTTTCACATCCTGAAGGTGAGACTCTTTGGATTGGCTTGAAATCGTCCAACAATCCCAACTGCATACATAATGTCTGGTCTTGTCCCAGTGAGATAAAGTAGACTTCCTATCATAGATCTGTATTCTGGTTGATTCACCGTGGGAGAATCATCGCGAAAACCGAGAGTTATTCCTAAGCATTAGCTGGTGTAATCTCGTGCTTGCATTCTTCCATGCCATACTTCTTCAAAATTTGCTTAAGATATTTTTCTTGTGATAGGAATATACCATCCGTAGTTTGATGCACTTGTAAGCCAAGAAAGAATGTTAGTTCACCTAGTAGGGACATTTAAAATTCTTGTTGCATGACAGAAGCAAATTTCTGACTCATAGATTCTTCATTACTCCCAAAATGATATCATCAACATAAACAACCACAATCAATAGTTTATCATTTTCAATTTTTGTGTATCAGTTGCTATCAGCAGACCCTTTTGAAAATCCTTTTTGATGAAGATATTTGTCAAGACGATAATACCTTAGCTGGAGCTGCTTGAGACCATATGTAGCCTTTTTAGTCTACAAACAAGATTTTCATCATTTCCCAAAATGAATCCTTCCGGTTGTTCTATATAAACTTCTTCTTCTAGATCACCATTGAGGAAAGCAGATTTGACATCCATTTGATAAACTTTGATTTGTTGAAAACTGGGAAAAGCAAGAAACATTCTTATGGCTTCAAGTCTAGCTACAGGAGCAAAAGTTTCTTCAAAGTCTATACCTTCTTGTTGAGTATACCCTTTGCAAACCAGTCTAGCTTTGTTTCTTATAACGTCCCCAATCTCATTTAACTTGTTCTTGAATATCCATTTGGCTCCAATGACATTTTTGTCATGTGGTCTTGGTACCAATTCCTAAGTGTGATTCTTTTCAATTTGATCAAGCTCTTCATTCATGGCTTGAATCTAACATTCATATTTGCTAGCTTGATTGACATTGTGTGGTTCAATTGTGGATAGAAATGCCAGATAGCTAGAAGATCCCACAAGAGTCCTCCTTGTTTGTAATCCTGATTCCTTATTTCCCAAAATTTGGGATTCAAGATGATTCTTTTGAACATATCTAGATGGAGCTTTTTCAGATAAATCATCTTTTGGTTCTTCATTGGATCCATTGTCTATATCATTTCTATTTGATGCAGAAGGACAAAAGTCACCATCATCTTCATCTGTTGTGTGTTTTTCTTCTTTAGGAGCTGCAGGAAACTCATTAATAACAACATCAATACATTCAACAATCTTCCCTAGCCTTTATCGTAACATTTGTATGCTCGCTTGTAGATGAGTAACCAAGAAATATTCCTTCATCCGATCCGGGTTCAAACTTGCCAATATTTTCATCATTATTTTTGTATAGCATTTACTTCCAAAATCTACCTCGCCACCATGACGAGTGATTAGTGCTACCCATATACAATCGTTCATATGGAGTTTTATCACTATTTACTCGAACGTGTGCCTTGTTAAGAATATTTGTTGCTGTGTGAGCTGCTTCTCCCCAGAAAGTGTCAGGTGTTCTGGAATCATCAAGCATAGCTCTAGCCATTTGTTGAATCGTTCTATTCATTCTTTCTGCTACGCTATTTTGTTGTGGAGTGCCTGCTAAAGAAGACTGTCTTTTTATGCCATGTTGTTCACAAAATTCAAAGACTTCATTTGATGTATATTCTCCTCCTCGATCAGATCTAAGACACTTGATTTTTATATCTAATTCATTTTCCCCCAGTGCTTTGAAGATCTGAAAATTTTCAAATGCTTCATCTTTGTGTTTGATCAACCCAATCCAACACATTTTAGAGAAATCATCAATAAATAAGATATAATATTCTTCACCCTGTGGTGACTTTTTCCTCATAGGTCCACATATGTCAGTATGAATGAGTTCAAGAGGCTTACTTGATGATCCTTCCTTGGCATTAAATTGCATCAGTTTGATTACCGAATTGACACGATTTGCATATGATACTTTCGTGTGCAGTAATATTGGGAAGACCACGAATGCGCATTAAGTCCGTTTAGATTTTTTGATTTGAGAGAAGCTTAGATGTCCCAACCTTCTATGCCATAGCCATTTTTCTGAAGATTTACTGAAGTAACATTGTTCTTTGCAATTCTTCAATACATACAGGTTGCTTGGAGTTCTTTTTCCTTTTATAATTGTTTTATCTGTATCAATATCACAAACCACACATTCTCTTGAACTAAAGACAACTTCAGTTCCTTGATCACACATTTGACTTACACTTAACAGATTATGCCTTAATCCATCCACATACATGACATCATTGGCCTTCACCTTTTCTTTTAGAAACACAGACCCTTTTCCTTTAATTACAGCAGGAGTATCATTTCCAAAAGTAACTTTCTTTTCATTTTCTAGAGCACTATATGCACGAAGTTTGTGTTTATCACCTGTCATGTGTATTGAGCATCCACTATCAATGTACCATTGATTTTCTTCACCTTCCGCAAATAATGCTATGCCACAATTTTCAACAAGTGGTTCCTTCTTTTTCCATATTTTGGATTTTGAGGGAAGATGCTCTCTTGGCTACATTTTGCTCCTACACTCAGAATCTCCATGGCCAAAGTTATTGCAATAAGCACATTCTACTTCATTTAGAAGAGGAGAAAAGTCGTTATAGGTATTCTTCTTTGTTTCAACATCAATCCTTTTCTTCTTTCTTGCTTCTCTTGTCATGATGGTTTTATATGCAACACATTGAGCAGCTTTATGACCAAAATTGTGACACATGAAAAACATTGTCCATTGAAGAAGAAATTTTTGCTATCAAAGAAATCTTTTATTTGAATTTACCTATTGATTGGTGCCCTTTTGAAATATATTCCTATTAGTGTTCCTTGCTTTAGGATGATCATGCTTTACCTGTAAAGATTCTTTATTCCCTGGCTGAGTGGCGGAATTTTGTAAACCAGTTGTAGCTGCTTTTAGATAATTTGGTGCTGAAGCTTGGGAGGACTCTCCAGTGTATCCAAGACCTGTTTTTATAAGAGGAGAATGTTGAACCTTGATAATCTCATCTAAGGTTTTAGATCCTTTAGCAAATCTAAGATTCAGAGTCTTTACTTTCTCAAATTCTTTTCTTACACTTACCACTTCACATTCTAACTTCTCATTGTGTTTCTTTGCTTCTTCAACCTGCTTTTCCAGAGTCTCGATGGTTATTTTTCTTTCTTCTAAGAGAATTTTATATTCTTCTAAGCGTCTTTTGAGTTGGTTGTTTTCTTCAAGGAAATCATTGTCCTCTAGGGCATCCATAAAAGTATTATTTTCTTCTTTAGATTCAAATGCCATGAGAAGTCTAAGATCTTGTTCACATTATTCCTCACTATCAGATACTCCATCACTGTCATCATGAGTATAGTAACTTCTTCTAGTGCTAGACCGGTTCTTATTTCTAGCTACTTCCTTTCCTTTTGCAGATGTCTCTTTGTAAGGACACTTAGCAGCATAATGACCAACTCTTCCACAATTAAAACATTTGAAAGGAAGCTTACCTCTAAACCGTCTTGTACCAAGTTGAAGTTTCTTTGCAAAATTTGCCTCATCTTCTTCCGAAATATATCCTGATCCCCCGTTTCGTACTCTTTCCCCGTAGAAGCTCTAAAACAACTTCTTTGACTTCGTACTCTGCCCTACTCTTCTCATTTCATATGCAATGTGATGCCATGAAAGTGCACCACGAAAGATTTTGATATTCCTCGTTTTTCTTCAAGGGCGGGGAATTTTTGATTCAAATTTCGCCGTTAGCGATCGTAAATATCGTAAAATTTTTCAACTAAAGTAGTGTCGATATCAAGCTTTACCTAGATTTCTATGTACGATTTACAACATCATCAAGACGTAAAAAGAAACTGGCAATTCTCTCATCACTATGCATCTTTAAATTTTCATATTCAATTCTGAGAGTTTGGAGTTTTGTATTTTTTACCTTTGCATCACCTTCATAACTCAAAATGATTTTGTCCCATATTTCTTTTGTTGTATTTAGCTGCATGAATTTGACAAATTCCGATTCTATTAGACTTCCTGTTATAACATTGACCGCTTTTGCATTTGATTCATAATTCTTACTTTCAGTTGGATCTGTTGGTGTAGCAGCTGGATATTGATATCGTTGTTCAACAATGGCCCATACATCTGCTCCCATAGACTGAAGAAAGGATCTCATCCTCATTTTCTAGAAGATTAAATTGCTTCCGTTGAAGAGCCGGGGCTTGATAGATGTCGTCTCTCATGATGCTCATCTCGGCTTGATCTTCCTTCTGGCTGCTGTGTTTTCTTTTAGAAGAACTGGGTTTCGATACCAATTGTTCGAAAAATACCGCAAGGCTACAACCTTCTTCGTTTACCAGCCTCACCTGGAAGGGAGCTACTACCCCCTGATATTAGCACCAGCCTCTGCTGACAAAAAGCTTCTACTATCAAACTGAAGGCTTCAACCCTCAGATCCACTGCAGACCACGTTTCATTAATTTTCACACTGGCTCAAACAGCTTCAACACAATTCTTCACTTATCAACAAACATCCCTTTTCATTTCATCAGTCAGAACAGTGAAACCACTGTAACCAGAATATCACAAACAGCCCAGACTTTAGAACAGATATGCAGAACCTCAATTATCTTTTGAGAAACCATCAACTCAAATACCATACGCGCTTTTCCTTAAACAGACCCGCGTATACACGCGCTTTTACTGAAGAGAACCCGCGTATACATTTGTGCAACTTATTAGAAAAACCTTAACAGCCCATACGCTTTTTTGTCTGAATAGAGCCACGTATACACGCGATTTTCACGAAACGAACCTGCGTATAGATCTATAAAAGATAAATTTTGCAGATTAGACCAGATCTATGAACTTACCAGATTTCTTCAACTTCTTCAACAGATTTGCGCCAGGTCTTCATCACTTCTTTTTAGATCATCCACGAGATTCACCATTTCAAGATTGAGAGATCTTGAACCTTCATTCTGTTCATAGATGCATCATAGAATCAAATCTATCAATTAAAGAGCAGAGTTCAACCATGCAGATATACTTTAGAGTGAAGTATTCATTAAAGCCCAGACACATGCATGCCCTTTGCACAATGAAATTCTTCTCCTTATATAGATTTAGCCTTTTTCAATACCATGAGTCAAAACCACATTACTTCCGATGGTTTTCCTGGACGAGATCAAATAAACAATCCAACGCTCAATGCAATGGGTCAATACCATGGTAATTCCCCTTGGTATTCTAATTTTGGAGCGGAAAATACCATACGTTACTTGGCACGTACTTTTCCGCGTGCATACGTGTTTTCTCTTTGACAAACCCGCGTATGCCTTGTAACACAAATTTTTCATCATTGCTTTGGCCCTCACTGATATTTCCTTCTCTGGTACTTCTGAGCTACTTGTAGAACATCAGATTTACATCATTAATAAACTCATCAAGCATCAAGAACATCTTTAATAAGAGGTTTCCATCATCTTCATCAAGTCGGTTTCCATCAATGACAACATTTAGCATCATATTGCCAACACCTGTCAGTCCTTGTGGACGCAGCAAAAATTGTAGAGGTCGAAGATGACACTTTATTGGTCGATTTCATTAAAAAGGCCTAGAAAAAGAATGAATAATCTAGTGCAAGCAAATAACCACAGTCCCCACAGGACGTTGAATCCCCTTCTACACTAGTGCAAGAAGAAAATGAAGAACCAGAAGAAGAAGAAGAAGAAGAAGAGGAAAAAGTGTTTGCTGAAACCATGAGGGATACTGAGGTCCCTGAGGAAGACACAACCCATTTCGAGATAGAAGAAAAAGAAGATTTGGTAACTCCTACTACTTGGATAGTTGAACTAGAGCTTCAAGTGCAAAACTTAAAACAACTCATAGCTAAAGCGCAGGAGGATAAAGAATAGAGTAAAGAAGAATTAACTACAGAGATCCAGAAAAATAAAGGAGAAGTTAGAGTTTGGAAGTACCGAGTTGTGCAATGTTTCAAGCGACTTAAAATGGTGACAAAGAAAATAAAGAACATAAAAAATAATAAGTCTGAAATATTGCAGGCTGATGTCAGCATGTCAGAGCAGGATTGAGCTGGAATGCTCAAAGTTTTGAAGGTTTTTGAAAAGGTAAAGAGTTGTGTGAGGACACACAACAGTTGAGGGATGGGAGGATGTTAGCCCCCTAATTTGCTCTCTTTTTTCCATTTTCCCCTTCCTAAATCATAACCATTTACCGTTGTTTTACCTCTTTTATGCACCCTCATCTTGCACCAGTCCAAGCACGGTGACATATTTCATATAAAAAAAAATTTCACATTTTTAATTCAACTTAGCATTAATTAATCATTTATTACACGATTTCTTAATTTTAATCACTCTTTGTAACTTATCAATATCTCCAATGTTTATTTGGTAGTTAGAGTACTTACTGTGACCGCTGATCCTAGTGCAAGATCAGATCTTGCACTGTTGCCAGCACAACAAATCCTTGCAGCAGATCCGAAACTCCTTGATCAACACCTCATTTTGAGCAGCTTCAGACATGACAGCAAGATCGATCCAAAGGTAGCCGAGACCGAATCTGTGAAGGACGAAAGCTGGAGATTGGCTATGGCCAGTTTTGCTAAAATATTTAATTTTGAAGGTCGAAAAGCTAAATTTTGCGTTTGGTTATGTAATCGATTGAATGATATATTTTGGCCTTTGGCCAAAGATCTATATAATGTAGAATGTAAATAGGTTTAAGGGAGGAAGTTTTTTTATAGCAGAAGAGAACATAGACACAACCAGAGAGGCGGTAACAGGTTGCTGTATTTTATTATCACCCAAATCTAGGCTGGACGATGTATTATTATATGTACTTGCCTCAGTGAATTAATAAAAGGAGCTCTGCCTCATGTTTTAAAAATTGCATTTATGTATTTGAGCTGATGAATTTATTAAGGTACTGAGCAACGTTTTTATTTAAAAGGGAAACATGCTAGTTGGCTCGGGCCCAACCAACCCAACACGTTTACCCCATTTCTCGTTTTCCTGTAATTTGTGTTTACATTGTCAAGTGTGATTTAATTTTAAGCACATGAATTCTTGTCTAAGTGAAAGCGGATCCGTTGTGTGTAGTTGATAAATTTCCTTTTCTTGCACTTGATTTGAAATTGGTTTTCCTCCGCCTGGTCCAAGCAGGAGAAATAACCTTGCACTAGTGCATGTTGGTGTGATATCTCCTTTTCTGCAATTCTGTTTGATTGGTTTTTTCCGCCTAGTCCAAGCAGGAGAAATAACCCTACACCAGTGCACGTTGGTGTGATATCTCCTTTTCTGCAATTCTGTTTGATTGGTTTTCCCCGCCTGGTCCAAGAAGAAGAAATGAACCTGCACCAGTGCACGTTGGTGTGATGCAGCAAGCCTTCTTAGTCTACTTCCCGCAATATTCTTTATTTCATTAAATGCTTATGATAGAATAAATGTATATTGATTGTTTCTTTATTCCTGCACTCTGTTAAGATCAGAAACATTCACTTTTTATGTGTGCAATTTGATTTAACAGTATAATAGCACTTGCAATAATTAAGCATTCATTTTAAGAATTAAATGCTAAGTGCAGGAAGCTCTAATCTAGTGCAAGAACTAGTTTCTTGCCGCGGGATCTGAGTGCTTTGAACCTCGAAAAGTTCAAGCCCTTTCGTGAAGTAAAAATCCTTTAGTAAAGACAACATTTATACCTTCTGCATAAATCTCTATTCCTGCACTAGTGCAAGCAGACTGTGAAAGTGGAGGACAGATTAGTGAAAGAAGGAAATATCTAAAGGAGCAGGTTTAAGGGACCATCTGATGAGAATGCTAAGTGTCTTTGCTAAAGAAAAACACACACTCAGTAGTTAAACAATAATTAGCTAGAGTGACTGCCTTTTATCTTTAATTCCCTCTTGAAAATGCATTCTTCCTTGTTCCAGTCTTAGATTATTTTGATGGTTCAAGTTGCATTTTTCTCTTTTTAATTTCATTATGCAATATTTCCTTTAAAGAAATTAGGGATTTATATTAGGAAGATTTATGCCATCTCTGGCATTGCCTGTGCTTCGTCTCTAAGTTTACGGATCCCTCGGGTTGACAAATTAATTGTTGAGGAGTTTTCTTAAGTGTAATTCCTGCACCCAACACTACTATTTCTGTATCAATCACCTCTATTGTTTCCTCTTCTTTATTAGCAGGATTTAATTTTGGTTTTTTACTGTATCTCAATTTGAATTCGGGCTCTGTTATAGTCTTTACAGTATAGGATCCTTCCTCTCTATTTATTTTTTGCATTAATGTCTTCTTGGGATGGAGTTTGCAAAGGTTGACTAGCATCACTTTGCTTCTCTGCCTCTACCAAGGTATTCTCCAACCATTTAGATTGATTGGAAAATTTCTCTATCTATGGTTTCTTTTCATGTACATATGGAGTGACTTTTCACTTAATTCTCATTTTACTAATCACTACAAGGGGATCATAAAAAAACAGGAAACTTTAACTAAATTTAAACTCTTGTAAACATTTTTTTGCTTCAGGACCTTCATCTCTAATGTTGTAGATAAAAAGGCCAACCTGATTCTTCAATTTGAACTTTGTCTTATTCTATGCTACTAAGAAATTAATTGCATCTGAATTAAGAATCTGTCTTATGTATTCAAGGGAAAATATCCTCACGGGGAGGTATTTAGGTAGTTTATATGGAACCAGACTTGATCCATATACTCTTATTTCAGTGTGATTTTGGTACAATTACCAACCACCTATCCTATTATGCTTAGACAACTGTAGAAACTTCTTAATCTCTTCACTAATTATGGGCTGCATGCTGCTATTCAACAAATTAACCATGAGATGAATGAAGGAATCAACAAAATCTGTATAAGTGAACTCATTGGAGTCTTTCCTTATCAAGGAAGTCCAAAAAATGATTGATTGAGGATTTCCTTCCACATCAAGATTCTGAAGGTTTATATTAAATTTCTCAGACTGAAAGTATAATAATATATGAAATAAGAATGAGGAATACTTGAAAACACCTTTAGAAGGCATTTTGACCATATTCTCATGGATATTGTCAGCAAGATATTGGGAAAAATTAAAAATGGTAGCAAGAGGCTGACCAGGTGTGAAAGTGGACAAAAAACCTAGCACTACTACAACAACATGTTCGTCTGTAAAATATCCAAGAATAAAAGACAACATCAATATGATATGTCTTGTCCTTTCGGAGAATTTTGCAGAAGGGTATGGAGGATTTATCTTGGGAATTTCTACAAAAGAAGGCATGAAAGTCTATAATATCTGGAACCTCTTGGGGAAGTCCAAATTCAGGTATAACTGAGTGAGGGCCTCAATGGATAAAGGAATTTCATCAGGCCTGGGTTGTATCTGCAACATCGGATTAATTGATTCAGCAGAAATGGTAAATAAGGTTTCTTTCTTAGGGTTTATTATTGCTCTCTGATCAGGGAAGTAGCAGGACTGACAGAGTCTAATCACTTTTGGGCACTGAAAGGTTTGAGGGATAACACATTTTGGAAAATTAGACTCGCATATGAAAAATTCATCAGCCTAATCTAAGGATTTTTCTTGGCTCCAACAATGGAGCTCAAGAAGGTTAAATTCTGTGACTGTATCAGTTATTTTCAAGTCTGTGTCAGCTAATGGAATGTGCTCTAAATATACAACAGGGGGTTGTAGAGAACTGATAGGTACAATAATTTTAGAAGCCATTGATTTTCTTGATATATCAATTTTTACTCTTTTGACTTTAGAAACACTGGTTTAGGCCTCTAGGAGCACCTATGGGAGTTATAATAGTTTTCAGAAGGATTTGGATAGAATAAGGGCTTATCTTTTGCCTACAAAGGTATAAATTTGCTTAATTAACTTAAACTATAATATCTATAACAAAAGGCAATCTCAAGACCTTAGAGTTTCTACAAAATATGTCTAGGGTCTCTATGAAATGATTGGAAGGAAAAGAGGTTTTCTTCAAGTTCACAGAGGCTTAAACTTCTTCAGTTTATTCAATATTTGTAATTTTAAATAGATTTGATACTCATAATCTGTTAAAAGAAAGCTTAGGGTGTGTAGAAAAGGATTTTTGGAAGTAACAGGGCTTTCTTGGTCTGCTTAAGGCTCCTAATGATTCAACTAGTTGTGTTACTTCTTTATATCAAGGAATATGGTCTTTTATTTTGAAGAATGCCTAGGAAAATGAAGATTTTCTATGAAGGGGGGTTTCTAAGGTGGATGAAAGATTTCTGAAGCTCCTACTGGTCTTTATAAGCTTCAGTTCAGTTCTGAAATGTTCTGTATCATCAAAGGGCTTCAAATTCTGGTGAATTGGGCTTAAAATGAGGTCGCCAATGTGATCTGGTAGAGTAAAAACTGGTCGGTAGTGCCTCTTTAGTGAAAAATGTAACAGAAAGGTAAAAAATGGTGCAAATGGGAAGTTTTATGCATTTTTTAAACCAAATAGTGTTTGCATTAATGGGTGGTCGTTTCAAATGGGCAGGTGGTTTGGGCAAGGGGAAACAAACCTCTCAGTGGTTTTCGTAGGCTCCAAAAGTGGTTGGCAGAATTATTTTGATTGGTGTGATCGAATAGAAAGATGCCACATAGAGGGGAGGGAGAGCCCGGAAACTATGCTTTTCGCAAGGTCTAGGGTGCATTAACAGTTGGGCAATGAATTACGTGATAGGGTTTAATAGTCATTGGATCTTGTGAGTGAAGATCGAAAGGTTGAGATGATGCGATGGAGTCGCGAGTTCAGATGGCATGGGGCTCAGTACATAAACTATGTGATTGGTTAATATGTGATATGGTTGGGGTTTATAATATAGCCAACGGGGTGCAGGTAAGTGTAATGTTATAACCGACAAGGATACTACATAGTGGGACGGGGATTAATAACATGTGGGAAATTATTAAACCATAGTTTAAATAAAAATATGGGTTGGGATATATTTATAAAGGATTTAATATAATATGGGATTTAATATATTAAGTTAATGATAATAAATTAATGTAACTACGGGATGTCAAATACACTAAGCATAGTGTAAAACGTGATATCGAGGATATATTTCTTCATAGTAGGTTCCGATATAACATTTTAGCATTTATACTTAGGATAAACGTATTTTTTGGGTTTTTTGGGTATTTTTGAATAAAAAGGGAATTAGTTAAAGGGTTTCACTTTTCTTAAGTGAGATGTGTTTTTAACTTAGGAAAAGGGGCTTTTTGCAAGGGGGAAAAGAGTGAAATAAGGGGAAAGAAAAAATGGAGGGGATGATTTTTGAAGGGGAATTTGGTAAATAAAATGGCCAATTTTCTGATATCCATGCTTGTGAAAAACTTCTTCTACCTACCCATCTACTACCCTAACATTTTTTCTTCATTTACATGGGTGCATTTGAGCTTTCAAACCCTTATTGATTTTTCTTTTAAACATCAAACTAACTAATTCTATCCTTATTTCTTCCAAGGGCTCAGATTAAACTATTGAGATCGTTATTATTCTCTACCTAACTACTGATCTACCAATATTAAACTGTTTGTCTAGATCTTTATTCTCTATCTAACAACATGAAATTTAAAGCATGAGAGGTCAAGATTAAGCCTTTTTACCTTCATGGATTGTGGCATTTTAACAAGTTGTACACAATATTTATTTTGCAGTAAAATTAAATAGTAGTGGCATTTGGATTTGTATCACTTTCATGTTTTAATTGTATCTCTTTTTGTTTGGGGTCCATTTTTATATTCTTTTTGATATTTTTTCTTTCAAGTCCTTTGATTTTTCTTTTAGGACTTTACCATCTTTATATATATATTAATTTTATAATATGGGAAAACAATTTGCAGAAAGAAAAGTATGTGCATATTACAAGACTAATAAAAGTCAAATAAAAAATTATGAATCCTATTATTATAGGACCCTAATAGTGGCTCCACATGGGGATGGTATTTCCTGGTGAAATGTCAAGAACTTTGAGACTAGTAGCCTTTGAATTTGACTGTTGTTGACCTTGAAACTGTTTTTTGAGCTCTACATTATTCATACTTATGATATTTTGTCTAAGAAATTCTTTCGGTGAAAATCACATGTAGGGAATTTTTGCCGACGCGTTTCGAACTAGCTAGTGTGGCTCATCATCGGGACAAGATGAGAAATCTGAACCAAAAAACCAGATTAAATAGACATGAATTCTCCAACTAGCCGTAAGTAATATAACAGCTAGTTTGACTAATTTAATAAAATAAATTAAATTTCATCAATCAAACTATATCTTATTATGTATGATAAAATTATATTAAAAGTTTTTTAATTTAAATTTAATTCAATATTAATGAGTTCCAATAAATATAATGTTAAAATAAATTTTTTTTTTTTTTTAATTAAAAAAATAAAAAAATAAATATATATATATAAATATATAGGAATAAAAAATAAAAATAATTTTTTTTAAAATAAAAATAAAAATAAATAAATAGATAAATAAATGAAAAATAAATAAATAAATATATAAAATAAAAATAAAACAAAAACAAAAACAAAAATTAAAAATCTAAAAGAAAAATAAATTTAATAAACCAAATTAAATAGAATAAGTAATAAACAAATAAAATAGTAAAAAGAAATATAAAATATTAAATAATTTAATTTCATAGCTAAATAAATTCATACATTAATAAGGAGGCGAAAAAAAAAACAACTAAATTCATACATTAATAAGGAGGTGGAAAAAAAATAAAAATAAAAATAAAATAAATAAATAAATCATAATAATAATAAATAAATAAATAAAAATATATTTTTTTTAATTAATTAATTTTATTTTTATTTTTTATTTTTTATTATTTTTTTTATAAAGAAAAGGAAGCAAGAGGGAGAATAAAAGGAAAAATAAAAGGCAACTAAGAGTGAAGGGCGGGAATCCAACATCTACTGACACTCCACCCATCGTCCCTATTAAGGTTGACAGACCTCTTTTCGAAAAGCTTAGTGCCTTCTCTTCGGTCTTCAACTTTGTTAGAAAAACATCCAATCCAATCTAAAATCTGCAATGTTATGTACAATGAGTAAAGTAAACAAAGTGAACTATTGTTATTCTGGAGAATACTAATGCTTCAACATTCTACCATTGATAGGTCCACCTGGCAGATCTGATCCATTCAACTCCTTCAAAAAGAATGCATTGTTACCTCTGTAACCATAAATGACATAAGGGCCTTTCCATAAGAAATCAAATTACCCCTGTTTACCTTTCTCTTCTCTGCTGGAATCCCACTTAAGAACTTTGTCACAGATATAAAAATCATCTTCCTTAGTCTTCTTGTCAAATATCTTTTTAATCTTTTCTTGAAAAATTTGAGACTTGAGATAGACATCTTCCCTGGTTTGCTACAAGTGTAATGGTTTGATTTATCCTTCTTTGGATATCATTAATTTCTACCTGCAGTTCTTGTATTATTTTCATCACTGGTACTCCTAAGGAAGATGGAAAAACAACATCCATCCCATAAACCAACTGATAAGGGGATGTACCAATGGAATTCTTTGTGGTAAGACTATCTTCCCATAAGGCATTCACTAACCTTTTGGTTCCAGGTTTTCTTATTGTCTTCTAGTATTTTGTTGATGATATTCACAAGGATTTTATTGTAGGATCCAACAAGACTATTAACTTGAGGGTAATAAGTAGTGGAATGGCTAAGGGTAATGTGGTAGTCTTTATGGGTGAGTTCTAGAGGTGTGATAACTACTGTTAGGAAACGCTACATTTTCAGTTGTTTTTACCAAGGCCTGTGATGTTGTTGCCAATAAAAGAATTTTCCTGGTCTGCAAGAAACCTCAGAAGGGGAAAGAAATTTCAGGGTAAGGATTTTGGTTTATCTATCTTCTATTTTTGTTTATTTTTTTTCAAAAAAATTGCTCTATGCAATGCCATTTTTAAAAGTGGTTGTTTATTAGTTTTTCCAATTTTCATTTTCCATGGCTTGCTCTGTCCTGCCATGTTCCATGTTTCAAGCTTCAATTGTTGTCTATTTAAAGTTTTCCATATCTTTTAGTTCATACCAATAGCTTAGAAAAAATATATACAACTTCCCTTTGACCTAGGTTTTTTTATTTATTTATGAGCCACACCTTGTATTTTCATAGTTGGAAAATGTTTGGTATCTTTAACTGTGTTGGTCATTTGCACATTTTATTATTTTCTCCAATACATATTCATTGTATATAATGTTGTGATAGCTTAGTGAAAAACAAATTGTCTCCTAATTTCTCACATAATATTTTCTTTTATTTCATTCATGACCATCTTAGACATATTTCCCTTTTGTGAGAAAGTTCATCACAACTTTTCAGACTAGAATCTCTAAGCACTAGAATTTATTAAGAGTGAATATTTTTTTATTTTATTTGTAAATATAATTGGAATGCCTTCATCACAATATGTTTTGTTTGATTGTTAATCATCTCATAGACTTACCGTCAGGTGTATGTTTATGTTTCTTGTGGTGTGGATTCACATAACATTGTGGAGATTCAATCTCTATGAAATTTTATGGCCCATAAATAATATTTTAAATCTTCTCTATTTGGTCAATATATTCTTTATTGAATTTTTTACCATCATGGTTTTATGCACCTATCTATGGTGGGAATTTATGATTTTATTATGAAATTTTGTGCATATATTAAAGAGAAGCAATGTGAACATCCAATAGGTTTTCTTTATGCACAGAATAGGAAAATATATGACTATATGTTCAATGAAATGATATTGTACTTATACCCCATCTGCAATATTGGTACTTTGACTTTAGGGACAACATTCCCCAAATTTATGGTGCTTTCTAAAATTCATGTAAATGGATTCAGGTTAATTAAAGTCAAATTTAGTGCATCATATTTTCAAGATAAAATGTACTAAATTAGCTAATATCTTTTTTATTTCCTTTTTTATTCTTATAAAATCAGGGGAAAATCCCTTCTAGATACATAGAGAGGGTTACCACTTCATTGGAAAGGTACACATTGGGTTGCAAAAAAATATCTATTATGGTAGATCATACCTTCAAATTTTAAGTGAATTATAAATTTTCCATGGCTATCCATTTTCAAACAACTAACAAAACAATATTATAATATTAAACATTTCTCTAGCTACTCTGTAGCCACAATGCTTGTTTAGTATTTATAGAATGCCATATAATCAATAGCCAAAGCTAGCAAGTGATGTGCACCAATCCATCTTCCTTTTTGGTTGATTTAAGTCATGGAGTAGTAACAATCACAAAAAGTTAGCATATGTTGGGAAAAATACTAAGAGGGGAAGGGAGGGGGGGGGGGGGGGGGTTATGTTGGTGGGGAATCAGTATTGATAACTAACTTAAAAATTTTACTTTTCCCTTACTGATTTCTATACGCGACATTAATGAACCCAACTAGCGTATACACGTGGATATCTTTAAGCAAACTTGCGTATGACCAGAGATATTATTATGCATATAAGTCTTTACTTAAATTAGTGCATCAATCATTCATTAGTTATTTAGTAAGGAGTAAGCATGTGTAGTAAGAACATAATAAATCATCACACATAAGAAACACACATGAACACCAGGTTTTAAGGTGGAAACTCAATTCGGGAGAAAAAGACTGCTACTGTCATCTCTGTCTTAAATATTTATTATAAAGAAAACTTCTTACAATCTTGTACTTGCGCAGACTCATACCAGAACGCAGGCACCCACCTGCAGAAGGCTGCAACCTTCTCTCGTTCTCCAGCTAATACTGGAAGGGAGCTGCAACCCCCTGATATCATTTACCATCTACCACTAGAAGGAAGCTATGACCCCCTGATTATCGTTTACCAGCCACTCCTGGAAGGGAGCTACTACCCCCTGATCTCATTTACCAACAACCACTGGAAGGGAGCTATGACCCCCTTACTGAAGGCTTCGATCCTTAGCACCACCGCGGACCACGTTTCATCAATTTTCACACTAGATCCAAACATTTTCAATACAACACAAATTGTAGGCCTCTTTTCATCATATTTTTAGACTGGACCTACTCCACACATTTAAGCTCAAAGAACATTCATCAAATTAAAACTTATAACCACATCAACTTATTCATTGAATCATCAATCAACCAACCAACCACTAATATTTAATCATATTCAACTAGAATCATAATCAATATTCAAAAAATCTAGATCTGTATGAAGACATCATTGATAGAAAATAGTAAAACAACAAAACAAATCAGACATTTCCCTCCCCACATTTCAGCAAAACCCTAGATCCCATACACGCTTTTGATTAACTGAACCTATGTATATACGCACTTTCATAGAGATGAACCTGCGTATATATCTGCAAACATTACAAGATTGCACAACTCTTCAGAATAGATAATTAATTCAAATATTACCCTTCACTTCAGCAAACATTCGCCAGATCATAGATCTAAACATTTCATAAACAGGTCTAGAAAATACATTGTCATTTCAGGTCTAGAGATCCTGATCCATCATAGTATTCATAGGTGCATTATTATTTCAAATCTATCAATAAAAGGTAACCCATTCCATGCATATATACTTCAGAGTGAAGTATTCATTAATACCCAGACACATGCACTACCTTGCACTATGATCTTCTTCTCCTAATATAGAATTAGCCTCTACCAATACCATGAGTCAAAACCATGCAACTGCTGATGATATTCTTGGATAGGATCATATAGATGACACAACGCTCAATATTTTTGGATAATATCATGGTAATGCTGTTGGAAATGTTGTCATTGATGGCAAAGGAATTGGCAAAGACAAGAGCAGCACCTAAACTATCCATAAGGTAAAAGAGACAGAGAGGTAGCAGATGAAACAGAGGAATTAGAGACAGAGCAGTAGAGTTGAATTAGGGATTTAAAACAGAGGCAAAGGAGATAACAAAGGAATAGCACCTGAAGATTAAAATCTGTGTGGGAATACCTTGCCGCTGTTCTCTGTAATTATGTATAGTATGAGTCTCTGCGTATGGAGTTAAAAGTGAAACCCTGTTGAGGAATCATGGTGGTAGGATTCGAATTCCAGGATGAGACCTTCTTGTAATAAAGAACTGGCTATTTTTGATATTTTCAATCGTCGAACTACTTGGTTGAATATATGAGGGGCTCTCGAGGCATTCAGTGTATCCATTGAAGAATTTAATGGTGGTAGAGATATGATGTTTTTGAATGTACAGGTAGAAGCGGAATGGTGACAGGATAGAACTCTGAAATGGAAGGTTGATATGTTATATATATCATAGCAGAATTGAAGAATGACATTGAATTGTCTCGAGTTAATGTTTATCCCATCGGAAGAGAACTACATTTGTTCGTTGATTATTGGAAATCTTGCCAAACATAGACCAGAGTTATAGCGCAACTTAATTATAATAATACATTTAAAAGGCAACGGAACCCTGCATGGAAGAGTGGAACCATGACTGAGTGAACAGTGAAGGTGGTTTACGGTTTTCATCGCACCACCTATGCGGAGTAAGCGGTATTTCCTGGTTGAGGATCATTTCCATAGAATGCTCGACACGCGTCCCTGTACAACTTCACAAAACCACTTTTCACTGTGCGCCATCGCGCGTTATAGTTCGACCCAGGATGCCCAGCGATATCGTTGAGCGCCATTGATCTGGGAAGGGTTCATTGGATGGTCATCATTTGTTGAAGGTGCGCGAAGATTAACACAGGTACGGCGGGCCATCGCACGTTAACGTTCGGCATTAGAGGTCGAGCGATATGCATATATGTCGTTGATCTGAGAAGGGGTCATCGGACGGTCATCATTTGTTGAAGGTGCGCAAAGATTAACACAGGTACGACGGGCCATCACACGTTAACGTTCGGCATCGGAGGTTGAGCAATATGCATATACGCCGTTGATCTGAAAGCTTGCTAATCTAACGGTGATCGGACGTTGGACTTGCGCGAAATTTGCTTATGGTACCGTGCACATATTTGATTGGCTATTGACTATATATGTGGGCCCGGGGTCAAAGGTTTATCTTAAGATTAATTTATTTGGAAGCGTTGGATATTTCTATAAATTCCGAAGGGTTAAACTTCAGATATAAGGCTTGGGAATTCAAAAGTTGTAAATATATTTATTTGTCAATTTCTTTAAAATTGATAAATAAATTAAAAAGAGATCAAAAAGCCCCGTGGGATAAACTAAAAGGAATACTGACAGAGGAATACCATTAGCAGTTCGTGGTTTTGACTCATGGTTTTTAATAAAGGAAAAACTATATAAGGAGAAGAAAAATAGAGAACGAGGTGTGCATTGTAAAGGTTGTAAATAAAAATTTCTCCAAAGAATATCTGTATTGGTGAGCTCTGTTCTTAACTGATAAATCTGAAACTACGATGCACCCATGGATATAATGATTTGACGATGATGAATCTCTAGTTTGAATGACAGACGAAATCATGAAGAAATAGTGTGAGTATAATGAATGAATAAATCTGGTGGCTTGAAAGGTATGTCATGTGGAAACTGGTGGATCCAGTATGAAAATTGATGAAATGTGGTCCGCAGTGGTGTTGAGGGTCAAAGCCTTCAGTGAGGGGTTATAGCTCCCTTCCAGTGATAGCTGGTAAACGAGAGCAGGGGGTAGTAGCTCCCTTCCAGGAGAGGCTGGTAAATGAGAGAAGGTTGTAGCCTTCTGCAGGTGGGTGCCTGTGTGCTGGTATAAGTCTGCACCAACATATATTGTAAGAAGTTTTCTCTATAATAAATATTGAAGAATGAGATTACAACAGTGGTGGTTTTCTCCCGAATTGGGTTTCCACCTTAAATCCTGGTGTTCATATGTGTTGTTTATGTTTGATGGTTTGTTCTGTTATTTCTATTCATGCTTAATGCTTATCTGATGCAATGCTCTAAGTAAAGAAATAATAAGATATCTGGACATACATGTTGGATGCAACACTGTAACATATGGTTTTAAGAGAAAGAAAAGAAAAATTGTTTAGCCCTAAATACAGATTCACCCCCCCTCTCAATGTTTTTCCCAACAATTGGTATCAGAGCAGGTCCTTCTGAAAAATCTTAGCCGCTAGAAGGAATATCAAGCAAGATGAGAAATCAAGATGGAACAGTATCTATCAGGTCTCTGATCTTTAACGGAAACAATTTAATCTTCTGGAAAACAAGGATGAGATCCTATCTTCAGTCTCTGGGAGCAGAGGTATGGTAAATTGTTGAAGGAGGATATCAATATCCAGCTGTAGTACCAACAGATCCGACGGAAAGAAAGAATTATGAAACAAATGCAAAGGCGGTCAATGCTCTATTGGGAAGTCTAACTGAATTAGAATTTGTCAAAGTCATGCATCTGAATACAACCAAGGCAATATGGGACAAAATCATTCTAAGTTATGAAGGTGATGCAAAGGTAAAAAGTGCTAAACTCCAAACTCTCAGAATTCAATATGAGAATCTAAAAATGGATAATGAGGAGAGCATTGCCAATTTCTTTTTACGTCTTGATGATATTGTAAATTGTATGAGAAATCTGGGAGAAACAATAACCGAATCTACTTTGGTTGAGAAAGTCTTAAGATCACTAACAAAAAAATTTGAGTCAAAAGTTTCTGCTCTTGAAGAAAAGCAGGATCTTCAAAATCTTACTGTGGTGCAACTTCATGGCATACTAACTGCATATGAAATGAGAAGAGGAGGACCATCTGAAGTCAAAGAAGTAGTCTTTAGAACTTCTACAAAAGGGAAGGAAGTACAAAAAACAGAAGGATCAGGATATATCTCAGAAGAAGACGAGATAAACTTTGTAAAGAAACTTCAACTTGGCACAAGATGGTTCAGAGGTAAGCTTCCTTTCAAATTTTTTGATTGTGGAAGAGTTGGTCATTATGCTGCTAAGTGTCCTTATAAAGAAACACATAAAAAGGGGAAGGAAGTAGCAAGAAGGAATAAGAATCGTTTTAGCACTAGAAATAGTTACTATACTCATGAAGATAGTGATGGGTTATCTGATAGTGAGGAAGAATGTGAACAAGATCTTAGACTTCTCATGGCATTTGAAAAAGAATCTAGAGAATAAAAGAATACTTTTGTGGATGCTCTAGAAGACAATGATTTTCTTGATGAAAACAATAAACTCAAAATCTGCTTAGAAGAGAGTAAAATAACCATAGAAACTCTAAAAAAATAGCTTGAAGAAAAGGAGAAACACAATGAGAAATTAGAGTGTGAAGTAGTAAGTTTAAGAAAAGAACTTGAGAAAGTAAAGACTCTGAATCTTAGATTTTCTAAAGGATTTGAAACCTTAGATGAGATTATCAAGGTACAACGTTCTCCTCTTATAAAGACAGGTCTTGGACATATTGGAGAATCTTCTCAGGCTTCAGCTCCAAATTATCTAAAAGCAATTACAGCTAGTTTACAACATGCTGCCACTCAACAAGGGAATAAAGAATCTTTACAGGTAAAACATGATCATCTCAATTCAAAGAACACTAACAGGAATTTCTTTCAAAGAAACACCAATCAACAGGTAAATTCATGGAGAATATTTTATGATCGCAGAAATTTCTTCTTTAATGGACAATGTTTCTCATGTCACAATTTTGGTCATAAAGCTGTTCAATGTGTAGCATATAAAACTATCATGACAAGAGAAGCAAGAAAGAAAAGGATTGATATTGAAACAAAGAAGAATACCTATAACAACTTTTCTCCTCTTCAAAATGAATTTGAATGTGCTTATTGCAATAAATTTGGCCATGAAGAATCTGAATGCAGGAGCAAAGTTCAGCCAAAAGAACATGTTCCTTCAAGCTCCAAAGTATGGAAAAAGAAGGAATTACAGGTTGAAAATTGTGGCATAGCGTTGTTTGCAGAAGATGAAGAAAACCAATGGTACATTGATAGTGGATGCTCAAGACACATGACAGGTGATAAAACCAAACTTCTTGCATATAGTGCTCTAGAAAAAGAAAATAATGTTACATTTGGAAATGATACTCCTGCAGTCATTAAGGGAAAAGGGTTTGTTTTTCTAAAAGAAAAGGTGAAAGCTAATGAAGTCATGTATGTGGATGGATTAAAGCATAACTTGTTAAGTGTAATTCAAATGTGTGATCAAGGAACTAAAGTTGTCTTTAGTTCAAAAGAATGTGTGGTACGTGATCTTGATACAGGTAAAACAATTATAAAAGGAAAAAGAACTCCAAGCAACCTGTATGTATTAAAGAACTGCAAAGAACAATGTTATTTGAGTAAATCTTCAGAAAATTGGCTATGGAATAGAAGGTTGGGGCATCTGAGCTTCTCTCAAATCAACAAATCAAGCAGACTTAAAGCTATTCGTGATCTTCCCAATATTACTCTACCTAAAAATATCATATGCAAATCTTGCCAATTCGGTAAGCAAACCAGAGTACAATTTAATGCCAAGGAAGGATCATCAAGTAAGCCTCTTGAACTCATTCATAATGACATATGTGGACCTATGAGGAAAAAGTCACCACGTGGTGAATAACACTATATCTTATTCATTGATGATTTCTCTAGAATGTGTTGGATTGGGCTGCTTAAACACAAAGATGAAGCATTTGAGAAATTTCAGATATTCAAAGAACTAGTTGAGAATGAATTAGATCTAAAAATGAACTATCTTAGATCTGATCGAGGAGGAGAATATACATCCAATGAATTCCTTGAATTTTGTGAACAACATGGCATAAAAAGACAGTTTTCTGTAGCTGGCACTCCACAACAGAATGGCGGTGCAGAAAGAATGAACAGAACAATTCAACAAATGGCTAGAGCTATGCTTGATGATTCTGGAACACCTGACACATTTTGGGGAGAAGCAGCACATACAGTAGTAAACATTCTCAACAAGGCACATGTTCGTGTAAATAGTGATAAAACTCCATATGAACTCTGGTATGGTAATCCTCCCACTATAAAGCATTTTAGAATTTTTGTAAGCAAATGCTTTATCAAGAATAATGATGAAAAACTTGGCAAGTTTGAACCCAGAGCAGATGAAGGAATATTTCTTGGTTACTCCTCTAGGAGTAGGGCATATAAATGTTACAATAAAAGACTTCGGAATATTGTTGAATGTATTGATGTTGTTATTGATGAATCTCCTGCAGCTCCAAAAGAAGCAAAGCAAACAACAGATGAAGATAATGATGACACATATCCTTCTACATCAAATAGTAATGATACAAACAGTGAACCCAATGAAGAACCCGAAGATGATTTGGCTAAAAAGGCTCCATCCAAATATGTTCAAAAGAATCATCTAGAATCTCAAATTTTGGAAGAAAAGGGATCAGGTGTAGAAACAAGAAGGACTCTTGTGGGATCTTCTAGCAATCTGGTATTTTTGTCCACTATTGAACCTCACAGTGCTAGTCAAGCTAGTAAAGATGAATGTTGGATTCAAGCCATGAATGAAGAGCTTGATCAAATTGAAAAGAATCACACTTGGGAATTAGTACCAAGTCCTAATGACAAAAATGTCATTGGAACTAAATGGATATTCAAAAACAAGTTAAATGAGAATGGGGATGTTATAAGAAATAAAGCTAGACTTGTTTGCAAAGGGTATGCTCAACAAGAAGGTATAGACTTTGAAGAAACCTTTGCTCCTATAGCTAGACTTGAAGCCATAAGAATGTTTCTTGCTTTTTCAAGCTTCCAACAAATCAAAGTTTATCAAATGGATGTTAAATTTGCTTTTCTCAATGGTGATCTAGAAGAAGAAGTTTGTATAGAACAACCAGAAGGATTCATTTTGGGAAATGATGAAAAACTTGTTTGTAGACTTAAAATGGCTCTATATGGTCTCAAACAAGCTCCAAGGGCATGGTACTATCGTCTTGACAAATATCTTCATCAACAAGGATTCTCAAAAGGGTCTGCTGATAGCAACTTATACACAAAAAACTGAAAATGACAAACTATTGATTGTGGTTGTATATGTTGATGATATCATTTTTGGAAGTAATGAAGAGTCTGTGAGTCAAAAATTTGCTTATGATATGTAGCAAGAATTTGAAATGTCTTTACTTGGGGAACTAACATTCTTTCTTGGATTGCAAGTGCAACAAGCAACAAATGGCATTTTCTTATCACAAGCAAAATACCTCAAGAAAATCCTGAAGAAGTATGGCATGGAAGATTGCAAACCTGTAAGTACACCAATGATAACCGGATGTAATCTCAGTTCTAGTGATGATTCCCCCACGGTGAATCAACTAGAATACAGATCTATGATAGGAAGTCTACTTTATCTCACTGGGACAAGACCAAAAATTACGCATGCAGTTGGGATTGTTGGATGATTTCAAGCCAATCCAAAAGAGTCTCACCTTCAGGCTGTGAAAATAATATTCAAATATCTACAAGGAACTCAAGATTTTGGACTATGGTATCCAAAGAATGTTGATCTTACTCTTCATGCATACACTGATGCAGATTGGGCTGGAAGTGTTGATGATCAAAAAAGCACTAGTGGTGGTGCATTCTATATGGGGCCCCGGTTAGTATCTTGGTTCAGCAAGAAGCAAAGCTCCATTGCCTTATCTACAACAGAAGTAGAATATGTGGCTGCAACATCATGTTGCACTCAACTTCTCTGGATGATGCAAACCCTACAAGACTTTCAAATCAAATTTTCACCTCCTATCTCCATTATGTGTGATAATACAAGTGCCATCAGTATCTCAAAGAATCCTGTTATGCATTCCAAGACCAAGCACATTCCCATCAAATATCACTTCTTACGTGAACAAGTGCTTGAACAAAAGGTGAAATTGGAGTATGTTTCCTCCAAAGAACAAGTTCTTGATATATTTACCAAACCTCTACCCAAAAAAGCATTCGAATATCTCAGACAGAAACTGGGAGTAGTCTCTGCCATGCAGAGGATCAGGTCTACTTAAATACAGAAGATTAAATTGGTTGTGAGGTGTTGTTGGGCATCTTTGAATGCACAGGCTAAGGGGGAGCATTGGTCATATGAAAAGAATGCATTGTTGGCATTTATAAGTCATCTTGTTATATTATGAAGATGCAGCATGATCTCAGGGGGAGCATGGTATTGTCAAATCTTTGCCATTGATGTCAAAGGGGGAGGAAAAGCAACAAAGGGCTTCTATAAGGCCATCAGAGGAAGAGTATTGCCATCAATGCCAAAGGGGGAGATTGTTGGAAATTTTGTCATTGATGGCAAAGGAATTGGCAAAGACAGGAGCAGCACCTAAACTATCCATAAGGCAAAAGAGACAGAGAGGTAGCATATGAAATAGAGGAATTAGAGACAGAGCAGTAGAGTTGAATTAGGGATTTAAAACAGAGGCAAAGGAGATAACAAAGGAATATCACCTGAAGATTAAAATTTGTGTGGGAATACCTTGCCGTTGTTCTCTATAATTATGTATAGTATGAGTCTCTGCGTATGGAGTTAAAAGTGAAACTCTGTTGAGGAATCATGGCGGTAGGATTCGAATTCCAGGATGAGACCTTCTTGTAATAAAGAACTGGCTAAGTTTGATATTTGCAGTCGTGGAACTACTTGGTTGAATATATGAGGGGATCTTGAGGCATTCAGTGTATCCATTGAAGAACTTAATGGTGGTAGAGATATGATGTTTTTGAATGTACAGGTAGAAGCGGAACGGTGACAGGATAGAACTCCGAAATGGAAGGTTGATATGTTATATATATCATAGCAGAATTGAAGAATGACATTGAATTGTCTCGAGTTAATGTTTATCCCATCGGAAGAGAACTACATTTGTTTGTTGATTATTGGAAATCCTGCCAAAGATAGACTAGAGTTATAGCGCAACTTAATTATAATAATACATTTAAAAGGCGATGGAACCCTGCGTGGAAGAGCGGAACTATGATAGAGTGAACAGTGAAGGTGGTTTACGGTTTTCATCGCACCACCTATGCGGAGTAAGTGGTATTTCCTGGTTGAGGAGCGATTCCATAGAATGCTCGACACGTGTCCCTATACGACTTCACAAAACCACTTTTCACTGTGCGCCATCGCACGTTATAGTTCAACCCAGGATGCCCAGCGATATCGTTGAGCGTCGTTGATCTGGGAAGGGGTCATCAGACGGTCATCATTTGTTGAAGGTGCGTGAATATTAACACAGGTACGGTGGGCCATCACACGTTAACGTTCGACATTGGAGGTCGAGCGATATGCATATACGCCATTGATCTGAGAAGGGGTCATCGGACGGTCATCATTTGTTGAAGGTGCGCGAAGATTAACACAAGTACGGTAGGCCATCGCACATTAACGTTCGGCATCGGAGGTCGAGCAATATGCATATATGCCGTTGATCTGGAAGCTTGCTAATATAATGGTGATCAGACGCCATACTTGGCGAAATTTAATTATGGTAACGTGCGCGTATTTGATTGGCTATTGACTATATATGTGGGCCCGGGGTCAAAGGTTTATCATAAGATTAATTTATTTGGAAGCGTTGGATATTTCTATAAAGTCCGAAGGGTTAAAATTTAGATTGAAGGCTTGGGAATTCAAAAGTTGTAAATATATTTATTTGTCAATTTCTTTAAAATTGATAAATAAATTAAAAAGATATCAAAAAGCCCCGTGGGATAAACTAAAAGGAATACTGATAGAGGAATACCATTAGCGGTTCGTGGTTTTGACTCATGGTTTTTAATAAAGGAAAAAATATATAAGGAGAAGAAAAATAGAGAACGAGGTGTGCATTGTAAAGGTTGTAAATAAAAATTTCTCCAAAGAATATCTGTATGGGTGAGCTCTGTTCTTAACTGATAAATCTGAAACTATGATGCACCCATGGATATAATGATCTGACGATGATGAATCTCTGGTTTGAATGATGAACTAAATCATGAAGAACTGGTGTGAGTATACTGAATGAATAAATATGGTGGCTTGCAAGGTATGTCGTGTGGAAACTGGTAGATCCAGTATGAAAATTGATGAAACGTGGTCTGCAGTGGTGCTGAGGGTCGAAGCCTTCAGTGAGGGGTTATAGCTCCCTTCCAGTGATAGGTGGTAAACGAGATCAAGGGGTAGTAGCTTCCTTCTAGGAGAGGCTGGTAAATGAGAGCAGGGGGTAGTAGCTCCCTTCCAGGAGAGGCTGGTAAACGAGAGAAGGTTGTAGCCTTCTGCAGGTGGGTGCCTGCGTGCTGGTATAAGTCTGCACCAGCATATATTGTAAGAAGTTTTCTCTATAATAAATATTGAAGACTGAGATTACAGCAGCCGTGGTTTTCTCCCAAATTGGGTTTCCACCTTAAATCCTGGTGTTCATATGTGTTGTTTATGTTTGATGGTTTGTTCTGTTATTTCTGTTCATGCTTAATGCTTATTTGATGCAATTCTCTAAGTAAAGACATAATAAGATATCTGGACATACATGTTGGATGCAGTACTATAACATATGGTTTTAAGAGAAAGAAAAGAAAAATTGTTTAGCCCTAAATACTAATTCACCCCCCCTCTCAGTATTTTTCCCAACAAATGCCCCTTGGTATCATAAATTTAGAGCGCAAAAGGCATACACAACTTTGTTTCTTCGTACCCGCATGTATATGCGACTTCTCTTCATAAAAAATGTGTATATACTAATTCTGGATGTATACATGGGTTTCTTGTATACCAAGTAGCGTATACATTGCCACCATATGTGAGTTGCCTTCATGAAACCTGCATATACATTGAGAAATATTTCCTGTTTCAATTTTTTGGCACTTACTAGAATTCCTCTCTCTGACACATCTGAACTGACCTGACCTGTAGAAACATCATTTTTACATCTTTAAAAAATAGGTTGCTTATCAAAAGGAAAATAATCAAGTAGGTTTCCATCAAGTACAACTTCATCAACTAGGTTTCCATCAAGGACAACATATTGCATCATATTTCCAACAATCTCCGATGGTGTTTGATCACCACAACAAATAGATACATTAAATTTTACATCTTTATTCAAACACCAAGTTACTCTCTCCCCCTTTGACATCAAGGGAAAAGGGTGGATCAATACCAAATCAAGGTTTCTCTTCCCTTGAAAAAAGAAGAGCTCTGTAGATCTGATGTGCACTGAATTTACCATGCTCCCCCTGAGTTCATGCTGAATCTTCAGAGATATTTTTGAATGAAGTACATAACTCTATAACTCAACCGAGTATGACGATTCCTATCACCAAGGACTCATACTTACATCAATGATCCAACCAATTGGAATGACATACTTGACTCCACTACCCAACCAAGTGGGTTTACAAATCTAACTCAACTACCCAACCAAGTGGGTTTACAAATTTGAATAAGTCCTTACATGATTGAATATAACAATTTTACATCATAGGTCTCAACATGACCTTTTCATCAAATTACAGATATGAATTTTTATAACCAAGACCAAAATATCTCAAGAGAGAAATCATAATTCAACAACCAGCATAATTCCAACAATGCATTACACTCAGCAAGACTAATGCTCCCCCTGAAACTGTGCATCCTGAACACCTTCACCAAACAATTCATCAAAGAATCTTCTTCAAGTAGATAATCAAAACCTAATATCATATTAGAAGATATAACCATCAACATCAAATCAAGAAAATTATTACTGTCAATAGCATATCAGAAACTGTTCTCGAGTCTCCCTCACTATTTTTCTTATTAGAGAAAAACATACACAATTGTCACCATTGGAACTCGCGTGAATACGCAACTTTAATTCATGAAACTTGCGTATAGAAAGTGAAACAAAAAAAATTTCACAACTCCATCTCCTCTTGGAATTATACATTATGTACCTGTCCTGTGTTGTCACATTAGATGCACTGCTAGAAATAAACACAACCAAAATTACGAAACCAACCTTGGAAATTACCATATATTGCTCCCCCTGTGATGATAAATTACTAATTCCTACAATGTATCTCACATTAATCCTATAGTCATTATGATAAGTAAACTTTAGAAACAGATGACTGCAGTAGGGTCAATATTCCCTACGTTTATGACTGGTGCTTCTTCTTTTTCTAGCTTTTCTTGAAATTTATTATTGTGTGCTGGAAATTCTCCAATTTCTCATATCTGTTCATCATACTTAACCTGCATTCCTTTTCTACATGCCCATACTTTTTGCAAGAATAACATCTTATATGACCAGAAAAGGGAGCAGAGGAATCATAATATTTTTGTCTAATATTTCCTCTATTGCAATCAACCACTTTATGACCAAAATTGATGCATGAAAAACAATATCCCTTAAAGAAACTTGAGTACCTAGGAGCCGACGGTCTTTCTGAGTAGTGTCTATCTAATTGTGACTAAAAAATTCTGCTTATGCAATTGGCTGCAACATGTCCATAATTATGACATACAAAGCATTCAACATTATTGATCAAAGGAGAGAATCGATTGATACTTCTATAGTTAGAAGCGAATGATTTCCTTTGAGAATTCATGATTGTCGGTTGAATTTTTGTCTCTTTAAACACTTCAAGTTTTGCATTCATATCCTTTGAATATTTAGCATTGTCTTGTGAACTATATTCTCCTTTAACAGTTTCATGAAAACCAAGACCAAATTTAATAGAAGGAGACTTTTCACTACTAAGAATATTATCCAGAATCTTAGTACTATGTTGAAACCTCAAGTGTTTATCACTTTCCTCTAATTTACCTTTTAAAATGCTTACCTCGACCTCCAATTTTTGGCACTTCTTCTTCATACTTTCTTCTACCCTTCTTCCTTCCTCTACTTGTTCATTCAAAGTGAGAATTTCTTCTTTCAACTCATTTTCTTGTTCTTCAAATGTTTGTAGAAGTTCTTCATTCTTCTTATTTGATTTTTCTAGATCTACTTTAAGAGAGATTATTTATACTTCAAGTCCTTCACTATGATTGGTTACTTCATCCTGCAGCCTTTGATACTTTTCGATATGTTTATTCAATATAGAAATCATATCTTATTAGATAGATTCCCTCTCATTATATAAAATCTTCTAATCTTCAAATTTAATTTTGAGATTTTCAATACTACTTCTAGATCCATAACATTAATTTCAGTTTCGTATTCACTATATTCAATATTGCATGCACAAGGAAGTGAATCAAAAGGACAACAATAAATACTTGTTTCATATTCTTCATTTTCTTCTGAACACGTTTCATGAGATATCTTCTTTCTTTGAGTAGCCTTCTTCTTTTTCTTCCTTTCCATTGTGATGGATCTCCTTCAAGCGATCAAACTTCTTCAGAAGGACCTTCCCTGATACCAATTGTTGGTAAAAATACTGAAGGGGGGTGAATCCATATTTATAACCAACTTACAACTTTTACTTTTCCCTTACTGATTTCTATACACGACTTTAATGAACCCAACTAGCATATACACGTGGATATATTTAAGCAAACTTGCGTCTGACCAGAGATATTATTGTGCATATAATTATTTACTTAAATTAGTGAATCATTCATTCATCAGTTGTTTAGTAAGAAGTAAGCATGTGTAGTAAGAACAAAATAAATCATCACACATAAGAAACACACATGAACACTAGGTTTTAAGGTGGAAACCCAACCTGGGAGAAAACCACCACTGTTGTCGTCTCTGTATTAAATATTTATTATAAAGAAAACTACTTACAATCTTTTATTGGGGCATAATCATACCAAGGCTTCGACCCTTAGCACCACTGCAGACCACGTTTCAACAATTTTCACACTGGATCCAAACAACTTCAACACAACACAACTTGTAGGCCTCTTTTCATCATATTTTCAGACTGGACCCACTCCACACATTTAAGCTCAAAGAACATTCATGAAAATGAAACTTATAACCACATCAACTTATTCATTGAATCATCAATCAACCAACCAACCACTGATCTTTAATCATATTGAACTAGAATCATAATCATTATTCAAAAAACCCAAATCTGTATGAGGACATCATTAACAGACATCGGCAAAACAACAAAAAAGATCATACATTTACTTCCGCACATTTCAACAAAACCCTAGATCCCATAAGCGCTTTTGCTTAACTGAACCTGCGTATATACACACTTTCATAGAGATGAACCTATGTATAGATATGAAAACATTACAGGACTGCACAACTCTTCAAAATAGATAATCAGCTCAGATCTTACCCTTCACTTCTGTTAGCACTCTAATAATTCTCAAAAGTTGTGAGAAATTTTATTTTAGCTTAAAGAATATTATAGGTAACCACAAACCTACTTTTAAGCCTTATGATATAGCCTTCCTAATGCTCAAAGAGGGCTCTCTCTATATGATTTATCTTTGTTGGATTTAATTGATTTTAGGCTAGTTATGTAGGGAAAATTGGTTTTGGATTTTTATTTGATTTGGTGGTGAAATTACTTACTTATATGGATAGATGTAGGCCTGTATTCCATTGAGCTAATGGATTCAATGTGTCAAGCAGTCAAATCAGGATCAATTTGTAAGGGAAATGTTTACAGGGAAAGATAGTTGAGTTACTTCAAATCTTCAAGGCTGATGGTGAAAATGGTTTCAATCGGGGTAAGAGAGAAAGTAAGGGTTCTGAAATCCAGATAATGAGTGAAAAGGTAGGGAGAAATTAAGGGGTCCTTAGTCTAGATATCAGTAGAAAACATGTAAATGATAAATAGTTCAAGACAAAGTGCTTTTAACATATTATGAAATAACAATTCCTGATTTATCATTTAGATTTAGAACACATTCAAGTATTGATAAAAAACATAATAAATTGACAAGGAAACAAGTGAAAATACTTCACTATAGTGGCCCAACACATGAATCCTGTAATATGATGCTTTAATGCTTTAATCTAGTCTGCTGACTTAAAATTGATACAATCAACCTTAGGTTCAGAATAGTACAACTACAGAAATGTTCAGCAATTCATCCACCCTCAATACTTCCAAATGACAAGTATTTATACAAAAACTCTTTACAAAATATCCTAAAACAAACTTATGAATTATTCTTGGAAAAGAAATATCTTCATGCAAGAAGATAGTGAAAACTTTCTAATTAATACTAGATGTCCCTTTTTTATTGAAATTATTTGTTTGTTGTCTTGATTTTGTCACTGCTTTCTCTCTTTGTTGTTCAACAAAGGCTACAGCTGGACAGTAAGGTGTCTTTCACGCTGGTAGCTTTATCTCTGCGTTGTAATTTTTGATTTAAAACTTTGAATCTTTATCCTAATACTCTTTATCCATATACTCTTTCATTGATACTCTGTAACTGTAAATGTAAACACATCAAGCTCTGTTTTACTATTTTGTACGTAGTGCAATCTGATTTCACAGAAAATCAGCCAAATTTTCCCAAATTTCTCCCTCTCAAAGTTTTATCTTCATCATCCTTCTAAAAATCTCATCAGTTTCAGTATACTTTGAGAATGTGGGTTTGTTGATAAACATGTGTTTCACCTCATGCTGTAGGTAAAACAAATTCTCCAAATTATTATAGATTACCTTCCCTATTGGAATACCATGTGAGTAGGTAGATTGACTTGTTCTTTTGCAACTTCTCTCATTTTCTTGTCATAGTCATCCTTCTTAATTAGTTTGTCATGAATAACTAATGGATTTGGAAGGCCTTTTTGCCTTAGGACATCAAATTTCATCATAAACCTGGTAATGGAAACCTCCGTGTTTTGGAATTTCTCCTCTAACTGTATCATCAAATTCTTTTTAGAAGTTACCTTCCTAACTTCTAGGATAGTCTCTGTTTTGTCATTAATACCAATTTCTTCTAGCTCTTTCCTATTCTTATAATTTAGAAACTTGATGATTTCAAGAGCTTCTTTAGGTTTTTTACCAAGCTCTTCTTTTATCTTTTGAATGGCCTCTTTTGCTGATTTGACTAAATATTTTTGCTTATATATAACTTGTATTGATGGCCAAATATCATTGAATGCTTCAATGATATTGGCCCATAGCTGTTGTATGATTTGAGCCATGGGTTATTTTAATGTTAGATCTTTTTCTATCTTCTTCAACTGATCATTTAATCTGTTTTCTCTTTGTTCTTCTTTCTTATGCATTATATTGGCAAGTTTCTTTTCATCTTCAAGACTTTTAAGTTGTTCTTTAAGTATGTTTATCTCATTAGTCTAAATATTCATGTCTTGCATAGCTTTTACCAACTTGCTTGCTTCATCTAAATGTTGTGTTGTTGTTGTTGAAGATTATGTGGCTGAAGTGGTTGATGAAGTGATAGGTAATGTTGTAGCCATGGGGACTGTAGGTGCCAGTGATTCAGCTAGTGTGAAAGGTACATCAATAGTAACTACAGGAATCACTGTGACTAGAATTTCTTCTTCTTTATCCTTTTTCTCTTGGACCAACTTCATTCTCCATTTCCTTTATATGAGCAGTCAACTATAAATGAGATTCATCATCTCATATTTATGATTTGTATCCTGTAAGACTTCCTTGGCTTGAAGATGTTCTGTAGGGGGGCAACTTTAGTTGTTTATTTAATGCAGCAATGTCTGCATTTTTCTTCTTGATCAATTCCTCTACAACTTTTACGTCTTTAGGATCATATCCTACTTCAATTACTAGCTCTTCCAAGGATTTAATTCTAGTGTCTTTTGCCTGTGAAGAAGCTTTTTCCAATTTGAGCTAATCTCTGATACTTGCAAGAATGTTTTGAAAATTTTGTACACTCATGGCGTTGGTGTTAATTGTAAAATATATCATCTCCCCTGCTTGCTTATGAAACTCAATTTGGTCCAGAGGATGAATATCCTGGGCCAATACTTCAAAATTTGTCTTTTTGTAATTAGAGGATGATTTAGGAGTTTGAACTGTAGGTTGAAGAAATGTCCTCTGCATCTTTTTATTCTTATAGTCAAAGGATGAAAGTAGCATATTTTGGATGCCACGAGTTTGTTTTAGATATTGGGAATATATTTCAGTCTTAATTTCTTTATTTCTGGCTTTGATTTCTTTGTATCTTTCTCTGATATCCATATCCTTTTCTATTGGTTTTTTAGATGAGGAAACTTTCATACTATGCTGCTTCTGAATTAGATGATTCTTTGAAGTAGTATGTTGTTGTTGTTCTTCAATTATTGTAGGAGGTGCATTGTCTTTTGCTACTATTTCTGTATCAATCACCTCTATTGTTTCCACTTCTTTATTAGCAGGATTTAACTTTGGATTTTTATTGTATCTCAATTTGAATTTGGTCTCCGTTGTAGTCTCTGTAGTATAAGATCCTTTCTTTCTGTTTCTTTTTGCATTCCTATCTTCTTGGGCTAGAGTTTGCAAAGTTTGACTAGTATCACTTTGCTTCTCTGCCTCTACCAAGGTATTCTCCAACCATTCAGATTGATTGGAGAATTTCTCTATCTCTGGTTTATTTTCATGTACATATGGAGTGAGTTTTCACTTAACTCTCATTTTACTTATCACTGCAAGGGGATCATAAAACAACAAGAAACTTTTACTGAATTTCAACTCCTATAAACATTTTTCTGCTTCAAGACCTGCATCTCTAATGTTACAGATAAAAGGGACAACCTGATCCTTCAATTTGAAATTTGTCTTCTTCTTTGCTGCTAAGAAATTAATTGCATCTGAATTAAGAATCTGCCTTATGTATTCAAGGGAAAATAACCTCACAGGAAGGTATTTAAGTAGTTTATATGGAACTAAACTTGATCCATATACTCTTATTTCAGTGTGATTTTGGTACAAGTACCAACCACCTGTCCTATTATGGTCATACAACTGTAGGACCTTCTTAATCTCTTCACTAATTATGGGCTGCATGCTGTTGTTCAGCAAATTAACCATGGGATGAATGAAGGAATCAGTAAAATCTGTATAAGTGAACTCATTGGAGTCTTTCCTTATCAAGGAAGTCCAAAAAATGACTGATTGAGGATTTCCTTCCACATCAAGATTCTGAAGGTTTATATTAAATTTCTCATACTGAAAGTATAATAACATATGAAATGAGAATGAGGAATACTTGAAAACAGCTTCAAAAGGCATTTTGACCAACTTCTCATGGATATTGTCAGCAAGATATTGGGAAAAATTGAAAATGGTAGCAAGAGGCTGACTAGGTGTGAAGGTGGACAAAAAACCTAGCACTGCTACATTAGCATGTTCATATGTAAAATATCCAAGAATAAAAGACAATATGGATATGATATGTCTTGTCCTTTCAATGAATTTTGCAGAAGGGTATGGAGGATTTAACTTGGGAATTTCTACATAAGAAGGCATGAAAGTATAAAATCTCTGGAACCTCTTGGGGAAGTCCAGATTCAAGTATATCTGAGTGAGGGCCTCAATGGATAAAGGGATTTCATTAGGCCTGGGTTGTATCTACAAAATCTGATTAATTTATTTAGCAGAAATGGTAAATAGGATTTCTTGCTCAGGGTTTTTTATTGCTCTCTAATTAGGGAAGTAGAAGGATTGCAGAGTCTAATCACTTCTGGGCACTGAAAGGTCTGAGGGACAACATATTTTAGCAAATTAGACTCCCATATGAAAATTTCATCTGCCTGATCTATGGATTTTTCTTGGCTCCAGCAGTGGAGCTCAAGAAGGTTAAATTCTGTGACTGTATCAGTAATTTTGAAGTCTTTGTCAGCTAATGGAATGTGCTCTAAATCTACAACAGGGGGTTGTAGAGAAATGATAGGTACAACATTTTTAGAAGCCATTTCTTTGCTTGATTTATCAATTTGTACTCTTTTGAATTTAGAAACATTGTTTTAGGCCTGTAGGAGCACCTCTGGGAGTTATAAAAGTTTACAGAAGGATTTGGATAGAAAATGGGCTTATCTTTTGTCTGCAAAGGTATAACTTTGCTTAATTAACTTAAACTGTAATCTATATAACAAAAGGAAATATCAAGACCTTAGAGTTTCTTCAAAATATGTCTAGGGTCTCTATTAAATGACTGGAAGGCAAAGAGGCTTTCTTCAAGTGCACAAAGGCTTAAACTTCTTCAGTTTATTCAATCTCTATAATTTTAAATAGTTTTGAACCCCAGAATCTGTGAAAAGAAAGCTTAGGGTATGTAGAAAAGGATTTTTGGAAGTAACAAGGCTTTCTTGGTCTACTTAAGGCTCCTAAATGATTCAATTAGTTGTATTACTTCATTCGATCAAGGAATATGGTCTTTTCTTTTGAAGAATACCTGGAAAAATGAGGATATTTTGCGCAAGAGGGTTTGTGAGGTGGAAGAAAGATTTCTGAAGCTCCTGTTGGTATTTATAAGCTTTAATTCAGTTCTGAAATGTTCTGTATCATCAAAAGGCTTCAAATTCTGGTGAATTGGGCTTAAAATGAGGTCGGCAATGTGATTTGGTAGTGTAAAAACTGGTCGGCAGTGCCTCTTCAGTGAAAAATGTAACAGAAAGGTAAAAAAGGGTGCAAATGGGCAGTTTTATGCATTTTTTAAACCAAATAGTGTTTTCATTAATGGGTGGTCATTTCAAACAGGTGGGTGATTTGGGCGTGGGGAAAAAAATTGCTCAATGGTTTTCGCAGGCTCCAAAAGTGGTTGGCGGAATTATTTTGATTGGTGCGATCAAATAGAAAGATGCCACGTAGAGGGGAGGTAGAGACCGAAAACTGCGCTTTTCGCAAGGTCTGGGGTGTGTTAACAATTGGGCAATGAAATGCACGATAGGTTTAATAGCCGTTGGATCTGGTGAGTGAAGATCGAAAGGTTGAGATGTTGTGATGGACTTGCGAGTTCAGATGGCATGGGGCCCGGTACATAAAATATGTGATTGGTTAATATGTGATATGGTCGGGGTTTATAATATAACCAATGGGATGCGGCTAAGTGTAATGTTATAACCAGCGAGGATAATACATAGTGGGACTAGGATTAATAACATGTGGGAAATTATTAAACCATAGTTTAGATAAAAATATGGGTTAGGATATATTTATAAAGGATTTAATATAATACAAGATATGGGATTTAATATATTAAGTTAATGTTAATAAAGTAATGTAATTGGGGGATGTCAAATACACTAAGCATAGTGTAAAACATGATATTGGGGATAGATTTCTTCATAGTGGGTCCCGATATAACATTTTAGCATTTATAATTAGGATAAAAGTATTTTTTGGGTTTTTTGGGTATTTTTGAATAAAAGGGGAATTAGTTAAAGTGTTTCACTTTTAATAAGTGAGATGTGTTTTTAACTTAGGAAAAGGGGATTTTTGCAAGGGGGAAAAGAAAAATGGAGGGGATGGAGAATTTTAACAAGGGATGATTTTTGAAGGGGAATTTAGTAAATGGAAAGGTGAATTTTCTAATATCCATGCTTGTGAAAAACTTCTTCTGCCTACCCATCTGCTACCCTAACATTTTTTCTTCATTTACATGGGTGCATTTGAGTTTGAAACCCTTATTCATTTTTCTTTTAAACAACAAACTAACTAATTATGTCCTTATTTCTTCCAAGGGCTCAGATTAAACTGTTGAGATCCTTATTATTCTCTACCTAACTACTAATCTACCAATATTAAATTGTTTGGCTATATATTTATTCTCTATCTAACAACATGAAAGTTAAAGCATGAGAGGTCAAGGTTAAGTTGTTTGACCTTCATGGATTGTGGCATTTTAACAAGTTGCACACAATTTTTTTTTTGCAATAAAAGTAAATAGTAGGGGCATTTGGATTTGCATCACTTTCATGTTTTATTTGTATCTCTTTTTTTTGGGGTCCATTTTAATATTCTTTTTGATATTTTTTCTTTGAAGTCCTTTTATTTTTCTTTTAGGACTTTTACCCTCTATATAGATATATATATATATATATATATATATATATATATATATATATATATATATATATATATATATATATATATAATTTTCTAATATGGGAAAACAATTTGCAGAAAGAAAAGTATGTACATATTACAAGAATAATCAAAGTCAAATAAAAAATTATGAATCCTATTATTATAGGACCCTAAAAAATTCAGCAAACATTCACCAGATCACAGACCTAAACATTTCATAAACAGATCTAGAAAATACATTCTCATTTCAGGTCTAGAGATCTTGATCCATCATAGTATTCATAGGTGCATTATTATTTCAGATCTATCAATAAATTGTAACCCATTCCATGTAGATATACTTTAGAGTGAAGTATTCATTAATACCTAGACACATGCACTACATTTCACTATGATCTTATTCTCCTTATATAGATTTAGCCTCTACCAATACCATGAGTCAAAACCACACAACTGTTGATGGTATTCTTGGAAAGGACCAAATAGAAGACACAACGCTAAGGACTGTGGGCTAATACCATCGTAATGCCCCTTGGTATCATAAATCTAGAGCGCAAAAGTAATACACGACTTTTCTTCTTCGAACCCGCGTGTATACACAACTTCTCTTCATAAAAATTGCATATATACTAATTATGGATGTACACATGTGTTGTCTGTATACCAAGTAGCGTATACATTGCCTCCATATGTGGGTTTCCTTCATCAAACCTGTGTATACATTGAGAAATATTTCTTTTTTCAATTTTTTGGGACTTAGTGTAATTCCCCTCTTTGTCACATCTGAACTGACCTATAGAAACATCATTTTTACATATTTAACAAATAGGTTGCTTATAAAAAGGATACTCATCAAGAAGGTTTCTATCAAGTACAAATTCATCAAGTAGGTTTCCATCAAGGACAACATATTGCATCATATTTCCAACAGCATGTTGGTAGGACTCTGAAACAGGCTATGTCTATCAACCTAAAATGAGATTTCAAACTAAATCCATGACAAATGATACCTCGACTTAAGCTAGGTACACTATCATGCCTGATAAATTAAAATTTAACACCCTTCAAGATCACAATAATTATTGTTACTAACCAATTCATGATTCATATGACACTTGAAATTTTCTCACCAGTATGAGAAATCATACAAAATGTTGTTGTTGTCTCAGGATTCATTTTTTATTGGAATATTATTCGTCAGGCTAATGAACGGTGCGATTCTGTAGTTAAGCACATAAGCTTGATTTCAGATTATATTAGTAGTGTTATGTGGAGGCTTTAAGTGCTTGATTTATGGCTATATTAGTAGTATTATGTGGAGGTTTTAAGTCTTTCTTTGAATCCAATAGCTTGTTAATTTAAATAGAGTGTGTGGATGGAAATTAAAAATATAATTTTTCTGTTTTTCCTATAGATGTATAGGATGTAGATGAATTATATTCTAGTATAGGAGCATATGTTGGTTTTCTTTTTCATTTTAGACTTCACATTGGATCGAAAATATGCATCTGAATTCAGTATCCTAAATATGAATTAAGTATCCTTTAAATGGATAGAAACATGTTGATTTTATTCCCCAATTTAGATGTCATATGTAAGTGTTGACATATATTTGAAATATCAACCCTGTAAATAGAGAGAAATATAAGTTATATGTAAAAATGGTTATTATAAATTTCCATCTATTTGATGTCTCACACATATCAATGTAGTGCTTACTTACAGGGCCTTGAATGAAATTAATTTGCATTGAGATAAGTCATGTGACCCTTCATCATCAAAGCAATTGCATTCCTCGGAACCAAAGAAGTACATTGATGCCTATAACAATGACCTTGACGATGACACTGACATGGTTTCTGGTAGCCATGCATCAACCTTAAACAAAATATATGCATGGGAGAAAACGATTTATGAGGAAGTTAAGGCATTTCTCATATCAATATATATTCTCCATTTTTCATCATTGCTACTTTCACTGAAAGTCATAAATGTTGTAATTTATTTTCTTTCTAATATCTTGAATGCTTCTATTTATCCAATTATGTAAGCATAGTTCAATTCATCCAATTATTATGTGTATAATATTTATCCAATTATGTAAGAATAATTCAATTCATCCAATTATTATGTGTACAATATTCATCCAATTATGTAAGCATAGTTCAATTCATCCAATTAGTATGTGCATAATATTGTTCAATTATGTAAGCATAGTTAAATTAATCCAATTATTATGCGTTTTATTCATATCTCATTTAGAAATTTTGAGTTTACTCACATGGTAATTTTAGTGTCTCTCCCACCACCATTTCAATTTTTGAGAGCATCTATTGCAAATAGGACTTTTCCTTTCGTAGTCATTCTTAACAATGGGTGCAAAAAATATCTTCCAATTTAGTTTGAGAATCCTTTGCAATGTCAATCAGTGAACACATGTCTATGAATCAGGTGGAGAAAACCTTTACTTAAAATATTGTATATGATACAATAAGTACAGGGAGATATTATCAACAGATGATACAACCAGAGAATAACACAAATCTCCCTTAGGCTCAAGAAAGATATTGGGATGCTGACCAGTGATGGCATGGGATGCATACCTACCTAGAAATTAATGACTAATACTTACAATTGTTAAATTTGACTTCCTTATCAATGAATTAATTAGCGATGAGATGAGGGACATGCGTGGGATTTGGCCATATGAGCTGAGAGACTCTCTATGCTTCTGACTCAAGGCAGGGACTAGCTGCCATACAACCTCCCTTGTTTTTATATAATATTATGTGTATGTAACATATAAGTATGTGATATTATCCCTATCTACATATAATTGAGAGTCATTAAAAGAATAAATATATATCTATATCTATGAATTTCATAAATATATTATCCTTGTTATCACTTTATGTTATGAAACCAGCTCACAAAATAGAGGAAAAGATAGATCAACGACTTAAAAATCAACCTCTTCGAGGGGCAACCTCCTTTACATTACATAAATGAAAAATTATTGGATGATGCAAATTAACAAACCTCCTTTCTATATATAGGATTCCATGGTGTCACAATATAATCCTAGTTGACCTAACAATAATAATGTAAGGAAACAACAATAACAATAGTGGGCTATTATGGGGCACAATAATAATAATATGGGGACTACATGGGTACAAAAATAACAATAAGGGAGCTAAAACAACAAAAATAAGGGACTACACTAGTAATATAGGGCCCTAACATGCCCCTCTCCTTCAAAAAAGTGTTGTCCTCAACGATTGAGTAGTTCTGGATGTTTCTGTATCAAATTTTCATCCTACCATGTGGAATCTTGATGAGATACTCTGAAATTGATCAATTTTGTAGTTGTCGAGTTCTTGTTTCCGTGATTGCTTCAGGTTCCAATATGGTTTTTCCTTCCTTGTCAAATTCTAACAATATTTTTTGAACTGGAATTTTGTCACCTATAACATTCTTTAAGCACAAAACATGGAAAACTAGGTGCACTTGGGAAGATGCAGGAAGCTTCAATTTATATGCCATCGTACCAATCTTTTGCAACACCTTATAAGGACCATAGTACTTTGGCGATAATTTATTATCCTTCTTAGCTTGCTTGAGGGACATTTGTTTTTATGGTTGTAGCCGTAAAAATACCTAGTTGTCTAAATCAAAACCTCTCTCCCTGCGATGTTGATATGCCTATTGTTTCATTTGATTCTGTGAAAAATTTAGGTTATCCTTTAAGAGTTGGAGAAATTTTTGTTGATGCTTGATGTGATCTTCCACTACTTGAACCTTATAATTTTCTCTTAAAGTTGATGAGATGGACGACAGATGATATCTATAAAGTGCCATAAATGGGTTCATTTTTGTTGTAGTGTGGAAGGAAGTGTTATACCACCATTCATCCAGAGGTAACCAATTGAACCATTGTGTTTGTTTATCAGATACAAAGCAACGAATATATCCTTCCAAACATTCATTCACTATCTCAGTTTTCCCATCGGATTGAGGATGATAAGATGAGCTATGAGCTAGTTGAGTACCCAAAAAAGAAAATAATTTTGTCCAAAAATTTCCAGTGAAAATGTGATCTCTATAGCTTACAATAATCTTTGGGTTTCCATAAATGCAGTGGCGCCTATACTCACTTTAAATGGATGAGATAATGCACAAAAGTGTTCATACTTGGTAATTCTATCAACTACCACCAAGATGACACTCTTTCCCTCATAATTAGGTAAACATGTGACAAAATCCATTGAAACCTCCTCCCAACGTTGACTTGGAATGGATAAAGGTTGTAGCGGACTCGAGGTGTTATTTGTTTCAACTTTATTTTGCTGGAAAACCAAACATTCTGCCACAAACTTTTGAATATCAAATTTAAGGCCATCTCAAAAAAAATATTTCTTCACCCTGTGGTAAGTTTTTAAAATTTATGAGTGTCCACCTAAGGGAGAGGTGTGCAATTCCAAAAGAATATTTTATTTTAGTTGGGAATTGTTACAAATATATAAGCGATATTTTTACCATAAGGAATCATTTTTCCAAATAAATGTATCATATGTATTGGTATCTTGCTGCAACTTTTGAATGAGTGTCCATATTTCTTCGTCATTCTTCCAATCCTCCCTTTCTTTGGTTATCACATCTAGTTGGATAATAGAAATGGCACAAAAAAATGCTTCCACATCATCACCCTTTCTTGAGAGTGCCTCTGCAACAACATTTAGCTTCCCTTTTTGTAAATGATTTCAAAGTCATAACCCAACATATTTATGGCCCATTTTTTTAGCTCTTCTGAAGATATTCTTTGTTCCAAAAAGTATTTAAGACTATCATGATCAATTTTTACCTTGAAATGTCTTCCCATTAGGTAAGGTTGCCATTTCTTTAGTGCATGAAGTATTGCCAACATTTCCTTCTCATAAATAGCTTTTTGTGGATACTTTCCTTTGGTTGGATGACTTTCAAAAGAAATGGGTCTTCCATCTTGCATTAAAACAACACTAATTCCATTTCCTGAGGCATCACATTCCACAATAAACATTTTTGTGAAGTCTGGAGTAGCTAAGACCGGTGCTTGGAACACTGCCTCTTTACGATGTTCAAAGGCCTTAGTTGCTTCAGGAGTCCATGAAAACGTATCTTTCTTCAATAATTTTGTTAGAGGTGCTATTATTCTCACATATTTCATAGCAAACTTGTGACAATACCCTATTAACTCAAGAAATCCTCGACCCTACTTTATGGTTGTGGGGAAATTCCATTCCTTAATGGCTTTAATTTTGTTAGGGTCTACCTTAACACCCTCATGAGATATTCTACCTCTTGTACTCCAAATAAACATTTGGAGGTTTTGGCATATAATTGCTTCTCCTCCAATAGTTTGAGCACCCTATCAACATGTTGAACATGATCCTTCCAAGACCTAGTGTAGATTAATATATCATAAAAAAATACTAACAAAATTTTTCTAAGGAATGGTTTGAAAATGGAATTCATCAACTCTTGAAATGTAGAAGGTGCATTGGTAAGGCCAAAAGTCATGACAAAAAATTCATAACGACCCTGATGAGTTCGAAAAAAATTTTTTCAGAATGAACTCAATCTTCATTCTAATTTGATGATATCTTGAACGGAGATCCAACTTGGTGAAATTATTTGCTCCATGTAATTCATCCAATAATTCGTCAATCACAGGAATGTGAAATTTATCTTTAATAGTGAGCTTATTGAGATCCCTATAATCCTGACACATGCACCATGATCCATCCTTCTTGTGCACCAATACTACTGTCTGCTCAACTTAGTGTTCCTAAATTGATGTCATAAATTGTCAACCAGGGCTAGTAAACTGTTGAAGTGAAGTGCACTATATGTGCCTAGGTATATTCTTCCTACTTCGTTGTGTTTAGTGTTTTTCTAGTGTTTTTGGTTTTTTTTTTTGTATTTTTTGTGTTAAGAGGAAAAGAACTAAATTTTTGGCAAAGAGAAGTTACTGATCACACTAAAACATAACAAAATCTACTCTAAACTGTGCATGACACCTAAGAACAGAAAATGCTAATTCAAAAATTGCAAATCTTGACAAGGAAAGTAACTCATAACATTAACTCAGTCCAATTGATTTCATTAGAGGTATGTTGGAACAACTTAAGAAAAGGATAATTTTGATGTAATGAGGTTCTCTTTAATAAACAAAAACTTACAATATCACAGAGAAAATCTTATCCATGGTTAGAAATTTGTTGGAATACTTTGAGAATAGATTATCTGTAATTTAGTAAGGAATCCTATGCTAACATAACTTATGACATTAGAATTAACCCACTCTGCAACTCAAAATGTTACTATTAAGCCTCATTCAAGTGTTAGAGATCTCTTGGAATAGCTTTGGAAAAGGGTTGTTTGTAAAATTATGAGAAATTGCAGAATAGTCAAGAAATTCAAAATGATATAACTAATTCTTGTCCATATGATGATGATGTGTTAAAAGCAATTAAGAACAAGAGCATTTTGTAGATAATGAAGGCCTTTAAGTCTAATTTAACAGAACTAGAATACAACTAGCTAATAAAACTTGAAATACAATGAACAGAACTGAACTAAAATGCAATTAACCTCCGAAGTATTACAACTCTATCTCATTCACGTGCTAGTGATATATTGGAACAGTTCATAGGAACAAGATCGATTGTAATATTCGATGTAAGTAAACATAAAACATGATGCTCAGAAAACTGCCTAGATTAAAAATGAAACAGAGGTAAAGTTACTTATCTAGAAAATATGCACAAAGCCTTTCAGACAGTAGGGGCCCTCTACCACCAGATTGGCACACAAATCCTTAACTCCTTAATATTGCTTCAGATCTTGCATTAAAGTTGTACTTCTTTCATTAAAGGGAAAACGCTAAGAAAACAAAGTATTACAGTCTTGGAGGACTTAACAACAAAACATCAACTAGCTAACTGTCTCTCGGTTCACCGAGTTATTCTTATAAGCAAATACATAACTGTCATTGAGGAGAAATAGGCATAGGTGTCTTTTTCAATCAAAATTGAATTAGAACTCCTGTTGAGGACTCGTACTTTGCTGAAGACATCTGCAAAGTCCTTTTCCTTATAGAAGTCTACTTATTAGTTTTGGTTTTCTCCACGTGCATAACCACTTGCAAATTTTTGCTCAACCTTCGTAGAGGGCAAGAAATTATGTAGGAGTGTTGTGGAATTCAACCATATGCGTTTTTCCTTTAAGTGACACCTGTAACCTATGTGAACATAAAGATGGCTACGGAATATGCGACTAGCTACAGAATGGCTACTTTCTGTAGCTAAGTCTGATCAAAAATCACTATGACAACAAAACCAAAAAAGTATAGTAAGTCAGTCATTGCATACATTCTTAAAGTAATTTTAATCATTCCTATTGATCTTTTAAGCCTATAACTGATAAAGGACAAATGGAATGAAGTGAAATTTGGCGAAAGGAAAGGACATCTTCGGGGCTTAACATACCCCCACTACAAAGCTTTTGCATGTCCTCATGCAATCAATCCATGTATTCTGAAACTTCTGCTAGGACATCTAACCTCCCTTTTCTGCTTTTCTTGGTGTTCAATGGCATCCTAGGTTTCCTTATGACCAATTTGAATCTCAAATTTATAAGTGCCCTGCTCAACTTTTTGTTTTTCTTCTTCAGCTTCTCACTAGCCTTGTACATTTTTTCCATTTGCAGAGAGAGAGTTGTGTTCATGTTACTTTTCAGCTTGACTTGTTCCCTTAAAATTTAATTTTCATTTTTTATGTGCCTATTAAGTACTTCTAGTTCATATTTATCTCTTCCCAGCACTTTAATTGGAGATTCTTGTGGGCTAGGAGTTCTTCCTCTGCTTTCTGAGGCTCTCTTTTCTAATGACTCAACATAATTATAGATTTGTTTTTGGGCTGGGTCTACCTCCGGAGTTCCTGCATCAACATCTTCTTCATGCTGGTACTCAGGAGATCTGTCAGTTGGTGTCTCTTCATCTTCAATGTTTATGATTTGACTCCAGTATTCTTCAATATGCCTCTAAGCCTATGGCTTCTTCTTAGTTTAGATGGTCCCTCACCTCTCTCCTTACCATACTTTCTTATTATCTTCTCCTTTTTAAGTTGTTTCTTGATTTCAGCCAATTTTTCAGAGATAATCTCCTCACTGTCTTCTTGTATGGATTTACTAGTTTTAATTTCAACAGATTTGGAAAATTTTCCTCTCCTGTTTCTTCTTAAAATTTTTCCTTCAGATGGAGTTTCTTTAGGTTCTTCAAAATGATTCCTCAAGAGGAGCTCATCCCAACTATCTCCCACCTTTTTTAAATGATGCTCAATTAAGATTTTAACTAGGCCATGGTGATATAGGGTGGTTTCCAAGAACTGAACCCTCTTTTGGACATTAGAAGCCATTCTCTTTAGGCTATGAAGTAAGAAAAAGGGTAAATTGATTTCTTCATCTAGGAAATGCATCATAAGTCGAATGTGATAAACATATAGGGTACCAAACCTTCCCTCACAAGTTATAAACTTTTGCAGAATTAGCAACATATTTCACCATTTATTCTTCAATGTTGAGCTAGGAATGCCCTTCTTAAAAACTGAAATATCCATACCTGGTGTTTTTAGCATCTGCTTCCATGCTTCATTGTGGAATTCTTTGTTTTTGAACCATCATTCACCTTGCCTTGGTAATTCTACTGCCTCTGCTATGAAGGATTCTGTGATAATAAACTTGACATCACCTATTTCAACTTCTGACCCGTTGAATGACCGGGAAAATGACTTGGTGACCTCCTTATGAAAACCATTGAACTTCTCAAAAAACTGTAGCCATCTGACTTTTTGTAACATCTCTTTAATTTGTGGGTACCCTTCTAGGTATTTGGTTCCGACTGGGTCAAACCTTACAATGAGTCCCATGGCTTCTCCTCCTTAACTTCAATTTACAGCTCTGTTACTGCTTCCCTATTCATGGTAAAAATGGCTGTAGAGGGTTGTTTTCACCTTAAATATGACCTCTATGTTTCTGCAGACATGAATTGGCTACGGAAAAATGACATGAAGTGGTTATGGAATGAGTGAAATACGGTGAGGGTAAATCACACGAATAAATGAGTTTGAGAGCTGTCATGGAGTAAAAGACCGCGGAGAAAACCCATGAGGATTTCAAAATCATCACTGAATATTTCGAGTTAGTGACGTGACCTAATAGGTCACTTCAAGTACTAACCATTAATTTTTAATAAATGATGATTTGATATGGCGAAATGGAAGGGATTTGTCCAAGGATTTTTATGATAGGCTTGATCAATAAGAATAACCAAAATAACTTTATGAAACATACATATAACTTAACTATACTATATCTTTCATAATCTGTTATCATAATAATTTCACAAATTTACCTTAGCCCTTCTTTTGATTTTTTTCTTCTTCAATATGCTTGGTCTTTCCTTTGAAAATCATTGATCTTTCAGTCTTCATAATCCTTTTTATTTTGCTTGTTGAAATAGGTGTGCAGGATTAATTTGCTATTGAACACATGGTTGCTGGATAGTTGGCTGCAGAATATCTGGCTGCAGAATGTCTAGCTGCAGAATGCCTGGCTGCAGAATGTCTGGCTGCATAATGTACCTGTGAAAGCTTTGAAACATGAAATGAAATGATTTGGAATATGGATGGAATGAAGTATAAGATGAAAATGGATCATGAACTATAATGGAATGAAGCATGAACGAAGTGGAATATGATGGAATGAAATAGATCACAAATGTGGAGTGAAATGAAATATGAAAAGTGGCCTGCAACTTATGATTTGTAATACTCAATTGTAGAAAGAGATCAATTTTGAAAATCTGAAGTGAAAATGAGATGGATCATGAAATGGAATGAATGAAGTATGGATGAATGGAGTGAATGGAATATGGATGAAGTGAGATGTGATGAAGTGAAATGGATCATAAGTGGAATGTAATATGTAAAGTGGGCCTGCACTTATGATTTTATGATAGTTTCTTTGCAGGAAAAGAAAAATTTTGAAAAGCTAAAGTGTTAGAAGGATTCTGATTTTCACTTTATCTTTTCTGTATAAACATGCTAATCAATGATTAGTTTTCATGTTTATACTTTTTTTTTCATCATCTGATTTCAGAAAATACAATTAAGTTGATGAAGAAGAAGGATTCTTCTTCATTAACTTCACATCACTGTTCTCTTGGAATATCTTGACAAATTCTTCTCTTGAAAGTGTCTTATGATACAACTTCAATCTATGACCATTTTCAAGAAAAGTCACCTTATCTTCATCTATTGTTATGATTTTTATTGCTCCATTGTCAAAAAATTTCATAATTTCATATGGCCCAAGCCAATGTGTTTGGAATTTACCTTGAAAATATTTGAACTTTGAATCAAACAAGAGGGCCTAGTCACCTTCTTTGAATTTTTTTTCCTTAATGTACTTATATTTCCATCTAGTCCTTTGTTGTTGGACTATACTTGTTTTCTGGACTGCATCTTGTCTGATCTCATCCAATTCATTAATCTGCTCCAATCTGTGCTTTTGTGCCTCTATTAGATCAAGTCCTAGCTGGACTGCCATTTTAAAAGTTTGAATCTGAAACTCTATGGGAAACAAGACTTGTTTTCCATAAACAAGTTCATAAGGGGTATGACCTGTTGTGCTTCTCCATGTAGTTCTATAGGCCCACAAGGCTTCAGGAAGCCTATCTGCCCAATCTCTTCTATGTAAATGAACAATATTTGTTAAGATCCCTTCAATGACCTTATTAGTAGATTCCACTTGGCCATTTTCTTGTGGATGATAGGGAGTAGATTTTCTATGTCTGATTTTGTACATCTCCACCATTTGTTCCACTAGCCTTGATGTGAATTGAGCTCCTTGATCTGTAACAATTTCTCTTGGGACACCAAAACGAGTAAAAATATCCTCAAAAAGAAAATTAACTACAGATGCTTCAGTAGCAGAAAGTAATGGCTTGGCCTCTACCCATTTGGTCACATAATCAGTGCAAACTAATATATATTTCTTTTGTCTTGATGGAGGACTAATAGGTCCTACAAAATCTAAAGATTATTTCTCAAATGGTTCAATATGTACCTGAGGCTGCAATGGCATCTCACCTGAAGGAGAAGGTTTCCCTACCCTTTGGCAGTCGTCACACCTTTTCACATACTCTTTAGCATATTTAAAAAGAGATGGCCAATAGTATCCTAAATGAAGGATCTTATAAGCTGTCCTTTTATCAGCAAAGTGTCCACCACAAGGTTCACCATGACATGCTTTAAGGATCTCAGGCATCTCATCTTCTCGAACACATCTCCTAATGATAAAGTCTGGACCTGTTTTGTATAACTCATTAGCAACCCATGAATATTTTGCACTGTCATAAGTGATCTTTGTTTTGTCTCTTGCATTCATCATTGAAGGAAATTTCCCTGAAACTAGATAATTAGCAATGTCAGCAAACCAAGGAGTTTGAGTAGAAATTGCAAACAGATATTCATCAGGGAATTGATCTTCAACTGGAGTGTTGTCTTTAATTTTTTGGAGTCTAGATAGGAAATCAGCTACTGTATTTTGTTTCCCAAACCTATCTAGAATGGTGATGTTGAATTCTTGTAAAAGAAATAACCATCTTATGACTCTTCCATTAGTAATTTATTTGTTCATTAGATATTTAATTGCAGAGTGATCTGTGTGAACAAAAGTTTCATAGCCTGTTATATATTGTCTGAATTTATTTATGGCCTGAACAACAGCTAAGAACTCTTTTTCAGTTACAGTATAATTTAACTCTGAAGGAGTCAAATTTTTACTTGTATAGTAGATGGCATAAGGAATCAGGTCTTTTTGTCCCAATACTGCTCCTAAAGCTGTATCTGAGGCATCTGTTGAAATATGAAAAGGTAATTTCCAGTTAGGTCCCCTTAAAATAGGTGCTTCAAATATTTTTGTTTTCAGGGTCTCAAAGGCTAACTGGGAATCAAGATTCCACTTGAATTCACAGTCCTTGGTAAGTAATTTGAAAAGTGGAGATGCTATCTTGGTGAAGTTTTCTATAAACCTTCGATAATATCCTATAAATCCTAGAAAACTCCTATCATCTTTTTGACAACTTGGAACAGATAAGTTAGAGATGACTTCAATTTTTGACTCATCAACTCTAATCCCATCCCCTGAAATTTGATTCCCCAAAAAAATTCCTTCAGTAAACATCATAAAACACTTCTCATGACTTAGTGAAATATTTGCTTCTTTACAACTCTTTAAAACTTTTTCCAAGTTTGCGAAGGCTTCTTCAAATGTGTTTCCATAGACTGTGAAATCATCCATATATACCTCTACACAATCATGTATTAGATCTGAAAATATTCCTAGTACTGCCCTTTGAAATGTTGCAGGTGCATTGCATAGTCCAAATGGAAATACTCGGTAAGCATAGGTACCCCAAGGACAGGTAAATGTGGTTTTGTCTTGATCTTCAAGTGCTACTTGAATTTAAATATAACCATTAAAACCGTCTAAAAATGAGAATTACTTTTTGCCAGCTAATGTATCTAACACCTGATCTATGAAAGATAGGGGAAAATGATATATAAGAGTAGCTTTGTTTAATTCCCGGTAGTCAATACATAACCTCCATTTACCATTTTTCTTTGGCACAATTACCAAAGGAGAAACCCACTGACTATCTAAAATGGGATAGATAAAGTTAACATTTAACAATTTCTGCAATTCTTCTTTAACAATCTCCCTAAGGTTTGGATTCATCCATCTCTGAGGTTGTCTGATTGGTTTACAATTTTCCTCTATGTAGATGTGATGAGTGCAAGTATTAGGGCTTATCCCTTTCATATCAGTGTACTCCCATGCATATGCAGAAGAATGTCTCTGTAATATCTTGACTAGCTTTTCTTATTGAGATTTCTCTAGGTTCTTGTTTATATTTAAAGTTTTACCTGGAAATATCTCAATTGTAGAGCTGCCAAACTTATCCATAGAGTAAAGAGACATCTGTCTTGATGACAAAAACTCAATGTTGGATTCTTCTTGAAATTTTTCATGTTTGTATTTCGAAGAGGATTCAAAATTTTCTAAGGTATTTAGAATTTGGCTATCTTCACTAATTTCTGAAATTGTGAAGAGAGGTTTTATGTCTTCCTCATCCTCAATCCATTGAGTATCATTTAATTCTATAATTGTTTTTTCTGAAGGATACAAGGTAAATTTCTTAGTTGAACTACCATCAGAGATGTACATATCACCGGATCTACAGCTAATGAAAGCATCGACTGTAGCTAACCAAGGTCTTCCTAGTATAGTAGGATGTCCTCCTAGATTATTCTTAGGAGTTAGGATCATAAAATCCACAGGATACTCCCAAGAATCTAGGGACACTGTAATTTCTTCTATTACCCTATCAGGTTTGATCACACATCTGTCTGCTAATTTTAATAGTGTGGGTGTAAAAAGAAGATTAGGAAGTTTTAGTTTATCCATGATTTGACTACTCATGATATTGATTGATACTCCTAAATCAATAAGTGTGTTTTGGATTTCAGTTCCATTGATGTGTATTTTAACAACTGGATTTCCTGTGTCTAGATACTTTGGAATAGAAATCTTACCCATCATGATGTCTGCTATTTTTCCTGCCAGTTGAATTTTCTTTGTCTCTCTTATTCTTTTTCCTGTTTTCTTCATGCTCAACTCCTTTATTGTCTTTGCTAAGATTGGAATTTCCTTGATAGCTTGTAATAATGGGATCTTAATACAAACATTCCTTAGCTCATCTAGGAAATCATAATTAGGCACCATAATTTGTTTTTCTACACCCCTATCAATTTGTAATCTTTCTAGAAAGGGGGGTGTAGAGGTGGATGTTGATGGCTGCTCTAATATAGGAGTTGAAATTATTGGTTCTTTTTGTTTTGATTTTTCAATGTTTGGGTCTTGAAAACATGTGTTCTCTTCAAGACTTTATTTACTTGTAGAGAATCTTCCTCAGAGTTGTTTTTCTCTTGTATGATCACAGAAGGTTTCTTCTTTTCAAGTATTCTTCCAGACCTAAGTTGAACATCATTAAGGTCTAAAGGAGTAATCAAATAGGTTGGAAACTGTTGGCCTTATATCATGTATGTGTTCTAAGGATTTTTATTGTTGGGGTTTGGTATGGGTTGGGTAGGTAACTGATTTGCTTTCTGAGGAAATGGTAATGGAAGTGGTGGATTTTGAGGATTTTGTTGAGGAGGGAAATTTGGATATGGTGGATAAGATGGTGGATATTGATAGTACTGAGAGTATCTTCCATAGGGATTTTGTGCTCCTTGTGCCCAAGTTTGAGATTGATTTTGGAATTGGGGCCAAGGTTACTGCCAAGAATTCCAATTTGGTGGGGGTTGATTATACAGCTGATCATGGAATCCTTGTGTTTGAGGTCCTTGCCAAGGCCTCCTAGAGACAAAATTGAGAGATTCTGTGGAATTTGTAGGGGTTTCTTCTTGAAAGACAGCTTTAAGACCAGGAAGTGAAGGACAACTCTTGGTCTCATGTTTTTATGAACAAATTACACAAGTCTCTACTATTTTTGCATCCAGAGGGCACTCTCTCAAGGCATGCTTCTTTCTACATTTGGGACAAAATATTGCTAAGGCATCAGATTCAGCTTTCTACTTGTTTTGTAGCTTAAGGGTGTCTATTTTTTCACTAAGAATCCCTAAAATATCAGATTTGAACTCATCAAGCATATGTCTTATTTCTGCCCTACTCACTGTCCCAGAAGCAGACTTACTTGCCCTTGCAAGAGCAGGGTCTCTTGGTCCTTTTACAGTTTTAGATTTCCCTCTTGAAAGGTTGATACATAATTCAGCTATTTCAGGTAATGTAAGCTGAGATATATCCCCTTTTCCCATCATGTTAAGAATATCTAGCCATTCATCCCTAATTGTCTTCAACAAGAGAGCTTTCAAAGTATCTTGATCTAAGTTTTCCATTTTTTCTCTTTTGATGTTATAGTTAAACCTCTCCAACGAATCTTCCATATTTTCATCCTCTTTTTGTAGAATTTTAAACACTTCCTCCTTATGGTTGACTGGCATATAGTAATCCAAATACCTCTCTAGAAATGCCAGTTTCATGTCTTCCCATGTCCTAATAGAACTGTTGATCAAACTCATAAACCATTTTAATGCTGCTCCTTTCAATGTTGAAGGGAATAGTTTAAGTTTTTGGGCATCTTGTAAGTAATCATAAGTTCTACATAGGACTTCAAATTCAAATAGGAAGGTTTCAGGATCTTCACTTTTGAGTCCATAAAAGTTTGGAAGGACAAAGGGTGAAATGTTTTTCATAGTTGCATTGGTTTCTTCATCTACTATAGGAAACCCAAAAGAGCTTCCCATTTCTCTTCTACCTCTTCCTCTGCCTCCTTCTTCACCTCTACCTCCTTCTCCTTCTGCACCTCTACCTCCTTCTCCTCTACCTCTACCTCTACCCCCTCCAAATAGTGTATGTTCTCCATTAAAGACTCCTCCTCCCCCTTCTTCTGCCATGGTTCTTGAAAAGTTTATGTCTCTAGCAGGGGTTCTTGAATCTTCTTCTAAGACAGGTTCAGTGGATGAAGTGGAAGGTCTTTCTGATGGAATATCTGATCTTAAGTCTTCTGGAAGTCTATGATCAGTAAAGTATGGGATGTGGGTTTGAGTTGGAGGTGTGTTGCCTCTTGGTCTTGGTGGAACAAGTGGTGTTCTAGGAATCAAGCTTCTGCTTCTTATGAATCTACCCCTTGAGTCTCTTTCTCTACGCATATCATTTTTTTTTGGAGGTAAGAAACAAGGCTACCTAGTTACACTTCCCCGGCAACGACGCCAAAATGTCTGCTCAACTTAGTGTTCCTAAATTGATGTCATAAATTGTCAACCAGGGCTAGTAAATTGTTGAAGTGAAGTGCACTATATGTGCCTAGGTATATTCTTCCTACTTCGTTGTGTTTAGTGTTTTTCTAGTGTTTTTGTATTTTATTTTTTTTGTATTTTTTGTGTTAAGAGGAAAAGAACTAAATTGTTGGCCAAGAGAAGTTACTGATCACACTAAAACAGAACAAAATCTACTCTAAACTGTGCATGACACCTAAGAACAGAAAATGCTAATTCACAAATTGCAAATCTTGACAAGGAAATTAACTCATAACATTAACTCAGTCCAATTCATTTCATTAGAGGTATGTTGGAACAACTTAAGAAAAGGATAAGTTTGATGTAATGAGGTTCTCTTTAATAAACAACAACTTATAATATCACAGAGAAAATCTTATCCATGGTTAGAAATTTGTTGGAATACTTTGAGAAAAGATTATCTGTAATTTAGTAAGGAATCTTATGCTAACATAACTTATGACATTAGAATTAACCCACTCTGCAACTCAAAATGTTACTATTAAGCCTCATTCAAGGGTTAGAGATCTCTTGGAATAGCTTTGGAAAATGGTTGTTTGTAAAATTATGAGAAATTGCAGAATAGTCAAGAACTTCAAAATGATATAACTAATTCTTGTCCATATGATGATGATGTGTTAAAAGAAATTAAGAACAAGAGAATTTTGTAGATAATGAAGGCCTTTAAGTCTAATTTAACAGAACTAGAATACAGGTAGCTAATAAAACTTGAAATACAATGAACAGAACTGAACTAAAATGCAATTAACCTCCAAAGTATTACAACTCTATCTCATTCACGTGCTAGTGATATATTGGAACAGTTCATGGGAACAATATCGATTGCAATATTCGATGTAAGTAAACATAAAACATGATGCTCAGAAAACTGCATAGATTAAAAACGAAACAGAGCTAAAGTTACTTATCTAGAAAATATGCACAAAGCCTTTCGGACAGTAGGGGCCCTCTACCACCAGATTGGCACACAAATCCTTAACTCCTTAATATTGCTTCAGATATTGCATTAAATTTGTACTTCTTTCATTAAATGGAAAACGCTCAGAAAACAGACTATTACAGTCTTGGAGGACTTAACAACAAAACATCAACTAGCTAATTGTCTCTCGGTTCACCAAGTTATTCTTATAAGAAAACACATAACTGTCATTGAGGAGAAATAGGCATAGGTGTATTTTTCAATCAAAATCGAATTAGAACTCCTGTTGAGGACTCGTACTTTGCTGAAGACATCTGCAGATTCCTTGTCCTTGTACAAGTCTACTTCTTAGTTTTGGTTTTCTCCACGTGCATAACCACTTGTATATTTTTGCTCAACCTTCATAGAGGGCAAGAAATGATGTAGGATTGTTGTGGAATTCAACCATATGCATTTTTCCTTTAAGTGACACCTGTAACCTGTGTGAACATAAATATGGCTACGGAATATGTGACTAGCTACAGAATGGCTGCATTCTGTAGCTAAGTCTGATAAAAAATCACTATGACAACAAAACCACAAAAGTATAGTAAGTCAGTCATTGCATACATTCTTAAAGTAATTTTAATCATTCCTATTGATATTTTAAGCCTATAACTGATAAAATACAAATGGAATGAAGTGAAATTTGGTGAAAGGAAAGGACATCTTCGGGGCTCAACAACTACTGGAGGAGAGAAATAAATTTGACTAGGTTGAATTATACCAATCTCTAGCATTTCTTCAATCATACATTCAGTTTCGATATTTTGGACATAAGGATATCTGTAAAGCCTGATGTTTGGAGGAACACTTCCTAGAATCTAATTAATAGCATGATCATGATCACAAATAGTTGGGAGTCCTTTGGGAGTTTCAAACACCTTGGAATGATTCTCCAAATTTTTTTAGAGATTTAGATAACTAGATAATTTTGATGTTGCAACTTCTAGTGAGCATAATTGTGCAACTATGCCTCATTTTTATTTCTCGACAAGCTTTATCATGACATTAGAGCTTATTATATTTCCAGGCGTCCTTGCGATACCTTTTAATTCAACTTCCTTTCCTTTCGAAAAAAAAATCAAGAAAAGTTCTTGAAAATTAAAAGCTATCATCCCCAAAGATTGTAACCATTGTACTCCTAGTACAACATCAACACCACCCATTGGAATGGAAAGAATTGGAATATTAAACACATATTCCCCCATGGTTATCTTGATATTATGGCACTTTCCAGAGAAATTTATATTTCCTCTATTTCCCACCATCACTTGAAACTCTGGCCCTGGGTATAGAAAGAAATTCATTCCTTGGCTACGGTCTTACAATGAATAAAATTATGTGTACTACCCCAATCAATAAGCACTATTACATTTTTATTCTTGATATGTCCTCCTATCATGAGAGTTTGAGGAGTGGTAATTCTTGCCAATGCATTACAATATAGATCCAAATTCATTTCTTCTTCCTATAGGGTTGGTTCTTGGTGTATATCCCCTTCTTTTGAAGTTTCTTGTTCCTTTTATTCCTCCTCTTCAAAAGCTATGTAAAATAATTTCTTCTTAGCACACTTATGACCTTTAGTATATTTGTTATCACAACTATAGAAAATCCCTTTTTCTCTTTTTTCTTCCAATCGTTAAGGTGTCAACCTTGTAGGTTGTGGAAGTCTAGGAGTAGCAACACTTCCATCTTTATATTTGTGAGTGGTAGGATTCCTTTTCACCATAATTTTGCTTTCAAATTTTCTTGCCAACCTAAATTCCTTCTACAATGTATCTAGTTCCCAAAGGTGAACCTCATGTTGGATGTTATCCTTTAGATTCCCTGTGAAGACATCAATACTATGTTCCTCTGCAATTTTATTTACCCTTATATTAAATTTTTGGAAATCCTCAATGTGCTCCATCATTTAATGATTTTGTTAGAGATTTATCAATTGAATAAGTAAGTCGTTGCTCTTTGTATCCTCATGACGTGCTATCATTTCCTCTGTAAAATATTGACCAAGTGACCAATGGTCTACAAGAACAAACCCATTTGTAGTATCCAAGTTATCAGATCCTTCCCATAAAACTTCCTTATATCTATCTTTGGAATATGGTGGGTCCTAAATCCAACATTAGAGTATATGAAATCATGATTAACATTTCTTTTTTTCTCATCATGTGTTTTCTCTGCTACCTTTTCACCATTAGGAAGCTTTTCTTGTAGCAACTTTTCCAAACCTTCCTTCAAACCTTCCATGTATTTCTTCAATTCTTCCATGTTGCCTTCCATGCCATCCATATTAGCTTCCATGTTATTCTTCAAACCATCCATCTTAGCTTCCATTTAATTTTTTATTACTCTTTGCGAGAGTGAAATTTGTTGCACCTAGTCTTGTAATTTTGATGTATCATGTTGCACTTCTTCCTCTTCATGAGTCATAGTAGATCCTTATGAGGGCTTAATGGGTGTTGAATTCTTTTAGGGGGAATTTTAGAACCCAATACTGATATCTATGCTTCAATATTCCATTGGAATCACTTCAAATTGATTTTCCAAACAAGACATGCAATTTTAAAAAACAAATACACATATTTTTATTTCTTTTGAGGACCTAGATATTTAAACTGGTGTATATTTGTAATTTCGAATCCCCAATATTTTATCTTAGGTGTTTTAGTAGAAATATGAATCTTATTTCCAATGCCATAGGTTTGACCTGATTTGGATTCTTCAAGGCAAATTTATTCCCAATCTCCCACAATGACCTGATTATGGGCTGATTTAGTAGAGAGAACTTGTATGGTGTGCCATGTGTCATTGTTTCTTCCTTCGTCTCTCAAATAGATACACAAGAAACTACCATCCGTGTGCTTTCGTCCACTTATTATGGAATTTCAATTTGATGCACAGAGAGATATTTATGACGGTTTTCCCAAGGTCACCTCTTTAAGATGAAATTTAGGAGCCTGCAAAAATGCTAAATTCCATAGATCATATCTCTGAAACTATTGTGAACCAAGATCTGAAAATTTCCCACAAAGTTCCTCCAGATTTCGATGCAAATTTATTTGTTTTTTAACTTCTGAAACTTCATAGAAAAAAAGTTATAACGAAAATTCCAGAATGACCTGTTTGAAGCAATGAAACCCAAGAATCCAAAGCCCTGATACCAAATGTTACGAAACCAGCTCACAAAATAGAAGAAAATATAGTTCAACGACTTAGAAATCAGCCTCTTCGAGGGGTAAACCTCCTCTATATTACATAAATGAACAATTATGGGATGATTCAAATGAAAAAATCTCCTTTCTATATAGAGGAGTCCATGGGGTCACAATATAATCCTAGCCAACATAACAATAATAATGTAAGGCCACAACAATAACAATAGTGGCCTATTATGGGGCACAATAATAAAAATATGGAGACTACATGGGTACAAAAATAATAATAAGGGAGCTACACTATCAAAAATAAGGGACTACAATAGTAATATAGGGCCCTAACACTTTAATTTATTTTAGGGATACCTTTTACGACTTTACTTCTAATTTTAGTAAAAAATTCTGACTAATTAAAAATAGAAATCCTCTTAGAATCATTGTGAGTAATATATTTTGTGAGTAATATATTTTGAATAATAAATATGTCATATTTTTGGTATTGGGAATTACAGAGGGAAATAATTAGCTTTCCTCTAATACAAAAGTTAGAGAATGGTCGGTACTTCGAGGTAAGAGAAAAATGGTTAGTACTAGGCCAAGTAATATTATATGCTAATTTAAGAGTATTATATATATTTTCTCAATTTGAGATCTTAAACATATCAACATAAAATATTTGAACCTAGGTGGAAAATATCACAATGATTCCGCCTAATCATCTAGGCTGAATTTAATTGAAATTAGATATTTAAAAAATTTAGATCAAAACGATTAAAAATATAATTTTATAAATAAATTAAAAATTTCTCTTATAAAAAATTTATTAAGTTTTATGTTGACCCAGCCATGGGTGAATGTGGAAAGTTAAGGGAGTAGATATTCAAGGGGAGTAGAAATCAAGATCCACCCACTTGGCATCCAACCCACGTGATATAAGATATAAAGGATAAATTCTAGAAATCGATTTTTGGATTGTTTGATGGTTTAAGGTTAGTTAGCTGCTCCACTTCATGAAATCAGAGAGCATGCCAAAGATTTGATATCCTCACACTGATGGCAAGGATATGAAAATAAACTATGTCTATCAATAGTGAGTAGGAGATATAAGTAGGTAATACTCCATCATTTCAACTTTATTGCACTTACAAACCACAATTTAATTCAGTTTTTGGCTCCATGCTATTTATAAAACTCTAGAATTAAAAAAAAATCAATGGTAAATTCTTTGAGGGTGAATGAAAAAATATCAGAGGAAAAAATCATGACGGTTTAAATACCTTTAGATTTATCTTAGAGAATTGATATCCTTTATGGTATTTCTCTCTTATGAGGAATCCCTATCTCAGTCTCTTTCTATGTTGGTGGCATACATGTTCCTCTTGTTTTAGTATCATCTCTCTGCTTCCATTTGCTTTATAGGCTCACTTCTTAACATTTCATTTGTATGGATGGATTATATGGTATTCATTCCTTATGTTTAAGGTTATCTGAAGTAGTTTGGTTCACCCTAATTGTGTTATTGGTTCCTATCATAGTTATGGATTATAATAATTTATAGTGTTATTACTTATCCTTATTCCCTTTGTTTGGTATTGTATTTTATGGAGGTCTTATTGACCCCTCTATTTTCTCCTTGTGATACTCCCCAGCTAGTAGAGCCAGCATCCTATGGACCCTCCAACTATTTCACAATGAATTGAGCTTCTAGATCTAAGTATAAGATGAATAAGAAGCTTAAGGTTTCCCTAAATGTCCAAAGCACAATGAGGAGTAGAATGTTTAGTAGCAGTGTACATCCAATTAGCCCATCCCTTGATAGGAAAAGAATATAATGAGGTTGATAAGGAGTCCTAAATAGAAATAATATTAATTTTATATGTACAGGTAGATGAGGAGGTTGGGGGATGGAACGTCGACATTGGAAAGACAAGGACTACGAAAACTAGGTACATGTATACAATTGGCATTCATTGGTAGCTGAAAACAATTATGGGGAGAATACTGGTTGGGTGCTTTGATGCTCAAAAATAAATTATGTTGAGTATAGATTAATTTCTTGTACACCTAAGAATATCAGATTAAAATTTCAATGTGCTGGCTAAAAATATTGCAAACCTGGACTTTACTGACTCCATAAAAGATAAATCCCTCCTAAGCGCACCAAATTCAACTCTCCCTCCAATTAAATGATATTGCTAGTTACTTTTATTTTTCTAGTCACAATTTTTGGGTGTGTTATATTCTTTCCATGAATAGTCACACGCGCGAGGGGGTGATAGATCCTCCATGTTCATTGTGCTAGGAGCAGTGGGGGGGAGGAAAACACCCCATCCAGGGGTTTGCAAGGGTGGGTAGCCCCCTACACAAGGTCTAGGGCAACGCCCCAGGAAATTGTTTTTGGACCCTATTTTAGGTGCACGGACCCATCTATGGTTTTGTGCATGGGTTTGCACATGGTTTTGGGGGATGATGGTTTTCGATCCCTGGTATTTTGTAGATCCAGTCAAGGGAACTACGGTTATGTTCTAATCCAGGGTTAATTTATTAGGGTTTATAAATGCTTCGGCATGTATATATATGTGTTGTAACACTAAAAAGAACATAATGAAAAATCAAGCTAGTAGTCCTGATTTGGGATCCAGGGGAAAAATCTTTGTGTATATATGTTTTATGTTTTATGCTCGTGATATTGTTTATTTTCTATTTTTAATAATTTATGTATAGGGTTGAAACCTACATTTGGTATCATATTTGTTTCAGATTCATGGCGACACCTTTGCTGCTAAGGGGTTTTCTGCTCTGGCCTGTGGTAGTTCTTGTTCAGTGGGAGATCATTGGGATCGATTCTTGCAGTGAAATAATATGGCGAGCAGTAGAAATATAGAGATCGAGAAATTTAATGGTGATATTTTTGAGCTGTGGAAGCTCAAGATTGAGGATCTGATGGTGGATAATGATCAGTGGATCACGGTAGATCTGAGTACTAAACCAACGAAAATGTCAGGTGAATATTGGGTGAATTTGGATCATAAGGAAAATATCACAATACGGTTGTGTATCTCAGATTCTCAATTGTTGAAAGTATCTAGGGAAGCTACAACGAAGACTTTGTGGATCAAGCTATGGAATTTGTACCAATGTAAGTCTCTGGTGAATAATTTTTTCCTGCAGAAAAAAGTTGTATAACATGAGGATGAAGGATGGAGACTCGGTGAAAGAGCATCTGAACGCCTTAAATACTGTAGTAATCCAGTTGACATTTGTTGATACTAAAATCTCATATGAAGATAAGTGCATCATTTTGTTGTGTTCTCGATGAGATTCATGGGACAATCTAGTTATTGCAATAGGTAGCAATACAACTACCTTAAATTTTGATGAGATTGTCCTAGCCTTACTGTCAGAGGAAATGAGACGAAGAAATATGGAGGGCCATAATGGAGATGCCTTATATGTATGAGGAAGGTCCCAAAACATAAACAAAAATAAGTTTTTTAGTGGGAGATCTAAATCTCCAGGAAAGCCTATAAAGGTGTGCTGGAAATGTGGAAAGGAAGGGCACATCAAAAAGGACTGTAGATCTAAAGCTCCTGAGAAAGGAAAGTGACTTGATGATTCTCCTTCTGCAGAGGTAAAATCCACCTTAGATGAAGGTTGGGATGTGTATTTGGATTCTTCTTCAAATACACATGTAGATCATGAGGCATCGTTGATTGACTCAAGTGCATCCTTTCACTTCACTCCCCATAGGGAGTGGTTCTATGAGTATGATAAGTATGATGGTGGTGATGTCTTCTTAGGGGATGATAGGAAGGCCAGAATCGTCGGATGTGGAAAATTCAAGCTGACATTGCAAGGTGGAAGGATTAGAACACTTCCTGGTGTTTTGCAATTCCTGCATTGGAAAAAAATCTGATTTTTGTAAGCAAGATGGATAAACAATGTTCAAAAAAGATACTTGTAAGATGGTTCGGGGAGCACTGGTATTAATTTCGGGAGTTCGGATTGGAACTTTGTACAAGCTTCAGGGTAGGACTATTATTTATGGGTGCAACAGTTCTGTGGTTCCTGAAAGGGGAGCGGAAAGTCTAGCGGTCTTTAGAGAAAAGACCATGCTATGGCATCAAAGGCTTGGAAATATTGGAGAGAAGGGCCTTCAGATACTGCATGGTAATGGTATGGTAGAAGGTATGTCTGATTGCTCTCTGGATTTCAATTTCTATGAACACTCTGTATATGGGAAGTAGAATTGGGTGAGTTTTCCTTCTGGTGCTAAGAGGGCAAACAATATATTAGAGCTTGTGCATAGTGATGTGTTTGGAACTGCGTCGGTTCCATCACTGGGTAAGTGTGTGTACTATGTTTCATTCATAGATTAATTCTCAAGGAATACATGGATATATTTCTTGAGGAAGAAATCTGAATTCTTTGACGAATTTAAATAATTTAAGGCTCTAGTGGAAAACCAGATAGAGAAGAAGATAAAGGTGCTAAGGATAGATAATGGTGGAGAGTTCTATAAGAAGGATTTTGAAGAGTTATGTAAGAAGTGTTGTATAGCAAGGAAAAATACTACTCCATACACACCTCATAAAAATGGAGTTGCGGAAACAATGAACATAACGTTGATGGAAAAGGAAAGAAGCATGCTCAGTGGTATTGGGTTAGGATAGGAACTCTGGGCAGAGGCAGTGGAGATTTCATGTTACCTGGTTAACAGATCACCTTCATAAGCATTTGAGGATAAGACTCCACACGAGGATATTTGGATGTGATGCATATGTACATGTTCTAAAGGAGAAAAGGACCAAGTTGGATAATAAATCTGAAAGGTGCATATTTATTGGGTATAAGGATGGTTTAAAAGGTTACAACATTTGGAACCCAAAAACAAGGAAGGTTGTGTACAGTCGAGATGTGGTGTTTAGAGAGGTGAAAGTTCTTGTTAAACATGAATTCGTACCAAAGGAACGTTAGAAGATAGAGTTTGAGCTAAAGGAGGATGAATCAAACTGTATAATAGAACAAGATTCAAAAGAGGAAGAGCCATAAACTCCAGCTGTGAGAAGATCACTTCGGGAAAGAAGGCAACCAAAAAGATATAGTCCATCTGCTTTCTGTTCAAATTTTTCTTTTACTATCACTGATGATGATCCCAGAACTGTCAGGGAGGAAATGGATTCAAAGGATGGAAAAATCCAGAAGCAGGCAATAGTTGATGAAATGGCATCCTTGTACAAAAATTATGCACAGGATCTATTGGAGTTCTTGGCCGGAAGGAAGCCCATTGGGAGAAAATGGGTGTTTAAGAAGAACATGAATGTAGAAAGCAAGGTGGAGAAATACAAAGCTCGGTTGGTGCGAAAGGATATTCTCGGGTGCCGAGAAATTGTTTTGGTGATATTTTTTCTCCTGTTGCCAAGGTTACATATATTAGATTACTTTTATCTGTTGTTGCTGCATTTGATTTTGAGGTAGAACAGATGGATGTGAAGACAACATTTCTTCATGGAGATCTAGAAGAGGAGTTATACATGAAGAAACCTGAAGGCTTTACGGTGAAGGGTAAGAAAGAACTGGTATGCAGGTTAAAAAAGTATTTTTATGGGTTAAAACAGTCACCAAGGATGTGGTATCATAAATTTGATACCTATATATGGTAACTTGGCTTCACCAGAAGCAATGAGGATCACTGTGTGTATTTTAAATTAACTGGTGACCATGTTAGTTATTTGGTATTGTATGTGGATGATATGTTGCTGGTTGGAAATGATAGAAATTATCCAAGACTTGAAGACCCAATTTTTATTCAAATTCGACATGAAGGATCTTAGTGCTACAAACTATATTCTGGGCAAGGAAATTAAGAGAGATCAGGCAAAGAGGAAGCTCTAGTTAAAGAAGAGGAAGTATTTCGAGACAATATTTTAGAGGTTCAATATGCAGGATAGTAAATTGGTGAAGGTTCCTATTCATGTAGGTGTAAAGCTATATACTGAACAAGAATAGGAGGATATGTCTCGTGTTCCATATGCAAGTGCAGTGGGTAGCCTAATGTATTCAATGTTTTGTACTAGACTAGACATTGCACATGTAGTGGGAGTATTGAGCAAGTTTATATCAAAACTAGGGAATGAGCATTGGAGAGCAGTGAAGCGGGTTTTCATATATTTGCATGGCACTAGTGATTGTGGTTTATGCTACTAGGGAAGACTAGGATTGGACAAATTTTTGGACATCAGAGGGTTTTTTGATGCAGACTAGACTAGAGATCTGGACCAAAGAAGATCTACAAGTGGATGTATGTTTAGCCTATTTGGAGGTGTAGTCAGTTGGATGAGTAAAAGACAGTGTGTAGTGGCTCTTTCAACTATAGAGGTAGAATACATGGAAACCACTCATGCAACCAAGGAAGTAGTTTGGTTGTAGATATTGTGTTCAAGTATGGGGTTGGTGTAACGAGCTATAAGGATAGATTGTGATAACCAAAGTGAAATTTTCTTGGCTAAAAACCCTAGTTATAATTTAAAGGAAAAGCACATTGATGTTCAATATCACTTTGTGAGAGATATGGTTGAGGATAAAAATGTGTTGCTGGTAAAGGTGGACAATTTGAAGAATGTTGCATATGCATTGAATAAGTCTGTGAGCACTCATAAGTTCACTTGGTGTAGAGTAAAAATGGGTGTTGCAGGTCTCGACTAATGATTAAGCTCTCCTGTTCCCCCGTACAGAAAGAAAACAACAAGTCCCGTGGGGGCGGGGGGGGAGTCACAGGAAGGGGGCGAAAACCCCTCCCCGTTTGATGTGCCAGGCACAACAGGGTGGTCACAGGGTGGACGGAAACCCCCCCTATCTAGGGGTTTGCAAGGATGGGTAGCCCCCTGCATAGGGTCCAGGGAAGTGCCATGGGAAAAAAAATTGGACCCTATTTTAGGTGGGCGTACTCGCCTATGGTTTTGTGCATGGTTTTGCACATGGTTTTGGGGCATGATGGTTTTCAACCCTTGGATTTTGTAGATATGGTCAAGGGAACTATGGTTATGTTCTAATCCAGGGTTAATGGTTTTAGGTTTATGAATGCTTCACATGTATATATATATATATGTGTTGTAACACTAAAAGGAACATAATGAAAAATAAAGTTGGTAGTCCTGATTTGGGATCCGGCAGAAAAATCTATATGTATATCTATTTTATGTTTTATGCTCTCGCTATTGTATATTTTCTATTTTTAATAATTTCGTTTGTAGATAATTTCTGTACAAGGTAAAAACCTACAACAATATACTAAATTCTAACCAGTGAAAGGAAGAAAATGAATTATGTGATAATTTATTAAACTCTTTTAGTTTATGTTATATAGTTAATTTTGTGACTATGTTTAAGAAATTTTAGAAAATTAAGTCTCTATTATTATGCTAGTGTTTTGGTTTCCTTAGTGGCAGACTAGATAGCACAGAAAATATATTTTACCTTTTATATATGAATTGTTGACTAAATTACATAAAACAACATTATTTTTGTTTTGTTTTTATAAAATAAATTTAAAATAAACTTTATAAATAATTATAATAATAAATAATAAATAATAAAATAAAGAGTGGTATTAAAAACAATGATAAAATGTTAATATAATTTGTTTTTTCGATGAAACAATAAAATTTTCATCCTCCCTAGATCACGTTTATGTGGGTTTGATAGAAATGAGGCAACGAATTGTGAATTTTCATGATAGTGCAAGGACATGTATCTCCTCCTACTAATACCTATGCACACAACTTCCATTTCATTTCAATATGGAAGCAACATTGCATGTGTTGGTGGTTATGATGCAACAATTCTAACATATCATTTGATCATACTAATGTAGAGGTATGATAGAAGCATGTGGCTTATCCAACCCCTATAGCATTAGGTTATGGATTTAGATTCACTCCATTCCATATTTCTTATCGATACATTTATTTTTCCCTTCCCTTTTGCTGAAATCCTTTCCTGTCTAGATGCTCTATTATGTAGTAATTGAATTATGTTGGTTTTCATGGCTACCCATCCTACTTGTTCAAGACACCCTCCTATTCATCGAACTTGGGATGAATATGAAACTAGGGATTATGCTCATACTTTCCATTAAGCAGTCTCCCTTTGCAACTTGAAATAAAGTGAACCTATTATACAATGAGATCAATTTAAGATAGTTTCATTTTCTAACAAGGAGTTTGAGACAGAGGCTATTAGGTTTCTTCTAGATATTAATACCAATCATGCCCATGAAAAAAAAAACACTTAAAAAAATTAGATATTTAAAATCACTCCAAGTTGCTGATGGTATGATGCTTTAGATGAAAAATAGGTAGAGTGAATGGAGATGAAAACAAACTTGGAAATGGTTGAAAAGTAAGGACAATTTATTCTTTCCCTTCTCAAATAGTTCACTAAAGAGAAAATCAGGATTCTTTCTTCTGAGTTCATTGCTATCACTGAAGATAACCCTCTAAAAATCCTTGCCAATATTCCTTTTATCTCTATTCATTCATAGGTTAAACCCAAAGTTTTCATGACTAGTCTACACTGGATTTCTTATTTTGTTGCTATAGAAAGTTTATGATTCCACAAGGTTAATAGGTATGAGTGGTCTTGGTTTCCATTCTAGAAATACCAATGCTTTAAATAATTTTTATAAGTTTGTTAGATACATTCTCAATATTTGGATAGCCTAGTTTCTAATAGGGCATGCTTGTAAGACTTTATTTGCTCAAATTAATCACTACCCCACTTAGGATAAATTTTATATAACTTATTCGATGATAGATAGATTGATACATCTAGATATGCTCTATAATTACCTACATTTATTATTATAGAATAGTCTTGCTATCGACAACAAATGAAAAAAAAACAATAACATTTTCCTTCATCCTAAATATATTTAAATCTCCTAAGAATATGAAACCAGCTCCAAAAAGAGAAGAAAAGAGATATCAACGCCTTAGAAATAAGCCACTTCGAGGGGGCAACCTCCAATACATTACATGAATGAAAAATTCTTGGATGATTCAAATTACAAAACCTCCTTTCTATATATAGGAGTCCATGGGGCCATAATGTAATCCTAGTAGGGCCACAATGTAATCCTAGCTGACCTAAAAATAATAATTTAAGGGCACAATAATAACAATATGAGGGTTACAAGGGTACAATAATAACAATAAGGGGGTTACACTAACAAAAATAAGGGACTATACTAGTAATATAGGGACCTAACATGCCCCTCTCCTTCAAAAAAGTGTTTTCCTCAACGCTTGAGTAGCTCTGGGTGCTTCTGTATAAAATTCTCATCCTCCCATGTAGAATCTTCAGTGGGTAAGTTTTTCCACTTGATGAGATACTCTGAAATTGATCGATTCCGTAGCTGTCGAGTTCTTGTTTCCATGACCACTTCAGGTTCCAATATGATTTTTCCTTCCTCATCAAGTTCTGGCAATATTGTTTGAACTGGAAGATTTTCACCTATAAACTTCTTTAAGCATGAAACATGGAAAACTGGATGTACTCGCGAAGAAGCAGGAAGCTCCAATTTGTATGCCATAGTACCAATCTTTTGCAACACCTTGTAAGGACCATAGTACTTTGGCGATAATTTTTTATCCTTCTTAGCTTGCTTGAGGGACATTTGTTTATATGGTTGTAGCCGTAAAAATACCCAATCTCCTACATCAAAACTTCTCTCGCTGCGATGTTGATCTGCCTGTTGTTTCATTCCATTTTGTGCCAAATTCAGGTTATCCTTTAAGAGTTGGAGAACTTCTTGCTGATGCTCGATGTGATCTTCCACTGCTTGAACCTTCGAATTTTCCCTTAAAGATGATGTGATGGATGGTGGATGATATCCATAAATTGCCATAAATGGGGTCATTTTTGCTGCAGTATGGAAGGAAGTGTTATACCACCATTCAGCAAGAGGTAACCACTTGACCCATTGTGTTTGTTTATCAGATACAAAACAACGTAGATATCCTTCCAAACATTTATTTACGATCTCAGTTTGACCATCAGATTGAGGATGATAAGATGAGCTATGAGCTAATTGAGTACCCAAACAAGAAAATAACTCCGTCCAAAAATTTCCAGTAAAAATGGGATCTCTGTCGCTCACAATAACCCTTGGGCTTCCATGTAGCTTTTGAATTCTGTCCATAAATATAGTAGCAACCGTACTTGCTTTAAATGGATGAGATAATGCACAGAAGTGTGCATACTTGGTAAGTCTATCAACTACCACCATGATGACACTCTTTCCTTCGGACTTAGGTAAACCTGTGATAAAATCCATTGAAATCTCCTCCCAACGTTGACTTGGAATGGATAAAGGTTGTAGAAGTCCTGGGGTCTTAATTGTTTCCACTTTATTCTGCTGGCAAACCAAAGATTCCGCCACAAACTTTCGAATATCAGATTTAAGGCCATCCCAAAAAAATTCTTTCTTCACCCTGTGGTAAGTTTTTAAAAATCCTGAGTGTCCTCCTAAAGGAGAAGTGTGCAATTCCAGAAGAATTTTTTGTTTTAGTTGGGAATTCTTACAAAGATATAGGCGATCTTTATACCATAAGGAATCATTTCCAACAAAATGTATCAGATGTACTAGGATCTTGCTGCAACTTTTGAATGAGTGTCCATACATCTTTGTCCTTCTTCCATTCATCTCTTGCTTCGTTTATCCAATCTGGTTGGATAATAGAAATGGCACAAAGGAATGCTTCCACCCCTTCATTCTTTCTTGAGAGTGCATCTGCAACAACATTAAGCTTTCCTTTTTTGTAGATTATTTCAAAGTCATAACCCAACATCTTTGTGACACATTTTTGCTGCTCTTCTGAAGATAGTCTTTGTTCCAAAAAGTGTTTAAGACTATCATGATCAGTTTTTACCTTGAAGTGTCTTTCCATTAGGTAAGTTCTCCATTTCTTTAGTGCATGCAGTATTGCTAACATTTCCTTCTCATAAATAGGTTTCTGTAAATACTTTCCTTTGATTGGATGACTTTCAAAAGCAATGGGTCTTCCTTCTTACATTAAAACAACACCAATTCCATTTCCTGAGGCATCACATTCCACAATAAAGGTTTTTGTGAAGTCTGGCATAGCTAAGACTGGTGCTATGCACATTGCCTCTTTAAGATGTTCAAAGGCCTTAGTTGCTTCAGGAGTCCATGAAAATGCATCTTTCTTCAATAATGTTGTTAGAGGTGCTGCTATTCTCCCACAATTCTTAACAAACTTGCGATAATACCCTGTTAACCCGAGAAATCCTCGCAACTTCTTTATGGTTGTGGGGACTTTCCATTCCTTAATGGCTTTAATTTGTTAGGGTCTACTTTAACACCCTCGTGAGATACAATATGACCCAAATATTCCACCTCTTTTACTCCAAAGAAACATTTGGATTTTTTTGCATATAATTGTTTCTCCTACAATAGTTTGAGCACCCTCGTCAACATGTTGAAAAATATTCTGCAAAAATTTTTTCTAAGGAAGGGTTTGAAAATGGAATTCATCAACCCTTGAAATGTAGAAGGTGCATTGGTAAGGCCAAAAGGCATGACCAAAAAATCATAATGACCCGCATGAGTTCGAAATGATATTTTCGGAATATATTCTGTCTTCATTCTAATTTGATGATATCCTGAATGAAGATCCAACTTGGTAAAATAAATTTCTCCATGTAATTCATCCAATAATTCATCAATCACAGAAATGGGAAATTTATCTTTAATGGTGAGCTTGTTGAGCTCCATATAATCAGGACACATAAACCATGATCCATCCTTCTTGTGTACCAATACTACAGAAACAGAGAAAGAACTTTGACTAGGTTGAATTATACCCACCTCTAAAATTTCTGCAATCATACGTTCAATTTCACTCTTTTAGACATAAGGATATCTATAAGGCCTGATGTTTGGAGGAACACTTCCTGGAATCAAATGAATAGCATGATCATGATCACAAATAGGAGTCCTTTTTGGAGTTTCAAAAACTCTGGAATACTAGTCCATTGTCCAATACTTTTTGGAGATCTAGAGAAATAGATGATTTTTATGTTGGAACTTCTAGTGAGCATAATTGTCCAATTACGCCTTGTTGTTCTTTCCTCAGAAGCATTGTCATGAAATTATATCTTATTATCTTTCCCGGCTTCCCTGCGATACCCCATAATTCGACTTCCTTTCCTTCCAAAAAAAATTTCAAGAAAAGTTCTTGAAAATTAAAAGCTATCATCCCCAAATATTGTAACCATTGTACTCCTAGTACAACATCAACACCTCCCATTGGAATGGAAAGCATTGGACTATTCAATACATATTCCCCCATGGTTAGCTTTATATTATGGCATTTCTAGAGAAATTTCATAGTTCCTCCATTTTCCACATTCACTTGACACTCTGGTGCTGGGTATAGGAATAAATTCAATTCCTTGGCTACTTACATCGAAATAAAATTGTGGGTACTACCCAAATAAATAAGCACTATTTCATTTTTATTCTTGATATGTCCTTCTATCTGGAGAGTTTGAGGAGTGGTAATTCCTGCCAATGAATTACAGGATATGGTCAGATTCATTTATTATTCCTCTAGGGTTAGTTCTTGGTGTATATCATCTTCTTTTGAAGTTTATTGTTCCTTTTCTTCCTCCTCTTCACAATCTATGTAAAACAATTTATTCTTAGCACAATTATTAACTTTAGTGTATTTTATATCACAATTATAGAAAATCCCTTTTGGTAATTTTTCTTCCAATTTTTGTGGTGTCAACCTTGTATGTTGTGGAAGTATAGGAGTAGAAACAATTCCATATTTATAGTTGTGAGTGGTAGGCTTCCTTGTCGCCATAATTTTTCTTTCAATTTTTTCTGCTAACCCGAATGTATCTTCCAATGAATCAGATTCCAAATGTGAACTTAATGTTGGATGTTACCTCTTAATGTACCTATGAAGAGGTTTATCCGTGTTCCTCCGGAATATCATTTACCTCATATTTAATTTTTGGACATCCTCAATGTTCTCCTCCATTAAACCCTTTTTTTGAGATTTATCAAATGGATAAAGAAGGTGTTTCTCTTTGTATCCTCATAATGCACTATCATTTCCTCCGTAAAAATTGACCAAGTGATAATATTTTTATGGGAGAAAAGCCATCGATACCATACAAATGTATTTTGTTCTAAATGTAAAGTTGCAATACATACCTTTTGTGTGTGTTTTCATATTATTGAGATCAAATATTGCTCCATCTGTAGTATCCATGTTATGGGATCCTTGCCATCAAACTTCCTCATATCCATCTTTGGAATATGGTGGTTTTTCTATCCAACATTAGAGTTTATGAAATCATGATTAACTTTTATTTTTTTCTCATCATGAGTTTCCTCTACTATCTTTTCTCCATTAGGAAACATTTCTTGTATCAACTTTGTCAAACCTTCCATGTCTGCTTTTAGATCATTCTTCATGTTTTCCATTTTAGATTCCATGCCATCTATCTTAGAGTCCATGCCATCTATCTTAGATTCCATGCCATTATTCAAACCATCCATCTTAGATTCCACGCCTTTATTCAAGCCATCCATCTTAGTTTCCACGCCTTTCTTTAAAACTTCCATGTCATTTTTTGTTGCTCTTTGCGAGAGTGAAATTTGTTGCACTTGCTCTTGTAATTTTGATATGTCATGTTGCCATTCTTTGTCTTCATGACTCATAGTAGTGCTTTCTAGAGGCTTAATGGGTGTTGAATTATTTTTAGGGGCCATTTTAGAATCCAGTATTGATATCTATTCTGCAATATGCCCTTGGAATCAATTCAACTTGATTCTTCAAACAAGACTTATGCAATTCGGAAAAAAAAATACACACCTTTTACTTGCTTTTGAGGAGCTCGATATTCAAATTGAATTATATCTATAATTGTGGATCCTAAATATCTGAAATTCATTCCTGTAGTAGCCCTCTGAAGCTTCTCTCAAATGCCATAGGTCTGATCTGATTTGGATTCTTCAAGGCAAAGTTATGTCCAATCTCCCACAATGACCCAATTTTGCATTGGTTTAGTAGAGCAAACTTGTATGACTTGCCACGTGTCATTGTTTCCTCCTTTGGCTCTAAAATTGATAGACCGAAAACTATAGTCCATGCACTTACGGCCACTTTTTACATCATTCCAATCTAATTCACAGAGAGAGAGCTATGAATATGTTCCCACGATCACCTCTTTGAGATGAAATTCAGAAGCCTCAAAATGCCCTAACGTCCACGGATCATATCTCCGAGAAAATATTACGAACCAATATCTAAACAATTTTGTGATGTTCCTCGGGATTGTGGCTTCGCACTCTAAAAATTTCAACCACAGACCATTAGAAAAGGGTATTACGAAATATCATGATGACACCCAAGGTTTTTATTCGAGGAGCACCAAAATGACCCTAACTAAGCTGAGATCCTTATCTAAAAATATTGCAGAATAAAGCTCTAAACTTTTACGACCGTGTTCCTCGGATTTTCTTAGCACTCTAAAATTTCATATTCGAACCTTCGTAGAAAAAACGTTATAGCGAAAATTCCACGATGACCTGTTTGGAGTAGCGAAACCCTAGAATCTCAAAGCTCCGATACCAAATGTTGTGAAACCATCTCCAAAAATAGAAGAAAAGAGATATCAACACCTTATAAATAAGCCACTTTGAGGGGGCAGCCTCCAATACAATACATGAATGAACAATTCTTTGGATGGTTCAAATTACAAAACCTCCTTTCTATATATAGGAGTCCATGGGGCCACAATGTAATCCTAGCTGACCTAACAATAATAATTTAAGGGCACAATAATAACAATATGGGGGTTACAAGGGTACAATAATAACAATAAGGGGGTTACACTAACAGCAATAAGGGACTATACTAGTAATATAGGGACCTAATAGAATATGTTCACCCCATACTTCATGGTCAATATTATGTATATTACAAGCATTATGATTGTGAATACACTTATCTTTCTACCCCCTATGGTCACCAATAATCAACCAATACATGTTATAAATTTGTATCTGCTATAAAATCTAAGCATTATGACCTTAACAAAAAAATCCTTTGATGAGCTATGAGTCCCAAGAACACAAACCTCTTAACAAAAATATACCTTTGACAATTGTGACATCGAACACATTCTACCTCCTAAGAAATATGATCTTTGGTAAAATCACCTTGAAACCACTATGAAAATATACCCATTGAATCTTATGACCCTTGATATACTCAACCCTTAACAAATAATGGCCTGTAACAAATTAATTTCAAAATACACTTTACCCCTCATGACTATTAACCATGGTTGACCATGTTGAACCACTAACCCTACTAATTTCCCAACCCACCAAACCATGCTAACATACCTTGAATAAAATCATTTCCCATTAAACCATATTCGCATATGTTGATAATGATGAATCACTCAACATAAAAAACCATAACTCAATTAACATCACCAGCCATTAACCCTTTATCATGGTTAAGCAATATTAACCATAGTGACCATGGTTGGCCTTCCTGACAATAAGGACCACTTTAATAATATTTCACCATATTAATCTGTTTGGTCCCTATATTACTAGTGTAGTCCATTATTGTTGTTAGTGTAACCCCCTTATTGTTATTGTTGTACACCTGTAACCCAAATATTGTTACTATTGTGCACTTACATTGTTATTGTTAGGTCGGCTAGGATTATATTGTGACCCCATGGACTCCTATATATAGAAGGAGGTTTTTTCATTTGTATCATCCAAGAATTGTTCATTTATGTAATGTAAATGAGGTTTCCCCCTCGAAGTGGCTTATTTCTAAGGCGTTTATCTCTCTTTTCTTCTATTTTTGGAGCTGGTTTCATAACATTTGGTATCAGAGCTTTAGATTCTAGTGCTTCGCTGCTCGAAATAGGTCACAGTGGAATTTTCACTATAACGTTTTCTAAGAAGGTTCAGAAGCTAAAATTTTGATCACGTGAAGCAGAAATGCCAAGGAACTACGTGTAGAAATTTCATATATTGGTTTGTAATAGTTTCGGATATATGATCTGTGGAAGTTAGGGTTTTTTCAGGCTCCTGAGTTTCATCTCAAAAAGGTGACCGTGAGAAAATCGTCATAACTCTCTCTCTCTCTCTAAGCACCAAATTGGAATTATGTAAAAAGTGGCCACAATCAAACAGAATATAGTTTCTTGTGTATCAATTTCAGAGTCGAAGGAGGAAACAGTGACATGTGGCACGTTGTACAAGTTCGCTCTACTGAACCAACCCATAAATAGGTCAATGTGGGAGATTGTTCATAAATTTTCCTTGAAGAATCGAAATTACACCAAACTTATGGCATTCGAAAGAATATTCTAAGGGCTACTACAAGACCTAATTTTAGATATTGAAGATCTGAAATCATAGTGTTAATTCAGTTTCAATATCGATCTCCTCAAAAGAAAGAAAAAGGTGTGTATTTTTTTCTTCGAATTGCATAAGTATTGCTTGAAAAATTAGTTTGAATTGATTCAAGGGAATATTTTAGAATAGATATCAGTATTGGGTTCTAAAAGGCTCCCTAAATATAATTCTACACCCATTAAGCCTTCAAAAGGCTCTACTATGACTTGTGAAGATGAAGAAGTGAAAATGACATATCGAAATTACAAGAGTAAGTGCACCAAATTTCGCTCTCGCAAAGAGCAACAAAAAATGAAATGGAAGTTTTGAAGAAAGGAGTGGAAGCTAAGATGGATGGTTTGAAGAAAGGCATGAAGCTAATATGGGTGGCATGGAAGTTGGCATGGAAGCTAAGATGGATGACATGGAAGCTTAGATCGATGAAAAAATGAAATACAACATGGAAAACATGAAGAATTATTTAAAATAAAGCATGGAAGGTTTGACAAAGTTGATACAAGAAATGTTTCCTAATGGCGAAAATATAGTAGAGGAAACCCATGATGAGAAAAAAAAAATGTTAATCGTGATTTCATAAACTCTAATGTTGGATGGAAGAACCACCATATTCCAAAGATGGATATGAGGAAGTTTGATGACAAGGATCCCATAACCTGGATACTACAGATGGAGCAATATTTTGATCTCAATAATGTGAAAAACACAGAAAAGGTATGCATTCCAACTTTACATTTAGAGCAAAATACATTTGTATGGTATCGATGGATTTTATCCCATAAAAAAATTTCCACTTGGTCAATTTTTACGAAGGAAATGATAGCACATTATGAGGATACAAAGAGAAACACCTTCTTTATCCAATTGATAAATCTCAAACAAAAGGGTCCAGTGGTGGAGCACATTGAGGACTTCCAAAAATTGAATATAAGGGTAACTGATATTCCAGAGGAACACAGGATTGATGTCTTCATAGGGAATTTAAAGGATAACATCCAACATGAGTTTCACCTTTGGGAACCTGATTCATTGGAGAAGGCATTCAAGTTGGAAAGAAAAAATGAATGTAAAATTATGGCGACAAGGAAGCCTACCACTCACATCTATAAATATGGATGTTGCTACTCCTAGACTTCCACAACCTACAAGGTTGACACCACAACAATTGGAAGAAAAAAGAGAAAAAGGGCTTTGCTACAATTGTGATAGTAAATACAGTAAAGGTCATAAGTGTGTTGAGAAGAAATTATTTTACATAGATTGTGAAGAGGAAGAAGAAAATGAACAAGAAAATTCAAAAGAAGAGGATATACACTAGGAACCAACCCTAGAAGAAGAAGAAATGAGTCTGACATATCATGTAATGCATTGGTAGGAATTACCACTCCTCAAACTCTCAAGATAGAAGGACATATCAAGAAGAAAAAGGTAATTGTGGTTGATTGATTTGGGTAGTACCCATAATTTTATTCATTGTAAGGTAGCCAAGGAATTGAATTGCTTCCTATACCCAACACCAGAGTGTCAAGTGACGGTTACAAATGGAGGAACTATAAATTGCTCTGGAAAGTGTCATAATATCAAGCTAGCCATGGGGGAATATGTATTGAATAGTCCAATTCTTTCCATTCCAATGGGAGGTGTTGATGTTGTATTAGGAGTACAATGGTTACAATATTTGGGGATGGTAGCTTTTAATTTTCAAGAAATTTTCTTGAAAAAAATTTCGAAAGGAAAGGAATTTGAATTACAGGGTATCGCCAGGAAGCCGGGAAAGATAATAAGCTCTCATGTCATGGAAAATATTCTAAAGAAAGAAGTGATAGAGGTGTAATTGCACAATTATGCTCACTAGTAGTTCCAACTTCAAAATCATCTATTTCTCCAAGTCTCCAAAGAGTCTTGGACAATCATTCCAAGGTGTTTGATACTCCCAAAGGACTCCCACCTATTCGTGATCATGATCATGCTATTCATTTGATTCCAGGAAGTGTTCCTTCAAACATCCGACCTTACAGATATCCTTATGTCCAAAAAAGTGAAATTGAATGTATGATTGTAGAAATGTTAGAGGCTATTATAATTCAACCTAGTCAAAGGGGATTCTTCCTCTGCTCCTAAAGTATCGGTACACAAGAAGGATGGATCATGGCGCATGTGTCAATATTATAGGGAGCTAAATAAGCTCACCATTAAAGATAAATTTCCCATTCCTGTGATTGATGAATTATTGAATGAATTACATGGAGCAATTTATTTTTCCAAGTTGGATCTTCGTTGAAGATATCATCAAATTACAATGAAGACTGAAGATATTTCGAAAACAACATTTCAAACTCATAAGGGTCATTATAATTTTTTGGTCATGCCTTTTGGACTTACCAATGCACCTTCTACATTTCAAGGGTTAATGAATTCCATTTTCAAACCCTTCCTTAGAAAATTTGTGCTAGTATTTTTTGATGATATACTAATGTACAGTAGGTCTTGGAAGGATCATGTTGAACATGTTGACAGGGTGCTCAAACTATTGCAGGAGAAACAATTATATGCAAAAACATCCAAATGTTTCTTTGGAGTACAAGAGGTGGAATATATGGAGCATATTGTATCTCACAAGGGTGTTAACGTAGACCCTAACAAAATGAAAGCCATTAAGAAATGGAAATTCCCCACAACCATAAAGCAGTTGCAAGGATTTCTCGATTTAACAGGGTATTATCGCAAGTTTGTTGAGAATTATGGGAGAATAGCAGCACCAGCAACATATTGAAGAAATATGCATTTTCATGGACTCTACAAACATTAGGTCTTTAAACATATTAAAAGTCATTATTTCTTGAGTCTTAGCTATACCAGACTTCACAAAAACCTTTATTGTGGAATGTGATGCCTCAGGAAATGGAATTGGTGTTGTTTTAATGAAAGAAGGAAGACCCATTGCTTTTGAAAGTCGTACAATCAAAGGAAAGTATTTACAGAAAGCTATTTATGAGAAGGAAATGTTAGCAATACTACATGCACTAAAGAAATGGCGACCTTACCTAATGGGAAGACACTTCAAGGTAAAAACTGATCATGGTAGTCTTAAACACTTTTTGGAACAAAGACTATCTTTAGAAGAGCAGCAAAAATGGGTCACAAATATGTTGGGTTATGACTTTGAAATAATATACAAAAAAGGGAAGCTAAATGTTGTTGCAAATGCACTCTCAAGAAAGAATGAAGAGGTGGAAGGATTTCTTTGTGCCATTTCTATTATCCAACCAGATTGGATAATTGAAGCAAGAGAAGAATGGAAAAAGGACGAAGAAGTGTGGATACTCATTCAAAAGTTGCAGCAAGATCCTAGTACATCTGATACATTTAGTTGGAAAAATGATTCCTTATGGTACAAAGATTGCTTATATATTTGTAAGAATTCGGAACTAAAACGAAAGATTCTTTTGGAATTGCACACTTCTCATTTGAAGTCGACACTCGGGATTTTTAAGAAACTTACAAGGTGAAGAAAAAATTTTTTACGATGGCCTTCAATGAAATATTCAAAATTTTTGCTTTAGAATGTTTGGTTTTACAGCAAAATAAAGTTGAGACAATTAAGACCATGGGTCTTCTACAACCTTTATCCATTCCAAGTCAACGTTAGGAGGAGATTTCAATGGATTTTATCACAGGTTTACCTATGTTCGAAGGAAAGAGTGTCATCATGGTGGTAGTTGATAGACTTACCAAGTATGCACACTTTTGTGCATTATCTCATCCATTTAAAGCCAGTACAGTTTCTACTGCATTTATGGAAACAATCAAAAAGCTACATGGCAACCCAAATATTATTATAAGTGAAAAAGATCCCATTTTTACTGGAAATATTTGGACGAAATTATTTTCTTGTTTGGGTACTCAAATAGCTCATAGCTCATCTTATCATCCTCAATCAGATGGTCAAACTGAGATAGTGAATAAAATTTTGGAAGGATATCTTAGTTGTTTTGTATCTGATAAGAAAACATAATGGGTCAAGTGGTTATCTCTCACTGAATGGTGGTATAACACTTCCTTCTATCTTTATTTATGACAAAAATTACCCCATTTATGGCACTTTATGGATATCATCCACCATCCATCACATGTATTTAAGAGAAAAATTCACAGGTTCAAGTAGTGGAATATCCCATGAATATCAGCAGCCAGAATTCTCCAACTCTTAAAGGATAACCTAAATTTGTACAAAATTGAATGCAACAATAGAGCATATCAACATATGTTGAGAAAGTTTTGATGTAGGGAGTGGGTATTTTACGGCTACAACCATACAACAAATGTCCTCAAGTAAGCTAATAAAGGATAACCATTATCACCAAAGTAGCCTATTCCTTACAAGGTGTTGCAAAATATTGGTACTATGTGCATACAAATTGGAGCATTACAGCTATACCAGCAGTCACATCAAGTTTCCATGTGTTTTAATAGCATTGGCCCCAATGAGTGACAAACCTATGGAGGTTATTAATATTTCGAAATTGATGAGGAAGGAAAATTCATATTGGAACCTAAAGCAGTCACAGAAACAAGAACTTGACATCTACGAAATCGATCAATTTTAGAGTATCTCATCAAGTGGAAGAACATACCCTGTCAAGATTCTACATGGGAGGATGATAATTTTATACATAAGCATCCAGAGCTACTCAAGAGTTGAGGACAACACTTTTTTGATGGAGAGGGGCATGTTATGTCCCTATATTACTAGTGTAGTCCCTTATTGTTGTTAGTGTAGCCTCCTTATTGTTATTGTTGTACCCTTGTAACTCCAATATTCTTATTATTGTGCCCTTACATTATTATTTTTAGGTCGGCTAGGATTATATTGTGACCCCATTGAATCCTATATATAGAAGGAGGTTTTTTCATTTGTATCATCCAAGAATTGTTCATTTAAGTAATATACAGGAGATTTCCCCCTCGAATTGGTTTAATTATAAGGCATTGATCTCTCTTTTATTCTATTTTTGGATCTGGTTTCATAACATAGTCATATTTGGTCACATATAGTTGCTAACCTTAAATAACTTATTCTATGAACCACATTCCCCATTAATTATAGTAAACCAATAGTTATTATTGACTATTGTTAACAATATAGAATGTGAGTAACCATTATTGATACATAAAACCATAAATCTTGTAACCAACTAACCATATTAACCCCTAGTACTTATTTCTCTAACCCACTAACACCTCATACTTTAAGCTTTAACCCATGTGACCCCTATTAATAAACCCCTAACTCATTATGAAACAAGAAACATTAAACCCCTAATACAATAATAATCCTTAACCCATATGACCCCTACTACAATCAACACCTTGAAAAAAATAACCTTGAACACATTAAATCACTAATACACCATAACCCTAATCCTTATTACCCCAAACACAATGTATAGCCTCGTGCTTATGAACCTTGACATAATAACCTCTTAACACATTGTGGTCTCAAAGTCACTAATATCCCCTAGTGCACTAACACATCAAGCATAGTAAATTTTAGCACACTTTTGCCATTAACCCTCATGATCTATGATATGATCATCCTCGAAAACCTCATATGATGTTGAGAATGCTAACTCCCTAATATACCATAACCCTTAATCATTATAAGGTGTTTAATTCCTCATTAATATTTCAAATTTATTATGTTTATGTTTCTTGTGATGGAAGGTGAGGTGAAATGGGTTAAAGACCCAGAAAAATTGTAATAATATTTTAACATAAAAATACAAATAAATGATAAGAGGGGGAGGGGTTTTGTATATCCCTGATGGAAAATTGGTAAAAAGGTATGCATGGGGACTAAGACACATGTATAACAACTAGGAAAATCTGCATGGTCTATTGCAAGGATTGATTCTATCCAAAACCAGACAAGTGGAAAATATTGACATCTTGGGAGATTTTCTCATCACTATTCAAAACTTATACAAAGGAACCTTGCCGAGAGATAAATACTTGGAGAACCTTCTGAAGAGAATAAAAGGGCTACTAATTGAAATTACACAAAACATTTCTTCCATATCTTGAGAAGTCAAAATATAGAAGTTGAAAGGAGTTCCAATCGAGTGTGCCAACTCCAAGCCAAGTAATTAGAAATTAATATATATCTAGGATAGTGGCACCTTCCTTAATCATGACGACCCCAACATTTATAAGAAAGGCTTCATGAATTATATCCAAAACATAATTCATTATCAAAGGGACTATCAATAACATATTATTATTTCAATAAGGAATCATAAGAAAAATTTCGATGGGGACCCGACAATTGTCGTGGCATATCAATTTTATTTGAAGCATGGAGATGAGGTAATATAGAAATTATTGCAAGGATCGAGCACATTTCTACGACCATAGTACAACCCCAGTGTGAGATAACCACTTCAAGCGTCAATTGCAAATCATAACAAGGAAATTATAAAAAGTGATGATGCCTTTGCTCTGCTCACATGTGGGATTGAGGGTCAAGTGAGTAAATCTACGGAGAACCACACCACAAGCCAAGTGGGATTTCCATTTTAGTTCTTCATTTGGGGAGAAATCATCGTAGGATATAGATAATTCCATGGAAAACATGTAGAAGCCAGATTAGAAAAAAAACATTTACAATAGTGAGACCGAAATTCATCGTTAATCCAACTACTTGTAATAAGTTAGGGATTGGTAAAATGTCTAATTGCAACAATATTTTCTTAGAGGTCGATCAATACCTCATTACTAGTAAGTTTAGAAATTGTGGAGGGAAAAGTTAAAATAGTGACTGAGATCAGCCTCTGAAGAGATTCCTTGGACATAAATTTGGTATAGATGAGACTGGTAATGTATATCCTCTTTATTTGATGATTATCAATGTAAATAATATATCTAGTTCATAGGATTCTACAACTCAATTGTGCACTAACTCTAGAAATAAGCATAGTCACATAGTTTGTATGGATGGACTCTGTGTCCCTTGGCTAAACGTCATTGAGCTTTACCCTTCGATTTGGGGGAAAAGTATGTGTATCCCATGGTAGTTGTGGAGCACATCAGCTAGGAGAAATGATGAATAAGGTGGGTGAATTTGTGTGCCACTGTGAAGAAAAATGAATTTACAATGTGGATAGGTCAAATAGGAACAACGAGAAACATCAGTTGTGCTTGGAATACCAATTGTGGTTGTAATGATAAGGTAAATCAGTTGATGAAGAAATTGTTTGTGCTCCAGTTAGACTTGATAGGGATGAATTTGAAGCTTAAGGAAAAAATGGTGACAAGTGTGCAAGCGTTGGAGGTTCAAGCGAGCCAATTTAGCTAGGAAATATGTTGATACTAAGGCTCTCCACAACCAAATAGTGGAACTGCAAGAGCAGATCCAACTCCTAAACACCAAAATAAACAACTACAATAATTAGAATTTGAGACAAAAAGGAAAATGTCTGGATCTAAATTGGACACCAACAAAGGAAGTAGATAAGTGCAATTGAAGCATATACTATTTCAAATTTTAATTTTTGGTTGGAATTTTATGTATAGTTTATACCTACACAAATTTATTGAATTTTGGCACAATATTAGACCATTAAGAATGATAATAGACAATATCAGTCATAGGGAATTGAAAGAATGAGTTCACAATGTAAAATTTCTCTAGTATTTTATGTGATCATGCATAGACTTAATACAATCTATACTCATTTATGTGAAAGAAAATAAATAAAAACAAATGATGAAAGGGGTGGAGAATTAATGCATACCATGAGAATATATGAGAGGGGAAAATTGGTAGGTGAGATACTAATCCCATAATCATGGGAGGTAGCTAGGATTTCTACCAAATTGTCTTTTTCAAGGTATGGGAAAAGTACCCATTGATAAACTTCTGATATTGATCCACGAGTTTGAAAAATATATCCATTAAACCTTGGGAAAGAAGTTAGATAAGGAAGGGGTAGGAAAGAAGATATATAATGTAGTGTTCTCATGTCCAAACAATAGGGGAATTCTCACATATGGGTATAGGATCAAATCTAGATGCATTATTGTGCCAAAATGGTTTCTAGTTGATGGAAAAACCACGAGGACATGATAGATCCATTTTTGGATCGATAAAACTGAGCACAAGTGTCCCAAACTTGAATTGTAATGAAAATTTTCATTTTTGGGAACTTTCTAGGTAGAGTAAAAAGGAACTAAGAGGGGAGGTTGTCGAGGGAATATTAGAGTACTTAAGGGGATCTATTGTGTTGTTAAATGCAGTGAAAATAAACCACCCATGGTTTGCGTATGATCTTATCTCTTTGGGGTTTTAAGGGAACTTGCTAGGTGCTTTCTTATAGGGCACTAAGCACTAAGAAAGTGGTAGTCACCAGGCCAGGGCAGATGGTTGCTCCTCTTATCTCAATATGCAAGATAACAAAGAATTCACACATAAGATATATGCAAGCTCTAGGCTTAATGGGATCTGGAGAGAAATTGATAAATATATATTGATGAAGGAGCATGGTATCATTTCTCCATCTTGTAATGATTAAGAGAGATATAGTATCCTCATGGATTCATGGTTTGGATTAGGGGTGTCCAACAATAAAGGATAGAGTAGACAACTAAGCCTATATTTGGGTAGAAAGTGGCTCACCCTTAATTATTTTTAGGAAAACATTTATCATAATTAGATAAGTACATTTTGGTTTGTAATTTTCCATGTAAATTATGTTAAATGAAATGGAAATGGTGTTATAGTTGTATAGTGTCATTATGTTTCCTGCTGAGTTCTAAATGAGATTTGATGATGCATGTGTGTGATTATATGTATATATATAATGTATTTAATGACCATAGTTATCATTGTAAATTTCAAATATTTATTTATCTCTAATGACATGGTTGTGATAGACCCCTTGAAATAAACTTCATGGATGGAAGGCTAGGGGAAGTCTACCCCTCAACCTCTTAAATAAGAATTATGAGTAGCTCAAAAGAGAAGAATCACAGAGGGTCTTGAATATAGATAGCTATGTTTCAGCAACCATGGAAAATTAATTCTTGTTATGTCACATAAGTTATAAATATTAGGCAAGAGCAAGGAAATTTTTTAAGAAGGTTGGGCTTGCACTATCCATGTAAGAAAAAGAACCTTTTAGATGTAATAAATTTTAAGAGCCCCTAGGTTTTCATGGATATGGAAATTATCATCATGGTAATTGTTTTTTTTTTGTAGTTTAGAATAATCCTAATCACCCACGGGTTTCGAATCGGTGACCTTGCAGACGGAGTGCCTTAATAGTGCACCCCATCACCGACTTCTCTACACCACGTGGACTTATCATTATGGTAATTGTTATAGCTAGGTTGCAAGACTTGGAAAATTTCGAATGGTTAATGTGAAGGCATTGTTCAAAGTTGATTGGGATTAAAATTAATATTATGATCTCATTTAGTGTTTATTCTAAGGTAATTGGTTATAGTTAATTTCATGCAAGAAAAAACATATAAAATCATGTTTAAATTTATTTGGACATTTTGGAAGGTATATCTTATATCCTCTTTCACCTAGATATAATATTAAGTTTTACTAGCTTAAAATATATTAAAGCTTGATGAGAATGTTGGGAAAGGTTAATTAATATGATGGAATATATTAAGGCTTGATGATAATGTTGGGAGATGTTAATTAATATGATGGCTTATGTTAATAAAATAGCCTAACTCCAAAAATGATTAAGGTTTTCACATGCATATTTCAAGTGGTAATTATGTCAAATTTAAATGTAAATTCATGTTAAGATATTCTCTCTCATTTGGTGGAAATATTTCATTAATTCCCATTTATTTTGTTGGGATAGTGTTATTGAGTGCATGAAAGAAGTAATTTTGTCCAAATGTAAATAAATTTGTTATTAATGTTTTAAGACAAAGTGATAATTATTCCCACTTTGGAAATTATACTAAGTCTAAACCTGGCAGGATAAACATGAAAGAGGTAAGTTTTTCCAAATGTAAATAAATTTGTTATTAATGTTTTAAGACAATGTGATAATTATTCCCACTTTGAAAATTATACGAAGTCTAAACCTGGAAGATAAACCATGTGGGCGTAAGTTTTTATCGGAGAGTTTTCCACACATGTAAACAAAAGCACTAATTATGGGTGGTTCAATTTAAATATTGTTGAAATGTGGGTGCAAATTAGTTGATTCTAGAATGTGGATGTAGCGGTATCCTCATGGGACAATCGATTGCTTGGAATAATGGGATGTTATCCCCTCCATCTTGTTTCAAATCCCACTGTGGGGCACCTTTGGCCCCTTGTGATAAGGCTCAAGGAGTAGCGCCCCCCCCCCCACCCCCACCCTCACCCTCACCCTCATAAAGTCTCAACTCTTTCTAAGCCATAAATTTCTATTATATATAGCTCAAATTTATAGTATATTTGGCTCAAGGAGTAGGCTAAGTTTGATCTTGGGCCTCACCAAATTACTCTAATGAGTTAAACCATTTTGGAGTTTCCACTCATCTAATATTCCACAATAATGGAAAATTGGATAATTCAATATGGGTTAAGTAATGCGGGATAAGTAATATGAGTGTAAAGTAGTGTGGGAGTGTTATCCAAACTTGCATGTTGGAAAAATAAAACCCAAGTCCAATTGGAAAGTAGTTCAAATATTTTGGATTTGACTTAATTATGGAGTAACAAATTTTATCGTAGACTGTGCTGAAATTTTTTCTGGTAAAAAAGTAGGAATTTCCACGTAAAAGGTTTATGTAATACTTTAAGTTATAATCCTATGTTAATAAATGTATGAGTAATTTATATGGGGACTCTACAAATGACATGGTAGGGCTAGGTGGAATTGGTGCTAATTAAGCACACCTTTAATATAACACGTGGAACTTATTTTTAAAATAATATATCACATGTAATGTGTACATACATGTTGACATAACACTGATACAAAATGTTCTAAAGGCCATATCTTGGTGTCCTAGGGTCATAATGGGGAAAAATTTATTTTGTTAGGAAAACCTTCATGAACAAAAGATGATGGGGTCCTTAGAATTGGAGTTTGAAAAGGGTATACAACATATAACTTTTATAACCCTATCTTCTTAAGTTGAATTAGGGGATTGAATGTGTTACAAATGCATACATAGATTCTTTATAAATATAAAATTAACCAATAGTAATCACTCATAATACTTAGAGACTTAATTTATAAATCCTTTAAAGTTGCACCTCTAACCTTGATCATTATCAACTTTTCATTTACAATAATATATATAGGATCCCATGACATTCAAAAACCCAATCCATTGGACTAGATTAGATTATAACTTAAAATGGAAATAAAAGACCACCCTTTTTTTGGGGAGGGAGGGAGGGAGCGGGGGGAGTGTCCACCATTCTATAACCCCTCCATTGCACTTCACATTGATTAATTACATATGGAGGTAACCATGAAAATAATATAACATATAACCAAAAGTATGCAACCTTTTATTTTGATTACATATAGAGGAGCACAACCCACAATCACATGACCAAAAATCCACGAGAATTGTTGTTTCCCCGGAGACAGTTTCTAACTACAGGGAACTAGAGCTCAAGATATCTAAATATTGATGAAAATTGTTAAGATCAATGGTTGTAGGGACAAGCCATGAGGGCTTGCAACAAAGATTCTAATTTTGAAACCCTAGCATTAAAAACATAATGGACATAAAAATATGAGGATTTTAGGGTATTTGTATCAAAGGAGTCATTTAAAGATAAATAAAGAAGACAAAGTTTAATCCAAGAAATCAAGAATCTGAAATTAAAATTTTGCAGAAAAAATCATGACAGAGTGAGAAAATGTGGATGAATTCTTAGATGTGGAGCACTTCATTAATGGTTTCAAGATTAACTAACATGAGTACAATTAAGTAAATTAATGAAAAATTAACATGAAACAACTAGAACATCTTACACCATTAAAGAGAGGAAAAACATATATGAGAAAGTGAATACCAAAGAAAAATAATAATTGCAATTAACCCCAAAATGGAACCAAAAATGCTTCATATTCCTTGATTTTAAAAATATTTTTTAATTACAAGCCAGTCATAAATACTGGGATCCAAACCCTCTCAAAAAATTCCTTCTTGAATTTTATTTCTTCCTCCAATATAACTAACAATCTGCTAAAAAGGAATCAGTTGGGGAACTAACTTCTGGATAATTAAAACATTGGCTCTCTTTTCAAGAGAGTTTATACAAGTAATAGTTACTCTAAGGACTAGCATTCCTTTGTTGTGTGTGTTTACATGCTATTCTTTTGTAATCTTATTTGGGATTCCTCCCCCATTTTATCTAAATTTCTAGGTGAATTTGGATTTTCCTATCTGTGTATTGTTGTTACTTTTCTATTGAGTTGGGTGTGGAGCAGAGAGTCGATGATAAAAATAAATTGGATAGATATTTACTTAGGGGATATTAGTTTCTTTGGGAATAGGCTAGTGGACAGTGGTTTGTAGGTTTTTGGTATTCCACGGGCCTAAGGTGATGGAGAGGCTCATATAAGGGAATCAATTCCATTGAGCTATAGTGGAGTTGGGTCATGCGCAAGTGTTTACCACGCAGAAAGAAATTCATGAAATTGAGGGCCTACTCTAGGTTAGTGTGGTTCCTTATTATCTGTTTCGGAGTCTGGGCTGAGTAAGGAATCATTTTCTGATTCCTTTCATCTTAGTGGGTGGATTGGTGGATTTCCTCTTGCACTTTGGACAGGGGTGTATTCTCAGGCAAAGGAAACAAGTAGTTAATTTTTCCTGTTACTGAGTGTAGGGGGAAGCTGGTATCAAATGCTTCATGCTAACAACATCAATCAATGTGGACCATTAATTTCAGACCATCCTATTAGTCATAGAAGCACATATTGTTTTTCATATTTCTTATCTTCCAGTCCAAATTGTTGAGGTGTATTCCATTATGCTGAGGGAGAGGGGTCAAGTGAGGAGAGGCACTACATGAAGAAAAAGACCATAGAGTAAACTCACACCTACATAATAGGGCTACATGATTTGCAGTAAGATATACAAAGCAAATACCTATGCATGTGAATGAAGAGATAAAGCAGTTTGAAAGGGAAGATTCTTCTCAAAGAAATTCCCTCCCTGACTCTACAATGAGGGTAGAATGGGAAGAGTGTATCATAGACATGGGGCAGACACAGATTAGATAAAACTAGTATATGCATGTTATAGATCTAAATAGAAAATGAATTTCCTCTTGGGACAAGCGCTATTAGACAACCAAGAATAAAAGAGGGACATGTTATATACTCTAGACCATATGCATGGTCATCTAAAGAATTATGATTGTAGAATGGAAATGATGGATAGTAGACTGGCTAGAATTGAGTAGCACCTTGATATCCCTCCAATGACTCATAAACCTGCAACAGACCCAACAAGCCCAATTCCAGTAGTAGGCTTCGACTCTGAGCCACTTTCTTGATCATCTCATGACACATGTTTATGATCTTATTTGGTAATTGATTATTCTTGCCTCCAAGTAGGCCATCACCATAGTGTAGGCCTATTTTAGTTTAGTTATGTTATGTTATATTGTTTCTTATTACCCTCTACAAGGTACATTTTTTTATGGTTTGGTCTCCCTACCATGACACTAGAATGAACGATGAAGTTTTTCGATATAATTTCCTACTTTCAAGTAATAGAATTCACTTTATACAAAAAAAAAATTATATATTAATTACTTTTATAATAAATAATAACAATAATTTAAAATCAAGTTATAATTTAGTTATTTCTGGTAGTGTGTTATATTTTGGCATTTAATTTATATATTTGTGCTAGTATAATATATTTTGTCTATTATTTCCTTTTCTTCCCTCCTTCACTTATGCTCTCATAGAAGAGTGAGATAGGGGGAATAATGGACAAATTAAAATGTGAGGGTGGATGTGGGGGGAACAATGAGAAAAACATAAAAAAAAAATTCCCACCCACCTTAAAAAGTTGTTTGTGGGGGGGGGGACAGTGGGTGATGGGAAACAATGGGGAAAACATTGATAAAAAAATATTTCCCTATTGATTCACTCCACCCCCACCCATTTTTTGTGGGCAGTGAGAGGGAACAATGAAGAAAACATCAAAACTAATATTTTTATCCATTTGATTTCCATCGTGTTTTAGACCACCCACCCAATTTCCACCGTAAAAAAATGTGTGGAGGTGGGGGTTATATATATATATATATATATATATATATATATATATATATATATATATATATATATTTTTCCCTTTATGTTTTCCATTATTTATCCCACTCTCAAAAATAGGCTAGTGGTGAGGGAAAATAATGAGGAAAATATAATTTTTTTTTTTTTTTAATTTCTTTCTCATTATTTCCTCCTACCCTTGCCCTCAAAAAATGGAAGGGGGTTGGGGAAACAATTGGGAAAACATTAAAATAAATAAAAATTAAAAAAAAAAAAAAAATTGATTTTCTCATTATTTCCCCATCCTCACCCTAAAAAATTGGGTGGGGCTAGGTTAAATAATGGGAATAAAAAAAAAAAAAATCTCATTATTTCTCCTTAACCCCACCCTAAAAAATATATAGCACTAACACAACCATATAAATTAAATGGACAGTGTAGTAAAACCCTACCCCATGATACACCTCACATTACCCAAACTTAAAATGAATTCATAAAAATTAACTAATTATCCATATAGACATGTCTATTTTTTAATTTGGATTCCAATATTTTAATTTAATTATCAATATTTTGTAGGTAGATGCTATGGATTTAGGCTCAATGGAATATTCTAATAGATTATTAGTAATATACACAAATCAAAGGTTGAGATTTGTCCCCAAAGTAGTTATCCCATTTGTTTCTTCTAATTAAATTAATTAATTGAAAAAAAATCATAGAAACAAATGTCATATGAAATGAGTTATGAGTTTTTGGGCATGTGGTATTGATAAGTCTTGGTATTGACCCATGGTATTGTAACAAACTTTGTTTGTAGATTAAGAAAATCTATGGCAAAGTAGGGGTAAATATCCATGGATAAGAATTTTGTTCCATATTTTTTTCAAATGTGTACATGTTTCACTTTAATACCAATTTTTTTAATAATAATAATAATAATAAAGTGATCATTTATTTAGTTCTACGATTTTTTAAATTTCAATATTGTGAGATGTATTATGAAGTATGTGCTTTAATGGCTTGATATCTTTTGATATTTACCAGCCATTTTATTTTTCCTAGTACCACAATATTTCCATTTTACAATATTGCATTGATAATGCCCATATATTCTACAAAATTGCCCCAAAAATACTTCATATTTTCAAACCATACATCATTATTATCTAATTTTCCCAAGAGGGGCCTGGGTATGATTTGTTCTCAGGTGTCACCTACTTGCCACAAGTTGCTCCATTGTCTCCCTCTACTCCTGTAACAATCGTAGCTTGCATTGTCGATGTTGGTTCCAAGGTACCCTATCTTTCTTTATCCTCTGAGTTCTATGCCAACTCTTGTTTCCTAGTCTTAAAAATAAGGATTTATGTCTCCATGTTAGTGAGATTTTTTCCATATGTGGTTGCAACCATTCAAGTTTGTCATGCATCAACTTTTCTCTATCATCACGCTCCTTCTCAATGAAGTCCAACCTCCTGCCCAACAGTTCATACATGCCCAACAGATTTTTAAAGAGATTCCCTACCACTCTCTTCCAGCATGTGAAATCCCAAGAGATTCTTGGTTTCCCATTGCAGTCAATGTCCAATTCATCAAAAGAGAATTCAATTTGGATAATTTGGGTTCAAACTCTTAATGGCTTACCTTATTTATCACCTCCCACTCCTACTGGGAAGGACTCTCCTAATTTGGGATAATTTATTCATTCTATACGTGAACTCAGAGTATTATCCTTGACCATTGACTTATCCTCGTGTAGAGATTTCGCATAAAGGAAATAAAGATTTGTTCCTCGAATAGGTTCAATTCCCTCATCGCCAGTGTCTAAGAAGACCGTTTATCATTCGAAACATGTAACCCCTCATTTCTTATGCTCCAAGTGTGAATTTCTTCATGCATCATATGATATGTGTGTGAGATAAAACAAACAATTATATGTCCTCCCTTATCATCCATCCTATGGCGATGTGATTCCAACTGGTGACTTGTGTTTATTCTCCTTAATTCAACTAAAATTGCATTTGATTTTACGATCTCAAAAAAAAAATCATTTATTACAAGTGATTACCGGATTGGTGTCGTAAGCCTTACTCCATCCTGGAGCTCAATTACACCTTGTTTTAGTTGTGAAACTATATTGGCGAGGATGTTTGTCTCTTCATTGACAGATTTGAGAATAATTTGAAGTGTAATTTCCTCATATTTTGATGCCGACAGAGAAATTCAACTGATAATTTGGGGGAAAAAGAGGAGCTTCTTGCTAATGCCTTAGTTATATACCTTATTATTATCAGTGAGTCTCCTAGAACCTTCAGTTACTTTATTCCTTTGTCCGTGCAAAAGTTGAGACCTTTCCAAAGTGCCCAAAATTTGGCTTGAATATTAGTTTCCAATCCTAGGCGCCAAGAAAAGATATATTCATTTTGTTCTTTGAGGCAGTGGATTACCCATCCCCCTCCTACCGCCCCCGAGTTTCCTTTAGAGGCCCCATCAAAGCATATAAAGGAAATTTTCTGACAAATTTTCTAGTCTTGGAACTCTTTGAATCCCATTCTTAGTTGAACGAAAGAGAGGGATTTGGGTCTGGGAATGAAGTTGACAGCATGATCAGACAAACCTAGGAGTTTGATCTACTTTTCTCTTTTGGATTCAATTCTTCTTTGTCCACCTATTTTATACCTTTAACGAAAATGGATTCGATGAGGATGCATTGATATTTAATGGATTTTTTTGTTAATGGAGGGGGTCTTATCCTTGAAAATCACTCTGTTTGTTTCTTTCTAACCATATCGAACAACATAGAAATTTTGGCATAAAGACCAAAACTCATCGCACCAAAGATTATTTATTTTTTTCATTTGGGACATTACACTTCCAAGCTTCAAGTATAGGTAACTAGGGATGATAAAAACATAGAATATCTTCTCGAAGGTCAGTTTCCACACAGCAAGGGGAAGGAACAAGAGTGGAATAAGTGAGGAATCGACTCTTGATAAACTTTATGCAAAACACACTGGGATGGACCTTAAATATTTATCCTTTGAAGATTCTTGACTGTTAGTATCTTCCCATGCATAAGAACCAAAAATAAAGCATTGACCTTTAGAATAACATCATCGTTCCATATCTTTTTCCATAATCTTGATGAAGGAGGATGAGGGATATTTTTTAGCAGGAGATCGTATCCTAATTTAATGGAATATTGCTCGGATCTACCTGGAATCCGTGCTCTCAAGTTCATAGATTCTTGGGAGATGGGAACTAGCCCTTTCAACAGTGAGAGAAGAGAGTCTAATTGCATTATAAACTTAGCAGGAAGTCCAAGGAACCTCGAATCTGCCCAAGCATCCTAGAAAGAAATATATTTCATAATTTTTCTGCCATTGTTCCTTAGCCATTAAAATAGAGGTATCCCTTCGCTATGATCCAAGCTTAGTTTTGTCGATGAGATATTATCCTGCTAGAGACTACATATTTCTCCATTCCCTGTGATCCATCCCAAATTATTGACTATGATTGGTGTAGTAGCTTTGCAGAGTTTCCATATTTTTGATCCTTTTCATTCCCATTGAACATTATTGACTCTTAACACTTTGTTTTGGTGGAAATATTTCTTTAAAAATGCAACCTTACACCACTCTCTAGAGTATAATATCAATTTCCAGACAATTTTTGCACATAATGCTAAATTCATATACAACGGATCTTTGACTCTCATACCTCCAAACTCCTTGAACAATATTCGAGTTTAGTAGGTGGAAATTTCAGTGACGTTTCTTGCCACCTTGCCAGAGGAAAATTCTAATCATTGCACCCATTTTAGAGAGAGTGCTTGTTGGATAAAGCATACCCAAGAAATGATAAATAGGGAGGGATGAAAAAACATATTAGATAAGAGTGGATTTCCCTGCAATATTTAACCAGATCGCTCCCAAGCCTAGTATCTTAATCTTGAATTTTTGAATGATTTCCTCCCATTCCTACCTAGAAGCTAGCCCCAGGTAAATTGAAATGAATATATATTTTAAATACTTCTAGTCTTTTTTAATAAAAAAATCCATGGTTGAAGCAATCTCTTGCAGGACTGAGTCTGGAAAATTCCATCCAAAGAGTTGGATTTTCTTTTTGTTGAACAGATCCCACAAGAGACTGAGGTATAAATCCAAATTTGCTTTGAACCTTTTGGAAATTATTATGGAAGCCCTATCCAAAAGGATTGTGTAATTTACAAGTTGGGAGTGATCAATATCCTTGATATTCTTGGCTATACTTATACCCAAAAATGAGCCATTCTCCCTGGAATTCTCAAGATTCCTGCTTAGAATTTTAGCTACTATAAGATATGGAAGTGGAGAAAGAGGGAAACTTTCCTAAGACCCCTGGAGGCTTTGAAGAATGGACTTGGTTTTCCATTTATTAAAGAGACAATCTAGGGGAATCTAATGCATGCTTTATCCATGAAATAAATTGACAATTAAAAATAATTTTTTCAAGAATAAGGAAAAGGAAGGAATGACACACCCAATGAAAAGTGTTTTCCATGTTCACATTGATAGTGAAGCCTAGTTCACCCCTCTCGTTACATGAATGGATGGCCTCCTGAAGGAGAATTATATTTTCCATGATTTGCCTACGATTGATAAATCCACCTTGGCTTTCTGAAATTAGCCTTAGCAGGACCAACTTTAACCCATGGGCGATGATCTTATTCAAGATATTGTAAGAAGCATAAAAAAGGGAAAATGGCCAAAACTGGGGGAAATTAATCGAATTAGAATCTTTTGGGATTAGAGAAAGGAAGGAGGAGTTTTTACTCACTCCAAAATTACATTTTTTTATGGACCATTTCAACATTCTTAGAAGATAATTTTTTATCTCTACCAAAAATCCCTATAGAAACTAATAGCAAAACCATCTGGTCTGTGAGACTTATCCAAATCCAGAGACCAAATTTCCTCCATCACTTATTTTTCTTCAATATTCTAAACTAGTTGTTGATTTTCAATCTTTCCATAGGGATAAAGGGAGAAATGAATTATTTAGATTTGGTATAATCCAACTAATAAGAGGTTGATATTGAAAATGAGAGAATATTTCTTGTTTTATTTCAGAGAAAGAAGTAAATTATATTTTCTTTACCTTCCAGGGTTATTTCTCTAACTTTGTTCCTCATGTTATCACAAAATTGTACTTGATTGGCTGCTAATCAGACAACTTCATGTAACTGTTTCAAACCAACTTGTAACTGAATATTAGCCTCTTTAGTCTGAGAGCACTCTCTCAAAGGGTTTAATTATATTTTCTAATGATGAAATTATATGGCTAACTCTACTTGGAAAATAACTTGATTGTGATGTGTGTAGGTTGAAAATAATAAATGTTTGCAATCATTGGGATTATGGAGTCAAAAAATTAGTATTTTAGTGGTAATTTCTATTGACATGGAAGCTGAGGCAGGTAAGAATTTTTTAGCAGAGGTAAATCACACATGGAACATGAAATAACACAACCATTTCATCAATAAAGGAAGTTAGAGCATATACCTATGAATTCTTAGTATTAAAGATGAAAACCACTGCAAATGGTACACATAGAAAATATATTTCAGATAAGCACTAAAAGGTCCATGAGAATCTCAGGTTGGTCAAGAAAAAGTCCTCTGTATTACTGATATCAGTTCAATTACATAAAGCTGCAGTATTGCAAAAAGTCTCTGACCCTTTACAAGTTTGAATATATGCCCTTTAATAGACCTTGTTGCATGAGATGATCTGCCTCTTGGCTAGATTCATCGAAATTTTCCTAATGACACCTTGCATAACAAGAAAACATGTACTTTAATGAGAAAATGACAATTATTCTATTAAACAATCATTTTCCTAATATGACTCAAACAACTAATTATTACATCAACTACCTTATCTCTTGAAACAGTTATACATCTGACAACTAATGATTCAAATGTTCGAATGAGATATTACAGAACTCATCACTACTTGACATCTTGATTACCCTCCTCAAAATCTGGAAACAAACCCTATTTTTTAGGAAAACAGGTCCTTATCTTCAACGAATGTTTTCGCTAATGAGTTGTCTTCATTTCTTGGTGTTCATGTCATGGATAATTTTTGGAAAGGTCCCTTGACCCTTTTAAAGTATCCACCTATCCAAATTTTCCCATAAACTTGCTCAGAAAACTTCAAAACAGCTCGCTACGAAAGTATGACAGTTTTGTAGCGTACTTTCGTAGCATACAAAAAATGACCTTTGTACTCAAATTTTTTGATTCTTTCCTTTTGAATTGTGTTCATTATGCCCTAACACATCCTCCATATCATTTCCTCTCCTTGGAAGCTACCCAAAATGGGTTTAAAAGAAAAAATAAAGTTGCAGGTGGTTTCGTAGCTTTTTCTTGGCTTCAAGCCTAGGAAATGCTACGAAGCCCTGGAAAAATGTGTAAATTCCAGATTTTTGCTTAGTTTAAAAAATGTACCTTCCAGATGTATAAATTTGGTTTTCAACATTCCATTGACCTTTCAGAACATAAACCAACTCAACCTAAGAGTCTTGAAGTGTTTCTTCTTCATTGATGATGAGTTGAGCTATGGGATCCTCAACTACTGTCATTTTACGACCCTTCTTCTCCAGCTCCTCATGGATCAATTATAGTTGTTCTTGGAGGTATTTAACTTGATCCTTCAGCTTTATGTTAGTATATTTCAAGTGCATGTTCATTCTTATGACATGTTTCACCACTTTCCTCAATGGCATAGTCCATTTGATTAATTGTTGTGTGTTGTCTAGAGTCTTTGATACACTGTCAACCTGATCTGCCCAAACCTCTTTCATCTTTTCAAACCGAACCTTCTGAAAATTATGTTTCATTGCCTCCTTCTTCATGAATTCTATTTCATGATTAGCTAACCTCAAATGTTCTTCGAGGACTTCCAACTCTATTTTTTCAATGACTTTCTCCTTTCCTTTCTTTTGCTTGCTAACTGGATCTTCTTTTGCAGGTGAAGATAAGTCAATGATAATTTGTGGTGGCTGGAAAATGTCAGTGGATGGATGAACTTGTTTTCTGATTTCCAACAGTTTTCTAGCATGCCTTGTCATGGGCTTCCTTTCCTGAAACATAAAACCTGCATCCTCACCTTCAAATCCTAACTTCTTTGTTGATTTAGCTTTCTTGATCTTCTGTCGACCTTCATCTATATCCTTAGCCTGGACTATAGGAGTCTCTTATATATCAATAGCATGAATTATGTCTTATAAATTTCCTTCAGCCACTGTTTGGCTCATTGTAATCCTTTTGCTGCCTTGTTTACTCACAACTGGCTCTTGTTTTGCAGGTTTTCTCATTATTGAATTTTGTTTTGCAGGTGGAACAGTGGGTGTATCAAATCTTTGCAACTGCTCTATTTCCATCATTACTGGTTCACTTTTCTCTGCCCCTACTGGTTCACTATGTTATGCCACTAAAGGTGATGGTATACCTCTAAGTTTAAGATTTATTTTAGGGGTAATGGTATCCATTTCAAAACCACTAACAAACAGAAAAGAAGACCAGTCTCTGCCTAGTCTTTGTAACTCATCTAAAACCATAAATTTTACTAAGCCATGATGAAAAAGTGAGGTTTCACTTCCCTCAGATTTTTCTTGAACTTTATCTAACATTTTTTCTAAGCTTCTGTGTAAATATAAAGGTATATCAAGAGATATCTTACAAACAAAGTGTAGGAGAAGCTTGAATTGGTAAGAATAGACTTTATGATATCTCCCTTCACAAGTGAAATATTTCTGGATGATAAGTAGTAGCTTTGAGAAATCATCCTTCATGCAGCTCCTTGTAATGACATTTGTATGGTCAAGTTCACTATTTTCTATCTTGATAAACTCTTTACATTCCTCCATGTTGAATTTGAACCCTTTGAACCATTTTTCTTGACCTCTTCAAATCCCTGTTGCTGCTGCAATGATCTCTAGTGTTATAGTGAGATTCAGCATTCCCACTTTTGTAGATGTTCCATTGAATTTTAGGGAAAATTATTTGGAAACTTTTACATGGCATCCTTATAATATTTCACAAAACTGTAAACATCCCGTTCTTCTGAAAACCTCTACAGCTGTTAGGTCCTCATTTATCAAGTTCATAATTGATGGCTCATATCTAAGACAGTGGCCACCTTTATTTGTCTTCATTTTTGCAGCCATGGTTTTTTAATGTCTTCTCTACCTCTCTTGATATTGTCTTCTTTGCCTCGCTTGATCAGTGATATCTACAAACCTTTGAAAAAACCAGCCACAACTTGGGCTCAATGAAATAGCTCTCTAGAGCTCAATAACACGTAAAAAGGGAATGGAGAATGATAAATGACTTAATTTGGAAATATTTTTAAGTTTAATTACCACTCATAACGTAATTATGACTCATACAAGCTTAAAATGGTGATGATGACTTCAACCCTGACTATGTACCTTGATATTTACCCTAACTGGCTCGAATGGCATCTAAATTATCCTTTTCAAATCATTTTCTGACACATAACAACTAATTTGACATGACAGACAGGAAACCTTAATTTCGTAGCATAGATAGTGTATTTTTGGGCATTTTCTCTATGCAAGTGTTAACAGTTTTGTAGCGAAAAGTGCATTTTCTTTGTGTATTTTGCTACGAAAGTGTGGTTTCTTGGCTAAAATGACACTTTCGGTGCTATAAACTTGGGAAATGAGAAATGTCAGAAAATCATGATTGATGTAACATGAGAGGATTTAAATGAGGGTGGGTTTAGACCTTAGGATAGGCTAAATAAGAAAAAATAAAAATTCTTCTTGACTAAGTAATGAAAAATGAATCCTATAACCCTACCTCTGACACATGAACCTCTAGGAATTTTTCAAATGATGCTTCATTTTTTTCCTGAGTGATAATACCTCACATCCATTTCCTTTGCTTGCTTGTGGAAGAAGGTCATATTCCTATCCCCTACATTAGGCAAGATGTTCCTCGACTTGAGACACTAGGACTCCTCTTCCTTTCTACATTCTTGGAAATAGAGAGAGTTTAATTATTTCTCTCTCTAGGTTCCATTCTTCTAACACATTGTTGTCCATAGGAATTTTAGGTTTCTCCATTTATTGAAGTATGGATTATTTCCTTTTACCTCGTGGAACATAGGAATCTGTTACCCATTGTCAAAGATCTTGTTTGACCGCATTCAGTTTTGATTCCCAAATGAAGGTTGAAGAACCATTGACCTGAGTGTGCTAGGTTTGTTTGATGATATCAAACACTCCTTCTTGAAACCATCATGGGTTGAATTTAAATGCAAATGGGCCTAGGTTCTCGCCCATTTCCAATACTAGTTGAATGGCCCCATGGTTGGATTCACCAAGAGGCATTATGGATGAGGAGGCATCCCATCCTAATAATATCCAAGAGCTATGGATTAAAATTTTTCTAACCTAGATGCAATATTCATTGCCCCACATCTTCGATTTTACCAAGTATGTTTTCCTCTTGAAGTTTTCATGTCCAGCATATCCCATTATGCCATTAGATCCTCCAATCACTCTCTGATGAGATCTATGATTAGGGATCCTCCCTTTTTTAATTTGCAAACATAATTGTGTTAAAATCACCTCCTACTCTAGAGTTTTTATGTCATAAATATTCTTTGAGGGAGATGAGGTTATCCCAAAATTCAAATTTTACGTTGTATGTTATGGGGGCATAGATGTTCAAAAATTTGAGTCTATCCCTAGATACCTTATTTTCCAATTATACAGCTACCCAATGAACTTAAATTATATTAATATTAATTGTAAAAAGAATTAATGTATTAGTTAAACATATATACATTTTAAAACTTATATAACAATATTAACAATTATGGAGATTCACCCCCACTTTACTATGGAAATTCTTAATTTGTAAATAGTTATTATTACAATACTATGGGAAGCTTATGCCCCAGGTGAGGTGTTTTACAAAAGTGGGGGGCGGGGGGGAGGTGGTTTCCATTGTCCCACCTAGCCAAAGGACCAGGGCACATGGCAACACACCCATACGATAGTCTTTAAAGCCCTATGCTGAAGCATTCCAACCATCGCACAAACTCAACTGTAGTCTGTCTTTAGTGGCGTTTCAAATGATTTTATTTTCATTTATATTCACACTCGTTCTCTCCATGGGGAGAAAAATTTATACATGGGCTCAGGATTCTCGATCTATTTTATGTTTTTCATCATTTCACTCGATGGGGATTCCAATTTACCCTTGGAGGTAGTCAGGGCCTATAGAATTTCAGTAAGCATCCTCCCTTTGGAGATGGTTGTGATGTGTAGCATTTCTATCTACATATTTCCTTTTCCTAGATCCTTGATGGGGTTCAAAAAACAACAATTCCACCAGTTGGATACTCAATATTTTAAGGAAAGTGCTCCACCTTAGTTTCATATACAATATAAAATGGGTGATATATTTATTTCCCACCATCACTGTCTTTAATTTTTTAGTTTAATCCTCTTTTTCATATTGGAAATGTCACAAGATGCTCTTGATCTCACGATTTTTTAATTTCTAAGGCCCCCTCGATGTCTGTCTAATTATTAGGTTAGGAGTACTCTTACTTTTCTCCTCCTAGCCCCTCAACCTCTTCTAAATCTTCTATCCTTCACTTTCCCTCCAAACTCATTTTGTCTTCCATTCACTCCCTTTCATTTCATCGTCATCTCGTCTTTGTGCTCAACTAGTGCATTGTCCTCAAGACCTTTGCAGTTGGATGTTGTCTTGCCCCTAGTATCTTCCTACCTGTCATAAGTGGGCATGGATGGAAGCTCCCCATGGTGATAATTCTCTTATTGTTTACCCCCCTCTTTGAGCTTTTTTGATGTGGTGACCCACTTCCCCCTATCTAGTGTCAACCTCTTTTAGTTTCTCTACCCCTACCTCCATGCCTTGCTAGCAAGCTTAGGTACACAAGGTAGAAACATATTATCAAGAGAGGTCCACATAGGCAACATGTGTATGCATCATCACTTAAAGGAAGTAACCTATCATTATCATTACCTCACTCTAGGGCCCATCCAAGAAGAGCTCACCTATGCCAAGGGAGAATACACCTCACATAAACTTTACCTCTCAGACATGGAGGTTCTATTTGAGTTGGTATATTGGCCACTAGAAGCCATACATCCTCGTGGAATGTTTAATCATTACATATAGATAGTCGACCTCTACTAGCATATGGAACTCCTCTTGGGAATAATTCTCTTGGATTTACATGAGAATCGAGCTGACATCCTCCATTCTCTTGAGCACCTACATCAACATATGAAGGACCTAGATCGATGAATGTAGCACATTGAGAAACATATTGGAATACCTCCCTAAAAATGGGGAATTGTTGGATACAATAAACATCCCATCCAAATGGTTGTCGTAGACTCCAGTCCATTTGCTTGATTGTATGCCATTGTCTTGTTATTTTGTTTTTAGTTCTTACTATATACTTTCAGTCAACTAGACCTACTACTCTTTGTTGTATGGTATATTTTGATCATCCCACCACTCATTTATCTTGTACCTTTCTATGGAGAGTCTATTTTTGGCTTTGGTCAGGTCTCCCCTATGATAGACCGACCTAAGACCTTTAGTATTATTTTTTAACTCCTAGTTTTGAAGGAAATACAATTTACCACAAAAAAATCATGGGTGGCTTATAAATACCACATGTACTATATGACACATGTTGATATGACATATTATTTGATTAATTAATTTGAGATAAATTAATTAAAAGGGAATAACTAACTTGGAGATAAATCTTAACCCTTCATCTAGGAATACTATTATGGATATTCTGGCATATTTCATGAAGGTTGAATCTCTAACAACCACCTAATAACTAATGATAATTAAATTAAAATTGTGAAGGCCCTTCCCTAGATCTAGGTGATTTTGCATCAACCGAGGCATGACATATTTTGGTTGCCTGTGTTGCATCAACCTTTAATGAGAAAGGTTGGGTGGTAGTTATTCTCTAAACACATTAAAGGTCACATTCATTGCAGATAGGTGATGTATGATTATACCAGTACAAGGAATTTACTATCAATGAGAGACATAAATTATACCATTAAAAATGCAGATTTAATGGACTCTGGCCCCATTCCGCCGATCTATACCAGTGGATACACACCAATTGGACCAACAACAACAAAGTCTTCTTTTGCTCGAAAGGCTTCTTTATTGTAGTCTTTTCCCACAATGAAGATTACCAGAAAGCCTTAACAGGAGGCCCCTGGTTCTGGGGATCAGCTGGACTTTTCCTAACCCCCTGGTTCCCAGACTTCGACCCCTCTACTGCTGTCATCACCAAGCTTCCTATCTGGGTCAGGCTTCCAAATCTCCCTACGCATCTTTGGCATTTTGTTGTCTTTCAAGCAATCGGGGACACCTTAGGCCGCTTCCTAGCAACAGATACATCAAGGGGGGAGAAAGGAATATATACCTTTGGCAGAATTTGTGCGGAAATTGACATCAGCAAAGGGCTGCCAGAACAGATCATCCTTAAAATTGGGGACTTCCATTGGACACAAACTTTGGACTATGAGAACACAACCTTTAGGTGTCGCCATTGCCATCAGACAGGGCATCTCCAGAACACATGTGCAAGGTTCCTCGACAAAAAGAATAACCTCAATCGCAAATCCAAATCCAAGAACTGGAAACCTTGTGACAGACCCCCTATGGATGACATAGAGTCCTCTAGCTCTGATGAGGAGGATATTGAAGTGGAAGAGGAGAATTTGGAGCATCCGAAGGACATGCCCTCAGCCCGCCCTGAGGATCCTTCTGTGCCTTTGATCTCGCAGAAACGCTCTCATGAGTCCTCTTCTTCGGATTCAGACAAGGAGACTTCTCCTTTAGCACAGAACAGTCTGCAAGTGGTTCCAGTCTAGCCAGATCAGAATGGTTGGGTCAAAGTCAATAAAAAGAAAGGGAAAAAATGTCAATTTGGAGACTCTGCCCTTGCTGGGTAGACTCCTTAGTCTAGTTCGTTCTCTTCTGTTCTCTCTATTATCTTCTGCTTATGCCATGGTTGCTCTTTGGGACCGAGGTTGATACTATATCATTTCCGGTTCCCTTGCTTTCTAGCTTCGCTTCTCTGCAAGCTCTGATTGTACCATATCTCTTTTCTTAATAGAATTAGTCTTATTCAGAAAAAAAAAAAAAAAAAAAAAAAAATAAAAAATAAAAAATAAAAAATAAAAAATAAAAAAAATAAAAATAAAAAAAAAAATAAAAAAAAAAAATTATACCATTAAAAAACAACCTGGAATTCATTCCCTTAGTTTATCTACTTCATGATTAGTTGATCATTGGGGGTATGGAAGGAATGGGAGATTATAGATATTTCAGGCTAGAGGAAGAGCATTTACAGTTATGGCTATCATGGTCTAAGTAAGGGGTCAACCAAGAGAGTTGGGAGAGGATGCAGGCACAATCACCCCCTCCTCTGCATGGTCAGGGTGAAAAAAAATTGATGAATACATGTTGATGCATACCCATCGCCTCATCATAGCCATGGAGGCTCAAAACAAAAGGAATAAAAGTAATGGCCACTAGGTCATCTGGAACCTGTTAGGAAGACATATCCGGGAACAAAAATAAGTGAGGTAGAGGATGGAAGGCCAAATAACATAAATAAAACCCTACCTATTTCATACATGCACAACCTTGGGGAATTATCCAAAGCATTAGGAATTCCCTTTCTCCGTCCCCCCCCTCCTCTGACATTCTCTAACTCACATAATGGGATAAAAGTAGTGGATAATTCTCATCAGAGAGAGACCCTCCAGTCCTACTCACTTAGAGTCTTAGGATAAGAAATAAAAATTTGTTGGCTACCATAGCTCCCCATAACAAGTAAGGAAAGTGCCGAAATTGGCCAGTCAAACTGACGATAAGGGTTGAAACAAGGAATAAACCTCATTGAGAAAGGAAAATTCCTACAAAACATATCTATTTGGAGCACCCCTCATGGTTTTCTAAATGATTTGATGATCCCTTCCTCTACCTGGAATGGTAGGAACAAGATCAAAGGGACAAGGCTCAATACGACAAATCTCCAAGGGAGAAAGCTCAACACAACCAAACCAATAATGACTAGGAAAAGGATCAACTCAACCATGAATGCTAAATTACCAAGAAACACATACTTAGTGTCTTAATTTTCATTGTTGTTTTGTTGTTTTTTTGTCTACTTAGTGTCGTTCATACTCACTTTGTTATGGAGAAAATTTGTTACAATTTTGGATCAAAACTCCTTAAGAGATCATCTAGTTTCCCTCGCATGGAAAGGTGGTCCACTAATACTCTTCTTAGGACAAACATGTTTTTTCTTTTGCAAATAACACTTCATGGTGGACATTGTCTAGTCCTATTTTCCTTGACTTTACTTTATGTAAATTTTTGAAAATATAAAGATTTTTCTCTTGCTTACAAAAAAAAAATGGAGGCCCTATTCTCAAATTGACATATCTATTGGTATAATTAATTTTTAATTACTTTTCTCCATTATTTACTTGCACCCTCAAAAATTGGCTCAAGGTTCCCATTATTTCTTGACACTTACACCATAAAAAATGGAGTGGGATGGGAAGAAATAATAGAAAATTATCAAAAATGTTTTTTCATTTTTGTTTTTCACATCATTTCTCTATATCCACTTTAAAAAATCTATAATAATTTTTTTTAAATTAAATTCTAACTTATTTAAAAGCACAAAAAATAATGAATATATCTTAATTTCATTAAATGATTATCAAAAATACATTATATAAACCAACCTAGATCCATATTAACCCCGAATCTATCGAGCACCTAGAGGGATCAAATCTATGGAGGTGAAAAAAATAGGTTTGCAAACATTAACATCCGATTTTTCACAAATATTAACCTCTTTTTGGGTGCAAAATTTGAGGAAAGGTTTGCACCTTGAACCTAGATCCATATTAACCCAAAATCTATCGAAAACCTAGAGGGATCAAAGCTCTCAAGGTAAAAAGAAATAGGTTTGCAAACATAAACATCTAATTTGTCACAAATTTTAACCTCTTTTTTCTTGCAAAAATCGAGGTAACGTTTTCACCTTTTGATCTCTCTAGGTGTTTTATAGATCTGAGGTTAGGATGAAACTAGGCTGGTTTAGTTTTAATCTAACACAGCCAATTTTACACAAAGAATTAAAACCACACCCTTCTTAAAAATATTTAATTACAAAGTATTAAAAATTTATATCTTAACTCTAATCTTATATCTTAATTCCAGTGTAATTAAAATTTACATCTTAACTTTACAATATATAGGTTATATGCTTGTATTTTTTATATTAATAGATGGAGTTTTAAATATTAATACCATGCATCTCTTAATCCATATTTACCTTTTCCCATTTACATAATACAATTATAAAATTACCATATAAATTATCAGTAACAAATAACATCTTTATAAAATAAATTGTAGATCACCTTGAAAAAATAATACCTATCCACACATATTATTAGCATTTACTGAAATAATTTTACTATATATATGATACATCTTTCAATTTTGTAATTACTTGCATAAGTTGTGCATAAACTGGAACAACTCTATATTTTTTTTTCTTTATTGGAAATTCAATAACTTTTCACGTACTTTAAATAGACTATTAATTTCCTTTCACTTGGTACTAAATGTTGTAAATTCACAGGTTGAAAGCTTTTCAAAAATCACTGAAAAATCTAGAAGAAGTGAGTTAAGGAATATTGACCCTAGATGCTTTGTGAGTACAAAAAAAACATATATTGTTAATTTGCAAAACACATTAAATAAAATGACCCAGTCTAGGTGGACTCTTCTGATGGGATTTCTGTTTAGACTATAGATGTTTTTGCATGTTTTTTAACCATAAATTTTATTGATGGGATTTCTGTTTAGACTATAGATGTTTTTGCATGTTTTTTAACCATAAATTTTATGGACATGGTAAAGCAATAAGAGCAGTAACTAGAAGGAAAAGACAATTTCAGTTTTGGTTGGCTTTTAATTATATGCGGTGGCCAACAGACCTAGTTTCCTTCGGACAGATTGAGGCTACAACAAACGATATAGTATGTATAGCAACTTGCCTATTTAAAATATGAAAAAAAAAAGAAAAAAAAAACACATTAAATAAAATGAAAGATAGTAGAAAAAATTAAATGGGGTGAAGTGGAATTTCGAGCTTGAACGAAACAAAACAACTCAACTAAGGTAAAACAAAGTGTAATTTTAAAATATATTTTTCTTTGTAAAAGACATTAAATAAAATGAAAGGTAATAGGAAAAAATTATCCAAGGTGAACTGGAATTCTGGGATCGAACCAAACAAAACAACTTAAATAAGGTAAAGAAAAAAAAGGTATAAGTTCATGTAGAGTTGATAAATATGGGATTCAAGTGCCCTTCTTCCTATTTGGCATAGGGATGAGAGAAATAATGATGATGATATTTATATGGTTATAGTTGCTTTTTTGCTCTTCTAAATAAGAATTCAAGAAAAAAAATTAATTTGAAATATTCATTATAATTCACTTTTTGGATCTTGTGATTTTTTTTCACTTCAACCCTCTGATTTTTCTTAGAAATTTTGATAATTGAAAAAAAAAAAAAAAAAAAAATATATATATATATATATATATATATATATATATATATATATATATTTCTACTAAGTTAACATATAAATGTTAAAATTTAAAAATATTTAGGCCTACATATCTCCGCCTTATACTGGGTTGTAGAATACCTCTGAGTGAAAAAATAATACTAAAAAAAAGTTCATTAACTTTAACTAGTTGATAAATAACTACTCTAATACACTAATATGTAACCCATAATACATTATTATGTAATCCAAAAGAATTAAGATAAATTAGAAGACTTGTTTTAACACTAATAATGTTGTACATAAAACACTAAAATATCTATAAGCTTTTTTTCCTTAAATTAAAATAAATTTCTCTAGACTTAATGTCAAGAGACAATATCAGATGCTAAAAAATTATTAATGGTCCTATGAAAGTGTATCAAAATCATAGGCATTAAAATAGTATAAATGGACATTTTTCAATTGCATCAATATGCCAAGGGAACAAAATAATTTAAATTATTAAAAAATGAGCTTTATTTTAATAAATTTAATAATATTATTTTTGTTTTAATTAAAAAAATTAATTGCATTATAATGTCTTAAAAACGATAGTATAATGTTGTTTTTTCTTACCATGTGGGAGAGTTATCATTACCTCTAGGGAAATCAGGAGAATCGCCCAACTAACTTCTTCAAAGAAACCCCCAAAAAAACCATACATTTTCGTTAGACAATACAAAATATAATAAGAAAACAAATATGTTAACAGATGTGTAGGTCTTTAAGAATAAGAGGAAGAAATAGGAGCTAGTTTCTTTGCACTCGAACTAGGAGGAGAAGGAGTATCAAAGTCACATTGAAGATACCCTTCTACATGCATCAACTTGCATCAAGCATATCTATGAAAAAGTGTTTACTCCTCAACATTATTTTAATATCATCTAGTGAAGAAAACACATTACATCTCTCCACTTTTTTATCCTTCAGCACCATGCAAAGTAGGGTGTTGATCTGCCATTGTAGTGCAAATTAGTTGAGGTATTGCTTTCTTGGTCCCGTAGTATGACTAGGTTTGGGAACCCAACAAGAAACCTCCTCCAATATCTCAGATCCATAATAATATTGCCTCTCAACACCCACCATGGTTTCCAAATTCCTAATTTCTCTCTAATTATTGGGAGGAAGAACATTGAAATAGGTATTGGCCAAGTCCTCAAAAAATATTTGGGCCTTGGGTTGGCCCTGTGAGTTACTGTTGTTGCCACCCCTCCTATCGTGCATGCATTGTCTAGGAGGAATGTCGCACAAGAGGGGTTCAATCCTCAATTTTACGTACGAATTCTCATATCCAATGGTTTGACGAGTGTGGCAACCTAGAAAAAGAAGACTTACAATAAACTAACTGATAGTAAAACCAATATTGACTATAGATAATTGACACTAGTTTAGGGAACATTAGGGAAATATTCGCCTCCACCCTTAATGTTGGTGTCCCGTAATTTGGCAGATTGGTAAACCAAATGGCAGGGTTACATCAGACCAATCTTTGGAGTCCTAGGACCTAGCCTTCCTGGACTCAGAGAGGGCTCTCTCTATGGTGCGAAGGATGTGAATTTGTTCGCTTTGTATGTTTGATTTTAGGCTAGTTGTTAAGTATATTTTGGTTGGTTTTGGTTTTGAGGTAAAAATGATCAAGTAGGACAAATAGAAAGAGAGTTTATCAAATCAACAGGGCTATGGGGTCAGATAAAGTCAAGGATGTCTAAATGATGGATAAGGTATACTGCAGGGCTAATTTAGTGAGGTCAATGGATCCTTTGGGTGAGGTATGAGGTGAAATGAACATTAAGTTTGTGAAAAACGAAGAAGTCTTAAACATATATAGTTTGAAAGCAAATACTCATGAGGTAGGGAAAACCATTAATCTCTATGAACAAAACTCAAACTGATAAACATGAAAGATAAACATTCAGGTGATACATAGAAGCATAAGAACTCCTAACTTTAGAAATTCACCTTCAGCCGTTGGGAAAACATATAAGATAAACAAATAACTTAATATATGAAGAAGGAACTCCTAAACAACATATATCAAACTATCGATAACTCTGAAACAAGTTGGTGAGCATGGACAAAGGGAAAGATCGAACACGACCTCTTTGACTTAACCTAATCAATCAGTATTTCATAGAAAGATTTCAGAAATAGAATTTTGAGAACTTCAAATAAGTAGGGCATACCTTGAATCAGATTTTATAGCTAACAAGTTCTTGGTAGACCTAAAGAGCAGTTAAGAATTCCTTATAATGACCAAGAAGAAGAAAACATCAAAGTTGTAATAAAAAGGAGGTTTGAGGTACTTCCATGAGCATATCTCAACCTATAATTTTCTTATCTACAACAAAAAAGAAACATGAAACATTTAATGAAAACAATAAGACATAAAAAAATCATAGAAACATCACCATTCACCAAGCTATGGAATCCTGCACACAATGCTCCTCCACAATCAAGCCAAGCAAGACATTCATCCACTTCATAAAACCAATATTTTCTTCAAGCTCATAAAACTATGTATTTATCTTAACATGTCAAGTTTTGCCTGATTTTACAATGAATCCTCATGGTTTATGTAGGCCAAGAGGAGAAAAAAAACTTACTAGAGTAGCTAGAAGGCCATTGGCCAAAGAAAAATATCTAAAACTGCCCTTGAGGCCTTACAAGGTCCAAAGCACAAAATATCTCTTCAAAATATCCTTTTCGGACCAAAATAGAAAAAATATTGACTTTTAGGCTCTGACATACATGATAGAACTTTCCTAACCCACATTTTCCTTACCCTCACACAGGAATGCAGAAAACTGTCTCTGTTTGTACAAAATTTCCAGGCATGCAACACCAAAAAAAAGCCTTTTTGCAGCAAGGTTTTGGAGGCCTTCCCGACGTCGAAAAAGGCTCCATGATGGCTCGTTGGAAATCTATGGATCTATAATTTCCAAATATACTTAATTTTTCTTAATCTGATCTCTATAAGTTTCTCAAAAAGTGGAAAAGGTGCAGAAACCCAAGGGCGCAGCACCTGCTCAGAAACAATGGCAGAAAGGTGAAAAAATGGTTGTTTTTGGACCTTTTGAGGGACCAAAACAGCTCCAAATAAGTTGAAAAATTATGGGCATACTCCCCTAGTGCCAAGGAATCCAAAAATGTAAAATTTTCTTGTTGGAAATGCTCTGAGAAAAATCCCAGCGTCCGGGGTGTTGAGCTCCTAGGCCCAAACATTTACAAAAAACCAAAAAGTGTCCAATTTTGCTCAAAATTGGTGAGTGAGTCCCTCAAGGGTCACTAGAGACCTATAATGAAGCTTGGGCCAAGATTACAAGCCTAGCTTGGTTTTTTCCATCTTTTGGCACCAGGCGCCTCCTTTGGGAATTTTTGAGCTTTTTTCTAGCAAATTGATTTAGCTTTTTGTAATGTTGAGTCATCTTTCTTTGTAAGCCTAAATCCTTGTTTTCTTTCTGAAATTTGGCCTCTAAATGTAGGTTTTCTCTTTCAATCCATGATTCTTTGTGATTTTCAATTTCCAAGGCTAAGAGCTCAGTGAGAGGGAATTTCCGCACTCGGGCTGATTCTTCCTCTCTCTGTTCTTCTAATGCTCTCCTAATACCCATAGTCTTTTTCCTCTTCCTATATGGCCCTTCTTCTTCATCATCTTCTTCATAGTCACCCATGTACTCTTCTAGCTTCACTTGTGTTTTCTGAACCTCTCTTTTGTACTCGAGTGCCCGAGCTCCATAAATGGCAATTTGGCTACTCATTTGTGCGTTTTATGTTTGTAGGAAATGAATGATATGTTTTGATCTTTCCAAATCATTCACCAAATCTCTAACTTGTGCATCCCAGTCTTGTAAGAGGGAATTAAGAATCCTTGTTTCATTGTCCTCATCACTGTCAATGTGGATGAGTTTAAATTCCCTCTCTTTTTCATGGTTTCTTTCTTGTTCTTCCATTTCCTTCTTGCCTTTGTCCTTCATGGTCTTCTTACCCTTGTCTTTCTTTCGCAATCCACCCTTGCCTTTCTTTCGCAATCCACCCTTGCCTTTCTTTGCCAGTTTAACTCTGCTCCTTAATGCCCTGGTGACATTGCTTTTTAATGTTTGAGTGACTTTACCTCTCACTGTTTTGGAGGTTTTACCTTTCACTGCTTTTGGGGGGAAGTGCATGGCCCCTTGACTATGGGAGGCAGCAAACACACGCTTCCCATCTTTCTGATGAGGGATGAAGAGAGGTGTCACCAACTAGACTTGTTCAATTTTCTCACCTACAGTCTTAGAACTGTGTTCTTCAAGAATGTTTTCAGTGGATATTTCCTTATCACTTTGCTATGGGCAGTCCTTCGGATTATTAATTTCAACATTTATAATGATATTATCACTAGGAGCATCTTTAAAAAGGTCATGCTCTGTTTCTGTGTGGTGGGAGGTGCCCAGGTCTGATACTTTTTCATCTTCAATACTGTCCATGTTTTTACCCTTTTTTCTAATGTCTTGACTGTTCTCATCATTAGGACTTTTCCCATCATTTCCTTGTGTATTTAAGACCACTCTGAAAATTGTCTCCGGAATATCCTCATCATTTTCCTCTTTGCTATGACTGTCTTCCTCTTGTTTCATGTCTTTATTTTTGTTGTTGTATTTGTTGTTTTTCCCTTGGCTGTTAGTGTCTTTTTCTTTACTAGGAGTCTCAACACCCTGTCCTCCTTTCTCACCATGAGTATCACTACTTGAAACTCTCTTCTCTCCCTGATTTGTATTTTTAGAGCTACTGCTATTTTGACTTCCCTCCTCTTGACTGCTTTCATCTTCTTCATTGTTTGCCTTATCTTCATTAATTTTGTCTCCTTCATTAATGTGGTCATCACTCCTTGATTCATTTTTATTATCACTGTTTTCTTTAGGGCCTCCACTTCTTTCTTCAAGGCCATTTCCTCCTTCTTTACTTTCATTATCTTCTTCCTCACTCTCATCTTCCTCGCCCTTTTCCTCACTTTGATCATCACTGCTTTCTTCAGGATCAACAGTGCTTCTTTTAGGGCTACCACTGCTTTCTTCAGGGCCAACATTGCTTTCTTCATGATTGCTTCTGTTTGGAGAAGTTGTTTGAAGAATTTTTGCCTGGGAGAGTCATTCATGGGAGGAAAGTGAAACATAGTCAGTGGAGGGAGATGAAGGAGTATGAGGAAGATTTTGAGAAGAGGATGGCACATTTTGCCATGGGATGGAGGATGAAGAGGTAAAGTCATCATGGGTGATAAAGGCTTCCCAAGGAACGCCTTGTTGCTCCAGTTGGTGAGTTACAATGATTTTGACAAGAGAGTGATGAAATAGGCTTGCCATCTGTTGAGCTGGAGGCTTCCTTTTCATGATGGTGGACATTTTTTCAATGCTTTTGCATTGGAAATAAGGCAAGTTCAGTAGCTTGGTTCTGGTGAAGTGCATGAGGATTCTAATATGATAAGAGTAGATTCGGGAGAAACCACCCTCACAGGTAAAGTATTTCATGACAATCTTCATAAGGAGGGCATACCTGTCCAGTAGATGGGAAAAAGGAAAAATGGCTTTACATGCAACTTGACAGCTAAGCTTTAGAAAAGCATGATAATGGATCAAGTCAATATGTGTCTGTTTAAACCATTTCTCCCCTATGCAAGGGATCCTAGTGGTTTTGGAGACAGCTTTAGGGGTCAACTCAAAATTTAACCCTGTCGGATGAACATTATGCCCATGAATTTTTAAGGCAAATAACTCAGTCAATTTAGGATGGATTTTGATTTCTTGTACCTTGTTGCAGAACTCAAAACATCCTAATTCTTGGAAACAAGACAATATAGAAGGTGAGGCAATCATCTCTTTGGTTTCTGTAGGTTTGAATCTATTGGGCTTGCCTCCTTTTTTCGTCCGTCTTCTTGGTCTTTGAGGCTCATCACTTTCTTCTTGAGACATAATGATTGCTTTGGCCTTTATTTCAATATTTTAAACAAAGGCCTTTTTGCTGATGAAGTGAATAGGAGAGAGGCTTTTCAGGAGATTTAGGACCTCTAAACAAGGCTAGATGCTCAATAGATAATATGTTACACATCTATTCAAATTTTTCCCTCAAACTGTTTTAGACTCAAATTTAACCTTACTTGGCACCTTTACAGTTCAAAAACTTGATGAGGAGATACAAATTGATGAAAAATACCTCTTGTAACTCTTCCTTGTGACAAGAAACAAATTCTGTTGAAAACAAGAAATTTTGGCCTTTTCTATGAATTTTTGGGCGGTGCTGCGCTTTTCCTTCAGGCGCACAGCGTCTGCCTGGGTGACCTCTGCACACGGCGTGTGCGACATGCACCGTGGTGGGCGCGCAACACCCTCAGACCGAGTGGCCTCTACACGCGGAGTATGCAAAAACTGTAACGCTGGGCACGCAACACCCTCGGGCGCAGGTGGCCTCTTCACGCAGCGTGTGCGATGGCTGCAACGCTGGGCACGCAATGTCTTCAGGCCTGGGTGGCCCCTACATGAGGAGATGGGCGGGGGCCTGGGTGTTGTCGGGCGACAAGCTCTGCATGCCAGGTGGTCAACAGAATGCGCAGCACCGAATTTTAGGCACACAACGTCTGATGCAAAAATGCACTGAGCGTGTCTACAGGGATGCAACACCAATCTATAGGCGCACAACGAATCTGGTTTTTTGCCCGAGACTATTTTCCGCGGCTTTCAAAGCACTTCTTTCTTTGCAAAAGGTGAAAAATGAAGGAAAGAGGCCATTGGGGCTTATTTATATCTCCTTTTGAAATGATTAAGGATAAAAACCCCCTTTTCTTATAGTCTAAATTTCACCTTTCCATAGTTTTTCTTTTAACTGTTTTTTCAATGTGATAGACTTTTGGAGCCAATCCTCTTTTTGCTTCTAAACCACTGATTATTTTTCTAAGAAATTGATTTTTTTGTGATGACATTTGTTTGTCATTTAAGGGTGAATTAAAAACTATAATGCCTCCATGCTTAGAAACAAACCTGTGACTATCCTTTGTGTGACAGTTTAACCAATCAAACCTTGATGGTTACTCCTTTAATGCAAAAGGCACCTAGAGCCTCAAAACATCAAATTTCTTCACCTTTTGAACTTCAAAAACACTTATTTGATTTGAATGGAGTTTTGTATCTTTTTCCTTATCTTCAGAATGATGATAGCAGGAAAAATTTTACACTTTCTGTTGTTGATGAAGGAGTTTTTAATACCTGTTGTTTGCTTATCTCTCCAATTTTTTGAAAATGTCTGAGAAAACTTTCCACTGTGGGGTCAATAAACAGATTTGGTGTTTTCAAACAAAACATACCTGTTTCTTTCTTCTTTAGTGTGACTGTCCTTTTGTAGTAGTCTTAGTATTTTCCTTTAATGGTGCCTCTGATGATTTTTTTTTGTCTTGTTTGCAAGGGCATGGAAAGAGCAGTTGTCCCTATCTCATTTATGTTTTGAGGCACATAAACTATCTCAAGGGCATCTTTGCCAAAATGTGCCATGTTGTTCACATATCACTGATTTTTCTAAGATTTTGCACAAAGACTTGAATGAGCAGTATGTTACCTTTTATAGTGACATCAAGACCTCTACATTAGCCTCCAGTTTGTTGTGCTTTTAACCCTTATCGATGATGTTCTGAAATCTTCTAGGTATCCTTGATTTGTAGTGAAAAACTTAATTTTCCTGTATGTTTAGCTCACTGTACCTCTATGAAAATGCCAACTGTCTTGACTAAAGTTTTTCTTTGGTGCCTCTATTTTTCCCTCTTTTGATTTAGGCCAAACATCAAGACATCCCTGCAGAGATGTATTCGATAGGGTGACTTAGTCTTGGCAGATTTTACTGTTGGTTTAGGAGGGGCCACCTTGGAGATTGTTTGAGCGCCTATTTTTTAGAAAAATGACCATGTCAGCTTTGCTTTTCTTGATTTTACCATTTGAGATCTGTTGAAAAATAAATGCATGATACATGATGGTGCATGACTTAAGGAAGACTAAATAGATTTGTTATCAAGGTTTTTAGGAAAGGGCTCTTAAATAATGGTTAAAAACAGAGTTTTTAACTAGACACAGGGCTTTTTAGATTTTTTACCTAAGCACCATCACCTATAAACCTAGACACTTTGTCATCATTGTGAAGGGTTTTCTAGACAGACTTTTGATATCAACAATGACTTGGGAAGTTAGGAGAGTAAGAGGGAAAACTTGGCTTAACTTGGCCAAACAAATTTTTGAAGTAAGAAGGCTTATGCATCAGATGTAGAATCTTATAGACAGAAGTAAAAATCATGGATAGAGTAAGGCTTATTAGTCCAGGATGGGGTCTTGACAGGATGACCAAGCTAATCATAGCAGATAAGAAAGGGGAAAAGTGAAAAAATTTCTCTGAGGAGATTTCTAGAAGACAATGATTCCTTGAATTTTGTTCCTAGAAAACCTGGACAAAGCATTTAGTCATCTAACAAGTGAAAATTACTGATGACTAACACTTAAAACTTTTTGATATCTAAGTATTAAATCAAAGCCACAGATAGACCCAAAGGAAATACATACCACATTTATACCCCTCTTTTTAAACCAAGTCGTTGAAATTTTGAGTACTGACATGAGCAAGCTAAGCATAACTTTCAAAAACCTGTCGACTGGGAAATAACCCTAAAACCTTAAACTATTAATAACCAGCACAAGGACCAATTTTGCGTTGAATCAATCATAGAGCCCAACACACTGTATTTAACTAACAGATCGACTATAACAATTCTAACATTACTAGGAAGAGCTACATACAAACAAAGAAAAACCATAAAGAACAAAACCTAAGAAACCAAACTATAATTAACAGAGAGGGATGGCGACCAACTTTCATTACCAATTACAATATTATTTTACAAGTTCCCACCTCCCCGACAGTCGCTTCTCTCAACTGCTTAGCAGGCCCCAAACAAAGAACAATGTTCGCATCATAGGAGCCGTGCTTGAACACTAGTAGCGGGGAGTTCAACTCCTTGACCTCGCTCTAGATCCATACTCCATTGCTCACCTTTAGGTTTAATTCTCTCTCCAACATCCTCCTCCTCCATCAATGGCCATTTGTTTCACTACATTCAAATACACGTTGGAGGTGAGTTGATCCCCCTACCCTTTAATTCCCATCACGACGGTAGGGTGGAAGGATCGCCCCAAGAGACACCTCTTTGTTATTTATGCCCACCCACATCAAGGAATGTTAAATTATGTTATTATATGAGTTGGTAGACATTATCATATATAAGAAAAATGAATTATTCATTTTTATTAATCTTTATCTCCACTCGGAATTATAGTTTTCGCCTTGTAATCAGGTTTTTTTGACTTGATATTAATTCAATGGAATGTGATCAATATACAAACTTTGGTTAAGATTAAATTGTTGATTTTTTTTTAAATTAAAATATTTTTTTGATTTTTCTATTTTGATTTTTTTATTAGTTCATTAAGATATAATGAGATTTAATTCCTCCATAAATTATATCGCATCTTTTTCTTTATTTTTTAAAGTTAAAAAATATTTTTAAATATAAATTCTCAAAAAAAATTAAATCATTCATGTGCACTCATAATATTCATTTTTATGACATTGATAATTTACCTGGAATCACAAATCAATGTAGTGGGTGTAGAAATATGTTATTCCCTCCTTTATATCACGCTTCACTACCTCAAAAGCTAAAGGAACTGGCCTCTATCCAATCAAATTTGAGAATGAATTTCATCCATATTTTGCTCTTAATTATCTTGGAAAGTGACTCATTTCAAGCAATTTGCATGTTGCACGACACTATACATCATCACGACACTATACATCATAATTATGGAGTATGAAACAATTAAGAATTAATTATTCATACTAAAGTATGAATTTCGAAGGTAAGCACTTGTGTATGAATGGGTTGTTGTGTGATTTCCAATTTTTAATATTTATGAATTGTTTTCAAAGGGTTTGTGAATCCTTGATTACCATAATTTATATAATGATGGATTTACAATTAAATTTACAATGGTATGTCAATATTTGTATCGGATATCCTACACAAATTTTAGTGTACAAGGAATCTCATAAAATATTGATTTATCTCTCCACTATAATGGAGCCAAGGCTACCCCTAAGAGTTTTGCACAAGGATCTCAACCTCCATGATGTATTCTGAAGATATTGGGATGGATTCCAAAGATATAGGTGTTTTAATTGCATATCTTAAACTTGGATTATTCTATGGTGAGTGTATGACTTTATTATATTTTCAAAATTTATATACTTATATTATACAAAATCTTAGGTAATATTTCATATTATGTAATTCTATAATATAAAAATCATATATCTATTAAATACTTTCATTGAGAAGGATATTGATAGAGTATAAGTTTTTACTACAGAAAATCTAGAGGAGGTTGTGAAATCCATAGATTAGAATGAGGAAATGAAGAGCCCAAACTAATGTTGTAAGCAACATTTAGAATTTTTGAAAGCTAGACGATTGGAATGAAGCCTAAGTTTGAAGTAGCATTGGAAGATACATCGTCTACCACTTCACGTAAGAAGAGGAAATCAATCAGGCCATCTTCTTCAAGAGACACTACATCAATTATGTACAAAACATACACTTTGAGGGATAAGTATTCATTGAGGAATATGGATGAAAAAATTATAGCCACGAGGTTCTTGGGTTTCATGGCTACAAGAAGTACATCCATAGCTAATACAACTTGAAAATATGTAAGCCTCCCTACCCAAAAAATGAAGAAACCAAGTAATTTTTTTTTTTGCTTCTCTCGGATGGAAACTTTGCATCAATATTATCCTCATTGTTTGTATGGTTTTAAAGTTGTTAAACAAAATTTGAAACTCATATTTTGAAAATTATTTTTATATTTCTAGATAAGTACACTTTAACAAAAGAAGAAAGAAAAAAGGAATCTTGGATGTAATTAAAGTTGCTTGCATAAGGAAGGAAGGATAATTTCATATACTACTCAAGTATGCAGAAGTTCAAGTGAAATATCAATTCTCACTTGTGAATGTACGTTTTCTTAGAGCTCATAGTGCTTGTTTTCTCCCTTTCCTCCACTTCATCGTGTTTCCTCACTAGAAAATTATCCGATGCTATAGGTGCTATTATGGAGTTTTTTAATAGCCTAGGGGATGTTGACTTGAAGCTTGGGTCTCTGATAAATGCTAGAGGCTTAGGATGAGTCTATGATCACATTTTTTTTTTCATTCTAAGAATATTGATGCATATTCTTTTAACCATGTGAAGAACTTGTTGAATTTAGAATGGAGCCACGTTGTCCATGCTCTCATAATGGGTAGAGGGATCGGTCTGTAGGAAGAGGGTAGTTTGATATGGTTCATAAACTATGGAATTCATAACTAAATAATAGTTGATCATTGTGCTTGTGTGTGTTTGGTGGTATTCAATGGATCATCATCGAAACTAACTTTTGTATTCTCATAGTGGGCTTGAGTGTTGTGACTCCACCTAGCTACAATAAATAAAGCAAAGTAAGGTCCCACTATATCATGCGCCGTGCTCCTACTCCCAATGACTTATTTTCCCTTGCTAGCATTTCTATATTATTATTAATGCCTGATACTTGAATATGTATGGCTAATATAAAAATACATGCTATGATTAACATTTCATCCTAATAATTAATGACCAAATCTCTTTTACTCTAAAATAGGTTTGTGTCTCTACAAAAAATGAACCCTAACTTCTCAACAGTCGCTCCCCTACCCATCACCGTCGTCAAGCCTCTGCTTAGCCCTGTGGAAAATGGAGCCCAACAGTCAAGCTCAGGCCTGATTCCTCTCAAGCCTGCACAATAAAGTGAGGATGTGCGCAGCAATAAATAAGAAATGGAAAAAATCGCAAATACTGAGCACCTCACAAGATCCGCACTCGATGAAGTAGGTATGGAGTTGGCTCCTCCTCAGCTGCAGGTCCTCGACTGCCATGCAGATAGGAGGAAGATGACCCCCGCTGCAAGCGATTACCGAAATATGACACGTGCCCTCACGTAAACACTGACAATGATCCAGGCTTAAAAGGCCTTAATCGGTCTCTGCATCTCAACAGTTCCTCTGATCGAGCTAGTCTGAGTAACTCGTGCTCATGGGGTAGCGGAAAAAGTAAAGATGGTGTATCTGAAAGCATCCATCCAACAAGAAACATCAATTTGGCCTCCCAAACTCGTCTGGGAAGCCAGGGTTTTCTAGATCCACCCTCCTCTACTTTTCAGATCCAAATCTAGCTCTTCTGGGGCAGATCAATGCTACATTGGATATGCTCAATGGATCTGGTGCAAAACCTCCTCCATGCCCTTGAACGCAGGTTGGGGATTCCCTCAGCTCTTCATAGACTTCTATATGGAGGTAAAAAACTAATGGACTCTCTTCCCCTTTCATTTTATAACACTGAAAGAGACGCCTCTATAGTATTAACCCTATGTTTGCGAGGGGCGGCAGCTAGGCAACCATCCTCTGATCGAGGTTTCTCTTACAGGGATATTGTCCATGCACAGCCTCCCAAGAAAGCAGATCAACCCTTTGAGGCTCCCAAGCCTTTTTTGGTTGATAAACTGGAGGAAGTCCCCTCCATAGAAATTTCTCATCTAGACCTTGAAGATCGGTTTCAAAAATATGCAGAATCCACCATCATATGTAGATTCAATGAAACTTGGCCTCGTACAGTGGATCTCTACCAATGGATGAATTCCAACTGGACCAACAACTGCAAAGTCATCTTTTTCTCAAAGGGTTTCTTCATAGTAGTGTTCGCTTTCAGCGAGGATTAACAAAAATACCTAATTGAAGGTATGTGGTTTTGGGGTACAACAGGGCTATTCCTCACCCCCTGGTTCCAAGACTTCGACCCCTCCACGACATTCATCACCAAGCTTCCTATCTGGGTGATAACTCCCAACTTACCTGTGCATCTATGACACCTTTTTGTCTTCCAAGGTATAGGAAACACCTCGGGCCACTTTCTGGAAACAGATCCCTTTAGGGGGGAGAAAGGAATATACACATATGGTAGAATATGTGCTGAAATAGACATAAACAAAGGTATACCTGATCAAATTAATCTCAAAATTGGTGATTTCCTGTGGACACAGACTCTGGACTATGATAATACTTCCTTCTGTTGCTGCCATTGCCACCAAACAGGGCACCTTCAGAATTCCTGCACCACATTCCTTGCCCAAGAGAAGAAAAAAAACCAGAAATCAAAATCCAAATGCTAGAAACCATGTGATCTGCCCCCATGGATGACATTGATTCCTTTAGCTTGGATGAGGAGGAGATTGAAGCAGATGTGGAGAATGTAGTGCAGACGAAAGATACACCATCGACTGACCCTGAAGAACCCATGGTTTCTACGAGCACTCAGAAATGCACTCATGAGTCCTCCTCGTCCGATTCGGATAAGGAGATTCCTCCCACAGTGAACAACAGTTTACAACTGGTTCTCGCCCACCCACACCAGGCTGGATGGGTCAAAGTCAACAAAAATAAAGGAAAAAAAAAGTCGTATGGAGGATTCGACCCACTCTGGGTAGATTCCAAAGTCTATCTCCTTTTGTTTCCTAGTTCCGCTCCCTAGTTCTTTGCTTATTCCCTGGTTACTTCTAGGGACCGAGGTTGATAGTTTATCATTTCCAGTTTTCCTGCAGCTGCTCTCTTGATTGTAATCTCATCTTGTACCATATGAACTCTTAATAGAATTAGTCTTATTCTGGAAAAAAAAGAGGTTTGCGTCTCAAAATATTTGATCCATATTTGCACTTGGTAGATCCAGAGTTAAGATGGAGCTAGGTTGGTTTAATTATAAGTATAAACATAATTATTAATTTTACTTTATTTTTTAATTTTTTTAATTCAATTTTAATTTTAATTTTATTGAGCGGAGATGTGCTCTCCAACCTAGTATGCAAGAGATGTTGTAATGTCCCTGTAGACATTAAACTTGGTCAAATTACACAAAAATAACACTAAAAACAAATTTAAAAATGAGATAAGATAAAATAAATCATAATTATTATCTATTATTAACAAATTAAATTTTAATATATTTATTTAATTAGTATATATTCATTTTTGTCAAATTATAATGGTTTTTGAGCTCCAAACTTATGAGAATCTATGGTATTGACTTATGGTATAAAATAAAAATGAAAAAATAAAAATAAATTCATGGTATTCACCTATGGTATTCACCCATGGTATTCACGTAAAGTATAGCCTATTTAAAGAGGGAAATTAAACCATCATAGATCCATCTTAACTTTGGAGAGGGATAAAATCACTTGAGGTGTAAAGAGAATTGATCCCTCTTGGGGCTTGGAAATCCATAATTAAGATGGATCTAGGGTGGTTGTAATTTTTAATTTAATTTTATTTTATTTGTCAAAATGTTAAACAACACATTGGAACATGTTTATGAAATTGCAACATCTTTATGACACTAGAGTGGAGATTTTTTGTTTTTTAATTTAATTTCTATTTTTATTTTATGTTGATAGAGTCAAAATGTTAAACATTATAACCTCTCTACCATACTGATTTGGAGAGTGACTCTAGGCACAATAACTTGTCATTTTCCATTATTCTTTTAATATTTTTTTAGTTTTTTTTCCTATTCTCTTCTCTTTTATTAATTTCTTAGTGTTTCCGAGGCTTTTTTCTTTTAATATTTCATTATCATTTTTATTTTAATCTATATTTCAATCATTAACTATTTATCATTTTTTAATATTTTTCCTATTTTCTTTTTTTAATTAATTTCTTAGTTTTATACTTTCTCTTTTTCTCTTTTTTTATTTTTTTTATTTTTCATTATAATTTTTATTTCATTCCATAACTATTTACGCTCTCCTTTTTCTTTAAGTTAATTTTCTTTACTCTTCAAAAATAAATCATAGTACTCTCTACTATCATCTATTTTTTTTGGTCTTTAATGATGTGTCCTAATAATAAGTAGATTGGAAATTTCTACTAATTCACAGCAATACAACCTTCAAAAAAATAGACTCAAAATGCAAATGAATATATCATTCCACGGGAATTCACTGCAACATACCATGTCCCATACAAATGGTTAAACTACGAAAATTGTCTCTTGTCAAAATCATTGTTGTCAATTATTGAAATTACTTATCCATAATAACATTTAAACAGAGTCGTATTTAAAATATAAAATGCTTGCTGCACCTTCTACCAAATTTAGTTCTGCTTTTTTGGGAACATAATAGATTTTTGGTAATTAGTGTATTGTTAAAAAGATTGTCGTTTTCAATGCAACTAGTTATAACACCAGGCTTGCTCATCATGTGTCACGACTCTATACTTGTGGCACTTTTTCAACCACTTATAGTGGGTGTGGCATTACTTTACTTTTTGTTTTTATCAATACTCAAGAAAGTAGACTATGCTTATATTCAACACTTAGTTAATTTATATTCAAGTGTTTTTCAATTATGCAATGGAAATAAATACAACATAAACATCAATCTATATCACCATGTACGCCCATACATATAAGGGAGGGGCAACTCCCTACATATGAGTCTGCCCGATATTATGTTTCATAAAAAATGTACAATTTTACAATAATCATACAAAACCAAGCCTATGCAAGCCACTTGCACTTCTTGCCAAAGTGTGCCTCAGTACTTGTGTTTTAACCCGAGCTACAATGATCTCCAAAAAATCAACAATCCATGAGAAACCCCAAATTTCTCTTCAAAATGAGTTTTCGGCCTTTTACACATTCTACACATGGGTCACCTGGGTCACCGATGCCCTCAAGTTCTGCACGCATTTAGAAAGGTGTTCGGGAAAATACCCGACTCGACCTTTTCTGCATGCGCAACCTCTACAGTTCTCCTGAAACACCTAACTTGACTTTTTTTGCACGCACCTTCACACTCTTCCGCACACCTTTATGCACGAGATGACCCGCCTGGGTCACGACGCCCTGAACACTTTCAAGAAAAGACACGACTCGACCCGCTAGTTTAGTCTTCACTTTTTTCGCTCATCTGCCTATCTTGCGAGCAAATCCACTTGAACGTGCTACTTCATAGCTCCTCCAAATGATGCGTGATCGAATGAATGATCCTTTGAACCTCCTCAACTCGTCTTCATTTACATGCTAAGTTGTGGTCCCATTTTCCATAAGTCGTGACCCTTCACCCATGCCTATGGGTCGGCTTGGTCACCTATCTACACGTCGGCCCAACAAGTATACTTTTCTCATCCTCCCATATAAACTTTTCCAATGCACATGCTTCCATCGCACACGTCTTTTCCACCGTTGGGTCGCTTGGGTCGCTCAAGTCATCGCGTCCTATCACGCCCAACTTGCCCATCCACTACACGATGTGCTCCTATAACCGAATGCACTCACCAACACGACTTCGCCCGGTGCCTCTCGTCGCATCTGCCCACTAAGAGGTGTGCACCCGTCCATCGCTGCTCTTCGCGTCTGCCAAAACGCACAACTCCGTACGTTGCACATACCTGAATTCGGCACCCGTCGCCCCAAGGTGTGCCCGCCACCGCTCGATCGTCGTAACCAGAACTCAGAGACCTGACACCATGCACTCCTCCAAAGTTTTGTAAATTTGATTGAGTTTCTTGTCTAACTATTTTACATTTTTATAAAGATGGAAGAATAATATTAAATTGTGCCTTTTGTGATTCACAATCATATACCAAGTATATTCTAGATAAATCATATAAAGTTTTTTTTTGAGTGGAGAACCACTTAATGTGGTTTCTTATTATCCAGACACAAATTAAATCTTGTTTTTTTAAGTTATAGAGTCAACATTAAAAGATGTTGATATATAATTTTTTTTCCTTATATTATATCTAATGCTTACCATCTCCCATACTAACTTGTAGAATGTTTTTTGGTAAAAAAATTAGAAAGATAAATGTTATTTAATTTCTGTAATGTATATTTAAAGTAATAAAAAATTAGTGTAAAATAAATTTAAATTAATTTAAAAAAATAAATTAACTAAACATAATAAAAATAAAAATAACAATAAATTTAAAAATAAAAATAAAAATAAAAATAAATTGAAAAGGGTTTTAGATTAATTAGAAAGATAAATGTTTTTTATTTTTTGTAATGTATATTTAAAGTAATAAAAAACTATTGTAAAATAAATTAAAATTAATTTTAAAAAATAAATAAACTAAACATAATAAAAATAAAAATAACAATAAATTTAAAAATTGAAAAGAAAAATAAAATTGAAAAGGGTTCTAGATTTGAGAGAGATAATGAAGAAAAATAAAATTGAAAAGGGTTTTAGATTTGAAAGAGATAATGGAGGGAAGTGTTTTTATTTATTTATTTTATAGATTTGTTTTTGTGTATTTTTATTTAATTTATAAAAAAAATTAATAAATTAATAATTTTTATTTTATTTTTTATTCTGTTTTATTTGATTATTCTGTTTTTTAATTAATTAGTGAAAAAATATATATGGTGTAATAAGGGTTGAGTAAGTTGAGAAAAAAAAATCTTTATAATGTTAATAAATTCCTAAGTTTGGAATTTTTTTAAATAAAATTTTTAATTGAAAAAAATATAATCATAGTATTAATAAATATATTTTCACTTTGTTCATCACTCTAATTTTCTCATTCTCTCTTCATTTCTTCATCCCAACTTTTTTTTTCATGTTCTCTATATTTAAAACATCTCATATCAATTTTATCAAAAATTTTATGTTAAAAAAAATAATATAATTTATATATCCATAATAATGAGCGGAATAGAGAATCTGCCCAAAACATGGATCATCTCACAATCTTCATAAATAAAATTCAAACAGCAAAAAAAAAAAATATTAATAATAAAATTAATTCAAAAAAATAAATGTGATACAATTCAATCAAAAAAGTTTAAAATAATTCAATTGAAATGCATAATACCCATGATAAGGATGGGAATCCTCTCCACATCTGAGAATGACAGAGGAATGTTGATTGATCGCGAAGGAGTCTCTTTTTAAGGCACACTTTCTCTTCTGATCTTCGCTTTTGAAGGGTTTCCGATTTTAATAAATCAATTTTTTTGGTTGTGTCATGGAAAATTAAATGGTTATAAAGTTGTTAAAAATTTTACAATATGAAAGTGATATTATTGAATAATTATAATAATAATAATCATTTTAAAATTGTGTATCGAATTTTATTGTTTGCAGAATAAATTAATTGTATTTATTAAATTAGTTTAGATTTATTTAACTCTAGATTTATCATGTGTTTAGAAGGATTAAATCTTTCGAGGTGTAAATCTTATTTTGGAGTGTAGATTTTGAGGAAAGGTTTGCATCTCAAGGGATTTGATTCTTTTCGGCGCATGATAGATCCAAAGTTAGATGGATGTTCTAGTTGAGGGCTATGTATATGTTTGAGATAAACTTCATGCTTTGAAATTTACATTATGTTTTCTTTATTTGACATGACTATATTGTTCTCTTCTTTAATTTTGTTTTTGTTGCTTGCCTTGAATGGTTTCTACATCTGCACTTGGATGCTTTTAGTGGTTTGTTTGTTTATATATTTGAATTTGGATGGTAATGTTTATGAATGTTACAATTGTTGTGTTATATTTCTATATGCTTGAGTGGTTTGTGTGTTTGTGTGTTTGAATTTGGATGGTAATGTTTGTAAATGTTACAATTGTTGTGTTGTATTTCTATCTGTGTATGTAATTGTATGTTAGTAATTAGTTGGTGATGAAGAATGGAGACAATCTTGTCAAGAGTTTGCAAGATGATTGACAGTGCATATTTATTTCATTTAATTTTAGGTATCAAGACTTTTGACAATTAATAATTCTTAACAGTGTTACTAAATATATCTTGAAGAGTAGTTTTAATATTTACTGCATCAAGATTATTCTTGAAATTATTTGTTTCCTTGCAAATGTTTGGAACAATTTATTTCCTTCAAAATATTTTGATGATTTTTTTTTATCTATAATTTGTTTTGCAAAAGTCAAGAAATAATGTAAATTTGATTTTTTTTTAATGAGTGGTCAGTTTTTACAAAATATTTACATTATTTGTTAGATTTCCATATTTTCATATCGATTATATGAAAATGATAGTTGAGATCGTAAAACATTCAATTATTTAGCTCCAACTATTGTAGTAAACATCATGCCTTGTCTCTCTTGATCTCCAATATTAATAGGTTGAATTACTATAACACAAAAATAAATGCACATTGTCAATCATTTTTTTGTGGTTACACTAAAATTAATGCACATTGTTAATCCAAACACTTTAAGTTAATGTACCATCATACATTGAGTTCCATCAAATTAGAAATCATCATCTAAGTTTAAATCAATGCATCTAATGCACACAATCAAATATGATTAGAAAACATCTACACTGAAATCAATGAATCTAATGCAACTAATCAAATAAGATTAGAAATCAACATCTACACTAAATGGCAAGTTTCAGACGGCAAGTTGCCATGCATCATAGCATTAAATGGCTTTCAATTGGCATTTCACGCCCCACTACCCGTCCTTCTATTTACGAGCAACCTTGCTATCCCATTCTCATTTCCAATCTAGCCTTGTGGTATCTACGCTCAAAGTCGAGGTTCTGTTCTCCTTTTCTCGGCAAGTTATCTGCTCTCTTCTCCCTGACTTCAATGGCAGACCACAACCTTCGCAATATCAAGGCATTGCAAGCCCTCAAGTGGGCCAAGGACAACTACGAAGCCTCTGTCTCCAAAAGAGGGAAGCAAACGATCGAAACACTACAGGAAGAGGTGGACAGGTCTCGGGCCCGGATTGATGATAGCACAATCAGTGAAGAGGTCGACTGGTTAGTCGACCCAGGGACACCTTCTACTCGCAACACCCAATTTCTGCAAACCCAGGCAGTTGCTGGCAGATGAAAACCATGCTGGCAAAGGCAATTGGAATGCAGGGAGTAGCGGTTAAGGAGACCTTCGCTGCAACTTCCATGGCCTCTGCCAAGAACACCGCTCGACTGGACAAGCTGGAGATTGCCTTCAATTCACTGACAGAGGAACTTCGCATGCAAGGCAAGGCTCTAGAAAAATTTGTTCGCCATTTCGATCTATATCTCCGCCATGTCCTCAATGTCTCCATTGAAATTCTAGTGGACGACTCACAGACTACCATCATTCGGCGTTTTAAGCCTAGGATTTAGCCAAAAGGTGGCGAGGAGGCGAGTCCAAGTGCTGCGGGACAATCTAGGGCCTCGAATCCAATTTCGTGATGTTTGTGCTCTCTCTCTGGTTTATTTCTTGTTTGTTTACTATGACTATGACTATGTCTATATCTATGTCTATGTCTATTTCCTATTTTAATCAGTATGTACCTGGCTACTATCATGCCTACAGTAGACCTTCGGTTAGCTTTTATCTTTCACAAGCAACCCTGCATGGTTGGCCTAAAGCTTTGTTCATTGGATTGTGCTTCTGCAATAGCTAGGCTTTATATAGCTAGGGTTTATTCAGTCTAAATTTCAGCATGCAAAGGAGCAGGCCTGTGACTCTCCATGGTTATTTGAATTCAGGCATTTTTGTACACTCATCTAACCTCTGTTTTTTGAAATAATATATTGCTTCTGACTTTCAAAAAAAAAAAAAAAAATCTACACTAAAATCAATACATCTAGTGCAAAAATCAAATAATATTAGAAACCAACATCTACACTAAAATCAATGCATCTAGTGCAAGCAATCAAATACTATTAGAAATCAGCATATAAACTGAAATCAATGCATCTAGTGCAAACAATCAAATAGAATTAGGAATAACCATCTACATTGAAATAAATGCATCTAGTGCAAGCAATCAAATAAGATTAGGAATCACCATCTACACTGAAATAAATGCATCTAGTGCACACAATAAAATCATATTATAAATCACCATCTACATTGAAATCAATGCATCTAGTGCAAGCAATCAAATAAGATTAGAAAACGCCATCTACACCTAAATCAATGCATCTAGTGCAATCAATCAAATGGGATTAGAAATCACCATCTACACTGAAATCAATGGATCTAGTGAAAGAAATCAAATAGAATTAGAAGTCAACATATACACTGAAATCAATGTTAGCTCAAACAATCAAATTGAATTAGAAAACATCATCTAGTGCAAAAAATAAAATAGGATTAGAAATAAACACCTACACTGAAATCAATGTATCTAGTGTAAGCAATAAAATATAATTAGAAATAAACATTTACATTGAAATCAATGTATGTAGTGAAAGAAATCAAATAGGATTAGAAATCACCATCTACCATGAATTCAATGCATTAAGTGCAAGAAATATTCTTCCCTCTCTCCCCCTTCTATCTATATCTATATATCCCTCTATCTCTCCTCCTTTGTCTCTCTATCTCACCCCAAACATACACAATCTCTCTCCATCTCTTCCTTTTCGCTCCCCCTATCTCTCTCTCTTGCTCCAATTTTCTCTTTGTATGTATTTCTTCTTCCCTCCCTGTCTCCCATTCCAAATCCATCTCTTTTTCCTCTCTCTCTCCTACTACTTATCCCTCCCTCTCTCCTCCTCTCTCTAAAGTCATTTCTCTCCAATCTCCCTCTATCTCCCCCCATATATCTCTCTCTCTCTCCAACCCTGTCATTACCTCCCTCCATCTCCCCTTCTCTCTCCACCCCGCTCTCCCTCCTCCATATTTGTGTCTCCCTGTCTCTCTCTCTTACCCTTCTCTCCCTCTCCCACTCTTCTCCTTCTCTCATTATTCATTCCTCCTCTCCCCTCTGCTTCAGTTTATCTCCTTGAATGCAAGCAATCAAATACAATTAGAAATCACCATCTACACTAAAAATAATGCATCAAGTGCAAGAATTATTCTTGCCTCTCTCCCCTTCCATTTATATCTATATCTCCATCCATCTCTCCTTCTTTGTCTCTCTATCTCACCCCCCCCGCCCCAAACCAAAAACACACGCTTTCTCTCTCCATATATATCTATTGTTGCATCTATCTATATCTCTCTCTTTCCATATCTTCACTTACATCTCTATATATAAAAATCTCTCCATATCTATTTTGTCTCTCTATATCACCCACAAAATATAGACACTCTTTCTCCATATTTATCTCTCTCTCTCTCTCTCTCCCCCCCCTTCTATCTATCTTCCCTCTTGCTATCTTCACTCCCTCTTTCCCTCTCCACCTTTCTCTCTATGTTACTTTCTTCTTACCTCCCTCCTTCTATATCTATATCTCCATCAATATCTCCTTCTTTGTTTCTCTATCTCACCCACCCCCCAACACATGCTTTCTCCCTCCATATATATATATATCTCTCTCTCTCTCTTCTTCCCTCTCTTCACCTTCCATCTATATATCTATCTCTCTATGTCTTTCTATATGACCCCAAAAACATACACACTCTTCCTCCATATTTATCTATTTCTCCCTCACTCTTCCTCTCCTCCTCTCTCTATCTTCCCGTTCTCTCCCTCTCTCCCCCATTTATCTCTCTTCCCTCTTGCTCTCCTTGTTGGGAAAAATACTGAGAGGGGGGGGTGAATCAGTGTTTACTTCATATTAAAATTTTTTTACTTTTTCACTCTCTAAAACCCATACGCTACTTTCCTTTAGTAAACTCGCGTATACACGCGGATATCCTTCATACAACTCGCGTATTAGCAGAGATTTAAATATGCAGATATTTATTGACTTAGTTCTTTGCAATATTCATTCATCTAATGTTAAGTTAACAGTAAACATGTGTAGTAACAACAGAATAAACCATCACACAAAGCATCACACATGAACACCAGGATTTTTAGGTGGAAACCCAAGTCGGGAGAAAACCACCGCTGCAGTTGCTCAGCCTTCAATATTTTATTATAGAGAAAACATCTTACAACATATGTGCCGGTGCAGACTCCTACCAGCACGCAGGCACCCACCTGCGCTCGTTTACCAGCCTCTCCTGGAAGGGAGCTCCAACCCCCTGACTCGTTTACCAGCCTCTCCTGGAAGGGAGCTACGACCCCCTGCTCTCGTTTACCAGCCTCACCTGGAAGGGAGCTACAACCCCCCGACTGAAGGCTACAACCCTCAGCACCTCTATGGACCATGTTTCATCAATTTTCACACTGGATCCAAAGCTTCCTTTAGGACATAACTTGCAGGCCACGTTTCATCATATTTTCAGACTGGACCCACTCCATACTTTTAAGCACAGTCAAACATGAAACTGATACATATAACTCACTGTCAGATATCAGTAAACCAGTAAACCAACAGAACAGATCAGACATTTCTTACCACAGACTTCAACAAACCCTAGTTTGCATACGCGCTTTCCTTTCACTTATGTCGCATATATACGCGCTTCCGTTCACATAAAACAACGTATACTTTTGTACATATTACAGATCTAATTTCATTGTGCATACGTGCTTTCTCTTCAGCGAAGCCGCGTATATACGCGCTTCCTCTGCGGCAAACAAGCGTATGGTTCTTCAAACATTTAGGTCATTGCAATTCTTTAGAACAGATACATCACACAGATTTTTACCCTTTACTTCAGACAGATGTTCGCCTCATCTTAGATCTAATCATTCCATTGACAGATCTAGCCAATACAAATACATTCCAGATCTAGATTCCCTTCTTCATCATTTCTTCATTGGAGCATCATGCATTCAGATCTATCATTCAACTGTAACCCTTTCCATTCAGATATACTTCAGAGAGAAGTATTCATTCAAGCTCAGACATCTTTCCCCCACACCCATTATTTGCACAATGAATTTCTTCTCTTTATATAGGTTTACCCTTTTTCAATACCATGAGCCAAAACCACATTACATCCGATGGTATTCCTGGACGGGGTCAATTAGGCGAATCATTACCCAATACAATGGGTCAATACCATGGTGGTTACCCCTGGTTTTGCACTTTTTGAGCGCTTTTGCCCATACGCGACTTGGCATGTTCTTTCCCGCGTGCATACGCGACTTCTCCCTGAACGGATCCGCGTATGCCTTGAGACATACTCTTTTCATCATAGATCTAGCACATATTGAATTCCTTTCTTCATTACCTTCTCTACTCTCTTGTAGATACATAAGATTTAATTCCGCCAGACATATTCTATCAAGCACAACTTCATCAAGTAAGTTGCCATCATCTTCATCAAGTGGGTTTCCATTCACGGACAACACTCTGTCGAGTGGGTTGTTCATCGAGGACAACACTCCATCAAGGACAACACCCAACATCATATTGCCAACAAACATCATATCACATCAGATTTACATCATTTACCAAGTCCATAAAGTCAAGAATAACTTCATCGGGTGGATTGCCATCAAGGATAACACAAGTCAACAATCTCATGTCTTCATCTTCATTCAGTGGGTTGCCATCAAGGACAACACTCTGCATCATATTGCCAACAATCTCCCCCTTTGGACTTGATGGCAACCACGATGGTGTTTGATCACCACAACGGATAGGTACATACAATGACACCATGTCACTCTCCCCATTCTTTGACACCATTCTTTCTCTTCATTCAAACACCATGTCACTCTCCCCCTTTGACATCAAGGGCAAAGGGCGGATCAAAACCAACACACTCTCCCCCTTTTCTCCTCATGTAGAAGAAGCGTTCTGTAGATCTGATGTATACTGACATGACCAAGCTCCCCCTGAGTTCATGTTGAATCTTCAAACATATTTTCCAATGAAGTACATGACTCTATGAATTTCCTATCACCAATGACTCATACTTACATCAAGGATTCATCCAAGTGGATTTACATATGAGACTTAACTACCCAACCAAGTGGGTTTACAAATTTGACTCAGCTACCCAACCAAGTGGGTTTACAAAATTTGACTCAGCTACCCAACCAAGTGGGTTTACAAATTTATCAAGTCCTTACATGACTGAATATTACAATGACCTTTTCATCAAACTACAAATATAACTTAAGACCAACACCAGAAAGTCCTCAAGAAAGAGAACATATTTCAGAACCATCATAATGCCAACAATGCATTATACTCAGCAAAGCTAATGCTCCCCCTGAATCTGTGCATCCAAGCAACCTTTCCATATGACTAAGGCTCCCCCTTAGTTTGTGCATCCTAAACACTTTTACCAACAAATCATCAAGGCATCTTTATCAAAACATTAGAAATAGAATTATGAGAACTGGAACACCACCAGAGATACCAAACAGTATCAGAGATACCAAACAGCACTGCAGCTGTGCTGAAGAGAGCTGACTCCAAACAGAAAATTGTCAGCAATCAGACATACGCGGTTTTCTGTGCATGAGCTCGCGTATATACGCGACTGTGTTTCAGGAAACTCGCGTATCCAATACCATCTTCTATATTTTAACCAGATCTGATCCTCTTGTGAGAAAAAGACAGTGTTCAGCTTCTTTCTGGGATATTTGAATGCTTCCCTGGACTACAAATAGATAGAACAGTGTAGTTGTGTCTTCAAGCATCATCCAACGGTTGTAGCATAAGGACATTAGTAACCAAGCCTTCAGATTCTTTGCAGCATCAATACAATCTTTCCAAGAGAGATTATCATACCAGAACAACATCTTCAAATATGTGTCAAGCAATCATCCATGTGGTCCAATATCATCAAGATTTTCAAGATTTAACATGAAGTAACATATGTAGGCAAAAGATCTCAACCATAGTAACAAACTCTGCATGATCTATTCTTATTTCTGAATCAAACGACATCCAACTCATTCATGTGTGAGCACAAAAGATACTTATCAGCAACCAGGGCTCAAAATCTCATCATAATAAACCATGTACCAAGTCATCATCATTTGAGCATGAGTATCACAAAAACCAAAGAATAAGCAGTCATATTGCCAACAATGCAATCATTAGTATTCAACCTGCTGCTCCCCCTGAACCAATGCTCCTTCTTAACTTTTGCAACCTGAATGCGTTCATCAGCAAGTCATCAGCAACAATCTCTGTATGAACTGTCCTTATCTCTGAATTATAAGACATTCATCTCAGCAACAAATACTCTTCATCAAAAACAAACAGGACTCATCCATAATCTTCAACATAAGAAACTAAGTATCATATCATCATAAGTTAGAACTGAGAAACTAAGCTGATACTGAGTCAATAATACAGTTATTAATAGTCAGACTGATGCTCCCCCTGAACCTCTACTCCAGATCTTCAACTATCATAAAAATTCTCTTATCATCAAAGCATACGCGACTGTGTCTGCTGAAACTCGCGTGTATACGCGACTTTTGTTCATATAACCCGTGTATGGAAAGTGAAGCATAGAAATTTTCACATTCCTTCATCTCCCCCTGAACTTGTACTTCCTGTACCTGTCTTCTTCATATCAGATGCTCTGTCAGAAATACATACAACCAGAATAATCAAATCAACCATGAGAGTCATCATACATTGCTCTCCCTGTGACGATACATTACTAAATCTCATAATGTATCCCACATAATTCCTGCAGTCAATAAGAAAAGTCAGCTTCAGAAGCGGATGACTGCAGTAGGGTCAGAATTCCCTACGTTTCTGATCGGTCCTCCATCTTTTTCCAGATTTGTTTGAACTTTCTATTTGTGTGTTGGAAGTTATCCAATTTCTCATATCTGTTCAACCTGCATTCCTTTTCTACATGTCCATACTTGTTACAAGAATAACATCTCATATGTCCAGAAAAATAAGCATAAGAATCATAATGAGTATTTCTAATCTTCCTCCTTTTACAATCAGCTGCTTTATGTCCATACTTGTTACATGAAAAATAATATCCCTTGAAGAAACCAGAGTACCTTTCTATGTAGGAACTGTTTGTTTGAGGCTGAAATGATCTGCTCCTGCAATTTGCTGCAACATGCCCATAATTATGACATTTGAAACATTCAACATTATTGAATGATTTCCTTTGAGATTTCATCATTGTTGGTTGACCTTTTGTTTCTTTCAACTCTTCAGGTTTTGCATTGACTTCCTTTGAATCTTTAACACTTCCTTGTGAACTAGATTCTCCTTTAACAGTTTCATGAAAACCAAGACCAAGTTTGATAGCGGGAGACCTTTGATTACTCAGAATATTGTCCAAAATCTTAGTACTATCTTGAAACCTAAAAAGTTTAACCTTTTCTTCTAATTTACCTTTGAGAATGTTTACCTCAACCTCCAAGGCTTGACATTGCTTTGTCATGCTTTCTTCTTTCCTTCTTCCATCTTCTACTTGATCTTTCAGATTTAGAATCTCTTCTTTCAACCAATTTTCGTTTTCTTCACATGTTTGTTGCAACTCTTCATTCTTCTTATTTGATTTTTCCAGATTTTCTTTGAGAGAGATGATTTCTGCTTCAAGACCTTCCTTTTCAAATGGTTGTAGAGGTTCCTCATTCTTCTTACTTGATTCTTCTAGATCTGCTTGTAGAGAGATGATTGCAGCTTCAAGTCCTTCATTCTTCTTGCGTGATTCTTCGAGATCTGCATTTAGATCATTGATTTCTGCTTCTAGTCCTTTAATTCGATTGGATGCATAAGTATGAAACCTTTGATACTTGTCTATCTGTCCATTCAGTATTTCTATCTTTTCTTTCATTTGAGAGATAATTTCTTTGTAGATAGAGTCTTTCTCTTTAAGTGATCTTTGTTGATCTTCAACTTTGATCTTGATAGCTTCCTCTAGACCCAAAGCATTACTTTCACTATCTTCACTATCGCATACACCAGAAAGTGAATCACAAGAACAACTTTCAATACCTGATTTATCTTCTTCATTTTCTGCTGCACATGTTTTCTGAGCTATCTCCATTTCAGTAGCCTTCTTCTTTTGCTTTCTTCCCATTGCGACGGATCTCCTTCAAGCGATCAAGCTTCTGCAGAAGGACCTGCTCTGATACCAATTGTTGGGAAAAATACTGAGAGGGGGGGGTGAATCAGTATTTACTGCATATTCAAAACTTTTTACTTTTTCACTCTCTAAAACCCATACGCTACTTTCCTTTAGTAAACTCGCATATACACGCGGATATCCTTCATACAACTCGCGTATTAGCAGAGATTTAAATATGCAGATATTTATTGACTTAGTTCTTTGCAATATTCATTCATCTGATGTTAAGTTAACAGTAAACATGTGTAGTAACAACAGAATAAACCATCACACAAAGCATCACACATGAACACCAGGATTTTTAGGTGGAAACCCAAGTCGGGAGAAAACCACCGCTGCAGTTGCTCGGCCTTCAATATTTTATTATAGAGAAAACATCTTACAACATATGTGCTGGCGCAGACTTGACCAGCACGCAGGCACCCACCTGCGCTCGTTTACCAGCCTCTCCTGGAAGGGAGCTCCAACCCCCTGACTCGTTTACCAGCCTCTCCTGGAAGGGAGCTACGACCCCTGATCTCGTTTACCAGCCTCACCTGGAAGGGAGCTACAACCCCCTGACTGAAGGCTACAACCCTCAGCACCTCTATGGACCACGTTTCATCAATTTTCACACTGGATCCAAAGCTTCCTTTAGGACACAACTTGCAAGCCACGTTTCATCATATTTTCAGACTGGACCCACTCCATACTTTTAAGCACAGTCAAACATGAAACTGATACATATAACTCACTGACAGATATCTGTAAACCAGCAGAACAGATCAGACTTTTCTTACCACAGACTTCAGCAAACCCTAGTTTGCATACGCGCTTTCCTTTCACTGATGTCGCGTATATACGCGCTTCCGTTCACATAAACCAGCGTATACTTCTGTACATATTACAGATCCAATTTCATTGCGCATACGTGCTTTCTCTTCAGCGAAGCCGCGTATATACGCGCTTCCTCTTCGGCGAACTAGCGTATGGTTCTTCAGACTTTTATGTCATTGCAATTCTTCACAACAGATACATCACTTCAGATTTTACCCTTTACCTCAGACAGATGTTCGCCTCATCTTAGATCTAATCATTCCATAGATAGATCTAGCCAATACAAATACATTCCAGATCTAGATTCCCTTCTTCATCATTTCTTCATTGGAGCATCATGCATTCAGATCTATCATTCAACTGTAACCCTTTCCATTTAGATATACTTCAGAGAGAAGTATTCATTCAAGCTCAGACATCTTTCCCCCACACTCATGATTTGCACAATGAATTTCTTCTCTTTATATAGGTTTACCCTTTTTCAATACCATGAGCCAAAACCACATTACTTCCGATGGTATTCCTGGACGGGGTCATTTAGACGAATCACTACCCAATACAATGGGTCAATACCATGGTGGTTACCCCTGGTTTTGCACTTTATGAGTGCTTTTGCCCATACGCGACTTGGCACGTTGTTTCCCGCGTGCATACGCGACTTCTCCTAGACAGATCCGCGTATGCCTTGAGACATACTCTTTTCATCATAGATCTGGCACATATTGAATTCCTTTCTTCATTACCTTCTCTACTCTCTGTAGATACATCAGATTTAATTCATCAAGACATATTCTATCAAGCACAACTTCATCAAGTAAGTTGCCATCATCTTCATCAAGTGGGTTGCTATTCACGGACAACACTCTATCAAGTGGGTTGTTCATCAAGGACAACACTCAGCATCATATTGCCAACAGACATCATATCACATCAGATTTACATCATTTACCAAGTCCATCAAGTCAAGAATAACTTCATCAGGTGGATTGCCATCAAGAACAACACATGCCAACCATCTCATGTCTTCATCTTCATTCAGTGGGTTGCCATCAAGGACAACACTCTGCATCATATTGCCAACACTCCTCTCTCCCTCTCTCTCCATCACCCTTATCACTCACTCTCTCTCTCTCTCCACCTTTCTATATTTGTGTCTTTCTTATTACCTCCCCCTTTCTCTCCCTCCCTCTCTCCTTCTCTTCCTCCCTTTCTCTCCTACCTCCCTCTGTCTCTCCCCCTCATCTCTCTATCTTTGTCTCTGCCTCTATCTCTACCCTCCAACTTTATCACTATCTCTCCTTCTCTCCCCATATTCTCTCTATCTCTCCTTCTTAATCTCTCTATCTCACCCCAAACATATACACTCTCTCTCCATCACTCCCTCTCTCCCTCTTTCCACTGTTCTTTCTCTATGTGATTCTTATTCTCTCCCTCTCTTTCCTTCCAACTCCATTTCTATATCCCTCTGTCTCTCCTCTCTCTCAAGTGTTCTCTCATCCTTCCCCTATCCCCATTTCTCTCCCGTCCTCTCACTCCCTCTATCTCTTCATCTCTATCACCTTGTCTTTGTTCTTCCTTCCCATATATATATCTAGAGTTAATATATATCATGATATATTAGTACATATTATAATATAACAAATTTAAAATTACATTAAATTTAATATTGTATTTATCCTTGCCGGATCCGGCTGATTAACGTCACGACGGGGGAGCGCTGCCACGCGCATTTCCCCATGGACGGAGCCTGGGCAGCCCACATGGCTCCCGGCATTCGTATTAACTCTGCTATTAATGAATTCGCTCGCGCGATTTCTACCCGCCTTGGTCGGCTAAATCTGAAGGAGGATATGGAGGTATTCCATTTTTTGATGGCTCAGTCGAATGATGTTGTTAAGGCCTCTGGTGAGGTGAGTGCGCCTACTCCGTTGTTCGGCATTTGCAGCTCTGGTTCGATTGAGGCTACTGAAAAAACATCGAATGGGAGGCGATGTTCCTTGCAGACCTGCATCGAGCTGAGTCCAGGTTTTCATTTTTCTCAAAGCCCCCATTGTTATTTTAATTCTCTGCTCAGAGGTGGTGCGCTCCAGTGTTGTGATTCCCCGCCTGTTCCCTCCGCCTCTTCGGGTCTTATCAGTCTTGCGCCTCCTGCTGTCATTTATTCTCCCCCTCTGGACCATTCTGTTCTACCTCTTGCACCCGCTCGCCCCAGTGGTATTGGCTTGATTATGCCGCGTCTCCGTGAAAGAATGAGGGCCCGACGTGGCCTCAGTCGAGGTGACAGTCGGCCCCCTCCCAGCAATTTTCCTTCTGATGATGCTCCGAACCCTACTCTGCCTCCGCGCGGTGGCAAAGGTAGAGGGCGTCGTCGTGTTGCCGTTTCGGCATCAGCTCCTGGAGCTGCCACCTCGTCCCCTCCCTCTCAGGCTCCTGTTCATGGTGGCACTTCTTCACGGGCTGTCCCTCCTGCTCCTCTTCGTCCAACCTACAGACAATCCTCGCAGCATGCTGAACTTAAATTTTATCCCACTGCTTCCAATGCTGTCCTCACGGCCCTCATCTCCGTCACTCTGAGGGAGGAAATTCCCAACTACCCCACCCCTTCCTCGGCCTCTGCTCTCTTCTCTCCGGCTTCTGGAATCTTAGGTGCGGCGGTGCCGGTCTCCTCTCCTCTCGAGCCGCAGGGGCAACAGGAAAACGTGGAAGATACCCGAGGAAGAATGGACACAGGCGACTTTGGCGATGAGGACAGTGGAGAATATGTCGGCTGCAGAATCATTGAAGAACCTCCTTCCCCGACGCATGACTAGCCTCAGCACTGCGCTCCAGGTTTTTTGTTTTAGTTTCATAGTCTATGATGCTTTCTGTTGTTGGGACGACCAGCTCATACAGTGGTCCAAAAACAATTGTTTTTATTTCTATGCTATTACAGTTTCGAAGTTTTTCAAACCGGTTTCCCGCATGCGGGCGGTTAAGTTTTGTTGTTTAAAAGGACTGGTTTCCCGATATGGGCAGTCTAAGCACTCGTTGATAAGCTTGACATCTATACACAGTGTTCAGGCTTCCACAGCTGACACTGTGCCTGAATTGTACTAGTTTCCTTATACATAATAGAATTAGTCCTACTTACAAAAAAAAAAATATTGTATTTATCCTACATTAAATTTATAATATTAATATTAGATTTAATGATTTTTTTTACATGGCATGATAACAAAATTTTCAAATATTATAACTTTTACGTGGAAATATTATTGGAGCAATATTTTACGTGGAAAGTTTTCATTAATAGTTAAATTTCCACGTAAAAATCTACAATACAATTATATTATGCCTTTAATAGTTATGCATTGAATTTGAATAACTATATAAAACATTTAAATTAATTATTTTTATTTTTAGATTTTTAAAAAATTGTATTAAGTAAAATTTCAACTACAATGACTAACCGACACGATTACACATCGTACTGTGTTGTAGAATGTCTAGGGGAAATAATTTGATAGTGAGAAAATACCTTGGAAAACTCTCCAAATTGTACAATAAATAGTCTAAAGTATAATATTTTAGAGAAAATACATATTCTTAAGCTTTAGATTTAATTTTCTATGCTTTGATCTTTCTTTAAGTATATTTTTAAGTTAGTTTTGTCCAAAATTTGTTAAAATCACATGTTTTGTGAAATTTTCATAATCCAAGTGCTCCAAGTATATTCAAAATGTGGATTCCATTTATGCCATAAACATCTCACATTAACAAAACATAAAAAACACAATTTCACCCCAAAAAAGATTATTACCCCAAAAAAAAAAAAAACAAACCAACGTACAACCAACCAGAACAAAAATAAATAAATTATATACATTCTTAATTATTAAATCTATTAAAAAAAACAACATTATAAATTATAATAAAATAAAGTTCCTACAAATAACAACAACAACCTTGTTTTATTAATAAAATTCCCACAAATAACAACAACCTTGTTTAATTTTCTAATTACATCCCTACCCATTCCAAATAAACAAAACTGTTTTAAAGCTTATATATAAATTGTCTGGCATTACGATATATGGCCGGAAAGTTTTCATTAATGTTTTATAAAGAGCATTCATTACCCTTCATTGCAATAGATGCTAAAAGCAAATCAATTAAAAAATAAAATAAAACATAATTATCAGGGGGAATCTAAAGAACACTAAGGAAGTCACCAAACTTCAAAACTTTCACAATCATGTAATTTTTAACATTAAAGTAATAAGCATACTTTGTTTTGACATGGGCATTTTCGAAGTGTATTATTATCCACTCCAACTCGGCAAAATAATTTTTAAATTACTAAAAGATGAGCTACTCTAATAAACTTATTAATAATGTTACATCCTCTTGTTATATGATTTGATATGCATTACAATATGCTAAATGATTTAACTATTATTTGTATTAAAAAGGTGTAAAGATATGTCGATAGAAGTGTAGTTGAATGTAGAGTGAGACAGATGTAGCACTATATGAAATAAGGATGTGACTGTGAAAGTCACGAGGAATCGAGAGGCTAAAGTATTGGTAAAGTAGAGCTTTCCAAATGAGTAAAAGTGCATTATAGAAACTGCAATGTATCAGATTTCTCTCATCAAACTCATAACTAGACTAGAAGCAATATTCGAGGAGACGTCAGGTATGCTGGAAAAACTAGGTATGTAGATAAGTTTAAATTAGGATGTTTAGTTTTAAAATTGAAGAGGTATATTCTACTAGAAATGAGACTATAATTACATTATGCTAGAAATGAATTTATAATGATAGCAGGTACTATTAGAAATGTAATTACAATCACAAGCTTTACACATGGTATCAGAGATAAGACATTCTTTGTATTTCTAATAATTGAGATTTGTAAAGTGGTTATGATAAATCGTATAATAATCTCAAGGATAAAGTTACAAAACCCAAAAATTGGATTTAATCAATTCCTTTCCATCCAATCTGAGGGTAGGCCCTACACATGGATCGATAAAAGGAATCAATTTCTTTTTAAGCTTTAGCCTTCATCAAACCTTTTGTGTACGTTTTATTTTCTAGTATAGACAATGTTCTTGCTCATTTTGTTTTTTAAGACATAGCCTTCATCAAACTTCTGTTTACGTTTTATTTTCTACTATAGGCAGTGTTCTTGCTCATTTTGTTGTTTGCACATATATGCTAATCCTTTACATACAAATAACTATTTGAATTACAATTGGAAGGATTGTCCAAAAAAGGCTATGAGGGCACTACGAAATGAGTAAGCTAGTGATCCAGGTGGATATTGGTGGCCCCCCACCTATTCCATTTGGACCCGCACCATCAATACTTTCAGCTTTTGACTTTCAGCACAACTTACTATATTTAGCAGGTGTTCGTGTCCTGAACTTCCAGAGCCGTTTTTGGGCCCTAATGATCTAGGTGGATATTGGTGGCCACCCACCTATTCCATTTGAACCCCCACCATCAGTTCTTTCAGCTTTTCAGTTTTGGCACAACTTAATATTTTTAGCAGTTTTTCAAGTCCTGAGCTTCTGGAGCCTTTTTGAGGCCCTAAATAACGTTCTTTTGGGAAAACAGAGATAAACATGGGTCCATGGAACGATGTTTCTCACATCAAAATTTTTAGTCCTCGGATAGATATTTCTAACGAGGTATGGTGCACGTCAAACGAAGATTGTATGCAAAGTTACGTCCTTGGGAAGTTGAAACACCAATTTACCCAAATGGGGCCCATAGTTTTGGCGCTTCATCCCCCAGGGTTAGGTTTTTGGATGTTGAGGGTTTTCCATTGTTTCTCAATAATAAATAGGCCCTCGAGCCTCATTGTAAGATAGTTCATAGGCCTATAGGCACCACATCTCTGCTCAGAGATACGCTACCAATGCCCTAGGTAGTTCATTTCCATTATGTCTGTAAGCATATTTCTATTATTTGATATTAATGAAATGAAGTATTATTTCTGCTGCATATTTGTGTTTATGTCTATTTCTGTATTTTATTGTGTTCCTGGATAAATCTGGATCAGTGGTATAAGAGGGTCTGCTCTTTCTCTATTTTTCTTTACATGTCCCCAACAAGGTCAGGGTATAAGGATTTAGGGCTCGATCTGGTTGAACCCTTGTAAGATCAGCCTCGCAAACCCCCACGACCTCCCATGGCAGAAAAAAAGAAATACGAGGGAGCAGGAGATCCTATCAAAATATTGCTCGAGGAAGCCCTCGAGAAACAAAGGAACGCGATGATGGATAACTTTGCTCAGATCCTTCAACGGTTTCCCACCTATGACGCATCTACATCCAACAACCACTCTGGAGGAGCCACTCCCTTCAAGGTACAGGTAAAATTTTACATTCCTGTATTTGAAGGCCAAATAGATGCAGACACCATAGATAGATGGTTAAATTTTCTAGAAGGGTATTTCTCGATCCATGATTTCTCTGACTAAGAAAAGATTATTTTTTCACTCCTCAAAGCTACCCCCCATGTCAGAGACTGGTGGGAAACCTACTGTGACCAAAATGACGAGGAGGAACCCTATCTATTCCCAGTCGTACCCACTTGGAATTCATTCCGAGACAGCATCAAGGAACAATATTACCCTGTGGGGACCTATGAGGACAAGTACATCCAATGGACCATGCTGCCATAACAAAGGGATCAAGATGTGCACGAACTGATGAATTTTTTCCATACCCTGCCCACAAAGTTGGGTATTAAAGATTCAGAGATACATTTGGTGCTCAAGTACCGCAGCTGTCTGCACAGACACATTCACGAGGAAATGGATTTCCTCAACATTACCTCGCTTGGCACAGAATATCGCTATGCCACCAAGATCGAGCAGAAATTTAAGCAAAAGAAATGATACTTTGGATCCGCGAATCCGAAGCCAGGGAAAGGTGCCCCCGAAGCACAAAACAAGGGGCAGAGCCAAAGTGGGGTAACTCAAAACACCACCAAAAATCCAAAGAAGGACATGGGAAAGTGGTGTGAATTTCATAACAACCCAAATCACAACACAAACGAGTGTTGGGCCAAACAATCACTGGTGGCCGAACTGAAGGCACCTGAATCAAATGCATGCTCTGATCCTAAGCCAGAACCAGACAAGGGAGATGACAAATGGAAGTAGATAATTGATGTGAACCCCAGTGCCATTTTTGCCACCATCAAGCTCTAGAGGGAGGATCTCGAGGATGTAAAGGAGGGGGAGCGCCTCTTCCATTCGCTGATGTGGGTGAAGGGTTCTCCACTACAATTTCTTGTCCATAGCGGACGCCAAAAGAACCTCATTTCAGCAAAGATCGTGAAGTGGCTCGACCTACCAACCATAGCACACCCACAACTGTATACCATTGCGTGGCTTTACCCAAGGAGAGATCTCCACGTTCGCCAGAAGTTTCGCCTTCCATACAACATCAAGAATTTCACGGATGAGGTATTGTGTGATGTTGCTCCTCTAGATGTAGCTTATGTATTATTGGGTCAACCATACTTGTGGAGGTGACATGTTGTGTATGAGTCTAGGCCTCGTTCAGTTGCTATTACTTTGTGAAGTAAATTTTACAAGATACGAGAGGTAGTAGCGCCTCTTGCCATCTCCTTGACTATTGCAAAAAACCAAAGTAAGATTATTTCCCAAACCAGGAAATTTATTTTCCTTACAACTCACTCACAGGAAAGAAGAAGATTGTGGCCATATTTTCAAAACAGGGCTTCCCTGCACGGCTGCAGTAGATGGAAAAAGTTGTGGAGGAATACGAGGACATTTTCTCCTCACCTAGAGAGGTTCCCCTACACTATTAGGACAAGCATTCCATCGATCTGACCCTCGGTGCACCGCTGCCTGATGTTTCCATACCTCATGCGACTACACAGACAGAATCCACACATGTATTGTCTGAGGCAACCAAATTTATTGAACGCATCCAACACGTCTACCAACAGGTCCACAACATCCTGGACAAGTCCAATGCCAAGTTCAATAGAATTTTCCTCTCATGGAGGAACTTAACACAATGGGGACCATTGCTTCCTAAGGATGGAGGAATAATCCAGGTGGATATTGGTGGCCACCCACCTATTCCATTTGGACCCACACCATCAGTACTTTCAATTTTTCACTTTCAGCACAACTTACTATTTTTAGCAGGTGTTTAATTTCCATAACTGTTTTGGGGCCCTAATGATCTAGGTGGATATTGGTGACCACCCACCTATTCCATTTGAACCCCCACCATCAGTTCTTTCAACTTTTCAGTTTCAGCACAACTTACTATTTTTATCAGTTTTTCGGGTCTAGAACTTTCGAAGTCGTTTTGAGGCCCTAAACGAAGTTTTTTTGGGAAAAATGGGAGCAACATGGATCCATGGACTAATGTTTCTCACATAAAAAGTTGTATTCCTCGAATATATATTTCTAACGAGGTATGGTTCACATCAAACAGAGATCATATGCCAAAGTTACGTCCCCGAGAAGTTGAAACACCAATTTACCCAAACAGGGCCCATATTTTTGGCGCTTCATCTCCTAGGGTTAGGTTTTTGGATGTTGAGGGTTTTCCATTGTTTCTCAATAATAAATAGGCCCTCAAGCCTCATTGTAAGACAATTTAGAGGCCTGTATCTGCCACATCTCTTCTCAGAGATACGCTACCAGTGCCCTAGCTAGTTCTTTTCCATTATGTCTGTAAGCATATTTATGTTATTTGATATTAATGAAATGAAGTATTATTTCCATTTCATCTCTGTTTTTTTGTCTATTTCTGTATTTTATTTTGTTCTGTAATAAATCCGGATTAGCTAGGTTTCTCCTTCCTATTTTTAAAAAATAACAATAATGACGAGGTTATTAGATTGTTGATTTTGTTGAGCTTGATTTGGAAAAGAGTCTCCTCTCCTTGATGCCATTGCTTACTTTCTATGGTGCAATTAGGTTTCATTATTGAGGTTGTTGAGCTTGCTTTGCTAAAGGGTCATGTCTCCTTGATGGCATTTCTTACTTTCTACCTAGCCACTATAGTTTCCATAGTTTACTCCTCGAAAGTGTTGAAACACGAAACAAACCAACAATGTATGACAACAAACTCTTTAAACTTAAAAATTTTCATAACTATTTAATTACATTCCTAAATATTATATATATAAATTTAATTTATTTAATTTATTATTTCTCTTTATATATCTTAACTTAACTCTTTCATTACATTCTTGAACCTTTATATATTCCTTCCCACTTTCTCCCACAATTATAAGTCAACCATCAAATTAATTTTTTTTTGAAAACACACCATTTTTAAACATATCTAACTTATTTTATTAAATAATTTCAAAAATATAATGTGAAAAAGGTATCCTAAGAGTTTCATCAAAACCTAACGTAGTGGAGTCTTCAACACTAGAAGAGTGAAAAACTAATAAACTTCCATACGAAGTATGACACTTTCCAAAAGGGTAGGTAAATTCCAAACTCAAGCTACGCTATTAAATCCCAAATGTAATGTGACTTAATGTTTCACTATATAGTTGTTGAACCATAAACTGCAGTTATTGGGTGTTAAGGACTTATGCCTCATTGATTTTATTTCAATGTTGAATGTTGTGCAACAATATTTAAGAAGTATGGAAGTTGGATGTTGTGAGCCGAAGCTCTAATTGGCGCATTGTACGGATCTATACATGTGGATTTGGAAAAGCTGTACACTGCTTGAAAGAACTGGATGAGTTTGGACTAAGGATGAATGATGCTGCAAAATATGTGCAAAGGTTGGAAGTTTCCATACGCTTGAGATTATATACAAGAGCTGCAAGAGAGCCCACACAAAAACTATGGAGCGTGAAACCACCGATTATGGTTTGACCTGGAATTTGCAGATCGAAATCATTTCACTGCTAGTGATCACATTATATCATAATTAATGTTGGATATTATAGTTTTAGAGCCACATTATCATGAAATTGCAATTTTTTCAATTGCATAAATCTATGGTTTGAGCCTTTGAATTAAAAAAGTCACAAAATTTTATTGATTCAAATGCAAAAATTTGTTTCTTTTTGTGCTCCGCAAGAGTGAAAATGGGAAAGCAAGGGGAAATATAATCCACAGTGCCTTCGATAAGCCCCACCGGTGCAACACCATTGTCGTTCCACTTTGTTCTAATTGCTCTGGAGTAAGTTTTGCAGAAAATCCATTCATAGTGTGCTTGTCGCTATACACGATAGTTTTCCTAGCTTCTTCTTCACTATCGAGAACAACAACGAGAGTTTTTATGTGGGTAGCTTTGGGATCATCCTAGCCTACTGCCCTATTCATCTCAAAATCTTGATGAAAATTTTAATTTTGCAGCCATTTATGTATCTTCTTTGGAGAAGCAAAACAATATTATTCCTAGCCCCCTCTCTCTTTCTTGCATCCATTTCGATTTCTTCAGCAACACATTTCTTTTGGCTTCTAATTTAGATCTTAGAGCTTGGTTACGAGAATAGTCATCCACATGCTTAGGATCAAAGGAACATTGGAGGCATATTAGGAAAGGTTCAACCTCTTTTCCTTTCTGTAGATCCTCTTTAGGAAGGGAAAGAGTATATGCATATTTTGCATCAAACTCCTCATTTTTACCTTCTTCTCCACTAATTATAACATATTCATAGTTCTTTGGATCAATGTGGATTACTTACTCATGTTTGCAAAATGTCGCCTTCATAGTGAAACTCCATATATTTTTAGAGTAATAATTTCCAACTTGATTTTTTTTTTCAGCATTGAATTGAACACCCTTTACAATCATAGATTGGAAACCACACACACCAGATATAACCACTCCACATTAGTCACCTATTTATCGGTTGCAGGATCAGAGGCCCCATCAATGAGCTCATGAAGCTCATGAAGAAATTTCTTCATGTGCCCCAGGTGCAGGAAGTTGTCTAAGGTCGTGAACAAAGTCGAAGGCCTGCGCAAGAATTTTGGAATGTTGTCCATTCTCCACAGTGCTTCCCCTGATTTCATGCCTGAAGATGAATTTGATGAATATGGTGAGAAAGAAAAGAGAAATAACTAGCTGCAAACTTGTATTAAGAACAAACAATGAATTCAACAACTAATGAAAAAGAAACAATGACTCCCATGACGCATGTCACAAGCACAAAAACGGAAATTCCAGTGGGCCTTAGCTAGCTAACGAGGTGATGGTGAGAATCAATCAAGAGGATAAGAAAATACAAGCTCAAGAATTTGGTAAACATCAACCGTATCTTAAATGGACTTTGGAACGAAGGGAACTGAGTCTATTGATCCTAGAGGATGTTGGCGGTGAATAAGTATTTCCTCTAGTTCTGCCCTTGCACCAAAATATGCTCATGGTACTGGGGCAAGAGGAACTTATTCAAATGGATCTGCTTAATCTCAAAGTATAATGGACGTTCAAAAATATGCTTCATTAATCTCTGGTAATGGTGAAAATCTTGCCTCTATGGCTTAAGGATGTAAACTGCTTCAGTCTCTACCACTAATGTTGCTACCTATGTGGGATCAATTGATTCAAGGCCAACGACTGGACTTGGAACTCAATATAAATTTTCTTCTGGAATGGGATCAAAGTAAAATGGCTCTGGTTCCACCTTTACTATTTCCATCGACTGCAGAAAATGTCATGAAATGGAGCTGCCGTAGAAAACGTCAGGAAACGGAGCTATTGACAATCCGGGAGATGTCGGGGTCAAGTGAGACAACTGGTCAAAGGGGTGAGACTGTTGAAATTCGACAATTGTTGAGGATAGAAAATCTCAACAGTGTCACTAACAAGAACCTCACAATAAAATTCCTATCGACATAATTAATGACTTTTTTTAGGGAGACCATCCATTGCCAACTGGTTTTATAATTTAAATTTGGGGTTATCTTTCATATCTTAGTATTAATTTTTTTTAGTTTGAATATTTTTATGGTTAATTGTATTGTTGTAAAATTAAAGGAAAAATAAAATTGATAAAGGTTAAATTGCCATGGATTTTAATTTTGAGGGAGAGAATGGAGGGGAGGGTTTTTATTTTATTTTTTTATAGATTTATTTTATGTATTTTTATGAATTTATTAAAAAAAAATTAATAAATTATTTATTATTTTTTTACTTTGTTTTAGTTGATTATTATGCTTTTTTAATTAGTGAAAAAATATATGTAACACTCCCCAATGATGTAAAAAATCACCATTTACTTTCTTTTACTGCAGAAAAACATGGTCATTTAGTGCAGGATGGTAAATGAACTTGAGAAACTAAGTATATTTATTTTAAATTATTTATTGTTATTAAAAGGGAAGTTACTCAGTCAGAGACATGTTGGGAAAATAATTTTAAAAACTAATAATAATAAAAGAATATTTAAGCTTCTAGGTAGTTAGAGAGTTAACTCTTTCCTGGAGGGATTAAAAAGAAGTATCTGATATGGAAGAGGCATGGAGAGAGTATGCCAAAATAGGAGAAGGAAAGAGAGCTTGTGATAGGACGTTGTTCAAGCTGCAGTTGAACTACTAAGGAAGTCTTCTTGAGCTGGTTGCAGCCAGTGGAAGCTCCACAAGAATTTTGAACTAGACCTAAGGTCTTGTGATTCTGAAGGATAGTTGTTGAGTACTTGGAAGCTAAAGAGGCTTGGGGAAGAGATATGGATGTAATAGCTAGTCTCTATGGTTGGGTGGAATAGAATAGTATTATCATGGCTCTAGTCTCTCACAAGTAACTGAGCAGATAAGTATTAATTTCTTAAGTTTCAACTACGATTTATATTATTTGATAATAGTGATTAAAGAATTATTTTGTTACAAAAAAAATTTCATTGTAAGATTCTGTATTATTTCATTGAATTTCTATTAATGTATGAAATAATCCAATAGAGTAACAGTTTACAGGAATGGGTTTTAAAACCCTGCTTGATTTATATATTGAATTAAACCAGAAAAGTTGTCAAAAAATATTATGTTGTTTTACATTCTAGAAATTTGAATCTTGGAAAAGTCCCAAGGGAATAGATAGTGGATGGAACTTTAGGAAAATAAGATCAAATAACCAAGAACTACAACATTGACCAGTCTTTCTTAAAACAGAAAACTGGAAAACTTCCAGTAACTAAACGAGGGTGTAATTTCATTCTAATCATGGAGTAGCAGACATGCATTCCAAGACCTGTTGCAAGGGCATGTGACTGAGTCGGAAAGGGTTAGTTTTTTGGGGAGGGCTGATGGACTTCCGAAGAAATAGTCCCTTACATGTGAACCCAGGAACAAAAATTAAGGATACATAGGGTTGGGATAACCATTTTAATTTCACAAGGACACATTGCTTGAACCATCCATAGTGATAAACAATAGTACCTTTCTTTATATAGAAACAAACAGAATAAGTCAATTAACACATTTCTTCTACACATACACTTACAAACATGGAATAAATAACAATAGTTCTAGGAAAGACTTCATTACTATTAACAATAATCATACAACAAATGAGTTCCAAAACAAGTTAAAATGTGAGGGTCGTGGTCCTTTTTAGAGACGATGCAGGTTATAATAAATGAAGAATATAACTGAAATCATCTGATGATAAACAACGCATAACATATGTAGTTACGCAGTAACCAAATCAGAGCTTTAGACCAGAAACCCTTCCAGAAACATAATAACGTTCTTTGCAGGAAAAACAAGGAGTTACTCGGTAGATTCCACTTGAACTAAAAGTAATAAATATATAGTCTTGTAATAATTTTTTATTATACAAAAACCCAGAGCTATGATACAACTGCCACTATGGAAGTATCCAAAAACAAGAAACCCATAGGGTTTTCAATGTTTTAAATAAACCCATCTATGAAATAGACATAAACCCATTTACATTGCATAGAAAACTAGACTTCTTGGGTAAGAACCCAGTTTTCAACTAAGGAGCCAATTATTGTGTAGGTCGAACCTCTAACCTGGTCCAAAATGAGTTGAAACAATAAATGAACGAATTGGAAAGTCCATAAAAGAACAGAGGAGCTGAAACACGAAACCTTCCCATACTTGTAATGTCATATACAACACTAATTATAAAAGAAACCGAGCAATAGGAGGAAAGATGTGGCACAAATAAGGAAAAATAAAGAATTGGAAAGGGATATACATGCGCAAACAGAGAGAGAAACAACGTTGAAAGAATGAGACCCAAACTCTACAAAAAATGAGAAAACAAAACATATTAACGCTCGTTTAAAGAATAAAGAAAAGTGCACCAGTTGAATAAGGTTTACGAAGGACTATTTACCCATGGAGGAAATCAAACTGTATTCTGCCAAGATACCAAGTGCTGAAGAGAAATCCTGAGAACTGTTCTGAGAGCTGTAAGGGGGTGGAAAAAATAGTTTATTAACCCGGCATTACAAATTCAAGTTGTTCAAAAGCTAAAAGGGAAGCAATATTACTATATATGTTGAGGAACTGGCCTAGATAACCTTGGTGCATGAAGGAAGAGAAAAACCAAAGGTGAGGCAAAGAAAAAATGTGATCTCGGAGCTAGAGGGAGGACAGTTACCCTTAACCATCCTGGAAGCATTCACATGGTTTAATCGAAACCCTAATGATGGACGATTTAGATCAAGCCAAGTGCAATCCAAGTACATGTGACAAGATTATGCATGACTGAAGTTTTGGAAAGATCTAGCGACAGTTATGAGGGCTCCAATTACCATAGTTATCTTGTGTTGACAACCAAGCACCATAATAAAGTTCAAACAACAACGCTTAGATTATAACATGTTATTGTCAATGGTCGACGAGAAAAAAGCAACAATTAAGCCTTATCAAAATCTGAACCAAAATTTTATATACCATCGACCGAATTTCCCTTGTGATAACTGTTGACATCCAAAAACATTGGTATGTCATTAAATTAGGAAAGCGGGGCTAGAGAAAAATACACTTTTTTAGAAAAATAACTTAAGAAAAATCTATTGGAACCTATCACCACATCTTCCATATAAGTAAAATAACCTTTGCAATGAAATTGTTGTAATTTTTTTATTTTATACCAGTGTGGTAATTAAAAAAAAATTGTTTGAGACAAAAGTGAGTTGAGACATATGTTACAAGTGGTATTAGAGAAGTCAGGTTGCAATACTGTGGCCTAGTTGGGAAACTAATTATCATAATGTGTATGTCGTGAACACAGAGACTCGAGAGAAGAGAGGAAGCAATGAGGCGTGGGGCCAAAAGTATCAAACTGATAGGAACATCAATTGGAACTAGTTATGTGCCTATCTCACGGCTTAACCCGGAGATGTGGATTCAATTGGAGGTATGTCAAGAAAATCCCACTGCATTGTTATTGGAAATTGTTCGACATTTAAGAGAAGAAATGGAAATTCTGCGATCGGACAATGAGAGACTGATGCATGATCAGGATAAAATACTAAAAATATTTTTGACTACAAAAATTACAGAAAATCTGCACCTAGTTCTGGTAACGAAGGTAGAGACGAAGAACAAATACTAAGAGGTGAGAATGCTCCTGAAGGCATCCATACTCAGTGGTTGGAAGGAGACAAGGGAGGAAATGAGGAGGAATCTGACAATGTTCCTGACCATTGAAAGAATAAGAAATAGAAGATAGAATTAAAGTGATAAATAAAAAAATTAAACCTCTACTCTTTGATGGAGAAGTGGAAGAAACTGTTGCAGCATGGTGAATTAATATGATCAGATATTTTCAGATTTACGAGTATAATGATAATTTAAAAGAAAGGCTAGCCATTTACGAGCTACAAGGAAAGGCTATTTTATGGTGGGAGGAAGTTAAGGTTGTTCGTACTATAGACGAGCATGGGATAACCTGGGGAGAATTTCAAAAATATTTCAAGGAGATGTATTTGATTAAGTGATTCTACGAAGATAAGGAAAAGGATTTCTATGATTTGCGTTTGGGACAACTCTCCATGGAAGAATTTGTAACAAATTTCACATCCCTATTAAGGCATGTACCTTATATTTGGGAGGAAAAAGCCAGGAGACAACGTTTTATGAGAAGCCTACCAGCATCTATGAAACAACACTTGGAATATGATAATGCCAAGACCATGGACGAAGCCATTAGGAAGGCATGCATCTGTTACAAGTAGATGAAACAAAATGGAGAAGGGAGTAAAAATTGGGCCAGTAAGAAAATGGAGAAAATTTTTAGAATATGAAGGGTATGAAAAATAGTAATGTCAGAAATGTATAGAAAAATCAATGCCATAAATTTTCTGGAAGAAATCAACATAAAATTAAATTGCATAATGATTTTAAGCAGATGGAGGCTTCCAAAAAACTAGAGTTTGGTCAAATACAGAAACCTCCTTTATAGTGTTGGGCTTGTAGGGAGCCCCATTATTACAAGAACTTCCCCCATAATGTTAGAACAAATAAATTTTCCAACGTCTAAGAGGCTTCCACCATTGGTGAATTAGCTATGATTCTACTCTGAATTAGTGTAGGGTTATAAGATCGTCAAGTTGAATATCAATTGACGATGATTGAATTTGAAGGTAAGATACAAAACTATACTATATCTATTTTGATAGACCCGGGAGCCAGTTTAAGTTATGTCAGTCCTAAGATTGTTTAAACATGTCACTTACAAACTTGTAAATTTAATAACCCCCAGTTGGCAGTTGGTCACCGAGGAAAAACGAAGAGTGATAGCTTAAGTAAATGACTGTCTTATTGAAATAGCGAGGAAATTGATAGTTGTCGATCTGAACATATTACCTTTAGGATCTTATCATGTTTTGATTGGAATGGATTGGTTAGAAAATAGTAGGATTCTCAAACTCAAAGGATAATTCAAATTCCTTAGAAAGTCTGCCAATAATTCAAGACATCATTGATGTGTTTTCGGACAAAATTCGAAGACTACATCTAAAGCGAGACATAGACTTTACCAGAGAATTAATTCCTGGGGATGCACCTGTATCAAAAACCCCTTATCGAATGAATATTCCATAGTTAATTGAACTCAAAATGCATCTACAAGAATTACAAGATAAAGGCTATATTTTCCCAAGCGTGTCCCCATGGGAAGCCGCTGTCTTATTTGTCATAAATAAGGATGACATGATGAGGTTGTGTATACATTATAGATAGCTTAATAAGATGACTATCAGCAATAAGTAAACTTTTCCCAGAATAGATGATTTATTCGACCAAGTCAAAGGTGCTACTATGTTTTCTAAAATAGATTTACTCAGGATATCCTCAGATAAGGGTGAGGAAAGAAGACATACCCAAAACAGCCTTCTGAACCTACTACGGCCACTACGAGTTTGCGGTTCTACCTTTTGGTCTTACCAACACCCCCACCACATTTATGAGTCTTATGAATAAGGCGTTCCACCCGTATCAGGATCCATTTGTTGTGATATTTATTGATGACATTCTTATATACTCAAAAAACCTGGAAGAGCATAAGAAACATTTGCAGATAGTCTTGCAAACATTACGTGAACACCAATTGTACGCTAAATATAGTAAATGTGAAATTTACAAGGATCAAATACAATACTTAGGTCACATAATTTCAGTAGAAGGGATTACTGTTGATCGAGATAAAATTAAAACTATTATGGAATGGATTTTACCCACTAATGTTGTTGATATTTGACCCTTCATGGGTTTATTAGGGTACTATCATCGTTTCATTGAAATATTTTCCAGGGTAGTTTATCCTATCACCTCTTTGCAAAAGAAAGGAAAATATTTCAACTATCATCGTTTCATTGAAATATTTTCCAGGATAGTTTATCCTATCACCTCTTTGCAAAAGAAAGGAAAATATTTCAAATGGGCTATGGAATCTCAACATAGCTTTGAATTGTTGAAGCAATTATTAACTACAACTCCAATGCTAAAAATAAGAGATCCAGAGAAGGAAATCATCTTCATTACTGACGCATGTCAGGAAGGGGTAGGGGGAGTATTGATGCAAGAAGGTAAGGTGATTATATATGAATAACAGAAAACTAAAGAGCACGATCAGAAATATTCTGCCTACGATTTGGAGTTGACTGTCGTTGTGCATTCCCTGAAAGTTTGAAAACATTATTTGTTGGGTTAAAATTTTATATTAATGACCGACCATAGCATCTTAACTAGTTTCTTTAAGCAACCCAACCTCAATGCATAGCAGGAAAGGTGGAAAACCTTCTTGAGTGAATTTTAGTTTGATATTAAACATTTGAAAGGAAAATAAAACCATGTAGCTAATGCATTAAGTAGGAATTCACATTATTTTATATGAAATGTTGCAAGTCAAGTGAATTTTATTTTTTCAGAGAAAATTAAATAAGTTGAAAATAACAATCCAGAATATTGCGGTAGAAAACCAAATAGGAAAATAGATTTGGACATCAAACTGAATATAACATAAATGAAAATAATGTGTTGACCTTTAAGACAATATTATATGTTCCAAATAAAATGGTTGTTAGACAACTAATTTTAAATGAATTTCATAAGAGGCCTTACATAGCCCATCCTGGATATCAGAAGTTATTTACTGTTGTTAAAATAATTTATTTTTGGCCTGGTATGAGAAAAGAAATTAGGAATATTTGGCCAAATGTCTGGAATGGCAGCAGGTTAAAGAAAAAAAACAACATCCAACAGGATTGCTTCACCTGCTACCCATTCCAGAATGGAAATGGGAAGTAATTACTCTAGATTTATATTCGGTTCATCTAAAAATAAGAAACAAAATAACTCCATCATGGTATTAGTGGATAATTTGACTAAAGTGGGCCATTTCATTCATGTTCAATCAACTTATAAAGCTGTGCAAATTGCATATATATTTATGAGGGAAATTTTTAAGTTGCATGGACTGCCAAAGGTTATGGTATCTAACAAAGATGTAAAATTCATGTCAGCATTTTGGAAAAATCTTTTTAATGGGTTAGGAACTCAGGTTAAATTTAGCACCGCATATCACCTGCAAATTGACGGACATACAGAAAGAGTAAACCAAGTGTTGGAAGATATGTTAAGAATTTTTATCATGCAGCAACCAAATAAATGGGAGGAATATATTCACTTGGTGGAGATTTTGTATAATAACGGTTATCATGAGTCATTAAAAAAATATTTCCTTTGAATTTATTTACAGAATAAGGTGTATAACGCCCATAAATTAGAATAGCCCTAAATAAAAACTAATTTTTGGACCTTATATGTTGGCAAAAATGGAATCAACTATGAGAAAGGTCTGACAAAACCTGAAATCTTCCCAATATAGGCAGAAAACTTATGTTGATAAAAGGATAACTTACAGATAATTTCATGTGGGAGATCATGTTTATGTTCGAGTAAAACCAAGGAAAATCACATTACAATGGATAGGATGTGCAAAATTGACCCCTTGATAGTGTGGACCCTTCAAAATTCTAAAAATAATTGGTCTAGTTTCCTATCAACATTCTTTACCTATCTATATGTTAATACATAACGTGTTTCAAGTCTCCTTACAGAAGAAATATGTGTGTGATTCTAAACACATTATTAAGTAGCAAGAGATACAGGTAAAATAGTAGTAAAATCAATTATGGTCTTAATAAATTATTTATCAATTTTTCATGAACTAATAGATAATTTATGATTTTAAAAAGGTAGAACCGAACGAAGAATTCCTGGTAAATCCTCTACTTATTCTCGATCGAAGAGAAACAATGCTACGAAAGTGAGCCATCACCCTGGTTAAATTGCAGTGGAAGCACTTTAGCCTAGAAGAGGCCACCTGGGAGGATGAAAATTGAATTCGAGAATTGTACCCTGGAATGTTCCAAGGGTGGGAGTAAACACCGAGGATGATGTTTCATTCAAGAGGGGGAAGAGGTAATACTCCCTAATGATGTAAATAATCACTATTTACTTTGTTTTACTGCATAAAAACTTGGTCATTTAGTGTAGATAGGTAAATGAACTTGAGAAACTAAGTATATTTATTTTATTTTATTTAATGTTAATAAAAAGGAAGTTACTCAGTCAAATATATGATGGGATAATATTTTTAAAAATTAATAATAATAAGAGAATATTTAAGCTTCCAGGGATTTAGACAGATAACTCTTTCCTGGAGGGATTAAAAATAAATCTCTTAGATGGAAGAGGCATGGAGAGAGTATGCCTGAAGAGGAGAAGGAAAGAGAGCATGTGGCATGACATTGTTCAAGCTGTAGTTGAATTACTAAAGAATTCTTCTTGAGCTAGTTGCAGCCAGTGGAAGATCCACGAGAATTCTGAACTGAACCTAAGGTCTTGAGGTTACAAAATGACTGATATTTAATTACCTTGGAAGCTAAAGAGGCTCAGGGGAAATATCTAGACGTAATAGCCAGTCTCTGTGGTTGGGTGGAATATAAAAGTCTTATCCTGGTTCTAGTTTCTGACAAGTAACTGAGTAGATAAATATTAATTGCTTAAGTTTCAATTACAATTTCTATTATTTGATAATAGTGATTAAATAATTATTTTTTTACAGAAATTTATTCACTGTAAGACTGTGTATTATTTCATTGTTTGTCTGTAATGTATCAAATAAGATGATAGAGTAACAGTTTACAAGAATGGGTTTTAAAACCCTAGCTGATTTATATATTGAATTAAAGCAGAAAAATTGTCCAAAAATATTTTGTTCTTTTACATTTTAGAATTTTGAATAATGGCAGAGTCCCAAAGGAATATATAGTTGAGTGAAATTTAGGAAAATAAGCTCGAATAACCAAGAACTACAACACTTACCAGTCTTGTTTAAAACATAGAAAAGGAAAAATTCCAGTAACCAAATGAAGACGTAATACCAATATAATCATGGAGTAGCAGGTTGACATTCCAAGACTTGTTACGAGGGAATGTCACTGATTCGGCAAGGGTTTTTTTTCTGGGGAGGGTTGGTGGCCTTCCCGAGAAACATTCCCTTGCATGTGATCCCAAGAACCGAACTTAAGGATATACATTCTTGGGATAACCATTTTAAGTTCACAAGAACACATTTCTTGAACCATCCACAGTGGAACAATAGTACCTTTATTTATACAAAAACAAAAAAATAAGTTGATTAAGCCATTTATTCAACAAAGGCGCTTACAAACATTGAATAAATAAAAATAGTTCCAGGAAATACTTCATTACTGTTAACAAGAATCATACAACAAACAAATTCTAGGACCAACCGGAATTTGAGGGTCGTGGTATTTAAAAGAAACGATATAGGTTACAATAAACAAAGACAGTAACTGAAATCACCTAATGATAAAGAACACATAACATATGCAGTTACACATTATCCAAATCATAACTTTAGACTAGACACCCTTCCATAAACATAATAACATTCTTTGCAAGAAAAATAAGGAATTACTCAGTAGATTCCACTGGAATTAAAAGTAAAAAAAATGAATTCTTGCAATAATTTTGTATTATAAAAAATCCTTGAGTCATGATACAACTGCCGGTATGATAGTATCCAGAAAAAATAAACCAACGGAGTTTTCAATATTCAAAAAATAAACCCCCGCCTGTAAAATATTCATAAACCCATTTACATTGCGAAGCCACTTCACGTAGAAGAACCCGGATTCTCAACTAAAGAGGGCAGTTATTGTGCCGGTTGAACGCCTAACTTTAGTCAGAACACGGGTCAAAATAGTCGATGAAGCAGGGTGGAGAAGGAAGTCCATCAAAATAACCAGAATTGGTATGTGAAACCATCACATACCTGTATTTACTATGTTACTACAACACAGAAACCAGTGATAGAGGCAGAAGTGGCGTAAATAAGGAAAAATAAATAATTGGAAAAGGGAATATACTGACACGAGGAAAACGACGTTGAAGAGTAGCAAACCAAACTCTTCAAACAGTGAGAAAAAAAAGCCATTAATTCTCATTTAAAGCATAAAAAAATTCCTGATTGAATAAGGTCTATGGACTAGCCTACATATGGAGAAATACTTGCATTCTACTGACTACCATAAGACGAAAGCATGAGACGTGTCAGATGCTAAGGGGGTGGAAACTAGAGTTTAGTAACACATCATGACAAATTCAAGATTTTTGAAAGGCTAAATCGTGACAATATTGCCATGTTTTTCAAAGAACTAGGCAGAGAAAAACCCGGTGCATGAAGGTGAAACCGAAACTAGAGGTGAGCGGTAGGCAATGTGGTCTGCGGGTTGGGGAAGGAGGATGGTTACCCTTATTATCCACAGAATCATTAACATAATGTTGAAAACCTAACCCTAATGAGGGATGGTCTAGATCAATCCAATTGAAAGCCAATTACATGTGACAATATTGTGAATGAATGAAGTTCTGGAAAGATATAGCGACAATCCTGAGGGCTCCAATTGCCATAGTTACCATCATGTTTACAAGAAAACACCATAAAAATTTAAAACAACAACACTTAGGTTATAACATGTTATTTTCAATGGTCAACAGTATAGGAAAAACAATTAAACCTTATCAAAATCTTAACGAAAGTTTTATATACCCTCTACTGAATTTCCCTTCTGATAGTTGTTAACACCCAAAAACATTGGTATGTCATTAAATTAGGAAAGTGGGGCTACAGTGAAATACACAGTTTTTATAAAATAACTTAAGAAAAATATAATGGAACCTAGCACCACATATTCCATATAAGTAAAATAACCTTTGCAATGATATTATTGTTATTTTTAAATTTTATACCGGTGTGGTAATTTAAAAATAAATAAATTTTGAGACAAAATTGAATTGCGACAAATGTTACAAGTTGTATCAGAGCAGTCAGGTTGCAATACTGTGGCCTAGTTGGAAATCGGATTATCATAGTGTGTATGTTGTGAACACAGAGAGAGATAAGAGAGGAATAAATGAGGCGTGGGGCCAGAAGTACCAAACCAATAGGGACATCAATCATAACTAGTTCTGTACCTATCTTAGGGTTTAACCTAGAGATGTAGATTCAATTGGAGGGAGGCCAGAAAAATCCCACTGCATTGTTATTCAAAATTGTTCAACAGTTAAGAGAAGAAATGGAAAGCATGTGGTTGGACAGTGAGAGACTAATGCATGATCAGGATAATATACTAAAAAGTCTTTCTGACCGCCAGAATAACAGAAAATATGCACTTGGTTCTAGTAACGATGATAGAGACAAAGAACAAATACAAAGAGGTGAGAATGATCCTAAAGGAAACCATACTCAGAAGTTGGAAGGAGAAAGGGGAGGAAATAAGGAGTCTGGCAATGTGTTTGGCCATCAAAAGAATTAGAAACAAAAGATGGAATTAAAAGGATAATTCAAAAAATTTAAACCTCTAATCTTTGATGGAGAAGTGGAAGAAATTGTTGAGGCATGGTTTATTAATATGAACACAAATTTCATATTTATGAGTACAATGATAATTTAAAAGCAAGGCTAGCCATTTACTAGCTACAAGGAAAGGATACATTATGATGGGAGGAAGTTAATGATGTTCGTACTATAGATGAACAGGGGATAACTAGTGGAGAATTTCAAAAATAATTCAAGGAGAAGTATTTGACTGAGATATTCTACGATGATAAGGCAAAGGAGTTCCATGATTTGTGTTTGGGAAAACTCTCCATGGACAAATTTGTAACAAATTTCACGTCCTTGTTAAGTTATGTACCTTATATTTGGGAGGAAAAAGCCAAGGTACACCATTTTATGAGTATCCTACCAACATCTATGAAATAACACTTGCATTTCGATAATCCCAAGACCATGGATGAATCCATTAGGAATGCACGAATCTTCTACCAACATATCAAATAGAAAGGAGAAGTTAGTAAAAATTGGACGAAAAAGAAAATGCAAAAAAATATTCAGAATATGAAGGGTATGATTAATGGTAATGTCAGAAATGTATGGAAAAATAAGCACCATACATTTTTAGGAATAAATCAGTAGAAAAAAAAACCACATAATGAGTTTAAGAAGATGGAGGCTTCCAAAAAACTGGATTTTGGTTAAATAGAGAAACCTCCTTTATAGTGTTGGGGCTGCGGGGAGCCCCATTATTACAATAAATTCCCCCATCATGCTAGAACATAGCAAGATGCCAACATCAAAGATGCTTCCCCTATTCGTGAAGTAGCTAGAAGTCTACCCCAAATTAATGTCATGTTAGAATATCATCAAGTTGAATATCAATCAACGATGATTGAATTTGAAGGTAATATATAAAACTATATTGTATCTATTTTGATAGACCTAGGGAGGGGTGCTATCGTTGCTCCAACCTTTTCTACCTCTGTGGGATTTACTGATATTGGCTTTCTAACTGTTTATTTGACTTGATCAACATACTCTTAAACAGGTGAAATTGTTGCGATGTCGTAGGCCCCAAGGATATGGGTATAGAAAAGGAAAGGATGCTACAGGCTATGGGCCTGTATGTCCAATGAGTCAGACTGCTGGATTGACTTCAATTGGTTCAAAGTAAACAAGTTTAAGTTATGCTAGTCCTAAGATTGTTGAAACATGTCACTTAAAAACCTATAAATTTAAGAACCCTTGGTTGGTGCAGTTTTCCACTGGGAAAAACTGAAGAGTGATAGCTAAAGTAAATGATTGTCTTATTGAAATAGAGGGGAGATTAATAATTGTCGATCTTAGCATATTACCTTTAGGATATTATGATGTTAAGATTGCAATGGATTGGTTAGAAAAAAATGGTAAATAGTGAAATGCAAAGATAAAACTATTAGTTATATCACTAAAGAGGGCATCAGACAAGAAATTCAAGGTGTAAAGAGACGTATAAAACTGCGACCAATTCCTACTTCCCAGTTGAGGAAGTGCGTTTGAAAATGGTTTCGAATTTATGCAGTTTAAGTAGGCTTCTCAAGCTCAAAGGATAAGTCAACTTCCTTATAAATTCTGTCAATAATTCAAGACTTCACAAATGTGTTTTCGAAATACATTTTGGGACTACCTCTGAATTGGAACATAAAAATTACAATAGAATTAACTCCCGAGGTTGCACCTATATCAAAAACCCCTTATCGAATGAGTATTCCAAAATTAACTAAAATAAAAATGCAGCTACAAGAATTACTTAATAAATGCTATATTTTCCCAAGCATGTCCCCGTGGGGAGCCCTTGTCTTATTTTTCAAAAAGAAGGATGGCAGGATGAGGATATGCATGGATTACAGACAACTTAATAAGATGATTATTAAGAATAAGTACCCTTTTCCCATAATATATGATCACTTCGACCAAGTCAAATTTTCTACTTTGTTTCCTAAAATAGATTTACGATTAGGATATCATTAGATAAGGGTAAAGGAATAAGACATACCCAAAACAACCTTCCGAACCCGCTACGACCACTAGGAGTTTATGATTCTACCTTTTGGTCTTACCCACACTCCAACCACATTTATGAGTGTTATGAATAAGGTATTCCATCCTTATCTTGATTAAATTTTCTTGATCTTTATTGATGACATTCTTACATACTCAAAAAAATTGGAAGATCATAAGAAAAAATTTCAAATAGTCTTGCAAACAATACGTGAACACCAAATTGTACACTAAATACAGTAAATGAAACTTTTACAAGGATCAAATACAATACTTAGGTCACATAATTTTACTAGAATGGATAGTTGTTTATCCAGATAAAATTAAAACTATTGTGGAATGGTTTGTACACACTAATGTTGTTGATATTCTATCCTTCATGGGTTTAGAAGGTACATTGAAGGCTTTTCCAGCATAGCTTATCCTATCACCTCTTTACAGAAGAAAGGAAAATATTTCAAATGGACCGTTGACTGTCAACATAGTTTTGAATTGTTGAAGCAATTCTTAACTACAACCCTAGTGCTAAAAATAACAGATCGAGAGAAGGAATTATTCGTTTGTACTAATGCATGTTAGGAAGGGGTAAGGGGAGTAGTGATGCAAGAAGGTAAGGGAATTGCATATGAATCACAGAAAGCTAAAAAGAACGAGCAGAAATATTTTTCCGATGATTTGGAATTGACCACAATTGTGCATGCACTAAAAGTTTGGAGACATTATATGTCGGGTAAAAAGTTTATATTAATGACTGACCATAGAAGCTTAACCAGTTTCTTTAAGCAACCCAACCTCTATGCATGACAGGAAAGTTGGAAAACCTTCTTGAGTGAATTTTATTTTGATATTAAACATTTGAAATGAAAGGAAAACCATGTAATTGATGCATTAAGTAGGAATTCATATTTTTTTATACAAAATCACGTATAGTCAAGTGAATTTTAATTTTTCAGAGAAAATTAAAGAAGCTGAAAATAAGGATCCATAATATTTGTTTTTATGGAAGCAAACAAAATAGGAAAGAATATTTGGACAACAAACTGAATATGGCATAAATGAAGATAATTTGTTGACCTTTAAGACAAGATTATATGTTCCAAATCAAATGGTTTTTAGACAAATAATTTTAGATGAATTCCATAAGATGCCTTATGTATCCCATCTTGGATATGAGATGTTATTTACTGTTGTTAAAAAAAAATTATTTTTGGCCTGGTATGAGAAAAGACATTATGGAATATTTAGGTAAATGTATGGAATGCCAGTAGGTTAAAGCAAAACACCAACATCCAATTGGATTGTTTCACTTGGTACCCATTCCAGAATGGAAATGGGAAGTAATTGCTATGGATTTTATTTCCAGTTTACCTAAAACTAAGAAACATAATGGCTCCATCATGGTATTAGTCGATAAGTTGAGTAAAGTGGTCCATTTCATTAATTTTCAATCAACTTATAAAATCGTGCAAGTTGCGGATATATTTATGAGGGGAATTTTTTAGTTACATGGGCTGCCAAAGGTTATGGTCTCTCACAGAGATGTAATATTTATGTCAGCATTTTGGAAAACCTGTTTTACTGTGTTAGGAACTCAGGTTCAATTTAGCATCGCATATCACGCACAAATGAACAGATAGACTGAAATATTAAACCAAGTGTTGGAAGATATGTTAAGAATTTATGTCATGCAACACAAAAATAAATGGGAGGAATATATTCACTTGGTGGAGTTCACATATAATAAGGTTATCATGAGTCATTAAAAAATGAGTCCCTTTGAAATTATTTATGGAAGAAGGTGTAGAATTCCCATCAATTGGAATATCCCCGAGGAAAAACTAATGATGGGACCTGATATTTTGGAAGAAATGAATTCAACTGTGAGAAAGGTCCGATAGAAGCTGAAAGCTTCCCAAGATAGGCAAAAAAATTATGCTGATAAAAGGAGAACTTGTAGAGAATTCCATGTGGGAGATTATGTTTATGTTCGAGTAAAACCAAGGAATTCACCTTACAAAGGAAAGGATGTGCGAAATTGGCTCCTCAATATTTTGGACCCTTCAAAATTCTAGAAATAATTGGTCAAGTTTCTTATCAGCTTGCTTTACCTAGATATATGTTAATACATAATGTGTTTCATGTCTCCTTACTAAAGAAATATGTGTATGATTATAAAAATATTATTACATGGAAATAGATATATGTAAAAGAGTAGTAAAATAAATTATGTTCTTAATAAATTATTTACCATTTGTTCATGAACTAATAAATCCTTTATGATTTGAACTGGTAGTACTAGATGGAAAATTCCTAGAAGAGCCTTTGCTTATTCTGGATTGGAGAGAATAATGCTGGAAAAGTGAGCCATCACCCAGGTTAAAGTGCAGTGGAAGCACTTTAGCCCAGAAGAGGCCACCTAGGAGGATGAAAATTCAATTCAAGAATTGTATGCTGGCTTGTTCCAAGGGTGGGAGTAAACACTAAGGATGGTGTTTCGTTCAGAGGGGGAAGATGTAACACTCTCCAATGATGTAAATAATCGCCATTTATTTTCTTTTACTGCAGAAAAACTTGGTCATTTAGTGTAGGTTGGTAAATGAGCTTGAGAAACTAAGTATATTTATTTTACTTTATTTACTATTATTAAAACAGAAGTTACCCAGTCAGAGATATGACGGGAAAATATTTTTAAAAAAATAATAATAATAAAAGAATATTTAAGCTTTCAGGTAGTTAGAAAGTTAACTGTTTCCTGGAGGGATTAAAAATAAATATCTTATATGGAAGAGGCATGGAGAGAGTATGCGATAAGAGGAGAAGGAAAGAGAGCTTGTGACAATACGTTGTTCAAGTTGCAGTTGAACTACTAAGGAAGTCTTTAAGAGCTTTTTGCAGCTAGTGGAATATCCACAAGAATTATTAACTGGACCTAAGGTCTCGAGGTTACAGAAGGGCTGGTATTTAATTATCTTGGAAGCTAAAGATGCTCGGGGGAGAGATATGGACGTAATAGCCAATATCTATGGTTTGGTGGAATAGAAAAGTCTTATCCTGGTTCTAGTCTCTGACAATTAACTAAGCAGATAAGCATTAATTAATTAAATTTCACCAACTATTTATATTATTTGATAATAGTGATTAAAGAATTATTATTTTTACATAAATTTGTTCACTGTAAGATTGTGTATTATTTCACGGACTATCTGTTAATGTATGAAATAAGCTAGTAGAGTAATAGTTTATGAGAATGGGTTTTAAAACCCTTGTTGATTTATATATTGAATTAAACTAGAAAAATTGTCACAAAATATTTTGTTGTTTTACATTCTAATTTTGTATCTTGGTAGAGTCCCAAGAGAATATTCAGTGGAGGGCACTTTAGGAAAATAAGCTCAAATAACAATTAAATAAAACACTGAATAGTATTAATTAAAATAGAGAACTAGAAAACTTCCAAAAACGAAACAAGGGCGTAGTACCTGTCTAATTATGGAGTAGCAGGTCCGCGTTCCAAGACCTGTTATGAGGGCATGTGACTAAGTCAACAAGGGTTTGTTTTCTGGGGAGGGTCAGATGCCTTTCAGAAAAACAGTCCCTTGCCTGTGAACCCAGGAACAAAACAAAAGGATAGACAAGCTTGGGATAACCATTTTAAGTTCACAAGAACACATTGCTTGAACCATCCATAGTGATAAACAACAGTACCTTTATTTATAGAGAAACAACCATAATAACTCAATTAAACCATTGCTTATACACACACGCTTATAAACATGGAATAAATAACAATACTTCCACGAAATACTTCATTATTGTTAACAAGAGCCATACAAAAAACGAGTTTCAGTACCAGGTATAATTTAAGGGCTTAGTCCTTAAAAGAAAATATAAAGGTTACAACAAACGAAGACTATAACTAAAGTCACCCAATAATAAACAACGTATAACATATACAGTTACTCAATAGCCAAATCATAACTTTAAAATATAAACCCTTCTAGAAACATAATAACATTCTTTGCAGGGAAAACAAGGAAATACTTGGTAGATTCCACTTGAATTAAAAGTAAGAAAAACACATTCTTCTAATAATTATGTATTATACAAAAACCCAGAGTTGTGATATAAATTTCTCTATGATAGTATCTAGAAAAAAGAAACCCATAGGTTTTTCAATGTTCAAAATAAACCCATCTATGAAATATACATAAAATGATTTACATTGCAGAGAAAACTAGAATTCTTGGATAAGAACCCAGATTCTCAACTTAGGAGCCAGTTATTGTGCAAGTCAAACCTCTAACATGTTCAAACATAGGTTGAAACAATTAGTGAACATACAATAGAATCCATCAAATAACTCAAGTTTCGAAACATGAAACCCTCCCATACCTATAATTCCATATACAACACTAATTATAAAGGAAACCAGGCCATACGAGGCAAGATGTGGAAAAAATAAGGAAAAATAAAGATTGAAAAGAGGAATATACTTGTGCAAATAGAGAGAGAAACGACATTGAAATATTGAGACCCAAACTCTACAAACAGTGAGAAAACAAAAGCCATTAATGCTTGTTTAAATCATAAATAAAAGTGCACCAGTTGAATACGGTCTATGGAGGATTTTTTTACCGATGGAGGAAATCACACCACATTTTTCCAAGCTACCAATTAACGAAGAGCAAGCCTAAGAACTTTTCTAAGAGTTGTAAGGGTGTGGAAACAAGATTTTAGTAACCAATTATTACAAAATCAATTTGTTCAAAATCTAAAAGGGTAGAAATATTACCATATTTTTCGAAGAACTAGTCGAGAGAACCTTGGTGCATGAAGGCATAGAAGAACCAAAGGTGAGGCAGTGAAACAATGTGGTATCAGGGTTAGATGGAGAACAATTACCCTTATCCATCCTAGAAGCATTTTCATCGTCCGATCGAAACCATAATGAGTGACAGTCTATATCAAGCCAAGTTCAAGCCGAGTAGATGTGACAAGACTGCGAATGAATGAAGTTTTGGAAAGATCTAGCGACAATCTTGAGGGCTCCAATTACCATAGTTACGTTCGTGTTGACAGCTAAGCACCACAAAAAATTTTAGACAACAACACTTAGGTTATAACATATTATTGTCGATGGTTGACGGTACAAGAACAATAATTAAACCTTATAAAAATCTTAACCAAAGGTTTATATACTCTTAATCAAATTTCCCTTGTGATAGTTGTTTACATCCAAAAACATTGGTATGTCATTAAATTAGGAAAGTGGGGTTAGATTGAGATACAAAGTTTTAATAAAATAAATTAAGAGCAATATAATGGAACCTAGCACCACATATTCCATATAAGTAAAATAACTTTTGCAATGAGATTTATGTGATTTTTGTATTTTATATTGGCGTGGTAATATTTAAAAGAAAAAATGTTTGATATAGAAGTGAGTTGAGACATATGCTACAAGTGGTATCATAGCGGTCAAGTTGCAATACTATGGCCTAAATGGGCAATTGATTATCATACTATGTATGTTGTGAACCCATAGAGAAAGAAGAGAGGCCTAGCAATGAGGCATGGGACCAGAAGTACCTAACTAACAGGGACATCAGTAAGAACTAGTTATTTACTTATCTCAGAGATTAACACAGAGATGTGAATTCAATTGGAGGGAGGTCAAAAAAATCCCACTGCATTATTATTGGAAACTGTTCAAAAATTAAGAGAATAAATGGAAATCCTGTGATCAGATAGTGAGAGACTGATGTATGATCGAAATATTATACTAAAAACTCTTTCTAATCACCAAAATAATATAAAACCTACACATTGTTTTGGAAACGAGGATAGAGATGAAGAACAAAGACAAAGAGGTGAGAATTCTCCTAAAGCCAACCATAATCAACAGTTGGAAGGAGGCAAGGGAGGAAATAAGGAGGAATTTGAAAATGTTTCTGATCATCGAAAGAATAAGAAAAAGAAGACGAACCTAAAAGGATAATTCAAAAAAATTAAACCTCTAGTCTTTGATGGAGAAGTGGAAGAAAATGTTGAGGCATGGTTGATTAATATGAAAAAATATTTTCAGATTTATGAGTACAATGATAATTTAAAATCAGGGCTAGCCATTTACCACCTACAAGGAAAGGCTACATTATGGTGGGAGGAAGTTAAGGTTGTTCGTACAGTACATGAACAGGGGATAACCTCAGGAGAAATTCAAAAATATTTCAAGGAGAAGTATTTGACTGAGTGATTTTATGACGATAAGGAAAAGGATTTCCATGTTTTTCCTTTGGGACAACTCTCCATGGATGAATTTGTAACAAATGTCACATCCTTGTTAAGGTATGTACCTTATCTTTGGTAGGAAAACTCCAAGGAAAAGCATTTTATGAGAAACCTACCACCATTTGTGAAAGAATGCTTGGAATTTGATAATCCCAAGACCATGGATGAAGCCATTAGGAAGTCATGCATCTGCTATCAGTAGATGAAACAGAAAGGAGAAGGCAGTAAAAATTGGGAAAACAAGAAAATGCAGAAAAAATTACAGAATATGAAGGGTATGAAAAATGGTAATGTCAAAAATGTACAGAAAAGTTAGAACCATAAATTTTCTGGAAGAAATCAATAAAAATTAAACTGCATAATGAGTTTAAGCAGATGGAGGCTTCCAACAAACTGGAGTTTGGTCAAATAAAAAAACCTCCTTTGCATTTTTTGGGCTGCAGTGAGCCCCATTATTAGAATAATTTCCCCCCTCACGCTAGAACATAGCAAGTTGCCAAAGTCCAAGAGGCTTCCACCATTAGTGAAGTAGCTAGGAGTCTACCCTGGATTAATGTTGTGTTAGAAGATCATCAAGTTGAATATCAACCGACGATGATTGAATTTGAAGGTAAGATACAAAACCATACCATATCTATTTTTATAGACCTAGGAGCCAGTTTAAGTTATGTTAGTCCTAATATTGTTGAAACATGTCACTTAAAAACTTGTAAATTTAATAACCCCTGGTTGGTGCACTTGGCCACCGGGTAAAAATGAAGAATGACAACTAAATTAAACGACTGTATTATTTAAATAACATGGTAGTTAATAGTTTTCAATCTAAACATATTACTTTTATAATCTTATGATGTTCTGATTGGAATGGATTGGTTAGAAAAACAGTGGTCAATAGTGAATTTAAAAGATAAAACTATTAGTTATCTCACTAAAGAGGCCATTAGACAAGATCTCAAGGTGTAAATAGACTTATAAAACTGTGACCAATTACTACTTCTCAGTTGAGGAAATGCATTATAAAAGGGTGTCAAATATATGAAGTTCAAGTAGGCTTCTCAAACTAAAAGGATAACTTGGCTTCCTTAGAAAGTCTTCCAATAATTCAAGACTCCAGTGATGTGTTTTTGGAAGAAATTTCGGGTCTACCTCCGAAGCAATACATATGCTTTACCATAGAATTAATTCCTTAGGTTGCACCTGTATAAAAAAAAACCTTATTGAATGAGTATTCTAGAGTTAACTGAACTCAAAATGTAGCTACAGGAATTACTTGATAAAGGTTATATTTTCCAAGTGTGTCCCCATGTGGAGCTCCTGTCTTATTAGTCAAAAACAAGGATGGCACAATGAGGTTGTGTATTTTCTAAAATATATTTACGATCGGGATATCATCATATAAGGATAAGGGAAGAAGACATAGCCAGAACATCCTTGTGAACCCGCTACGACTACTACGAGTTTGTAGTTCCACATTTTGGTCTTACCAATGCCCCAACCACATTTATGAGTCTTATGAATAAGGTATTCCATCCTTATCAGGATCAAATTATTTTGATCTTTATTGATGACATTATTATATACTTAAAAAACTTGGAAGAGTGTAATAAACATTTGCAGATAGTCTCGCAAAAATTATGTGAACACCAATGGTATGTTAAATACAATAAATGTTACTTTTACAAGGATCAAATACAATACTTAGGTCACATAATTTCGGCAGACGGGATATTTGTTGATCTAGAGAAAATTAAAACTATTATGGAATGGTCTATATCCACTAATGTTGTTGATATTCTATCCTTCATGGGTTTAGAAAGGTACTATCATTGTTTCATTAAAGGATTTTCCACTGTAGCTTATCCTTTCACCTCTTTGGAGAAGAAAGGAAAAGCTTTAAAATGGACTATTGATTGTCAATGTAACTTTGAATTGTTGAAGAAATTATTAACTATTGCCCCAGTGCTAAAAATAACAGATCTAGAGAAGGAATTTGTCATCTGTACTGACGCATGCCAGGAAGGGGTAGGGGGAGTATTGATGCAAGAAGGTACGGTGATTTCTTATGAATCACAGAAAACTTAAGAGCATGAGCAGAAATATCCTGACTATGATTTGGAATTGACCATAGTTGTGCATGCCCTGAATGTTTTGGAGACATTATTTGTTGGGTAAAAAGTTTATATTAATGACCAACCACAATAGGTTAACCATTTTCTTTAAGAAACCCAAGCTCAATGCATAGTAGGCAAGGTGGAAAACCTTTTTGAGTTAATTTTATTTTTATATTAAACATTTGAAAGGAAAGGAAAATCGTGTAACTGATTCATTAAGTAGGAATTCACATTATTTATACGAAATTTCATAGAGTCAAGTGAATTTTAATTTTTCAGAGAAAATTAAAGAAGTTGCAAATAAGTATCGAGAATATTTGTTTTTTTGGTAGCAAACCAAACAAGAAAACAAATATGGACAAAAAATTTAATATGGCATAAAAAAAAGATAATTTGTTGACCTTTAAGACAATATTATATGTTCTAAATCAAATGGTTGTTAGACAACTAATTTTAGATGAATTTCACAAGAGGCCTTACGTAGCGCATCCTGGATATCATAAGTTATTTACTGATGTTAAAAAAAATTACTTTTTGGTCTGGTATGAGAAAATACATTATGGAATACTTGGCCAGATGTCTGGAATGCCAGCAGGTTAAAGCATAACACTAGCATCCAGATGGATGGCTTCACCCGCTACCCATTCAAGAATGGAAATGGGAAGTAATTACTCTGTATTTTATAACTGGTATACCTAAAAATAAGAAACAAAATGACTCCATCATGTTATTAGCGGATAATTTGAGTAAAGTGGCCCATTTCATTCTTGTTCAATCAAGTTATAAAACCATGCAAGTTGCGGATATATTTATGAGGGAAATTTTTAAGTTACATGGAATACCAAAGGTTATGGTATCTAACAGAGATGTAAAATTTAGGTCAGTATTTTGGAAAACCCTTTTTATTGGGTTAGGCACTCGGGTTCAATTTAGCACCACATATCACTCGCAAACTAATGGATAGACGAAAAGAGTAAACAAAGTGTTGGAAGATATGTTAAGAATGTATGTCATGCAATGGCCAAATAAATGGTAGGAGTATTTCACTTGATGGAGTTCGTGTATAATAAAGGTTATCATGAGACATTAAAGACAAGTCCCTTTGAAGGTATTTACGGAATAAGGTGTAGAACGCCCATCAATTAAAATAGCCCCGAGGAAAAACTAATGTTGGGACTTGATATGTTGGAAGAAATGGAGTCAACAGTGAGAAAGTTTCCACATAACCAGAAAGTTGCCCAAGATAGGAAGAAAACGTACGCTGATAAAATGAGAACTTACAGAGAATTCCAAGTGGGATATCATGTTTATGTTTGAGTAAAACTAAGGAAAAGCACCTTACAATGGAAAGGATGTGTGGACCCTTCCAAATTCTAGAAATAATTGGTCCAGTTTCTTATCATATTTCTTTACCTAGCTATATGTGAATACCATAATGTGTTTCACATCTCCTTACTAAAGAAATATGTGTATGATTCCAAACACATTATTAACTAGAAAGAGATACATGTAAAAGAGTAGTAAAATAAATTATGTTCTTAATAAATTATTTCCTATTTGTTCATGAACTAATAAATCATTTATGATTTGAAATAGGTAGAATGAGACAGAGAATTCTTGGTATAGCCTCTGCTTATTCTCGATCGGAGAGAAACAATGCTACAAAAGCGAGCCATCACCTAGGTTAAAGTGCAGTGGAAGCACTTTAGCCCTAAAGAGGCCACCTGGGAGGATGAAAATTCAATGCGAGAATTGTATCATGGCCAATTCCAAGGGTGGGAGTAAACATCGAGCTCAGTGTTTCGTTCAAGAAGGGGAAGATGTAACACTCCCCAATGATGTAAATAATCGACATTTACTTTATTTTACTATAGAAAAACTAGGTCCTTTAGTGAAGGTTCGTGAATGAACATGAGAAAATAAGTATATTTATTTTATTTTATTTTATTTACTGTTATTAAAAATGAAGTTTCTCAGTAAGAGATATGATGGGAAAATACTTTAAAATAATAATAGTAATAATAAAAGAATCTTTAAGCTTCCATGTAGTTAGATAGTTAACTCTTTCCTAGAGGGATTAAAAATAAATCTCTTAGATGGAAGAGGCATGGAGAGAGTATGCCAGAAGAGGAGAAGGAAGGAAAGCTTGTGACAGGGCTTTGTTCAAGTTGCAGTTGAACTACCATCTAAGTCTTATTGATCTGGTTGCAGCCAATGGAAGTTGCACAAAAATTCTGAATAGGACCTAGGGTATTGAGGGTGCACAAGGACTATTATTTAATTACCTTGGAACCTAAAGAGGCTTGGGGAGAGATTTGGCATAATAGCTAGTCTCTGAGAATTAATTAAGAAGATAAGTAGTAATTGCTTAATTTTCAACCACAATTTTTATTATTTGAATAGTGATTAAAGAATTATTATGTTATAGAAAGTTGTTCACTGTAAGATTAGGTAAAAGTTGTTCATTGTAAGATTAGGTAATTTGATAATAGTTATTAAAGAAATATTCTGTTACAGAAAGTTGCTCACTATAAGATTGTGTATTATTTAATTGATTTTCTGTTAATGTATGAAATAAGCTGATAGAGTAATAGTTTACAAGAATGGGTTTTAAAACCCTAGTTGATTTATATATTAAATTAAACCAGAAAAAATGTTGAAAATATTATATTATTTTACATTCTAGAGTTGTGAATCTTGTTAGAGTCCCAAGGGAATAAACAGTAGAGGGAACTTTAGGAAAATAAGCTCAAAGAAACAATAACTACAACACTTACCAGTCTTTATTAAAACATAGAACTGGAAAACTTTCAGTAACCAAACGAGGGTGTAATACCAGTCTAATTGTGGAGTAGCCTGAGACCTGTTACGAGGGTATGTGACTGAGTCGGCAAGGGTTAGTTTTATTTTTATAGGGATATATGGTGGCCTTCCGGAGAAACAATCCCTTGCATGTGAACCCAAGAAAATAACTTAAGGATAAACAGGCTTGGGATATCAATTTTAAGTTCACAAGAACACATTGCTTGAGCCATCCACAATGATAAACAATAATACATTTACTTATAAAGAAACAAACGGAATAAGTCGATTAGGCCATTTCTTCTACATATATGCTTACAAACATGGAATAGATAACAATAGTTCCACGAAAGACTTCATTACTGTTAACAAGAATCATACATCAAACGAGTTTCAGGACCAGCAGTGATTTGAGGGTTGTGGTCCTAAAGAAACGATAAAGGTTATAAGTAACGAAGAATGTAACTGAAATCACCTGATGATAAATAATGCATAACATATATAGTTACAAAGTGGCCAAATCAAAACTTTAGACCGGAAACCCTTCCAGAAACATAATAAAATTCTTTGTAGGAAAAACAAGGAATTACTCGATAGATTCCACTTCAATTAAAAGTAAGAAAAATACATTCTTGTAATAATTTTGTAATAGACAAAAACCTGGAGCTATGGCCTAGTTGCCAGTATCCAGAAACAAGAAACCCATAGGGTTTTCAATGTTCAAAATAAACCCATCTATGCAATATACATAAACCCATTTACATTGTACAGAAAACTAGACTTCTCGGGCAAGAACTCGGCTTCTCAACAAAGGAGCTAATTATTATGCATGTCGAACCTCTAACCTGGTCAAACACGGGTTGAAAAAATTATGGAATGAAATGGAAAGTCCACCAAATAACTCAGGAGCTGAAATGTGAAACCCTCCCATTCCTATAATTCCATGTACAACACTAATTAGAAAGGAAACCAGGCAATACAAGGCAATATGTGGCACAAATAAGGAAAAAAAATAATTATAAAGGGGAATATACCTGTGCAAATAAAGAGAGCAACGTCGTTGAAAGACTGAGACCCAAACTCTCCATATAGTGAGAAAACAAAGGCCATTAATGCTCATTTAAAGCATAAATAAAATTGCACCAGTTGAATAAGGTCTATGTAGTACTATTTACTCGTGGAGGAAATTACACCACATTCTTCCAAGCTACCAAGCACCAAAGAGAAAGCTTGAGAATTGTTCTGAGAGCTGTAAGGGGGTGGAAACAAGAGTTTAGTGACCCATCATTACAAAATAAAGTTGTTCGAAAGCTAAAAGCGTATCAATCTTACCATATTTGTCAAAGAACTGGCCGAGAAAACCTTGGTGCGTGAAGGCAGAGAAAAATTGGAGGTGAGGCAACAAAACAATGCGGTCTCGGGGCTGGAGGGAGGACAGTTACCCTTAACCATCTTGGAAGCGTTCACAGCTTATGATCGAAACCCTAATGAGGGTTGGTCAAGATCAAGCCAAGTGTAAGTCGAGTACATGTGACAAGATTGTGAATTAATGAAGTCCTAGAAAGGTCTAGCGACAATCTTGAGGGCTCTAATTACCATAGTTACCATTGTGTTGAGAGGCAAGCACCATCACAAAGTTCAAAAAACAAAACCTAGGTTATAACATGTTATTTTTTATGGTTGATGGGACAAGAATAACAATTAAACATTATCAAAATCTTAACCAAAGGTTTATATAACCTTGACCGAATTTCCCTTGTGATAACTGTTGACATCCAAAAATATTGATATGTCATTAAATTAGAGAAGTGGGGCTAGAGAAAAAATACACAATTTTAATATAAAAAATTAAAAACAATATAATAGAACCTAGCACCACATCTGCCATATAAGTAAAATAACAGTTGCAATGAGATTGTTGTCATTTTTATATTTTACAACGATGTGGTAATTTAAAAATAAAATATTTGAAATAGAAGTGAGTTGAGATAAATGTTACAATTTATATGGTGTAATGAGGGAGGAGTAAAATAACACTTGCAATGAGATTGTTGTCATTTTTATATTTTATACCGATGTGGTAATTTAAAAAATAAAATTTTTGAAATAGAAGCGAGTTGAGATAAATGTTACAATTTATATGGTGTCATGAGGGAGGAGTAAGTTGAGCATGAAAAACAATATTTGTAATGTTAATAAATTTCTAAGTTATATTAATGAATTTCTAATTTTTTTTTATTTTTTTTTGAAAATTAGAATTTTTAATTGAAAAAAAAATATTGTCATAATTAAAATGGCATTAATAAATATCTTTTCACTTTTCTTATTACTCTAATTCTCCCCCTCTCTGTCCATTTATCCACCCCTACCCTTTGTGCACGTGAACATCACATATCGATTTTATCAAAAACTCTAAGTTTAAAAAAAAAAAAAAATTATTTATTTATCTATAATAATGAGTGCAAGGGAGAATCTGCCCAAAACATGGACCATCTCACAATCTTTATTAAAAAAAAAAAAAATCAAACAACATCATAAAAAATATATTATATAAAATTAATTGAAAAAATTAAATGTGATCCACTTCAATCAAAAATTTTAAATAATTCAATTGAAATGCACATTGGCCAATTACACATGGATAATAAAGAACAACATGATTACATATACTCCCGTGATAAGGATTGCCCTTTTCTACAATTGAAAGGATAATATGAGAATCTCAAAGGAATGTTGATAATGTTGATTGATATAAAATTTTGACAATTGCAATCATTGTATCCTCATAATCATGGAGTCTCTTTCTCTTCCTATCTTCGCTTTTGAAGGGTTTTTTATTTTAATAAATCAATTTTTGTTCTCATGAAAAACTTGATGGTTATAAAGTTGTTATAAAGTTTATAATATGAAAGTGATATTAGTGTAATAATTATAATAATAATAATTTAATTTTAAAGTTATGATGAAATTAATTGTGTATGAAATTTTATTGATTGTGGAATAATAATTTGTTTTCCAAATTTTATAAAGATATATATATTTTATTTTTTTGAAATTGAATATATAATATTTGGTGGTTTAAATATTATTTTATTTGGAGTATTTTTTGCTGGAAGTTGGTTATATTTTGGGTTAAATTTTAGTCTTTGTGGTTTAAATTAGATTTTTTATTCTATATATGGATTAATATTGTATAAAAAATTTGGGGCATTGGGATTGTGGATAGTTCACAATTCAAACTTGTGATTTCAATAAATCCCTACTCGAATATGGAAAAATTAGATTGCCAAAAAATACCCTTGGAAAACCCTCCAAAATGTATAGTAAATAGTCAACTATAATATTTTAAGAGAAAATACATATTCTTAAGCTTTAGATTAAATCTTCTATGTTTTGGTCTTTCTTTGGCCATAGTTTTAAGTTAATTTTGTCCCAAATTTAGTGGAATCACAAGTTTTGTGAAATTTACATAATCCTAGTGCTCCAAGTAAATTCAAAATGTGGAATCCATTTATACTATAAACATCTCACATTAACAAAAACATCAAACCACAATTAAAAAATTAAAAAAACATCAAACCACAAAAAATTATTACCAAATTAAAAATAAAAAAACACACACAACATAAAAAAAAATTAAATTACTATCTGCATTTTTAATTATTAAGTCTATTAAAAAAACAACATTATAATAAAATAACATTGTTATATTAATACAGTTCCCATAAATAACAACCCTGTTTTATTTTCTAATTACATCCCTATCCATTCCAAATAAACAAAACAATTTTAAATCTTATGTATAAATTGTCTTGTTATATGAGTTGGTAAGCATTACGATATATGGCCGGAAAGTTTTCATTAGTGTTTTATAAAGAACATTCATTCCCCTTCATTACCATAGATGCTTCCAAAAAATAGGTTAAAGCAAATCAATTAAAGAATGAAATAAAACATAATTATGATGCGGAATCTAAAGAAGACTAAGGAAGTCACCAAACCTTTCACTAATATAATCCTACTGGCCAACTAATCCAAAGTGTACCAGAATCAAGTATTTTTTAACATTAAAATAATAGCCATACTCTGTTTTGACATGGGCATTTTCTTAATGTATGATTATCCACTCCAAGCGAGAAAAATAATAATATTCCAGTTCGAAAATTCATAAGTCCATTGATAAACTAAATAGATTGCCTGGTACAAAATCATTCTGCAGCAGGTATGGCATTACTGTAGATGACCCTCTGGTCAGAAGAAGGAAATCCAAAAAAAAGGCTAAGAAAACTTACAAAAGAAGTCAGCCTTATACCTATCACATGTCTTCTAAGAAGATCTCTGAGTTAAGAGCTCAAAAAGCCAGGAGAAAGCCATACAAGAAGCCTGCTAGAAAGGGGTATTATAAATATTCCCCTAAGACACATTATTATGATGTTGATGATATCCGTCCTAAGGATAAGAAACTTGAACGGATGAAAGGGATAACCTGCTGGATTTGTGGAAAGCCAGGACATACTTCAAATCTATGCCCTGAGGCCAAAGAATCAAAGAAAAACTTGGGAAAGAAATCTCAGCAGCGATACAAAGTAAAGGGTCAGACCTCCACCGCCACAATCAAGACAGAACCTCAATGTGAGATCTGTAATTTCCACAAAACAGAGAACTGTCACAAATTGCTTATGTAGCAAGCACAGGAAGAATCCTCTTCTGTTTCCTCTTCTGATTATTCTTCTTCTGAATCTAAAAATGAAGAAGTCCATGCTTATTGTCAGTGTAGTGATTCTGAAAATTGTCATTGTGAATTTTCTTCTTCAAAATCTGGTTTTTCCTCTGACAATGATATTGCAGAAGAATTTTCAGGAAAACTAAAAGTTCTCATGGCTCAGACTGATGAAGATGAGTTGAAATTTTTTGCACAAATACGAGCCATGGAATATGGAGATTTGAAGACCAGGTTGCTTGATGCATATATGCAATCTTCTAGTTCCTCCAGTTCTAAATCTAGTAAGAAGCCGTTGTTTGTTGATGCTTCTTACGAACGCAACACACGCAGTTATCTCCACCAACAACAAAATGACAAAGTTCGCGCACTCACTTTGGGGGAGGTGAGTAAGGAGATACACTGCATGAAAACATAAATTTCTTCCTTGAATACTAGAATTTCAGAGCTTGAGAAAGGTAAACAGGTTCAAGCCTCTCATTTTTCTTCTCCTATTTATTCAGGCAGAATAACAAATTATACTCTGCATGGTGCTCCTAAACATACTGAAGAAGTTGAAGTTGCAGAGGGACATCCTGATCCTACTATGGGTATAAGAGATATGCATTTGCTTGCTATCCAATATCAACAGCATCATGTTAAGGTCAAAGTCTGGATAAAAGGAAAGATGTTTGATTTGATAGCATTAATTGATTCTGGATCAGATGTTAATATGTTTTCTAAAAAGGTTGTTCCGTCACAGTACTGGGTTACTGCTACCCGAAAGATCACCGGGTTGGGAAAAATTACTCTTGAATATGAAGTACCCAAAGCTGCAGTCTGTTTTGAAAATAAATGTGTCACATTCAAATTTGCTGTTGGTGACATTCCAGTTGACTGCATTCTTGGTAACGTGTTTCTTGCTACAGTTGAGCCTCGCGGAACAATGAGGTTCCCAAATAAGAAAGTTGGATACTTCATAACTGTTAAAGGTAAAAGATTTAATTTGCCTTATGTTTCTAACACTCGAGTTTATACCATGGTACAGGCCATGCAGTTGGAGCTACAGAAAGCATAAAATAGTCTTTCAGAACTCAAAGAACATAAGAGTATTCTTAGTATTGAGCAAGAGTTGAGTTCTACAGCAGTTCAGAAGCAGATCTCTGAACTACAAAAACAATTTGAAGAACAGTGTTGTTTTGAAGAGCCCAATGCATTCTGGCACAGGAAACAACATTGTGTTGAGCTACCCTACAAAGAAGAATATGAGGGTAGGCCCTGTAAATCTAGAGCCATTCCTATGAGCAAAGAATATCGCAGGCTCTGTGAAAAGGAGATTGATCAGCTTCTAAGAAGAAAGCTGATAAGGGATTCTAGCAGCCCTTGGAACTGCTATGACTTCTATGTAAATAAAAGAAGTGAACAGATTCGAGGCATTCCCAGATTGGTTATCAATTACAAGCCTCTGAACTCTGTATTGGCTGACGATACCTACCCAATTCCTCATAAAGGAGATCTGCTAAGTAGGATCACAGGAGCCAAGGTATTTTCCAAGTTCGACCTCAAGTCAGGATTTTGGCAAGTGGCTATAGCAGAAAAAGACAAATTCAAGACAACTTTTAGTGTCCCTGTTGGTCACTATGAATGGAACATGATTCCCTTCGGCCTAAAGCATGCACCTTCAAAGTTCCAGAAGGTAATGGACTCTATGTTTAAACCTTATGCTGAATGGTTGTTGGCTTATATATATGATATCCTGATTTTCTCTAAAAATCTTCAAGAACATTTCAGACATTTAAAGATTTTTATGAGATTGGTCAAAAAGAATGGTCTGGTACTAAGTAAAAAGAAAATGGAATTATGCCAGACAAAGATAAAGTTTTTAGGGCACACCATTGAAAATGGTCAAATTGCTTTACAGTCTCATGCACTTGAATTTGCAGACAAATTTCCTGATGAGATTTTAGATAAGACACAGTTACAGAGATTTTTAGGGTGTCTTAACTATGTAAGCAATTTCTATCCAAAATGTGCCATAGATAGATCTCTGTTGAATCAGAGATTAAGAAAGAATCCTTAGCCTTGGACAGAAGAACATTCAGAAGCAGTCCGACAAATCAAAGCCAAGGTGAAGAATCTCCCTATTTTATATGTTGCAGAAGATTCTTATTTCAAAATTGTTGAATCTGATGCCAGCAACATTGGTTGGGGAGGTGTATTAAAACAAAGACCAAGTAAAGACAACAGCAAAAAAGAGGAACAAGTTGTTCAGTTTGCCTCTGGAGTATGGAGTAAAGCTTAAAGAAACTACTCCACCATTGAACAAGAGGTAAAGGCAGCTTGGAACTACATCTGTAAGTTTTCAATTCACTTGGTCAATAGGCATTTTCTACTAAGAATTGATGCGCAAGATTTGGCTAAGGTCTTAACTAAGACTATTAAAAATCCAGAAGACGCCAAGTTTGCAAGATGACAGGCTTACTTTACCAACTTTGATTTCAAAGTTGAGCATATTAAGGGAATTCATAACTGTCTGCCTGATTTCCTTAGTAGAGAATATATACAGCACATCCAGCAACAAGAACAAGATGATGATCCCGAAGAGGAAGAAGAAGCACATGTAATGGTAATTATTACTGAATGGGATCATGCCTATCAAAGAGAAATGCTCAGACATATATCTGATGATGAATCATGGGCAGTCTACAAAGAAAAGTGGAGGCCAACATGGCAGCTCCGCAATACAAAAGTCCTAGATGCAGACTTGCAGAATCACTCAAATATCCAGCATCTAGTACCTGAGAGAAGAGTACATCCGAAAGGAAGCAGATGGATTCATGACATGATGTAATCCACTTCCATGTCAGCTTCAGAAGAGGCTGAAATATCTTTATCATAAGATTTTTGTGATCTCACTGTTATCTGTACTGGCGGCAATGATAGAACAAGAATCTATTACAAATCATATGCCATAAACAAAACACGGTGGCTAGGACATAATAGGTCAGAGCACTTCCAAATGTGGCCATGTAATAATCCTGACTTAATTTTTCCTGACACTGTGTATAATTTTGCAGGGTATAAAAGGCATTGGTGGAATCTGGTAAACAAAGATGGTCGTAATGAGACATATTACACCAAATTAAAGTTTGGTTCCACATGGATAAACCAGCACAACTTACAACCGCCCTAGCTACATGATTGGTGGTTTGATTATGGATTAAGCGCATACAGCATGGATCCTCATTATTATGAATCCTATTTCCATAATCGATGCAATGAATGTTTGGAAAGCAGAATAGGAGAATGTTTTCATTATCCTTTCCAGACTGTTGGGGAATCATGACAGCTGGAATATATGCTATTTAATCCTGTCCTAGAATCTCACATGAAAATGCATCACCAGTGGTTGGTGTTAACAAAAATTAAACACCAAATGATCTTAAATAAGCCAATGATTGTACGCCGGATCTATACAAAGGCATGGGATGATAATATCTACCCAATATTGAGATTCCCCGGTATCAAAATCTTGGAGGAAAAAAATAGTGAAGCCAGTACAAGTGGTTCACGGGAGCTCCACTAAATCAAAAGCATTCCCTGTGTAAGTGGTACCCAGTCACGGGTCTATAGTGACAAGTATTTTCCCGAGGGCTTTTTACCTGTTTGTAAAAGCATCCTCCATGTATGTAATAATTGATGTTTCCTCGTGGGCCTTGTACATAAAAGGAATCCACTGTGTATCCCACACACTTCACATGTTAGTGTAGGACGGAAGAATCTTGATGCGGATGTCACTTCGTTGGTACCCGAAAGCCATGATTCTCCTCCACGTGTCAATAATCCGACGAACCTATCGAATGTTTATCCCCCCTCATTTCCTATATATAGAGGGTTAAGGCTCATTCTTCGGCATTCGCATTCGGAGAAGTCTAGAGTCTAGAGTCATTTATGTGTTGAGTCTAAGTCGAGCCGAAGCTCCCTGCTCTGCATCTGCGTGAAATCTCGTGATATTATTGCATCACGGTGCCAAGACTCAAGTCCTTAGGGGATCTGACTAGCCTGCGTGTCTATGTGCTCGGCATAGGCAAGAATCTGAAGTGGCGAGATCCATAGTTTGAGTCTGTAAAGTCTTTTATGTATTGGGTGTTCTATTAAGAACTCTGAGACAGAGTCTGCATCTGGCCAGGAAGCCTCTAGTATCGCTCGCTCATTTACTGAGTAGCAAATCTGGTAAATGCCACTGCAGTCCATCTCTGGAAAGAGATCTATATGAGTCCTATAAATCTGATCTCTGATGTAAAATCATTTTGAAATCAATAAAGAGAAAAAGTTTTGTTCCGCATTTTAAGAACTGTAACTCTGAGCTTTATGAATGTCCACTGAGGTAGTATTGTGTTTTTAAGATCGCCGAAAGTTCGCCAGAGGTTCGTGAAATCACCGAGGGACACGGAGTAGGCCAGAAAAGGAGAAGGGAAGCCGTAGAAAGAGCTGAAAGAAGTGTGAACGTGATAGTAGGTTCGTGTATGGGTTCGCATAGGGTCTCTTAAAGAAACAAGAAGATACTCAGTGAGCCAACCTGCATGTTGAGCAGTTTGCAGTGCAAACCTGTGTGAGAGGTCCCTGCGGTAAAATTGGTATCAGAGCCAAAAGTCAAGAGTTGACTGTGTGAGATCTGGTTCGTGAAAAGGTCAGTTCTTAAATTATCCTCTCTTTATTTTCTGAATTTAAAATGGACTCATTCAGAAAGTCAGTGTCATTTAGAGAACTTGAAGAGCAAGATAGGGCCACCCAAGACCCTCTCAGAGATATGTTTGCTAGTTCCAGTAGTCGTGTGTTAAATCAGTCAGAACATTTATATGAAGAAACAGAACCAACTGCTAAATGGATTCTTCCAAAGATCGGCCCTGATAAAGTCTATTCTGATCTAGGTGTCTGGCATCTAAAAGAAGCCACCCGAATTTCAATAAAAGAATCCATAAGTTCATTCCAAGAAAACTCTGACTGTGTTATGTCTATTCCTCTCTTAGATCCTAAATCTCTGCAAGCAGAAGCAACAAAGTTAGGAACAAAGTTTTTGCATCTGGGATGTATTCGTGTTGGCATTCATGCCCTCACTCATCAAGGGTTGAATACATATGTGTTAGCAACTGTCCGAGATTTAACACATAACAAATACACAGATTCCTTGATAGGAGGTATTGTGGCTCCATTATCAAATGGTCCAATCTGGTTTGACTGTTATCCAAATTTTTTAGTCTATGTCTATGACGAAACCTTGTCTGATATTCTTCAGCTCCAAATCCAAACTTCTGGATTTGATATGAATATGAAAAGGAACAACATTGCTATACAGGCACGGGGATGTTTCCGTCATACCAGTACTTTGTCTGCCGCAGTCCTTCATGCCCCCAACAAAGCTAGCAAAACCAGTGTTGTGGTCATGACAGACCCTAAAAATCAGAAATTTGAACATCAAGCCATAAAATGGGAAGAACTTTCTTTTCCTGAACACTGGACTATTCCTAACTCGAAACGTATCTCTGCCAGAGCTATCACTTCTGCTGATATTATTGAAGACCAATCCAAAGTTGTATTGTCTTTTCCTAGAAGGTCTACAATAGATAGAAGAAGGATCAATGAGATGTGTCAAAAGTCTCCATTGTATATACCACCAGATTGTGTAGTTACCGCTTGTTCATCTGTTGTTTCTAGTTGTAGTCACATTTCATTATTTGAGTTTGCTCAACTTGTAAATTTCCAACCGCTGAAAGTTGACTGTCCACAATGCCATCAGTCTGTAAATCTCAAGCATCTTGTTGAACTAGTCATCCGACATCAGAACCATAATCCTAGAATAGGTGAAGCACCTCCATCTACATCAGTCACTCCCTGTCCTAATCCAAAGTGTTCTGATATTCCTTTCCCTCATGAAGACGAGCATGTCCTCATGATGCATTTAGTTCCCAGTCTGCAAGATGAAGACCCCAGACTAACAGAAATATTCATGAATATGCAATCTCCCAGAGATAAGCATGGTGTGGGTTTTTACAGTCAAAAGGATGGATTGATTCCTGAATGAAGATTCAAAGATCTGCCCAATGATATTAAGAGACCATTTGTCCCTGATATTCAAAAGTTTTATACCTTAATGGATGGTTGTGATAAACATGTGATCCCTAAGAAATGGATGAAACTAATGTTGAATTGGGATCTCCATACACATCCACAAGCATATGAGTTTGTTGTTTCTCATAGCACAGAGGAGAAAAGGATATTAGCCTCCCAATGGAAGGAATACATGATTGAAAAGAATGTATGGATTTATTTTTATTCATGGAAAAAGGCTCAAGAGTCAGAGGTGATTTTGATGACTGACTCTACATCCTCCTCTGGTCATGCTTGGACAGCTATTGATGGAAGTAAGGTTGAAACCTCTACCAGTTACCCTCCTTTCAAAGGAATTGTCCTAGGAGAAGGACAAAACTCAGCCAATGCCTATCCCATAGTTCAGAAAGAAAATGTTGTGGGGATAGAAAGGAGAATCCAAATAGTTAGTGAACAGATAAATTGGACAAACACTGATGTTACTGGTTTAGAGAAAAATATGGCAAAAGATGTCTCTGTGAAGGATCAGATAGACCAAGTCCAAGTGTCTATCAATAATGTAAATAGTGCTTTAAATTCTGTACAGTACAATGCTTCAGTTTCTAAATATTTTTGTTTACAATCTTTAAAGAAGATTGATGAAGTAGAAACTTGTATCATAGAAAATTATATTTCTACATGGCAGTTGATTTCAAATTTTTCTGAGAAAATTGAGAATACAGAAAAGAAGAAGACATATAAGCCTGTCCCTTCTACATTCCTCCACAAAGGAAAAGCTGTGTCCTTTCAAAAAGCCACTGAGCGTTTTCCCCAGCTTCTTCCTAAAGAATCTACTCCTGAATCTCCAAAGCTTAAAGTCACAGTTGCCTCTCTTTTTGAAACTGAGCCTGAAGAGCACGCTTTGCCAGTCTATGAACCCTTAGAAGCTCAGTATACAAGATATTCCCCTCCTGATCTGAATGGCCTTGGAAAGATTACCCCTAGAGAAACATTTTGGGAACAAAGCCATAAAGAGTGGAATATTGACAATCTGTCATCAACCCAAATAAAACAGACTCTGGATCGAATGATCACATAATACAAGCTGATGTGCATTGATGGAAAATCTGAGGTTGAGCCCTGTAAGACCCTCATTCCCTGCTTCATAGGAACTCTAGCCAGATGGTGGGAACTAGAGTCCTCTCTTGCTTTAATAAAGAAGATGGAAGAGGAGGTTGTTAAAGATGAAAATGGAGATGTGGAATTTCATCCTGATGGCAGACCCATCAACAATATGATTGGTGCTCTCACAACACTAATCCAGCAAAATTTTTGTGGAGATGAACCAACCATCTCAGACCAAAATGAGTTGATACTGATGAATTTAAAATGTAGAAATATCAATCAGTATGAAGATTTCCATTGGGATTGGATTCAAAGAATCTTCCTGGTGAAGGACCCTAAGAACTTGTTATGGAAACAAGTTTATTTGGCAGCTTTACCTTCCAAGCTTGTAGATATTTTGAAGTTGCAGGAAGCATTCCAGTTGCCACTAGAAAAAAAGATGAGTTATTATTTAAATAAAATTAATAATAATGTTACATCTGTCTTGTCATATGAGTTGGTATGCATTACAATATATGGGCTAAATGATTTAATTAATGATTTTTTCAAGGGGAGCATCCATTACCAACAGGTTTTATAATTTAAATTTGGGGTTATCTTTAATATCTTAGTAATATTTTTTTTAGCTTGAAGATTTTCGTGGTTAATTGTATTGTTGTAAAAGTTTTTTTTTTAAATACAATGTGTTTGGAGTTTTAAAATGTTTAATAATTTTCAAGTGGACTTTCTACTTGTTCACTTATTATGGAAAAAAAGAAGAAGGTTTTGACATCATATATATGATCTTAATTTTTTCAAGAGTAAAATTGGATTGGATGTTTAAATATGGAGAATAAATTAAATAATATAATTTTAATAAGAAAAATATTGAAAAAATAATTAATTTAAAGTATATACAAATTAAATTAGATACTATCAAAAGATTAGAAAGAATATCTAAAACTATTAAAAATATATATATCATATAAATTATAATTTTAAAATATATTATGATGTTAGAATATTAAAATAAGAAAAATATATTTAAATTAAAGGTGAACCAGATTAGAGGAGGCAAGGAATATAATGTGATATCAAGGAAGGTGAATAAAAAGGGGAAATCATGAAGTAAAATAAAATAAACAAAGTGAAATGATGATTAAATAAAAGTATTCTTAAAGAAATAGAGAAGGTAGGGAACGTCTAGGGAGAAGGTTTTAGTGGTTGAGATAATGAGTAATGGGTTTTTAATACTGGCTAAGTTTATAGTTATTTTTATGATTATAGTTATATGGATGTTTCTCAATTTATAGAGCTTTACGAATGATAGGAAGAGTGTAGTCGGGAAGGTAGTTGAGGTTAAAATTTTGGTTTGGTCAAAACAAATGATATGTTTTTTTTTAAGGAATGCACAACAATTACATATTTAAATTATGCTAATGGGTAATCTAGGTCCCGATTTAACAAAACATTGAAAAAACTCAATTGACTAAAGCATTTATGGCCATTGGGTATTATAGGTCCCAACTTAACGAAATGTTGAAAAATATCATTTGATTAAAGCATTGATGGTCAATGGTTACTTTGGGCCCCAAAGTAACAAATCATTGAAAAGACTCATTTGACTAAAAAATTGATGGCCAATGCATATTCTAGGTCCTAAAATAGCGAAGCATTCAGTGGAATTCAAATCCTAATTTAAAAAATTCCACCTCATTGATGCTTTGAGCTCTCATTTTGCTTCTATACATCCTAGGAACCATTGATCTTATCTCCAAAATATTGTCTAGAAAGAATATCAAAATCCTCTTTAATCCCTAGAAAACTCTTAAGAAATTGTTACATTATGCCAAACACAAGTCAGACTCGATGTTGGGATTATGGGTTTATGAAATATCTTGCTAATGTTGCAATTTGTACATTGGTTGAACTAGGTGCAAATTTAAATCCCATCTCAAAGAGAATGTCACTAACACAACCCAAAATTGCATATCCAAATATGAAATTGCTAAGCATTCCTATAAAATAAAACATCTCATTTGTTTCAACCAAACTAAAACTTTAGCGTCGATTCCCCCTACACTTCTCACATCATTCATAAATTCTCAGAGATTGAAAATAATAGTTATAAATTTAATAAAAAATATAGTTATAAACTTAGCCAATCTTGGAAGCACAATATTCATTGTGTCAACCACTAAACCCTTCTTTCTAGACCTTCCCCGCCTCTTCTATTTCTTTAAACATTTATCATCAGAATACTTTTATTTAATGGTGGTTTTTCTTTGTTTCTTTTATTTGCTTCTTGGTTTCCCTCTTATTATTCTTTTTTGTAACATGGGGGAATCACAAATTGGGTTAGTCTCATAATCACATGACATAAGTTTGATTCCAGTTGCTACCACTATACCTCTAGGGGTCTACAACCTATCCTCCTCTTTATTGATTGAGTCACGGCTGGAGGATTAAGCCTTGGCTCTCCTGGTTTGCACAATTTCACATCACTTCGATCACCAATTCAGATGCCCCTGGGACTTGGTTTCCCTCTTTTATCATGCTCCCCCTTTTTACTTTTCTAATGATATCACATTCTATTATTATTTTTATTTATTATTTTCCCCTCTCATCTTTTCCACCATGAATTTATCTTTATTTTTCTTGTTTTAATATTATAATATATATATTAATAATATAATTGTTATTATATAAATATTTTTAATGTTTAGAGATATATTTTCTAGTATTTTTTCATTATCTAATTTATTTTATACTTTTTAAAATGTATTCTTCTCCCAACAGATTTCTTAATCAAATCCCATTTGGGAATTTCACGAGTGGTCTAAATTACATGAGATGAAATGGGATTCTTGGGCCTCTTTTCGGAAAATTCAAGTCACATGAAAAAGTCACCCGACGAGCTATGAATGTCTTGGTTCCAAAATCTGAGAGCATATTTGGATACTCATTTGGAAGTTTCAAAGTGATCTGGATTACACGAGAAAAGACATTGTTCTTAGGCCTCGTTTTGGAAAATTAAGGTCATGTGAAAGATGACACATCATGAAAATTCTCAATTTCAAAATCTAAGAGCGTATTTGGATACTCATTTGGGAGTTTGACATTCAAATTGAATGATACAACATGATGTTATTGGGCCTCCTTTCAGAAAATTTGTGTCATGTGAAATATGGTACCTCATGAGAAAAATCCTCCATTTCAAAATATATGAGCGTACTTTGATATCCATTTGGGAGTTTCACTAGTGTTATGAATAACATAAGATGACATACAACTCTTGGGCCTCTTTTTAGTAAATTCAGTTTAGTCAAGAGAGGGCACCTCACATTATCGGTCATGGTGTATTGGGTGGTTTATGTATTTTAGTTCATAAGGGTTAGGGCTTGATTGATAGGGGCCATAGGGGTTAAGTATTATAGTATGAGGGTGTTATTGGCATAGAGGAATAAGGGCTTGGGCTTAATAAAATTATTTGGCTATGAAATTTATAGTTTTATGTGTCAAACATGGTTAACCAGAGTCTATATGGTTAACAACAACCACTGATGGTTAGTGGGTCATGGGGTTAGTGGATTAATGGATTTGAGGTTATTGGGTAATTGTGATCAAATATCATTAATATGGAAAAATAATATTAAAGTTTTTTATTGTTAAGAAATTCAACCTTGGTCAATACGGTCAACATTGCATAATCATGATAAAGGGTGAATGGCTAGTGATGATGATTTATGTTGATTGATTCATCATTAATTAAATCATGTGAATATGGTTTAATGGGTTAGGAATTTTCTCAACATATGTCAATATGGTCTAGTTGGTTAGTTGGTTAATATATTAGGGGATCAAGGGTCGCTGGTTGATATGGTGAACCATGGCCAATAGTTGTGATGGGAATGTGTTTTGAGATTATTTTTTTAAGGGTCATAATGCATTAATATTAGGGTGTATCAAGGGTAATAAAATTCAAAGCATATAGTGTCATAGTGGTTTGGTGGTTATTTTAACAACGATAATAGTATTTAGGAGATATAATGTGTTTTATATCATCTGATTAAGGGTTTGGCTCTATTAAGGAGTTATTGTGTTTGGGAGTCAAAGTGCATCAATGGATGATTTTGTTAAGGGTCATAGGTTTAGGGGATATAGTGGTGTTGACATATATTGTGCCCCACCCTCATAACTATGTATTATATACCAACCTAGGTCCATTTTAATTTAAGATCTACCAAGTGTTGTGAGAGATCAAATCTCTTGAGGTGCAAACCTCTTTTAGAGTGAAAATGGATTTGATCCCTCTAGGTGCTTGGTAGATCCATAGTTAAGATGGATATAGGTTGGGTTTTCCTCCTTTAAAGAGTCATTCCCCCTTAAAATAGACTATATTCCACATGAATACCATGGGTAAATACCATGGATCAATACGTTATTTTTATTTTTATTATTTTCATTTATAGGACAAGATGGGACTAGAAAGGATAATACATTCCAAAATATCTTTGATATTGGGATAGAAAGTGCCTCTCGGTGCAACCATACCCAAATATATTGTACTTAGTCATTTTTCTACATACCTCATGTGTGAAAAAAGTTCACTTCTTTGCACTCTACACATCTCCTCTCTCTCCACATACTTCTTCCCACACATTCCTCCCTGCACCCTTATACATTTATTAATTTTAACATGTGTGTAAGAACTACATTACCCAATTCTCTACAAACCTCTTCCCAAATGCACATCCATTTTTTTAGCATAATTCATCCTCCACACAATTCAACTTTCTACATATCATTTTCTCCACACAAGCAATCTCCCACACATATAAAATAATTGCATATGGTACTAGATAAATTCCACTTCACCGCCTTTATTCCATACTTAATGGATACTTAATGGAGATTTTTGATATTATACTAAGTGAATTACCTGCAACCACACCTCTTAAATACTTGTCGTAAATTATTAGCTTCTCGTTTTCATTGTTGCATGACCCAATGAAGGTGGTATGTGAAGAAGTAAAATCCTACTAAATTATATTGTAAAATGAGGATTTAAATGCTAAGAGTTCCAGTAAAGGCTCATTTATCTATTATATATTCCTAATTACATTGAAGAAATAAGAAAGATGGTGACCAAAATGAAGAAGGATCCAATTTTTGGGGATACAACTAACTCATTACCTTATCAAGATAAGAAGTTCCACTAATAAAATTTAAATCAATGGTACTTAAATTTGGCCCCAAAAGAGATTCATAATATGAATATTTGGAGCACAGGATTGGCAAGCATTGCATACTTCCCAGAAGTCTTTAACTCTATAGAAATTGTTAACTGGTGTGCTCGACAGTTCAATGCCAAGTCCATAACTATGAAGCTTGGTCTAAATATGAGCACAATTATGTTAACTCCTAAGGTATTCAAGAATATATTGAAGCTACCAAAATCCACTAAGTAGTTGAAATTATATGAATTTGATGTTTTTATAGACTCTTAAGGTGGGAGAATGAATGTCATTCAAGAATTCATGATGCCTTCTATGCAAGTCACATCCAACTTGTATTTCATCGATATATCTATACTCAGCAACCCTTATATATATTTTCCTTAGTTATTTTCCTATGCTATGGGATAGGAAACTACTACTAATATACCCAGTTCAATTATGTACATACATTATTTTTATTTTGAACAAGAGGTTGTATTTTACTTGGCCAAATTCATTTCAAATGAAATGTCCTTTCAACTAGTTAATTACTTAGAAATATCCTAAAATTCTTTATGAAAACCTACCTATTAATAGACATTACTTCTTGCAATTATTTTTATGAATTACCCCAAAAAATAATTTTCAATCCTAACATAGAGCCATTACAATTCTGGTACCTCATATTGTGGAGACATAAATCCCCCTTCCATTTTTTTCAAGTACAACTTTTGTCAAAGAATTCAACCATCTAATAATAGGGAAGGAACCCAAGAGAATATCCTTAGATTCCCATAAATTCTTATGGTAAAGGTGATACATGAGAAAAAGAAGAACATACTCTCATGAGACTATATTTATATCAAGATAAACCTATATCGTTACCCAAATTTGTCATGGATAGATATTTTATGCAAAGGTTTGTAGACTGTATCACCCTTTCATGCAGACTAGCTGCAGAAATATTAGAATGCATGTGGAATATGTACTTTACTCACAGCAGATTTCAACTTTACAGTTTCCAAACATACATACATACACGATCATAGGGTTTACTCAAACCATACATAAGACCAAAACAATGCAGAAACCCAAACTAATTAAAATACACGAGATTTCTTACCGAAGGGTCCCACACAGCTCCGACGAATCGTTGACAATCGCACTTCACACAATATACAATTTAACTTAACGCTAAATCTTATGTTTTGCAATTTGCGATGTTGTGTCGTATTGACAAGTGGTTCTCTCCATTTCGCATAGAAAACAATATACTTTACCATGCGATGACCCTAGCTTTAACTTTCAAATGTTTTGATTCACAAAATCGCTTCCAAGGCACTGCAATCTTCGTCGTTGGCTTATTCTGGATCCGACGGTCTATGTGTCGTCTCCACCGATTCACTTCGCATCGAAAACTAATAAACTTAACTTGTGAAACTCTTAACCATGACTTCTATTTTTTGTGATGTGCGAAAACTTTATGATTGCAACGTGTTTTATCACCATTGATCGATATCGGATCTACGGTCCTCGTCACGCCTACAAATCCAATTGGTCTTCGTTTTATGAATAATACAATATTCAATTCAACAAAGGGTTACGCAAGTTCTATGGCTTCGTTGTGCCTACAAATTCGATTAGTTTTCTTGATGTGCGCTTAAATTAAAATGTTCGACTTTAATAAAGATTTAAAATAGGGAGCCTGATAAAAGCACAAAACACTTGGAATTTAGTTGGAAATGAAATAATGTTTTAAAACAGAGAGCCTGATGAGACACAAAACACTTGGAATTTATTTAGAAATGAAAAATATAAAGCCAGGCCCTCATGTGGGTGGTTTTTTTACATTTACTTATGCTTCTCAGTTCTCTCCTTTCATGCTATCGATGGTAGAACGCCCCAATGATGGATTTGGTTTGGTTTTATGTCTTTCCAAAATTCCCGTATGGTTGAGAAATTATCATTCAGTTCCAGAACAGTTTATAAAACTAAATACTTAACTAATCCTAATTCAAATATCTTTTTACTCTGCAAATTACAATGGTTGTGTTAGCCCAAATCAACTTAAAACAAATTAAAATAGAATTAAAACTTCTTCTTCTATCCGGTAGAAGAAATCAACTCTAGTTGTAGCCTTTAACTTGGATGCTCCTACATCAGGCTCCCGAGGTAAATTAAACTCATGGCTCCTGTCCATGAGCTCTTCAATAGAGTACTTGTCGCTTTGAATTTGGGCAGCGTCCAACCAAGAACAATCCTCCAGAGGATGGGTCTTCCATTTGACCAGATACTCTAAATATTCTTTCTTTCGTGTCTTCCTAGCTACTCGTGTATCCAAAATCTGTTCAATTTCCAAAATCTATACTAGAGGCATATGTTTAATCCATGATCTCTCCTCATTTTGGGTGTCCCATGTTCGTCTCTCTGAACTGTCTTCTTCATCAACAACAGTGTATGGGTACAGATCTGCAACATTAAAAATGGGCGAGATTCCTACACCCGGAAGTAACTGCAACTCGTAAGAATTTGCGAAAATCTTCCGAAGAATTCTACAAGGCCTGATATTTTTCATCTTCAATTTGTTGTATTCTCCTTTAGGAAACCTCTCCTTGCGCAAATGTGCTAGTACCAAGTCTCCTACTTCGAATTGTACCTCCCACCTTTTCAAATATGCTCTTTGTTTATATCTTTGGCTGTTGTCCTATAGCTTCAATTTGACATGTTCATGTAGATTTCTGATTACTTTCGCGAAATATTCGCCATCAACACTCCTATGCTCCAACTGATCCAAATCCCACAACTCAAATACTCCACGTGGGTGCATTCCATATGGGATTTGGAAAGGAATTCTGCCCGTGCTTCTGTTGGGCGAGTCATTGTAGGCAAACTCTGCTTGTGCAAGCACACGATCCCACTGTCTGGAATTTGCACCAACCAGACTCCTCAGCAGATTTCCCAGACTCTTGTTCACAGCTTCAATTTTCCCATCTAACTGTGGGTGATAAGCCGAACTGAAATTTATTTTGGTGTCTAGCTTTTTCCACAATGTTCACCAGAAATGGCCTGTGAAATTTGCATCCTTGTCCGAGATGATGGACTTCGGCAAACCATGTAATCTGACTATCTCTGAAAATAACAAGTGTGCTACATGTGTGGCATCACTTGTCTTTTTGCATGGAATGAAATGCGCCATTTTCGTGAAAAGATCCACCACCACCATGATGGAATCGAATCCCCGCTGTGTCTTCGGAAGATCTAAGACAAATTCCAAGCTGACTAAGTCCAATGGTCTATTTAGAATGGGTAATGATGTATACAACCCTGCATTCTGGATGCATCCTTTCTCATGCTGAGAAACTTTACACATGATCATGAATCTTTGTACATCTCTTTGCATCCTCAACCAATAGTAAAAGTGGCTCAGCTAATCCAAAGTCTTATCTATGCAAAAATTTCTGGCCAAACCTCCACTGTGTTTTTCATGAATTAATTTCTCTCGCATATAACATTCTAGAATACACAATTGTCCTCCTTTGAACAACAAACCCTCCTGCATGTTATAGTCCAACCATGGACTATTGTCTCTCAACAATGGATTTTAGCAAGCTTCATAAGCTTCCTTAAAATCTGCATCCACCTCATACAAGTCTTTGAGATGCTCAAATCCCAATACTTGCACTGCGCTTTCTTGTAATATCAAGCTTATTCTTCTTAACACATTTGCTACCTTGTTGGCCTGACCACTGATGTGTTTCAATATGAATGTAAAACTCTGCAAGTACTCCTCCCACTTTACATTTTTATGATTCAGCTTGTGCTACTGCAAAATGTATTGTAACTCAGAACTGTCTGAAAACAAGAAAAATTTATTAGACAACAAATAATGTCTCCAATGCTTGAATGCTTGGACGATTGCATAAAACTCTTTGTCATAAGATGTATACTTCTACCTTCTCTCATTTAACTTCTAGTTGAAGTATGCTACTGGCTTATCTTCTTGGTTGAGTACTGCACCAATGGTTGTCCCACTAACATCACAATGAACTTGGAAAAGTTTGTTGAAGTCTGGCAGTTTTAGGATTGGTTTTCCCGTGATCTTCTTATTCAAAAACTGAAAACTTCTCTCAGAAAATTATGTCCAATGAAAAGGATGATTTTCTTTCTTAATGGTATCCACCATAGGTGCACAAATACCACTGAAGTTCTTAATAAAATTCTGATAGAAACTTTCCAATCCATGAAAACTTCTTACTTCAAAAAAATTTTTTGGAGATAGTCAACCAACTATGGTAGAAACCTTCTTTGGGTCCATCTTCAACTCATTCTCAAAAATTACAAATCCTAAATAAATTCTTGAGAAAAGAACATTTTTTTTAAATTCATTAACAATTTATTTTGCTGCAATTTTACCAGCACATACCTGACATGCCGAAAATGTTCTTCCTTCATCTTGATAAAAATAATTATATCATCCAAATATACAATCACAAACTTTCCAATGAATTCTTTCAACATATCATTCATCAAACACATGAATGTGCTGGGAGAATTTCTCAGCCCAAATGGCATGACCAACCATTCATACAATCCTTCATTGGCCTTGAAAGTTGTCTTCCATTCGTCACCTTCTCTAATCCTGATCTGGTGATAGTCGCTTTTCAGATCTATCTTTGAAAAGTACGCTACTCCACTCAGAAAATCCATCATATCATCCATCCAAGGTCAAGGAAACCTGTACCTAATTGTGATCTTGTTTATCACCCGGGAATCAGTTCACATCTGCCATTCACCTCTTTTTTGGGGGGCTAAAACGGTCAAAACAACATAAGGACTCAAACTCTCCTGAATCAGTCCTTTATCCAAAAATTCATGTACTTGTTTCCTGATCTCCTCATTTTCTTTCGGACTCATCCGGTAAGAAACCTCATTTGGAAAACTGGCTACTGGAATAAAACCAATATTGTGACTAATTCTCTGCTTGGGTGGTAATTTATTTGGTAGATCATCCACCACAATATCAGTAAACTCTTGTAGCATGTCTTGTATTTCCACAGGAAAATCATTGATTTTCGTATGCATTAATGCTTCTCTTGGCCTTCGCACAACTGCATAAGTCACCTCATTCTCCTCAATTTGTCGCAGAAACTCCTTTCCGCCTATTAGCAGTGTTTTTGTCCCACTAGTTTCTGTAGTATCTTCTTCTTTCATGGGAAAAAGCGTATGCTTTATTCCATCCTTCACAAAGCTGTAAAAATTATTTTCCCCATCATGGACAACCTTTCTGTCATATTTCCATGGTCTTCCCATTAGAATATGGCACACGTCCATAGGCATAATATCACAAGCCACCTTGTCCTTGTACTTGCCAATGTGAAACTCCACCTCGCACTGCTCATCAACCAATAGTTGGTGTCCCTTCTGCAACCAAGACACCTTATAGAGAGTCGGGTGCTTCAAATTCTTCAAACCCAATTTTTCTACCATCTCATTTTCTACCATATTATCAGTGCTTCCACTATCTATAATCATTTTGCATCATTTTCCATGTGACTTGCACACAGTCCGAAACAATTCTTTCCTTCATGTCAGGCCAGAAACCTCCTTAGTTGGTTTTAGTAAAACCTTGTTCAACACCAAGGCCTCTCCTATTTTAGGCACATTATCCACCTCTTGGGGCGGTGCCTCTGCTTCATCAGGTTGAGCAACATATTCTCCCCTCTGTCCATCTTGCTTATTTTTAGGACATTCAAAATACCTATGCCCCCATTTGTGACACTTGTAACACTGGTAAGCATTTCCTCTGACTCTGCCATTACCTCTTCCTCACTGGTATGGAATTCCACCTCTGGTTACCTTCCCTCTCAGTCTGTCCCGAAGCCTTCGAACTGCTGCCCTCTTCAATACTGTTGGAAGTGCTACCTATGCCAAAGGATTTTCCTCTTCCACTACCGGAACCACGTCCTCTTCTTGCCTTTTTCTTCCTGGTAACCTTTTCTTCCACCTTCAAAGCACATCGATATGCCTCCTCTACAATTTTAGGGGAAAGAATACTGATCTCATCTAAGATTTCCATCCGTAAACCATTCAAAAATATTGTTGTATTCTCAGGGGTATCTTCAACATATCCAACCCTCACGTTCACTTTATAGAACTATTTTGTGTATTCCTTTATAGTCATCGTTCTCTGTCTCAGATTATGCACTTGTATGTAAAGGGAAATTTGGTAATATTTAGGAAGGAAATTGCTTTTCATATTTGCAATCATCCTGTCCCATCTCTTGATCAAAGGCTTGTTCAGTATTCTCCTTTATGCCTACACACTATCTTACCATAGGGCGGCGTGTCCTTTCAATTTAGTAACATCAAACATGATTTTTCTATCCTCACTAACTTCCTCATACTCAAAGTATTTATCTAACTAACTTATCGAGTCCAACAATGCTTCTGTGGAAAAACTACCATCATAATTGGATAGCTCTGGTCTTGGATTGTTTTTAGCCATCAAAACAAATTTCAGTAGTCTGATTTCTGGTGTCTCGTCCTCTTCCCCATCTATTTGTGCCATTGGCTCCTCATCACTGTCATATCCACCTACAGGATCCCTACTCCTTCCTTCTTCCACTACTGCCAAATGTGCTGACAACACTCTAATCTCTTCATGTAGTCCTTCGTCTACTGCTCCCCTTGTAGCTCTTCCCCAACCTCTTCTTCCTACTTCCATCTTCACTTAGGAAGAAAGACTTGCTCTGATACCAATTGATGCAGAATAGTTGCAAAAATATGAGAATGAATGCGGAATATGTTCTTTACTCGCGACAGATTTCAACTTTACAGTTTCCAAACATACATACATACACGTTCACAGCATTTAATCAAGCCATACATAAGCCGAAAACAATGCAAAAACCCAAACCAATGCAAATACACGGGATTTATTACTAGAGGGTCCCACACAGCTCCGACCAATCATCAACGATCGCACTTCGCACAATATACAATTTAACTTAATGCTAAATCTTATGTTCTGCGATCTGCGATGTTGCATTGTATTGACACGTGGTTCTCTCCATTTCGCATCACAAACAATATACTGTATCGTGTGATGACCTTAACTTTAACTTTTAAATGTTGCAATTTGTGAAATCCTTTCTAGGGCGCTACAATCTCCGGTGTTGGCTTATTCTGGATCCAATGGTCCACGTGTTGTCTCCACCGATTCACTTCGCATCACAAACTAATAAAATTAACTTGCGAAACTCTTAACCGTGACTTCTTTTTTCTGTGATGTGTGAAAATGTTACGATTGCGATGTGTTTTATCACTATTGATCGATATCAGATCTACGATCCTCATCGCGCTTGAAAATCCGATTGGTCTTCATTCTACAAATAACACAATATTCAATTCAACAAAGGGTTATGCAAGTTCTACGGCCTCGTTGTGCCTACAAATCTGATTAGCTTTCTTGTTGTGCGCTTAAATGAAAATGTTCAACTTTAACAGAGATTTAAAATAACCAATTTGAAACAGGGAGCCCGATCAAAGCACAAAACACTTGGAATTTAGTTGGAAATGAAATATTGTTTTAAAACAGAGAGCCCAATCAGACAAAAAACACTTGGAATTTATTTAAAAATGAAAAATACAGATCCAAGCCCTCAGATTACTAGTTTTTTTACATTTACTTCTACTTCTCAGTTCTCTCCTTTCTCGCTATCGATGATAGAACCCCATGTTGGAAATATGATGCAGAGTGTTGTCCTTGATGGCAACCCACTGAATGAAGATGAAGACATGCGACTGTTGACATGTGTTGTCCTTGATGGAAATCCACCTGATGAAGTTATGCTTGACTTGATGGACTTGGTAAATGATGTAAATCTGATGTGATATGATGTTTGTTGACAATATGATGGTGAGTGTTGTCCTTGAAAGGCAACCCACTTGATGAAGATAATGACAACTTACTTGATGAAGTTGTGCTTGAGAGAATATGTTTTTGATGAAGAAAATATGATGTATCTATAGTGTGTACAGAAGGCAATGAAGAAAGGAATTCAGAATGTGCTCAAAGTATGATGAAAAGAGTATGTCTCTATGTATACGCGGATCTGTCTAAGGGAAGTCGCGTATGCACGCGGAAAAGAACGTTCCAAGTCGCGTATGGGTAAAAGCGCTCAAAAAGTAGAAAACCAGGGGTAACCACCATGGTATTATTTTGGCTCATGGTATTGAAAAAGGGGCCCGTGGTATTGAAGGCTCGTGGTATTGGTTTGGCTCGTGGTATTGAAAAAGGGGCCCGTGGTATTGAAAAAGGATAAACCTATATAAGGAGAAGAAATTCATTGTGCAAAATATGAGTGTGGGAGCAAGATGTCTGAGCTTGAATGAATACTTCTCTGTGAAGTATATATGTATGGAAAGGGTAAAGGTTTGATGATAGATCTGAATCTATGATGCACTTATGAAGAAATGATGAAGCGGGATCTCTAGATCTGAAATGTACTTGTATTTGCTAGATCTGTTTATGAAGTGATTAGATCTGTGATGAGGCAAACATCTGTCTGATCTAAAGGGTTGAATCTGAACTGAATATCTGATCTGAAGAAGTATGTTGCTCTGTAATGATTGAAGATCTATACGCTACTTCGCCGTGGAGGAAGCGTGTATATACGCGGCTTCGATAAAGAGAAAGCACGTATGTGAAATGAAATATACACAGAGGTATACGCTGGTTTGTGTGGACGGAAGCACGTATATATGTGACATCAGTGAAGGGAAAGCGCGTATGCAAACTAGGGTTTGCTGAAGCAAGGGGTATGAAATATCTGATCTGTTCTGCTGTGTTTCTGCTATCTGATCTGTGTTGATAAGAATCTGTTGGTGATGTATGTGTGTGCTTAAAAGTATGGAAAGGGTCCAGTATGAAAATATGATGAAACGTGGCCTACAAATGTTGTTCTATTGAAGTTGTTGGATCCAGTGTGAAAATTGATGAAACGTGGTCCAAGGTGGTGCTGAGGGTTGTAGCCTTCAGTCAGGGGGTTGTAGCTCCCTTCCAGGTGAGGCTGGTAAACGAGATCAGGGGGTCGTAGCTCCCTTCCAGGTGAGGCTGGTAAACGAGATCAGGGGGTCGTATCTCCCTTCCAGGAGAGGCTGGTAAACGAGTCAGGGGGTTGGAGCTCCCTTCCAGGAGAGGCTGCTAAACGAGCGCAGGTGGGTGCCTGCGTGCTGGTCAAGTCTGCGCCAGCACATATGTTGTAAGATGTTTTCTCTATAATAAAATATTGAAGGCTGAGCAACTGCAGCGGTGGTTTTCTCCCGACTTGGGTTTCCACCTAAAAATGTTGGTGTTCATGTGTGATGCTTTGTGTGATGTTTTATTCTGTTCTTACTGCACATGTTTACTGTTTATAGAACATCTAATGAATGAATGATGGAATGATATAAGTGAAGAACTAATGGCATAATTAGATCTCTGTGTATATGCGAGTTTTATGAAGGATATCCGCGTGTATACGCTACTTGTCTTCAGCAAAGTAGTGTATGGGTTTTAAGGAATGAAAAAGTAAAAAGTTTTGAATATGCAATAAATACTGATTCACCCCCCCCCTCTCAGTATTTTTCCCAACAATTGGTATCGGAGCAGGTCCTTCTGCGGAAGCTTGATCGCTTGAAGGAGATCCGTCGCAATGGGAAAGAAGCAAAAGAAGAAGGTTACTCAAGGAAAGAAGAAGCCTCAGAAATCATGTATAGCAGAAATTGAAGGAGATGAAACAGGTATTGATCGTTGCTCTTGTATTTTACTTAATTGTATATGCAAGGATTATGATAGTGAAAGTGAAGATGAAGAAGATTCTGACCAAGCTCTACAAGTGCTCATGGCAAAGAAGAAGGCTACCCAAAGTAAGGAGATAGCTGAATTTGACAAAAATGAATCTGATAGTGATTGGGGTCATCCCTTGAATGATCTTAGTTGTGCAAAAAATGGTGATGATAGTGAAGAATATGCTATCGAAGCTGTCAAGATTAAAGATGAAGATAGTGAGAGAAAAGTTGTGGATCTAGAAGAAGTTATCAAAGATCAACAAAGAAAATTTAATGAGAAGGATTCTGCTAACAAAGCTTTGGTATTTAGACTGAAAAGGATGTTCGATGATGTATACAGTCGAAGTAAAGGATATGAAGCTGGAATCATCTCTCTGCAAGCAGATCTTGAAGAATCAAATAAGAAGAATGAAGGACTTAAAGCAAAAAACGTTTCTCTAAAAACAGATCTGGAAAAATAAAAAAGGAAGAATGAAAGTCTTGAAGCTGGAATCATCTCTCTACAAGCAAAACTTGAAGCATCAAGTAAGAAGAGTGAGGAACCTCTACAATCATTTGAAAAGAAAGGACTCGAAGCAGAAATCATTTCCCTCAAAGAAGACCTGGATAAATCAAATAAGAAGAATGCAGGACTTGAAGCAGAAAACATATCTCTGAAAGAAGATCTCAAAGCATCGAAGAAGAAGAATGAAGAGCTGCAACAAACATGTGAAGTAAACGAAAATTGGTTGAAAGAAGAGATTCTAAATCTGAAGGATCAAGTAGAAGATGGAAGAAGGAAAGAAGAAAGCATGACAAAGCAATGTCAAGCCCTGGAGGTTGAGGTAAACATTCTCAAAGGTAAATTAGAAGAAAAGGTTAGAATTTTGAGGTTTTAAGATAGTACGAAGATTCTGGATAACATTCTTAGTAGTCAAAGGTATCCTTCTATCAAACTTGGTCTTGGTTTTCATGAAACCGTTAAAGGAGAATATAGCTCACAAGGAAGTACCAAAGATTCAAAGGAAGTCAATACAAAACCTGAAGAGTTGAAAGAAACAAAAGGTAAATCAACAATGATGAAATCTCAAAGGAAATCATTCAATAATGTTGAATGTTTCAAATGTCATAATTATGGGCATGTTGCAGCAAATTGCAGGAGCAGATCATTTCAGCCTCAATCAAACAGTTCCTACATAGAAAGGTACTCTGGTTTCTTCAAGGGATATTGTTTTTCATGTAACAAGTATGGACATAAAGCAGCTGATTGTAAAAGAAGGAAGAATATAAATACTCATTATGATTCTTATGTTTATTTCTCTGGCCACATGATATGTTATGCTTGTAACAAGTATGGACATGTAGAAAAAGAATGCAGGATGAACAGATCTGGGAAAGTGGACAATTTTCAGTACACAGTTGGAAAGCTCAAGCAAATTTGGAAAAAGAAGGAGGACCAATCAGAAACGTAGGGAATTCAGACCCTACTGCAGTCATCCGCTTCTGGAAGCTTACTTCTCTGATTGACTGTAGGAATGATGTGGGATACATTATGAGATTTAGTAATGTATCGTCACAAGGGGAGCAATGCATGATGACTCTCATGGTTGATTTGATTATTCTGGTTATATGTATTTCTAACAGAACATCTAGAAGACAGGTACAGGAAGGACAAGTCCAGGGGGAGATAAAGGAATGTGAAAAATTTCCATGTTTCACTTTCCATACGCGGGTTCTATTCACAAAAGTCGCGTATACACGCGAGTTTCATCAGACACAGTCGCGTATGAATTGATGATAAGAGAATTTATCTGATAGCTGAAGATCTGGAGCAGAGGTCCAGGGGGAGCATCAGTCTGACTGCTGATGATTGCACTGTTAGCATCATTCTGGTTATACTCATGATAATGAATTGATACATGGGTTCTTGTGTTGAAGATTATGGATGAAGCTTGGTTGCTTTATGATGAAGAGCATTCGTTGTTGAGATGAAAGTCTTATAATTCAGAGATGAGGACAGATCATGCAGAGATTGTTGCTGATGACTTGCTATTGAAGGTGCTTCAGACTGCAAGCTAAGGAAGAGCATTGGTTTAGGGGGAGCAGCAGGTTGAATACTAATGATTGCATTGTTGGCAATATGACTGCTTGTTCTTTGGTTTTTGTGATACTCATGCTCAAATGATGATGACTTGGTACATTGTTTATTATGATGATATTTTGAGCCCTGGTTGTCTCTTGTACTCACACATGGATGAGTTGGATGTCATTTGATTCAGAAATAAATCATGCAGAGTGTGTTACTATAGTTGAGAGATCTTTTGCCTACATATGTTACTTCATGTTAAATCTTGAAGATCATGGTGATGTTGGACCACATGAATGATTGCTTGACACTTATGGGAAGTTGTTGTTCTGGTATGATAAACTTTATTGGAAAGATTGTATTGATGCTGCAAAGAATCTGAAGGCCTGGTTACTAATGTGCCTTTGCTACAACCATTGGATGACGCTTGAAGACACAACTACACTGTTCTATCTATCTGTAGTCCAGGGAAGCATTCAAATGTCCCAGAAAGAAGCTGAACACTGTCTTTGCCTCACAGAGAATCAGATCTGGTTGAAATTTAGAAGATGGCATTAGATACGCGGGTTTCATGAAACACAGTCGCGTATATACGCAAGTTCCTGCATAGAAAACCACGTATGTTTGGTTGCTGACAATTTTTGGTTGGTTCAGCTCTCTTCAGCACAGCTGCAGTGCTGTTTGGTATCTCTGATACTATTTGGTATCTTTGGTGGTGTTCCAGTTCTCATAATTCTGTTTCTAATGTTTTGATGAAGATGCCTTGATGATTTGTTGGTGGAAGGTGTTCAGGATGCACAAACTAAGGGGGAGCCTTAGTCATATGGAGAGTATGCTTGGATGCACAGTTTTAGGGGGAGCATTATCTTTGCTGAGTATAATGCAGTGTTGGCATTATGATGATTCTGAAATATGTTCTTTGAAGTCTTTCTGGTATTGGTCATAAATGGTCATATTTGTAATTTAATGAAAAGGTCTTGTTGAGACCCATGATGAAAATTGTAATATTCAGTCATGTAAGGACTTGATAAATTTGTAAACCCACTTGGTTGGGTAGCTGAGTCAAATTTTGTAAACCCACCTGGTTGGGTAGTTGAGTCTCATATGTAAATCCACTTGGTTGGATATTTGATGTAAATATGAGTCTTTGGTGATAGGAAGTTCATAGAGTCATGTACTTCATTTGAAAAATATGTTTGAAGATTCAGCATGAACTCAGGGGGAGCTTGGTCACTTCAGTATACATCAGATCTGCAGAACGCTTCTTCTACATGAGGAGAAAAGGGGGTGAGTGTGTTGGTTTTGATCCGCTGGTTTTTCCCTTTGCCCTTGATGTCAAAGGGGGAGAGTGACATGGTGTTTGAATGAAGAGAAGATAATGATGTCAAATATTTGGGAGAGTGACATGGTGTCATTGTATCTATCTGTTGTGGTAACCAAACCAAACACCATCGTGGTTGACATCAAGTCCAAAGGGGGAGATTGTTGGAAATATGATGCAGAGTGTTGTCCTTGATGGCAACCCACTGAATAAAGATGAAGACATGCGACTGTTGACATGTGTTGTCCTTGATGGCAATCCACCTGATGAAGTTATGCTTGACTTGATGGACTTGGTAAATGATGTAAATCTGATGTGATATGATGTTCGTTGACAATATGATGCTGAGTGTTGTCCTTGAAAGGCAACCCACTTGATGAAGATAATGACAACTTACTTGATGAAGTTGTGCTTGAGAGAATATGTTTTTGATGAAGAAAATATGATGTATCTACAGTGTGTACAGAAGGCAATGAAGAAAGGAATTCAGAATGTGCTCAAAGTATGATGAAAAGAGTATGTCTCTATGTATACGCGGATCTGTCTAAGGGAAGTCGCGTATGCACGCGGAAAAGAACGTTCCAAGTCGCGTATGGGTAAAAGCGCTCAAAAAGTAGAAAACCAGGGGTAACCACCATGGTATTATTTTGGCTCATGGTATTGAAAAAGGGGCCCGTGGTATTGAAGGCTCGTGGTATTGGTTTGGCTCGTGGTATTGAAAAAGGGGCCCGTGGTATTGAAAAAGGATAAACCTATATAAGGAGAAGAAATTCATTGTGCAAAATATGAGTGTGGGAGCAAGATGTCTGAGCTTGAATGAATACTTCTCTGTGAAGTATATCTGTATGGAAAGGGTAAAGGTTTGATGATAGATCTGAATCTATGATGCACTTATGAAGAAATGATGAAGTGGGATCTCTAGATCTGAAATGTACTTGTATTTGCTAGATCTGTTTATGAAGTGATTAGATCTATGATGAGGCGAACATCTGTCTGATGTAAAGGGTTGAATCTGAACTGAATATCTGATCTGAAGAAGTATGCTGCTCTGTAATGATTGAAGATCTATGCGCTACTTCGCCGCGGAGGAAGCGTGTATATACGCGGCTTCGATAAAGAGAAAGCGTGTATGCGCAATGAAATATACACAGAGGTATATGCTGGTTTGTGTGGACGGAAGCGTGTATATACGCGACATCAGTGAAGGGAAAGCGCGTATGCAAACTAGGGTTTGCTAAAGCAAGGGGTATGAAATATCTGATCTGTTCTGCTGTGTTTCTGCTATCTGATCTGTGTTGATAAGTATCTATTGGCGATGTATGTTTGTACTTAAAAGTATGGAAAGAGTCCAGTCTGAAAATATGATGAAATGTGGCCTGCAAGTGGTGTTCTATTGAAGTTGTTGGATCCAGTGTGAAAATTGATGAAACGTGGTCCAAACTGGTGCTGAGGGTTGTAGCCTTCAGTCAGGGGGTTGTAGCTCCCTTCCGGGTGAAATTTGAAACCAACGAGAGCGAGGTGTGTCCCTTCCAGGAGAGGCTGGTAAACGAGATCGGGAGGTCGTAGCTCCCTTCCAGGAGAGGCTGGTAAACGAGTCAGGGGGTCGTAGCTCCCTTCCAGGAGAGGCTGGTAAACGAGCGCAGGTGGGTGCCTGCGTGCTGGTCAAGTCTGCGCCAGCACATATGTTGTAAGATGTTTTCTCTATAATAAAATATTGAAGGCTGAGCAACTGCAGCGGTGGTTTTCTCCCGACTTGGGTTTCCACCTAAAAATGCTGGTGTTCATGTGTGATGCTTTGTGTGATGGTTTATTCTGTTCTTACTGCACATGTTTACTGTTTATAGAACATCTAATGAATGAATGATGGAATGATATAAGTGAAGAACTAATGGCATAATTAGATCTCTGTGTATACGCGAGTTTTATGAAGGATATCCGCGTGTATACGCTACTTGTCTTCAGCAAAGTAGCGTATGGGTTTTAAGGAATGAAAAAGTAAAAAGTTTTGAATATGAGGTAAATACTGATTCACCCCCCCCTCTCAGTATTTTTCCCAACACAACATAATAATAACAGCTCTCAAGTCAAACATATCTATGGCTCTCACACCCAATGAAGGGTATGCATCGTAATTTTACATGGCATCTAATCTCCTAGATTCAGTGTGTGCCAGGTGCCAGTTTGAAGGGTGGTCACATAACTGGGACTCAGAGAATGGCGGCCCAATTCCCAAAGACCTAATGGTGTTTTGGGATTCCAGATATAAGCAAGACATGGAGTCAATAACATGTAGCTTCATCCCCGCCCTCTACATGAAGATTTTTATAAAATACCCCCCATGCATGTCTGAGCGGGCCATGGATACAATAATTCAGGTGGCCCACTAGTTTCCAGACACCGATAGCACCTTCCTCTGAATTTTTGGGTCGATCAAGGCCCCCCATGCATTGTCTCGCTTCATAACGTACAAGCTTCTCCTCTAAGAAACTTGTTATCAGATGTCAGGCGGTTTCTCCAAAGTCCCCACTAAAGGTAAAAAGAAACCATGGCCAACCTTGCCACTCACCATCGTGCCTACACAGTAAAGGACTTCAGAGAAGTAGAAGTAGAAGTTGAACAGATAAAGGGATTCCATCTACCCCCCTTGGCACACCATACATATGATCCTGAGAGAATCATCCCCGCACAGTGCAAGATGGCCAAATTCAAATCAATTTATCAGCATACTGAATGCCTGGATGAAGATCAAATAAAGAACTGGTACAATAAGGATAGAGAGGTAGCCTCAGCAGAATCAAGAAATTAGGAGGAACAGGACAACCAGACTCTAGAGGAAAGATGTAATACAATGGGAGGAGCCTCATCCTCTAGATCTAAGAAACCAAAGACTGGTACAGGCCTTAACCGTTCCTCCCAACAAAGAGAAATTGAAGCCAAAGCTAAAAAAGAGGCCAAAAAGAGGGCAAGAGAGGAGGAGGCCAAAGCTAAACAGGAGGCCGAGGAAAGGGCAAGGGAAGAAGAGGACAAATGAAAGAAGCAGATGAAGGAAGAGAAAAAGAAGAAGCGGGCAGAGGAAAACCACAAGAAAATATAAGGGGAACAGAGGAAGAAGGAGGGGGAAGAAAAAGCAGAAGCAGACCGTCGGCTGAAAGAAGAGAAAGAAAAGGCAGAATCAGAGCACCGGCTGAAAGAATATCGGGACAAGGTAGAAGTAGAGTGCCGGTTGAAAGAAGAGCAGGAAAAAGAAGAAGTAGAGCATCCGTTGAAGGAAGAGAAAGACAGAGCAGGAGCCGAAGGGAGTAAGACACTGCGCTCAGAAATAGAGGGACAAACAGAGTTGCCACCCATTGAGGTACCTCAGACAACTCCTGCCCATTTCACCCTCTCAGAACTAGGTACCTCTAAGTATCTAGATGAGGGATTGCTTGATCTCACTAGACTCACCTATGATCAATTCACGCATAAGATTAGGCAGGAGAAGAGAAGATGTTTGGCATGGGACCCTACAGTGCCCCTCGCAGTCACTTTAGGAAAGGACATAGTTTTGGACACCAGGACTAACTCGGTCATTATTGCCTCAGCCGGTATCGCTTTTGCAGTAGCTACCGAAGAGAATGTTAGCAGGATGAGCAGAGAAATAATGTCCTTACAGAGCAAACTGCGGGCCTCTGAACTCAAGACGACCCAAGTAGAGAAAGGAAAGAAGGCACTTCAAGAGGAGGCTAGACAATTTCAAGCCAGAGATACCCCTGCCAATGAAATATCACTCACTATACAGGGAGAGCTATTCACTTTGGAGGCCTCTATGATGCAGGTCTGTGAAGAAATTTTCACCATAAAGCAAACTGTACTTCCTCTACTAAAGGCATAAGATGAAACTAAAAGGAGGAACACGCACCTGAAAGAAGCCTCTACTGCATTGGAAAAGATATTGGAGTGGTCTAATAGGTATCCATAAGCCCGGGCCACATTGCCTAGAAGAGATTGGAATGCCACATAGAATGACAAAGTTTAATTTCGGATGAAAGTGCAATCCAAGGAAAAGCTCATCAAGGATCTGGAGAATGTAATGTCAGCATATGAAAATTTAATTAGTGGCATCGACTCAATGGCCGAGGTACATCACATCCATTCCCTAGGTGCACTTAGAGAAGAGAAAACATGGGAAGAAGTCTCCAATGATATTCAAACATTTTTATAGCACATAAGGCAAGCAACCACCTCGCAAGACCTATAGGCGTTAAGAGAAAACATGGTTCAATTCATTGTGACACCAGTCCAGATATATACTAAACTGGCCTCCTTATCGAATCAAATCATAGTCTAGAGGGAAACTCTGATTCCAAATGCCCTCAAATGTCTTCACAGATTAAGAGAAGATATGCCTCAAGTCTCCCCAGTAGTTGCGGATTATTAGGCTTGGTAGACCTACCTCAGAGAGCAGCAGTAGATAGATGTCCTGAGCCTTGCCATCACCCAACTACTTCCATGATCAATTCACATATAGCAGTAGGTAAAGCAGGTAACAAATCACATCAACTGAAGGGTCGCAGGTCAGAGCCACAGCTGAGGTTGCAGGTCGCATTTCCATCAAGACGCAAAGTAAACCAATGGTCGGGAAGGAGAAAAGTTAGGGATACCTAAGGGTCGATTTTTCTTTATAAATACTCCCTTCTGGGAATTGTAAAAGGCCTTTTTTTTAGGACTCCAAAGGAGAATAGAATTTTATAGCACAGAATGCACTCTTTATGAATGAATACAAGAACTTGTTTTGATTCCACTCTTGGATCTGATGGGAGTTAATGTGTTAACATTATGAATATTTTTTCTATTGCATCTGATATCTTGCTGATTTAATTATCTACGTTTTCCGCTTATATCATTTATATGTTCAACTCACTAAATGTTATTAATGATGTTAAATTGTTCATATAGAAAATGTTAAGTGACTCTGTTACTAACATTTATGTCATCTTTGGAAAACTTCTTAAGGAAGTGAAGGGTGTTCTAACCACTAAGAACTGTTTCTTCTGTGGTTCGAACAACTTTTTACAAGCATGACCCTGACGATGTGCTATTATAAGTATTTCCTTGGCTTCATGCTTTTAAACTCATCTTTCTATTCATAGTGATTTATGTTCATTGAGACTCATCATCCATTTGCATTGTATGATCCAAATAGACGTGTGTTCACAGGTCTACAAAGCTCATCCGTGTCAGAGAAAAGGAGTATTCAGCGGTAGCTCGACCCACACCCCAGACGGGATCCCTATCAAAAATGGTTTAGAGTCTAATTGGGACTTTATATTAGGGAGATCCCCTGCTATTGGCTGGACATATTTTCGGGTCAACAACACCTTAATTACACCTTTGAACGATGTATGAAATATGGGATCTCTCTTAATAAAAAAAGTCGTATTTTTCCTTAAGCGAAGGTAAAATTTTAGGAGTTTTCATATCAAAGAAAGGTATTTATATTGATCAGAAAGGGTTAAGGAAATTGAGAAAATCCCTTTACCCCTTCATAATAAATCAATGCAGTCTTTCCTTGGTCAAATAAATTTTGTAAAGAGATTTGACCCTGACTTTTCACAAATAGTTTTACCTTTACAGAATATGTTTAAGAAAAATTTGGTTTTCAAATGGGCTCACAATTAAAGAGAATCCTTTGATCTAATCAAACAAGCTATTACCAATGCTCCATCCCTGACAACCCCCAATATTTCCAATCATTTTATTTTATACACATTTGCATCATAAACATCATATGCTTTCATTTTGGCACAACTCAATGATCAATAGATGGAAGCACCCATCTCATTCTTTAGTTCAAATATACAAGGTTCCAACTTAAATTACTTCATTATGGAAAAACATGCATTTTCTGTCTTCAAATAAATAAAGCATTTTAGACCATTTCTCCTTAAAACTCATACCAAAATCACAGTTCCATTTTCAGTTGTAAAGAAATTGGTGATGCAAATAGAAGTAGGAGAAAAGAGAGCCAACTCGGTAACTGCACTGCAAGAATATGATGTTGAAATTAGATCAACTAAAATTGTTAGAGGTCATGGTTTTTCCAGAATGTTAACTATATCATCCAACTTACGAGTAGAAGAAAATTTAGGTGATGATATTCAATTATTCCAAGTAAACCTCAACGATAATGAATCTCAATATGTTGATCTCATTTTTTATTTAAAAAATGGACATGTCCCTATGCAACTCAGTTACAAAGAAAAAGAGCTCTGAGATTGAAAGAAAAGCAATACCAAATTGTCAATGATGTTTTATTCAAAGAAAATTATGACTCTATTTTGCTAAGGTGCTTTGAAAAATCTGAGGTAGAAAAGGTTCTGCAGGAACTCCATGATGGAGTAGCTGATGGATATTTTGGAGGATATACAACAACACATAAAATCCTACATGCTAGCTATTACTGGCCAACTTTGTTTAAAGAGGCACAAAAATATGTAAGGAAGTGCAAAACCTATCAAACTACTGCTGGAAGACAAAGGAAACCTGTACTGCCATTACGTCCAATCAATATTGAACAAAAATTTGAGCAATTGGGAAAAGACATAATAGGTGAGATCATTCCTCACTCTTAAAAGAAACATAGACACATCCTTACAACAACTAATTACTTTAATAAATGGGTGGAAGAAATTCCACTAAAGGTAACCAATTATGAGAACATTATCGAATTTATTGATCAATTTATCCTTACGATATTTGGTTTACCAACTCCCCTAATGTTTGACAACGTATCTTATTTCAAAGGAAATGATATGATAGAATTTTATCTTAAAAGAGGTTTCAAACTTAAGTATTTCGCTAACTATTATCCCTGAGGAAATGGTATAGAAAAATCAGTTAATAAAAACCTCATTAGGATCATTAAATGAACTATTTATCAGATTCAAAGAAACTGACATAAATCTTTAACATTTGCTTTATGGGGAGATCAGATAACACATAAAGCCTCAATAGGTACTTCTTGACTTAATCTGGTCTATGGGAAAGAATTTGTTCTTCCTACAAATATCTAGCTATTCCCTCTTTAGCCCTAGTTCAATTTATTGAAGAAACTCCTTCTTCTTAATTGCAATTAAGGCAATCACAAATTCTCATTTTCAAAGAAGAGAGAGAGAAAGCCAAGATCAAACATGCTCATTGACAATAGTTAGTTAAATCTTCTTATGATGCAAATTCTGTTAGCAAAAAATCATTTAAATTTGGATACCTTGCATTGAAATGGGATAAAGCACACGAGGAAAAAGGTAAGCATACAAAATCCAAAGAATGTGGCTTGGACCATTTCCGATTTCAAAACAAAATGGCCCATCAATGTTTCTATTGTAATATTTATCAGGCAAGAAATATTCTCTGTGTCTGAATGGAAAGATTTTGAAAAAATATTTTTCATAGGAGATAACCTCTTATATCCCGTGTACATTTATGCCTTTACTTTTCCTTGTAAAATAAAAGTTAAACAATATAACTGTTGGCCTTGCAATAAAATCTCTTGAAATATTTTGATTTTTCTCTTTTATAAGTAGACATTGTTAAGGAAATAGTTAAGAAATTTGAAAATTAACTAAGTTCTATCTCTCTCAGGTTTTCCTTTTTCTACCAAAATTATTTATTCTTTGAAAAACTCCAATTTTATAAAAAAAAAATTGTTCTACTATCAGTCAAGAAAAATATCTTTAACCAAGTAAAATAATCTTTGGAGATAAGAATATTTAACTCTATAATTTTCGTCTAGAACTCTTCAAGTGGAAATGATTCTCCCTATCCAGTAAAATTTTCTCTTTTTAGAGTGTAATCCTAAAAAATGTATTAAATCTTAAAAGATAAGAGGTCTCATCAAGAGCTTTCTTACCATATTCATAGGGAAATAATAAAACTGACATTACCAATATTTTATACCAAAACAGGGTAATGGCTTGATATTATTTTAATCAAAAGAAAAGGGGTCTCATCAGGAGCAAACTTTTCTAGTTGAATTACAACCAATGAATGGCATTGTCACTATTTGGCCGCCACACCAAGACAATGGATTTTAAGTAATAAGTATATAATTTATAATCGTGGATTTATCTCTAAAAAATTTATTCTTACATGAATGGGATACATAATCATTGTTTCTTAAAAGGTAACCCTGTCGAAGCTATAAATGCTTGTTGGCAGCAAAGGCTCTACTTGTGACAAATGAGTACATTTAAAAGATTATCTACAAAAGCCTGCTACAATATCTTTAAAATTAAGTAATGACTAATATAGTAAAAGGTATTTCCATCTTTAAGATGATATCAAATGAATTGTAATTAGGCAAGTTTGTTTTCTTATTTAGAGAAATATTACTTATCTTAACTTTCATTCAATTTTTGTTTTTTGAACTATTTTTATTTTGAAAATTTTAGAAATTTCAAAATTATCAAAGATAATTGGTTCTTACAGTGAATCGCCAATTGTTGTACTATTCAACAAGCCCCTCATTTATTTTATAATAATTAATATTGTGATAATAAATGGGGACCCTTTAAAAAATTTCCAAAAGACTTAGCAAGTAATAGTTTTCTTTTTAAAAACCATTTGTAATAAAACTTTAAATAATATTAAGGTATTGAGTTAAGTCACTTAGGACCAAGAATTTATCTCTTTATCGTAAAGTGCAGAATCCAAAGCAACACGGATTAATCATAAGTTGGAATATGTGAAACGCAATCAATAAAACCCTTTTATAAGACCAAATGTAGTGTTGATATTTTTCTAACTTAAAAGGCCTTTAAATATTCCTTAAGTCAATAAAGTGTACGTCTTGATAAAAAAATATTTCACATAAGGAAAATCCACTCAAAATTTCAATAAATATACCACGCATCACATATCGCAAAACATAAACGAATTTTGAAATAACATATCCCCGACCTTGCGACCTTGTGATATTGCAACATTGCAATATAACAACCTTGCGACCTTGTGATATTTCAACTTTGCGGTATTGCGATATTGCGAGATATTATGATAGTGCGACTTTACTACATTGTGATATTGTGATTTTGTGATATTGCGATTTATTGTAATCGCAGGATTGACATCACACTTAATTCATACCGATTTGAAATATCATTCAAGATTGCGATGTGATGTTTTGATAATACTTAAAAGGAATGACATATAGGCCTTAATGCATAATCAATAGAGGTCAGTTGCATTTACTCTTTTAAAGGCTAGAGAAGATTTATATATTTTCACTCGTGTTTGCAACAAAATTCTAGTCCTTAAAGAATTTATTGTTTTAATTGAGTTTCCGCTTATATTTTTGGTTTACGTTTCGCTATGTTTTCTCCGTTTCTCAATTTTAGGAAAAAAAAATCGGAAATGACCAATAAAGGAAAAAAGACAATCGAGGGTACTACATTTGAAGAATAAGACATGCATCCACACTTTACTGATACTACATGCAACAAATATGGTGGAACTACATCGTGGGAAGCAATGTATAACTTATTGGAGGATGAAAATCCAACAGTACTGGAAATCAAAGAAAAAGCGGACACTTAAATCTCATCTGAGGCTACCTTTCTTGAAGCAACATGTTCTTTCCTACACATGATAGTTGAAAGGCCCAAAATCCTGAAATACACCGATATGGTGAAGTGGATTATTGAAAATGTGGATATTTCAGACATGACAATAAAAAATTTAAGATAGGAAGTCATGGGGTCATTTTACTCAAACAATTTGCGCTCAATGTATCACCTGCCAGAACCTCAGAATCCCTATGACAAAGATTTCATTGAGAAATGTTGTATGGATAAATCGTTATTGCGGACAAAACTAATCTCCCTAGTACTAAAAGTATCTAGCAACAAACAGCCAAATAGACTAATCTTTCTCTAAGCATATATGATATATGAAAAGATCTATATAGATGTTAAAAGACCTACCTTATGTCCAGTGCTTGTTTGAAGTTTTTGTTGTCCTTCGCGCGCTTGAAGGAGTTTTGTTTGTAAACCTGCAGTCACAAACAAGAAAAGTATTACATAGCACCTGTATAGACATTATCATAAACCATGCTTATCATAGTGATCAAGGAATCTATGAAATAAACCATTAACAAACAGCTTATTGAGAAAAATGAGTATATTTGTATTAATTTCAAAGAAAGGAAAACCTTACAACCTGAGCCTTGATGTTGCACAGGTCTTCCCGGGGTCCGAAGCAGGAGTCTCCTTTACTTTTACAAGCTCTACACTCTTTCAATAAAGACAAATAGAGGTATGTGATCTCTCCTCACAAAAGTCTTATTTAACTGAGTCTAAATCTCAACAGCACTTATCTTCAAATATTCTAAAGCTCCAACTCTCTTTGAGGCTACCCAATGCCTCTATTTATAATGGAAAAGAGGAGGTTTTTCTGTTCCAAATATGAAGGGATAGAATCCTCCTTCAAAGGGATTAGCTCCTTACATCAAGGGGTTAGCTCCATAAGGTAAGGGATACATGAACCTTATCAAAGCGTATCCATTCCCGAACATTCCCATCCAGAATCTTCTAGAATTGATTTGAAATTAACTTTTTAACTTTACTTTCTCACCTTTTTGAATTTTACAGAGGTCCGCACCTATAACACAAAGAACGTGCGGTATGGTTCTGCAGGAGAGCTGAAATTTAGGTGCGGGACCGCAGGCAATGAATAGAGAAAGTGCGATACCAAATTTTAGGGGATTTTTAGGAACTTTTCTCTGATTTTCAAAGCTTGACATGAGGAACTGATATGATAGACTTGAAAAAGGAGGAAGTCTGAGTAATAATGAGCTCATACTCATAGCAGAATTTCAGGATGACAATTTTTAGTGTAACAGATTGCCCCCTAAAGTGAAAAGTCTGGAATAGATGAAGCTAAGGTCTGTCATATATGAAGAGTGTAGTACTTTATCATTTCAAGGATCATCCTGTGGACACCCCAGTCTGAACCTGCAAAAACATTCAATGCAAAATATATATATGTGATCATATCATCGCTGAGGTAGGCATTCCCATACTCAGATCAAAACTAACTAGAACTAACTTAAATTGTTCTGATACATGAATGATTTTGAATACATCATAGTACAGATATATGTAGACACAGTATGGACGCAACCATCTGTTTATAAATAGTCTATTGTATAGATGATAACAAAATTCCTCGCAGCCTGGATGATGGAAACTAGATCCAGGGTCTTGATTTCCACATCTCGAACTGGTACGATTCTATCCATGTGAATAAATATGTTGAAGTTGAACATGGTAGAAACCACTTGATTACGAGTCATTGATGTAAACTGTTAACAAGTGTGAGAGTAACCACCAGTAATGTCAATGGCTCTCAAAGTACCCAGTACAATCCATGAAATGTGAATGAATGAGCTGAAGTTGAACATGTCACGGAATCATTCGATCGAAGGTCAATGATGCAACCTGTCGTCGAAGGCGAGAAACCTACCATTAAGGTATGCAGATTTCAAGGTACTGACAATTTCTGGATCAACTTCCTAGATAATGTGTTGATGTCGATAGAAAGTGATATGTCGTAGGCAAGCCCACAACACTAAATCTTAGATCAAGTTTTGAAAATATTATCGGCAAGGACTAACTCAGGGATGGTCAAAAAATGGATGACAGCTATTTTGCAGATGAATGGTTTGTTTGAACTGTTCTCTTGAACACATAACGACACTGCAGATGGCTTGGTGACGATTGACTCAAAGTTAATACCCAGAAACTGGCTGAAGACTTTCAATGTGGTTTGATTAACTATTAGGAAAAGTATTTCCCAACCCAGGTGAATGAAAGTGTCGTGTTCAAGAGTGGTTGACTGGATTTTCGAAAAATTTAAAATACAACAAACACGCCCATTTTTCTCTCTTTTCCCCTACCATTTCTGGCAAGTACCTCTTTATTTTTTAACAAGCTTGAGGAGGATAACATTTGCTTGCTTATAATCTCATCCTTCGGATGAGTCCAACTTAGTTTAAGATTCGAACCCTAAGAAGGAGTGGTTCGTTCCTGTTGAAAATTAAATAGGTCCTTTACTGTTAAGTTTTAACGAGTCCAGTATAGGAGAAACTCGGTGTTTTTCAATTTTAGGGAGTCAGAAGAAAAAACTTAAGAAAACTCCGTGGGTGTGCTTTTTCATAAATTTAGTCTCTCGAGCTCGAAAAAGGATAAAATAATGCGGGAGAGAACTCTATTGACCGTAATTAGTCAACGTATACCTTTTTTGTAAATGGTCCATTTCAGTCCGGAAAAGGGGTAAACTTATACTGAAGGGACGATCATTCATTTACTTTAACGAGTTCGAATAATCAAGTACTCGGCAATATTTTCATATTTAGAGAGTCTGAAAAGGGCTTAAAAGAGAACTCGGAGGTTTCACTTTTTCGATAAGTTTTAATGAGTTCGAAAAAGGGATAAAAATGTACTCTTTGTTGAAAAATGATCAATTCTCCTGAAAAATCCAATTTCTGCACAAAAACTTGAAACATTACACATACTTGTTTAAGATAAGTAAGAATGCTCTCAAAAATACCCCTTTTTAAAGTGAAAAATAAACAAATTTAAAATTCATCTATTCGAAAAAACTTATAAAAAGGACTTTTTCAATTACATTTTTACCGTTCAAGTTCAGAGTGAAAAGTAAAAAGCTTTTGGGTAAGAAAGTTCCTGTGAAGATTCTGGAAAATCCGCCCGGCGAAATCGAAAACCGTCAGTCCCAGGTAATCCACGACCTCTTAATCTTGTATTCCATCTGTTTCAAATTCGTTTTTAGGCTTTAGATTATTTTTTTAGGGAAAAATATGGTTAAAAAGTTTGCTTGCGGGGGTCCGCAGGTGAGACACACATGACATGCGGACCCCGAATTTCTCTATAAGGAAAAAAGTCAAAGGTCCGCACCCAAAACATAGTACGCGTGCGTATCTACGCACTGTTTACAAAGCTTAGGTGCGGTACTCGCGCGGTTGAATTTAAAACTCTCATTTCTCATTTATTTCCCAAAAATTTTCAAATAAGATTGTTCTAACTTACCTTTTTATGCATTGTAGGATTAACAAGATGCTGATTTGGAGAGAACGTGAACATGAGGACGTGGATGAAGCCGCAATACTCCATTTGCCTACACAACAAGCATTAAGAGCATGCGGTTTATACAAATTTTGGGCCATCTCAGGCATGAGGGCACAAGTAGAAATCCTGACATGGTTGGTGATCAGATGGAATGTACAGGACCAGTGCTTCTTTATTGGTGGCCACCGGCTCGAAATTGAGCTGGAGGATATATATTTTCTGACTGGTTTGTCCAAGAGGGACGAATAAGTTTCTTTGTTTGGGACTAGGCCAGGTGGCCAGTCTGTCGCTAATCTCCAACTAGAATTCTGCAATGACCAGGCAAACCCTAGGGACAAACGGATTGATATAAAACACATCATCCGTCCTGAATTGAAAGTTATTTCTTTTACTGTTACCAAACTATGTGGGAGTGTTGCGCTGCATGTAGCTACTGGTTCCCAAATGCGTATTGCTGTGGATTTTTTTCGCGGCACCATCTTTAACTGGTGTGAAGCTGTGTTGGCTAATGTAAAAGGCCAACTAACCAAAGAAAAAAATGGAAAATTAAATAGCTTTGGATATGGATCCATTGTAGTCTCTTTTTCTCTAGAGAGGATCCCCATGTTAGCTCCACAGAGTATTGCTATTGATGTCGTTCGACTTCGAGAACCTAGGATGGTTCGTTGGTCTGCATTGATGGCTCGTCATGCTATCGAGGGTACTGAGATTGTTCAATTTCCTTCTTCATATTTTCGTTGGCTGGATTTCCAACTTTTTGTGATAGAGGATTTTCCATACGCCGGGATAGATTTCCGTGGCGACCGAGAGATGGCTCTCCCAGTAGGGGAACAGTGGGATGACTCAGGTACAATCATTTTTCAATGTTTGCTAAATTCTAATTTTTTTTATTTTTTATCGTCTTTGAAAACTAATAACCAAATTTTTTTTTAATACAGATGTGGGTCCACAGCGACCAGCCCATCTCCAACCTTATGAGAGAAGACAACCAGTTCCAGCCGTACCAGCCCCAGTAGGCCAATCAGCAGAGATTTTGACTGATTTAGAGCATCATCTAGAGCGTTTGACTCTAGATATTCCAGAGACGAGCATAGATGATATTCCACTCAGGTTGCAGAGATACGTGATTGGTGTTCCAGGACCTTTTAGGAGGTTCCTCTGTAGGGTGGCCCGAGCAGTGGTCTCTTATCGTGATCATCATCAGTGATGGGATGATCGTGTTGTAGACTCATATTTTGACTTTTTGTGTTATCATTTTACCGATCATAAGGTGTTTTTCAACCTATGATCGAAGACGATGTATATTTTTGAAAACACTCCTATATTATGATATATCACTATTTACCAGCTATCTATGTGCATGTTATGGATGCTGTTTGATTTACTGTTTTTATTATTGCAAATGTTGATTTATCATACTAGAAGCAACTGCATCTGCTAATGTATTTAAATGTCTTGGAATATGTTGATATTCGATATAATAAAATTCATGTTCCAAGAGACTAACTCTTAAAAATAACCGTAATAACACTGGATTCCTAATGGTATAGACCCTGTTAAGCTGTGATACAACAAGTTCAGAATCCAACCTAACAATCAAACTTTGAATTCCAAATGATATGGATTCAGACAATAACTCAATCACTGCACTATACTCGGCAATGTTATTCGTTGTTTGACCAAGGCTTACCCCATGCATGGATATTAACTCGTCAGCGGGTGAATAAATAACCCAAGCTGCGGAAGAAATGTTCCGTGTACTACGACAAGCACCATCAGCAAAACCAATGTAAGTTTGAAGAGCCGTCGACATCTGCAATATCAAGAGTAAAACTCAGATAAGCAGGAATAGTGATAAAAACACATTTCTAAACTAGGCACACTTTTCTAATCTAAAGCACACCAGCAGTAAAGAAATCTAATCTAATAAAAAATCTCCACACCCAGTTTTAAGCATAATATCGCTTTAGATAAAGCCCATTTCTGGGTTTATCCAAAGGGACACCGTCAAAATCTATTAACTCATAGGCTCCTTTCGCTAACTTTCGTTTAACAATGAAAGGACCATGCCACATAGGCACGAATTTCCCAGCCCCTAGTTTGTCGTTAGTTTGATCATAAAGTAAAACTAGGTCTCCTTCTGAAAAATTTCGAGGGGTCACACTTCTATCATACTGAGCTTTAATTCATTTAACATGAGCCTCGTTTTCTATTGCAGCATTTCGCCGATTCTCATCTAGTTGGGCTAAGTACAAGAAAATTTTTTCCTCTTCAGACGTGGCTGGGAGTAATTCTATGGCTAATTTCAGTGACGGAATTTCGCATTCAATCGGCAACACAGCTTCCAAACCGTAAACGAGTTGAAAAGGAGTGAAACTAGTTGATGTTTTTACCAAGGTTCGATATGCCCAAAGTGCTGAAAATAACATGGAATGCCAATTCGTCTTGTGAATACCAATAATGCGTTTGATCATGGTGACTAAAACTTTATTAATGGCTTCAACCATACCATTGGCTTGTGGATAATATGGAGTGGAACTATCGTGTCGCACGACAAGTTGGTCTGTTAGTTCAGTCATCATGACATTCCGAAAATGACTTCCATGATCCGTAATAATAGCTTGAGGAACACCGAACCTAGCAATTATGTGATTAAATATGAAAGTTGCAGCAGTTTTTCCATCAGCTGAAAATGTAGGCATCGCCTCGGCCCACTTAGTAAAATAATCTACTGCCAAGATAATATACACATGCCCCCCGGCCGAGTGAGGGTTACATGTAATAAAATCGATACCCCATTTCACGAAAGGACCAACAGCAATTATAGGGTGAAGAGGAGCAGGTGGCACGCGCATTTTACGATAAAAAAGTTGACAATTGTGGCATTTCCAGACCGCATAAATACAATCTTTGAATAATGATGGACAGAAATAACCAGCGCGCAATATCTTTTGGGCAGTGGCATACCCAGACATATGACCGCCACATGCTCCAGAATGGAAATCATTTAAAACCTTTTCAGCTTCATCATGAGTAAGACAGCATCGAAAAACAGAATCCTCTCCACGACGATAAAGTGTATCACCAATAATATTATACTGTTGGGATTGGAAACGTATTTTCCGTCACTGAGATCGTGAGATTTTTGGCCGAAAAGATTGGGTTTGGAGATAAACAATAATATCTCCATACCATGGATCAAGAGTACTGATAAGAAACAAAGATTCGTCTGCAATGGACTCCTCTGCCACTGTTTCAGTATCAGTAGAGGGGAAATCACACATTAGTTCCGCAAAGACCAAAGATTTCTTTGCCTTGGATTTTTCAAATTCCAGGTCAAATTCCTGCAGGATAACTATCCATTTGGAATATTTGCCCCCTAGCAATTGTTTGGTTAAAATATACATCATAGGGTTGCAATTAGAAATTACTGTGGTTTTACGTAACAAAATGTAATGTCTAAATTTTGGACAGCTTGAACAGCTGCCAAGGCCAATTTCTCCACATGTGTGTATTTGATCTCAGTCGGATACAAATTTCGACTAAGATAATAAATCACATGTTCATTGTGAGATTCATCTTCCCGCACTAATACCATTCCAATGGTGGAATGAGAAGCGGCGAGGTACAAAAAGTAATCCTGATTGTAATTGGGAGGATGAAATAACGGTGCATGGGTCAACGCGTGTTTAAGTGCATCAAAAGATCGATCAGCGATCTCATCCCAAAAGAATGGAATGTTCTGTTTCAAAAATCGGGTAAAACCCTTTGTAAGCTCGGCATAGTTAGGAATGAATCGACGTAAAAAGTTTGCTTTCCCCTGCAAAATTTGGAGTTGGCGTAAATTCGAAGGAGGAGGCAATTTAACAATAGCTTCAACTTTCGACAGATCGACGCGAATGCCTGTTTTTGAAACAACAAATTCCAGTAAACGACCCGATTCTACACAGAAAACACATTTGTGTGGATTCAACCTAATTCGATAATGCTGACATCTTATAAAGATGGCTCATAAATGAGTGAGATGGTCGGCCCTATGCAACGAATGAGCAGGTAAATCATCGAGATAAGGCTGCACAATGTGTTTAATGTCATGAAATGCATAAGACATAGCCCGTTGAAAAGTTGCTCCAGCGTTCTTTAATCCAAAAGGTAGTTTGCAATAAGCAAACGTCCCCCATGGACAAATAAAAGTTGTTTTCGGTTGATCAGCAGGGAGTATGTTTATTTGATTGTAGCCTAAAAATCCATCCATAAAAGAAAACATTTCACTGCCAGCACAATCATCAATTATTTGATCAATATAGGGGGTTGGGTAATTGTCCTTGGGACAAGCTCGATTAATATCCCTATAATCGATACATACTCTTATTGTTCCTTGCTTTTTAGTCACAGGAACAATATTTGATACCCAATCCGTTAAGGGGATTGGATTATATGAATCCTGCACGAAGTAATTTTTCAACTTCTGCTTTAATATCAGCAGCTTTTCTAGGATGAATTTGACATAAACGTTGACGAACAGGTTTAGCATCCGGGTAAGTCTTAATTTCATGTACAACGATTGACGGATCAATTCCTAGCATTTCTTCATAAGACCAGGCAAACACATCATGGAATTCTTGAAATAGGGCTTTATAAATTTGAATTTTATCTTCCATATAGCAAGCACCTATATGAATTTTTTCAATTATTCCTGGTTTTACTGAAATGTCAATGGGAACCGTTCGAGATATATTTTCCAAATTTAACTCAGAATCAGGATTTTGCAAAGGATTCTGTGGTTCTTTAACATATTCAACAGTAAAAATTGAAGCAAAATCATCTTCCAAATGATCTAGCTCAGGTAAAAAAGAAGATCGGTGATGTAGATCTTCCCATGGTAAATCGTCAACAGACAAAAACTCACGAATTTGTTCATCAGTATGAACAAGTTCAGGAAATGTCGTTGTAACTGAACTAGATATAGAAAGTGATTCTTCATGGATCCCATTCATTGGATTAATTTCGGTTGAAGAGGGGTTGGAAAGTGACTATACAACCTGATATGCAATTTCAAATGGACTCAAAGGCATCATGCCATCAATTGAATCTAACTCAGAATCAGAAGGTACGATCCAAGGATCATCAAACATTACAGTGTCTGATGAAATCATGTGAATATTTGCAACAACAGGTGATACGTTAGGAGGAGGAAAGGAAAAAGTTCCTATTAAACCAGAATCTTTAATCAATCCTATTCCAACATCCTTATAAGGGATAACCGTTTTACCAACATGCTGGATTGTTTCTGTAGAGGCTGGGTCAGAAGAGAAATAAGTTAAATGATCTATTGTAACGATATTTCCTTGATATGGAAATTTTATGAGTCGAAAGACCGAAGAAACAACAGCAGTCATAGCATAAGACCAACTGCGACCTAGGAGAAGGTTGTAATCTAGAGGGGCATCAACCACTTCCACATCTAGATTTACTATTTTACCTTCGACCTCTATGGGTAAATCCTGCAAAATACCAAAAGGTTGAAAACCTCGACCATCAAAAGCCTTTAGAATTGTTGGAGATTGGTTAAGTGTAGGAGAACCAAGTGATTTCCAACACTGAATCAAAATAATACACGTTGAAGCTCCTTCATCAATCACAGTCCAAAAGATGGGTCTGTTTTTTACTAACAATGGAATCTGGAAAGCCATTTGATGAGGTAGACGATGTGTATTATTTTCTAAATCGAAGATTATAAGATTGGAATCTTGAATATCAACAGCTCCTATAGCAGACAAAAGCAATTTACACTGTGCTGGGCATGATTGCAGCACTTCCAAAGCTGACATTGCTGAAGGAGAAATAGCTAAGTCTTCAACAATGTTGTAATTCTGAGTAGCTCTCGCATGTCGATTGAAAGTTGATTTACGAAGAACACCTTTAACAGGCGGTTTGATTATTAAGTCTGGATTTTGTTTCTCGATCTGTAGCGGACCAAAAACAGAAGGAGGTGTAGTTGATTCGTTTGCATTAGAAGATTCTTCTTCTTTACCATCAACAGGATTCTTACTACCGTAATCTTGCGATCGCATCGCAATCCTTACATGAGACATCATCATAATAGGTTCTTCAAAAGTAGTCGAGGTAGAACCAACCATCTTACTATCTTGAATTGGAAAAGGATCCTTCAAGACAGCAAGTTGTTGTGATCCTTTAATGAATTTCGTAACTTCAGCTTGATATGGACATTCTTTCGTGAAATGATCTTGTTCACAAATGAAACAAGGATAGCGAGGTTTACGTTTTTCGTCATTGGATTCATCTTTATCAGCTTTCTCTTTCGAATTATTTTTGTTTTTATTCTTCCCTTTCTTTTTACCACCAGATTTAGATTTGGTCGTAGATGTCTCTACGACGTGAATATCAGCAGAAACTTTGGGGGAAGATTCTCCTTTCGGGGAATCAGGTAAAGTTATAATAGGAGAAGAATTCTTTGAAGATTTCTTCTTAATTTTAGAATTGACTGTACCAATCATACCGTCAGCGTCATGAGACCTTGAAGGAGCAGCAACTATTTGACCTTGTTTTGAAAGGTCTGGGATTTTTTCATGTAAAGTACCTGACTCCGTATAAACGAGGTCAAGGTACTGAGCTTGAGCAATTACTTTCTCTTCAGTAACAACACCAGCTTTAGCTACATCTTCAGTAATCTTGGGTAACAATGATTTAAAAAACCATTCCGCCAAAATTTGATCCGGAATATAAACTTTCACCAAACGTCTCCTGCGTCGCCATTCATGGATATGATCAGAAATATACGTAGATGTGGATTGTTTCAGCGAAGTTAATAATTCTGTGCCATTTTCGTATCTGACTGGCAACTGAAAATGAGTCAAGAAGGTAGTTGCTAACTGACTAAAGTTATGAAACGAGCCTCGTGGTAACTCAATGTACCATTTGGCCTGAAGACCAATAAGAGTCCTTTGGAAAAGACGTAAGCGAATCGAATCATCAATAATTGAATTAGACGCACACCAGAGGTGATAAGTCATGACATGATTTGATGGATCCTCTCCTGACTTACCTTCGAACATTGGTATATCATTGGGAAACTTATGTGGCATTGGCGGCCAATACTGATAATAAAAAATTGGATCATTCGTACGACGCGTCAAATCAGGTAAGTCTAAAGTTGCTATAAATGGTAATTGACGGTTAGGATCATGAAAACCTTGAGTAGCCAAAGCAGTTCCAGGAGGTGGATACCCAGGATAGCTGGGAATCGGATTTGCATTAGGGATTGTGTAACCTCCCGGAAAACCAGGATTAAACGTACCAAACTGGGGTTGTTGAGGCTGTTGATAAGTATAGCCAGGGTACAATTGATATTGATAGTTTGGATTTTGTGTATAGGCACCGAATTGCAGCTCTCCCTGGTACGGTTGATACGTGAATTGGGGTTGAATTGTACCAACTGTACTTGTACCGATTTGTCCTGTAGGTATCTGAACCGAAGTCTGAACTGAAGGTCCTGACTGAGGTACAGAGACTTGAGGGATTTGCACGGATACAAGGGTAGCCGAACTCGGAGTTACAGATACTCCAGAAACAGGTGTTACAGGTTGGACAGTCGTTGCAGCGGTTGCAGCAGTTTGTGGCGGAGTCTGCAGTGAACTAGGCCCGGCCTGCTGAACCGAACTAGGTGCAGGAGTTTGAATAGCTGGATGGACAGGTTGTTGGGTTGGACCAGAAATTAAAGGTTGTCCAGGCTGATAAGGTAACTGCACGTTAGGCTGCATAGGCTGTTGATATTGGGATGGATCCCACACCATCATTCCGGGGTATTGTCCCGCAGAAGGTTGAACATAAGGACCATAACCTGGTTGAACGTAGGGTTGATAATTAAGAGGTAAATTTCCGGCTCCTTGAATAGATGGTTGACCCGAAGGCTGTTGGTAACCTTGAATTGGGTACTGACCTTGAGGTTGATAACCCTGAGGCGCGTACTGAGGCTGGGGTTGATAAGGACCCTGAGGAGCATATTGAGTTTGGGGTTGACCTTGAGGTATGTATTGTCCTAAAGGTTGATACCCTTGAGGTATGTACTGTCCTTGGGGTTGTCCCCCAAAATAATATGATTCCACAGTTTGTTCTAGGAAAAAGCTACCTTGAGGTTGTGCCCCGGGTGGTAACTGACTACCTTGAGGTTGCCCCCCAGGCGGTAACTGACTACCCTGAGGTTGCCCCCCAGGCGGTAACTGACTACCCTGAGGTTGCCCCCCAGGCAGTAACGGATTTCCTTGAGGTTTCCCCCCAGGCGGTAACTGACTGCCTTGTGGTTGAGGATTGGGAACATTACCAGACATCATAAAAAATTTCTCTGCGTTCGACGTTTCAATTTTAAGACCATTAAGACCAGATGATAAAACGTTTTCAATGGGTTGAGAAGTTGCTCCCGAGAAAGTACCAGATAGTGCCTGGTATCCCGAAGGAACAGGAGGACCACCGTGTAAAAATGATTCCGAAGTCTGAGAAAACATCGATGACTCTCCTGCCATAATGGATGGCGGATAGTAACCTCTGGGTGTAGGATGAAGTGGAACTCGAGGTGGATGAAAAGCAAGACCTAGATTTTCTAAAAAAATTGTTAAGGATAGATACCAAGCACTAGTTCGAATATGGCTGTAGAAAATAGATTCACGCTCCCTAAGATTTAAAGATTGAGGGGAGTCGGGAAGAGATATATCTTCGTCTGGATTAGTAAGTTCTTCAATAGAAATAAGACTAGCTGGAAGATCGCCAGTGATGATATTTCTTACCCTAGGTGAACCAAGATCGCTAGAAGTTGGTGAAATAAATCCTGAGGATGTTTCTAAAACAGAAAGTTCAGTTTCAGGTTCAGAGATTTCAGGTTCATCAACTAGTTCACTAGTAGGAGAAATATGACCAGTAACTTCATAAACTGAAATAGGCTCTTGAATGTATTCTGTTGTAGGTGCTTGATAATCAGGATGAATTACAATATATGATGTTCCAATTTCTGTTGATCTAATCCTACTGCTGCTATATGGTACCAGAGCACGTAGCCCTTCAAGTTGACTTGGTGTATATTCAGGGGGCTTCCCTTGTAGTCTCCGGGATTGTCTTGGCAAGTCCGCCACGATTAAAAATTAATTAATCACATGCAAACAAAGAAAAATTTCAATGAAAACACCTAAAGTCTCTAAGAAACAAACAGTTGAATCATACGCTTAAAAAAAATCTAAGATTTCAAACCACACACAAACAGTAACTTTCCATACTAAAAACACTAGTTGGTGATGAAATCCAACTTAGTAGAAATTTAATACGAAAAGGGCGGTTGGAACAGTTACCTCGACAACCTGCTTAATGAAACAGACCAGTGCAAGTTTCTTCACTATACCATCTTGAGTGAAGATAACCCTCCGAAGAGTCCAAGTGAGTCTAGCCGACATCTGTTCCAGGTACAATGGGATCTTCCCTCCACCGTCACCTTAGGAAAGAATCCTAAAGATTATAGCCTCTAAGGTTACCAAGAGAAACAAATATACCTGGGGGAAGAGTCTACGATCCGACACACACGCAAGGGCAGAGTAACAAAGCTCAATCCCCTTGAAGGCTTCTTGAAATAATCCAAGATATGCCAAGAGGTGACCCCTGGCTCCTCGAAAATGGTCTATCCGAGGTTTACCATTGTTAATACGTGTATATCTTCTATCGTTCCCAATGAGGAAGGATTGATTACCTCACTGGTTCAGATATGATCTCGTTCTTAACTCCTTTTGGAGGAGCTTCCCAGAGCATAGATGCAACAATTGGAATTTCTTCCTACTGCAAGATTTGTCTACTTGTTTGTTTTTACTATCTTGGAGAGTTAATTACTCCCTACTCCAAGATACTAGCCTAAGCTATGTTGGTGATAAGAGCCCTAGAAAATAAAAGATTGCTAGATGAATTTTAATTAAGCGTTACTTTTAAGAGTTGTTCCTTAAGTCAATGGGTGCGGAAATGAAACTTTGGTGGTGTGAAGACTCGACTTCCAAAAAAACTAAAAATGCACCTAAGAATGATAATCAATTCTTTTTCTTTCAATGAACTTCTATCTTAAAGAAAGAGTTGGAGAATGAAATCTTTTCAATAAACAATTCTTCCTTTAAACATAAAGAATGATTGAATGAAAATATTTTTGTCTTTTCCAATAAATGATTTAAGCTCACAATGAAATCTCTTTTCTTTCAAAACTTGTAGCTACAAAAACAATTTTCGTTCAAAAGAGATCTACAAATTTCTAAAAAGCACTCAAAACTTCAAAAATAATTTTGAGACTAACTAATTTACACTCAAAACTACAAAACTAATCTTGAGATCTAAATTTTTTTTTTAAAACAATCTAAATGAATAAAAGCTTTAAGATTTTTTGAAGAATATTTTACTTAGTTGTTCAGAAGACTAAGGATCTATTCGTCTAGAATAACAAATGGATGAAAAACACTCAATTATGTTTTTTTTTTTTAAATGAAATTCAAAAACCAATAAAAAAGTTCTTTTTCGAAGATTTGCAAAGAAACAAGTAGCTTTATTTCTCAATAAAGGATGATTTCACAAGCAGGTCAAATTCAGCAAAAAGACAAGAAAACCCATGTAATCTGAGGTATTTCAAAATGTCAAATGCTTTAAATCACTACAAAGACCAAGTGAAAAACAATCCAAAATGCAAAATATTCTAGAAAATCATCAAAATATCAACACTGTTGGAATTCATTCATAGAAAGTTTTTGACAGAAAGAGTAATCAATCTGGGCAGAAATCAAAAATACTAAATCAAAATAAAGATAAACTAAAAAAAGAAATCTAAAGTTTTTCTAAAATTTAAACAGGGTCCGCAGGCTTCCAGAAGTATTAAGTGTGGTACCGCACTGTTTACTAAAAGAAGATGCGAAACTGCCCGCACTGTCAAAAGAAGACAGAGTGTGGTCCCAGAGAAAATTAGAGAAAAACACTAAAGATTTGAAAATTTTCTAAAACAGAGAAAACCTAAACTACCTAGGCAGATGTCTATCAATCAAAAACTAAGAAAAATGTTTCCTCGAATCAAAGTAAAAGAGAACAAAAAACACAACAAGTTCTTCCCCAGTGGAGTCGCCAATTTGTTGTATGGATAAATCGTTATTGTGGACAAAACCGATCTCCCTAGTACTAAAAGTATCTAGCAACAAACAGCCAAATAGACTAATCTTTCTCTAAGCATATATGATATATGAAAAGATCTATATAGATGTTAAAAGACCTACCTTATGTCCAGTGCTTGTTTGAAGTTGTTGTTGTCCTTCGCGCGCTTGAAGGAGTTTCGTTTGTAAACCTACAGTCACAAACAAGAAAATTATTACATAGCACCTATATATACATTATCATAAACCATGCTTATCATAGTGATCAAGGAATCTATGAAATAAACCATTAACAAACAGCTTATTGAGAAAAATGAGTATATTTGTATTAATTTCAAAGAAAGGAAAACCTTACAACCTGAGCCTTGATGTTGCACAGGCCTTCCCAGGGTCTGAAGTAGGAATCTCCTCTACTTTGACAAGCTCTACACTCTTTCAATCAAGACAAATAGAGGTATGTTATCTCTCCTCACAAAAGTCTTGTTTAACTGAGTCTGAATCTCAACAGCACTTATCTTCAAATATTCTAAAGCTCCAACTCCCTTTGAGGCTACCAAATGCCTCTTTTTATAATGGAAAAGAGGAGGTTTTTCTGTTCCAAATATGAAGGGATAGAATCCTCCTTCAAAGGGATAAGTTCCTTACATCAAGGGGTTAGCTCCATAAGGTAAGGGATACATGAACCTTATCAAAGCGTATCCATTCCCGAAAATTCCCATCTAGAATCTTCTAGAATTGATCTGAAATCAACTTTTTAACTTTACTTTCTCGCCTTTTTGAATTTTACAGAGGTCCGCACCTATAACACAAATAACGTGCGGTATGGTTCCACAGGTGAGCTAAACTTTAGGTGCGGGACCGCAGGCAATGAATAGAGAAAGTGCGATACCAAAGTTTAGGGGATTTTTAGGAACTTTTCTCTTATTTTCAAAGCTTGACATGAGGAACTGATATGATATACTTGCAAAAGGAGGAAGTATGAGTAATAATGAGCTCATACTCATAGTAGAATGTCAGGATGACAATTTTTAGTGTAACAAGAAGTTGACAAAACAAAATGAAGACCCGATATATGTTATGAATACTTAGAGGTCTGGCTCCAGTAAATTCAAGCGGGACAAATCTGGCATGTACCCAATTACACCTTTATCAGCCCCACATAGTTAGGTAGTTGCGATGTTATGTAGGATGTTTGGAAAAGCTAAAAGTACCAAATTTTCCATGGAATGGGTTCCATTAATTGATGCGACTGTTAATGCCACAATTATGAATTGGAGTAATATCTTGTTAGACAATTTGGCTATGGCCATTGGACAGTATAAGCACAACAGAGTTGTCTCCACTCGGGTTATCCCTCCCTTTTTTATGAGTGTGTACGTAATGGATGCTATTTGATTTTGTTCACGATTTCCAAACATGGGTTGGAATTGGACTCTGAAAGATCGTACTCCCATCCATGTTTATCATAAAATTTTGTGGGAATCGCAGTTTCGCCCCCATTTTTACAAGATTTGTCAAAGCATTATGTTGCCAATCTATCAAACCATTTTCGATGTAAAAGCTCCCAGGCTTTCAGAAGAAGCAAAGATAGACATCTTGCTGGTGGCAGGATGGTTTGGTGAAGAATCATTTACTTATATCAGAGTTTTTGGGAGTATTGCAGCTCCCCATGTTCTTCCATATTATGTTCCTTATAAATTATTGGCAAGAGAAATTGCCTATCAAACAGTAGGGGAAGGTATTACCAAAACCCTCAAAGATATGAAGAAATCTATTTGGCCAATTTTTCTAGTGCAATGTGGTTCTTTTGCATTATTTGATTTTGGACATGCAGTTAAAGAGATATAGAATATTGCATGCTTGAATCTGGCTACTGTGCTAGGCAGACAGTATGACCCCAACAAAGTTGCCCAAGACTTTACTGCTAGGGTTAAAATTAGATAGTTCATTCACGAGAAAGATGAATTTGATGATCTATTTGAAAAGGCCGAGACATTCTCACAGGTTTTACATTTGGCATCAATCAAATTAACCCCAACCGACCTCAATCGTTTTCATATATATAGGAATATAAGATTGACAAGGGTCCCTTTAGACCTATTGCAAATTGAGGAAACAAGAGAGCCTACTCCCAATGTAAGCCTAGAGGAGAATTCCGATCACAATTCTGATCAAGAATTTCCAGAGAAGTCATCAAGGTTCAGAACATTTTGAACATTGTTAGGATATTCTAATAATTTTAGGAAATAGTTAAGAATAACTTATTCTAGTGTAGATTTAGGTAAAGTGTGTTTCTTTACCATGTACATTTGTAACTTATAATCCGACGGTCAGAATTTGTAGTGATCCAACGGTTATCTCTCTCTTCAGTATTAATGACACTTGATCCATGGCTTCACACTCGATTGGTCCATGATCTCTATTTAAAGATCATGAAGGGTCATTTTTTTGAGAATTGTTTATGAGAGAAACATATGTAACTTTTCTTTTTATATTAATAAATTTCCTGAAGTGGCCGCGTTGGCTCAGGCCATGGACTGTTTCCCTCTTTGAGGGTCTTAACCATGTGATTATACTGGTGTACTAATTTGTGATCTGTTTGTGAGTGGTGACCTTTGGTTATTGATCTAATGAACTTACTCTATAATTTCCTACATGGTATTAAAGCTATTTTGAGGGAAACATCTAGTGTTGATCAAAATCCGAAGCCGATTTGACTGCATGTGACTATTGTTTTCTAGATATACTATTTATGAAAATTTTCGGGCTTGGATAACCACTGCGTTATTTCTGGAGCATCTGTTATAGTGAGGAATTCCTTTCATTTCATGCGAAAAGGTTTCTAGTTGCCCAAGTTATGTCAGTTCTGATCTGGAGGTATAAAGTATCTGTTTTGCAGTTTTATTTGTTTAAAGTTCTACTTATTTCTTATTTCGGTTCCCTCTATTTATTTCGGTGTTAGGTTCTATTTATTTTCTGGATCTATACATTCTTCTCTATGTATGCTCTTTGCTCTGCACTGTGTGTGATCTCGGCAAACTAGAAATAGGAGGAAGGGTTTTTTTTGCTACGTATGCTCTTTCCCCGCATCTTTGTGTGATCTTGGGAAATCAGAAATAGTGGAAAAATAGATAGTTGTGGTTAAGGCTGACCAAAAATATAACAATCTTCCATAAGGCTTGCATTTTGATTTATTTTTTTTTCTCGGATTTTTGTGTTTTTTGTGCAAGAAAAGGCACGCACACTGAAGAGTAAAAAAAAAAAAACTTCCTCCTTTCAACCAATTATAGAATCCTTTTACTATATCACTTGGTGAGAAGTTAGTTTATGAGAATAGAAGTCTTGGGTTCAAGTCTCTTTCTCAAGATTCTTTTGGAAAAAAAATTCGTTAAAGTGGCGGGTTTTTTTTTACAAGTCGAACTTCATCATCAAATTTCAAACTGTTCCGGTAACTATTCGGCATCTTCAACTCATTTTTTCAAAAAGGCATAACTTCTTCATCCAGAAGCCATTTTTCGAGTCGTTTTTTTTTTTAATCGGCCTAATTTTCCGAGATATTTCCATTGGAGTAGTTAGTTTAAGAGTTTCTCAACTTCAGTTTTTAAAAAATGGAAAGTGCATGCTCGATTATTCTTAAGAGCACCAATTATTTCCAATGGCTACCTCACATGGTAGATATAATTAGAAGTAAAAGGGCTTTATAGAATAGCCACAAGACATGAAACTAAACCTTCTGATGATGATAAGGTCACTAAATGGGAAAATAAACAAGATCAAGCACAAGGGTTGATAGGAATGTTCATTGCTCAAGATCCTCGATTTCATATCCTTGACATTGACACCCCTCATGAAGCCTTGGACAAGCTAAATAATGTCTTTGGCATTCAAAATAAAATCAGGGCCCACCAGCTTGAAAATGAGTTGCTTACCTTGGACCCTAATAATTTCTCCTCTATTGAAGACTTTTTGTCCAAATTCAAGACCCTTACACTTCTTTTAGAAGGTTGTAAGGTCAAAAAGGAAGATGGTAGCCTCATCTATTGCATTCTTGCTAAGCTTGGCCCTGCATACTTTGTATTTGTTTTTGCCTTCCATTCCACTAGAGAAGCCATCATTTCTTTAGGAACCACCTACAATAATCCCTCTTTTGATTACTTTTGTGATTATTTGGCAAGAGAACAAGAAAAAGTCTTACACCTTGGTCTTATCAGTCATGGAAATGCTTCTAATAAAGCCTTAGCAGCCCAAAAACAATCATATCAAAAGAATCCCAAGAAGCAGTATCCTAAAACATATGGTTTGAAACCAAAAAAGGATCCTACGCAATTCCAGCCGCAAATTGAAACAGAAACTCACCAAAATTATAAAGAAAATAAAAACAAAGGGAAGAAGACAAATAGACATTGCAACTTTTGTCATCGTGATGGCCATATAGAGTCCAAATGTTTTAAGAAGACGGAAGCCTTAGAAGCAGCAATGAAGAAGCATAACATCAATTTGGAGCACTCTTCACCTTCATCTTCAGGAATGGCACTTTCTGCTTGTGGTTCTCAAGCATCAAGATCTGGTTATGCATTAAATGTATCTTCCTCTTCTCATTCTCATGAGTGGCTCATTGATTCTGGAGCTTCTTATCACATGGCCAAAAATAAAGCCATGTTTTCTTATTTAAATGATTGTAACACCAAACATATTTATGTTGGTGATGATAGATCTCTTAGTTTTGTAGGATCTAGAACCATTCATCTCGATAATGGTCAGTTTAATGATGTACTATGTGTTCCTACCTTGTCATGCAACCTTCTCTTTGTTGATCAGATAACTCATTCAGATGAAGGCAAAATAATAGAATTCTCACCTCATGATGTTGTAATCAAGGACCTCAAAGATCCTAAACATATTTTAGCTACTGGCATTGCTGATGATTCCACAATTTTTTATAAGTTTGACAACTTTGGGTCACCATGTCTTCCCTCATTTTTTGTTTCTCATAATGATGAAGTGAGCAAACTTTGGCATGAGTGATTTGGTCACTTAAACTATCACTCTCTTCAAACTCTATGTAAGGAAAATATGGTGATGGGTCTTCCTATGGTATCTTGTCGAGATGGTGTTTTCTCCAGATGTGTACTCAGAAAACATCATTGAGAATTTTTTGATAAACGTGCCTCTTGGAACGCTTCAGCCCCTTTGCAGCTTGTGCACAGTGATTTATGTGGTCCACTTCCTATTGTTTCTTTCTCTAGTTGCAAGTACTTCTTAACTTTCATTGATGATTTTTCCAGATGCACTTGGGTATACTTCTTAAAACTCAAGAGTGAATTTTTTAGTATGTGCTTGGCCTTTAAGACCTTTGTTGACAAACAATCTGGACATCAAATTCTTAAGTTAGGATCAAAAAATGGAGGAGAATATGTTAACAAGAAATTTATCAACTTCTGCACTGAGCATGGAATTCAATTTTAACATATTGTTCCATATACTCCACAAAAAAATGGTTTAGCTGAAAGGAAGAATCACACCTTAAAACAAATGGCTAATTGTATGCTTCAATCTAAAGAACTTGGTCTCAATTTTTGGGCAGAAGCAGTTAACTGTGCAAATTACATAGTAAATCGCACTCCTACTAAGGTTTTAAAGAATATAACTCTAGAAGAAGCTTGGAGCTCAATAAAACCAATTGTAAGTCACCTTTTTTTTTTTTGTAAGTGATGCTTAGGCCCATATTCCAGATGCGAAACATAAAGCCTTTGAACCTAAGAGTGAAAAATGCATTTTTGTTGGATATTCTGAAGATGTCAAAGGTTATAGACTTCTTCAACCAAAATTCAAAAATATAATCATTAGAAGAGATGTAAAATTTGATGAAAATATATTGGCTTACAAGCCTAGTTCGACGGGTGTGCCACCTTTGGCTTGCAAGCCTAATTCGTCATATGTGCCACCTCTCTCTCTCTCTTCTATTTTTAATAGCATTCCTTCTAGTTCATATGATGATAGTGAGGATTAAAATCCTCCTCCACCTATTGAAATTATTCCTTTTACTCCACCGCTTCCAAGATGAGTCCACTCTACTCGGGATGCAGCAAGTTCTCTTGGAGGTGACCCTGCAGATTGACGATGTACTCGTTCTCAGTTCAAAAGAGCCTCTTCCTTATTTCCTCAAGTTCCAGAAACTCCTGATCCAAAAACATTTGAAGAAGCCTCCGGTCATCTAGATTGGGATGAAGCTATGAATAAAGAGTATCGTTCCTTATTGGCGAATGATACTTGGGAAATTTTTCCTCTTCCAAAAGTAAGAAAACTTGTTAGATGCATATGGGTTTACAAAACAAATTTTGGACCAGATGGAAAAGTGGATAGACATAAAGCATGTCTTGTTGCTAAATTATTTTCACAAGTTGAAGGCATTGACTATACTGAAACCTTCTCCCCTGTTGCCAAAATGAATTCTATCTGCCTTGTTCTTTCGCTTGTTGTGTCTTTTAAATAGGAATTCCATCAGATGGATGTTAAATCTACCTTCTTACATGGAGATTTTCATAAATAAATCTACATGGAACAACCCCCTGGCTTTATCCAAAATGACTCTAGCCTTGTTTTTCACCTTAGGAAGTCTCTCTATGGTCTCAAACAAGCTCCTCAGGCTTGGTATGCCAAAATGGATAGGTTTCTATTAGATAATGTCTTTTCCGGGTGTCATTCTGACAACACTGTCTACACCAAGAAATTGGGTAAGTCCTTCACAATCCTTGTTCTTTATGTTGATGATATTATACTTATTGGTAGTGATCCCCACCATATAAACCATGTGAAGTCTAGCCTCAAAAATAAGTTTTAAATGAATGACTTAGGATACTTGCATTATTTCCTTGGTCTTCAGGTCTTGTAATCCAAAGAAGGTATTACCCTTTCTCAGTTCAAGAATGCCTGTGATATTCTATGCCAATTTCACATGGAAGATTGTAATCCATCCCCTTCTCCCTTTCAGTCTGGAGTCAAGCTTCCAGTCACTTGTACTACCCCTAAAGTTGATGCTACCTTATACCATCAACTTGCTGGTAAACTTCTATATCTAACCCATTCTTGTCCCGACCTTTCCTTTGTTGTTGGTCTTATCGCTCAGTTTATGCACCAACTTCATGAAAGTCACTGGAAAGTAGCTAAAAGAATACTTCAATATATTCAAGGTACAATTCAGTTTGGGATTCATTATAGTGCAGGGGAATCTCCATTGTTGATTGGTTTCACTGATTCTGATTGGGCTAGTGACCCTGATGATCGAAAGTCTACTACAGGATATGTATTCACTCTTGGTTAAGGACCTATTACTTGTTCTTTTAAGAAACAAAGTGTCATCTCTATTTCTTCAGCTGAAGCAGAACATCACGGTGCAGTTGAAGCCAGCAAGGAAGCCATGTGGCTTCGTCAGATCTTGTCTGAATTCAGTCTTAATCAGCAGCATCCAACTACACTTTGGTGTGATAATCAAAGTGCAATTTAGCTATATAAAGATCCATTTCAGCATCAACATATGAAGCACATTGAACTCCACATACACTTCATCATAAATCTCATTCATGATTGTGTTCTTGAAGTGCAACGCTATCCAACCAATGATTAAGTAGCCGATATCTTTACAAAGGCTCTCACAGAAGCGAATTTTACCAAACTTTGATCCATGCTTGGAGTTCCGGAAAATTGTCATTAAGGGGGGATAGGCTCTAATGCCTCCTTCCTTCTCCTTTTGTGTCACTTGTAAATCCTTCAATCCTATGCCAAGTTGTTCTTAAGGGGGGATGTTAGGATATTTCGACACCTACGAAATAGGATCCATTTGTGTCACTTTTGTAAATCCTTCAATCCTATCCCAAGTTGTTCTTAAGGGGGGATGTTAGGATATTCCAACACATAGGATATAATTAAGAATAACTTAGTCTAGTGTAGAGTTAGGTAAAGTGTGTTTCTTTACCATTTACATTTGTAACTTATAATCCGACGGTCACGATTTGTAGTGATCTAATGGTTATCTCTATCCTCGGTATTAACCACACTTGATCCATGGCTTAACACCCGGTTGGTCCATGATATCTATTTAAATGGCATGGAGGGTCATTTTTCCGGGAACCGTTTATGAGAGAAACATACGTAAATTTTATTTTTATACTAATAAATTTCCTGAAGTGGTCGAGTTGGCTCAGGCCATGGATTGTTTCCCTCTTTGAAGGTTTTAACCACATGATTATACTGGTGTACTGATTTGTGATCTGTTTGTGAGTGGTGACCTTTGGTTCTTGATCTAAGGAACTTACCCTGTAATTTCCTACAAACATAAATCACACAATCATGAAGAAAACCCTAAAGAAGATCTTGAGAATGATTCAAAGAAAAATGTTGGAGAAACGACCAAAGAGACCTTTCCTGGGGAATAATTGGAGATTGACTCTACACGTGTTCAAACACTGATGATCATAATCAGTGTTCCAGATAAAGAATGGGAGAAATTCAGACAAAATATCCAAGTACAACCGGCAGAGACAGGGATTGATGGAACTTCTAGATTTCATACCCCTAAACAGACTCTACAAGTTACAAATCGAGAAACCGATGTTGAAATCATCCCGACCTACCCAAATTCACAAATTGTTTTAAGAATTGAAGAGATACCCTTGGCAAATGTATTATATAGTCTAGCACATAAAGCAGTAGTGAGGAGGAAAATAAAGAAAAGGAAACTTGATTCATCATCAACAAATCCAGAGAATGAATCAATGGAGGTAGTATGGAAAAACATCCCCATTGATCCATCAGAAAATATTATAAGGTTGTCATAATTTTCGGGTTCTTATGAAAAAACAACAATGGATAAAGCAACAAAGGTTACTCTTTTTCTTAAATATAAATATGAAAGAATTCAGTTGTTGGAACAACAACCTGAACAAGAAAAACAAAGCACCAATAAGCAAGCAGAGCTGCATATGGCACAGTTTCAAAAATATTTTGAGCAAATGAGGTTACAGCACCAAGAAAGCATCACAGAGAAAGATACACAGATTCAAAAAATGTAGAATGAAGTGAATAAACTCAGAAATCATCCTAAAATATAGGAATTCATCAAAGAGACACTTGAATTAAACACTCAATTTTCGAAATGGGAAGAAATATTCTGTCAAAGAATCTCAATGATCAAACCATAGTGTGAAACAAGTGATACATTAGTCAATCAAGTGGTTGATCAGAGATTAGAATATGAAGAGGTCGATAAAAATATTTCAGATTTTATTTCTTAGCAAGAATCTAAAGAAGGGAGAAAATTGTATCTACCAAATATTGAAGAATCCCACAAAGATAGTTTATTCATAGATTGGGATATGCAATTGAAGCAAACAGAAACGGAAATAGATAGAGTAGATAATATAGAAAGAAATATAATTGAATCAGTTAATGAAAATCTTCATAGTATCAATCTTATCAAATAATTTAAACCAGGATTTTTTCCAGACATCAAACATTTAGAGAGACAGTGGAAAGAGACCACCGAAAATCAAATTGAAGTAGTCAAACAACTATCAAAACTTGACTGAGAAAATTATTGGCAGTTTCTAGTGAAATCATACACTCAATGGATGGCTTTGCATTGTCTAACAAATTCCAATCAAAAGATGGTTCCACCACTCTATGATGTTATTTTTATGATACAATTACTATCGAAAGTCAGCCAACGAACCGAGGTGAAGAGAATGATGGATATCTATGAACTGAAGAGTTCAATGGAAAGTAAGGATTATTCAACATGGGAAAGCACGTCATCATATTTTATAGTTTTTATCTTTTTATTTTTCGTATTTTAAGGAAGGTTGTTTGAAACCACCTCATATTTTTATGTAATAATATATTTTTGATACATATGTAATATTATTTAAACCTCTCTCATGCATTTAGAGAGGGGCATGGGATTTTATCAAAAACACTTTGTAAAAGATTGCACTTCTATACTTTTTGTGTTTGTTTTGATGAAATATATGGAACAAGATATTGATTTCCTTGAAGATTGAAGCATACTCTACTCAATTTTCGTTTGTATACTCTTAGATTATATTTAGTTGAAAAGAAATAGATCAACGTTGCTGATTTCATGAGTAGAGAATTTCATATCTAGTACTCCTATATTTATGATTTAGTTTTGTTTATGAATTAGCAATAATAATTCTTATATTGTATTATGTATAAGATTTGAGTTACTATTTTCCACTAAAGCACTTTTGTGTGATGTTACAGCTGTAATTCCTTATTGAGTATATGATCAATCGATATATGTGATATAGTTTTCATAATTATTTTGCCTAACTATTTAGTCAAAAAATATATTTTTAACAGTGTCATCTCTATAGAAATTAAATGATCTTTCTTGCCTTTTTCTTTAAGATATATTTGTAGATCACATGATTTAAAGTTATTCCCAGGTATAGATTAAGATAAATATTAGATTAAATAGACGCATGTGTTTTTTGTTTAAATGTATCATCTCTTTTAGTTAAAAATCATTTTCCATTTTACCTTATTTGAAAACCCCATCATCACCATATAAATATTTGTTGGGAAATTGGTCCCATTATCCCTAGTTGGAGCCACTATAACAAATGGAAAATGAACTGCTTCTAAGGTCCGAACCAGGTGGTTATCCCCCATGTTGTTGCAACAGAATTTCAGGGCTTCAACATTTAGTTAATGCCCATGGTCCCACAAACTCTCCCATTTCATATCCCTCTATTTATCTTCTTGACACTATGTTACCCTCTGAGTAGAATATTATATAGACTATGTCTCTAGCTTAGCTACCTTGAGATGAGTTCCACCATCCTCTGCAAATATTGTCACTTGATCACCCTCAGATTTTCCCTTGCCCCTTCATGAATAGTCAAGATTTAGACTCGAAATGAAACTTAGGAAACCTATCCAAGACATTTCTTATAAGAAATTCGATCAAAATAAGTGTCTTGGAAAATATTTAGTTTGGACTTGAATGTCTTGAAATTGTAGCAAGAAAAAGGCTCAATTTTGACTTGTGCCTTTCTCAAATTGAGTAAATCAAATTTTCCACATCAACAAGATAATGTGGAGGAAGTTCACTAGTGTCACATGGAACTTGTCACTCAGTTAGCTTAGTAAATTCGAGTTAGTGGGCTTAAAGTTCAATCGTGCATGTATGACTGTTAAATTTAAGTAATATAGTTTATTTATTTTCATTTTAATTCAATTAAATAACCTCTTACTATTGATAGAGTTAGTTCAAGGTAAGTTGTGCAGTGGGACAACAATCTAACTCAAATGTATGTCATTTAACTGATCAATCAACCCAAAATAGCTAATGCATGCATGAAATTTGAATGGCTTAGCTGAAGCGGAGGAGACCAGGCTAGTGTAACATAAGTTGTATACTAGTTGAGTGTACAGTTTTTGCATGCAGTCACAAGATCAGTTCCATAGGAATTGCAAAAGGAAATAGGGACTTTACTATTTTTTAGGATCTCAAATTTTCTCATATTTTTGCAAGGAAATAAGAGGTCGGAGGAGCATATAATTAGATAAGTGTTGGATAGAGGCTCTCATTTAGTAGAGATAATAGTTATTCTTTTGCAGCTTTCCTTAGAGTTGGATCAAGAAATTATATTAGTTTCTTTATTCAACTAATTCATGCAAATAGGCTTGAGGTGTTTTTCCTAGTTAGGTTCCCCTATAAATCATTGTGTACTTGTGGTTTTTCTTGTTGCATGTCTATGAATGTTTTTCTAAATTTTGATTTCTGTTCCATGGATTGTTAGAGTATAATTTGGGTCTCTTGTTTTTAGTTTGAAATCTTGAGAAGCTACTATTTATTTCAAATTTCTCCATGGTATCATAGCCTTGAAGACACAATAGAAACCAGACACTTGACCTTCTCCTTCATAAATTTCGAATTGAAAATTTTATGAAGTAATTATTTTTTCATTTTTTTTATTTTTTTAGTATGGGAAAAATTATTTCAATGGATTCATACATGAGTATGCATTGGAATACATTTCAAAATTTTGAGCTTGGAATAAATTTAGCATCATCACAAGTGGCCCAGGAGTAGCATTCTAGAGTAGCCAAAATCTTCAAAAGTGGGCAGTCCTTGAAGTCCTCATATACATTGATCATTGAAGTACTAATAACCTATTATGAGGAAGAGGTGTGGAGCCCTAGTTCAGTGGGTTGCAAATGTCCAAACCTTTGATAAGAGGTGAAATACAGATGATCCTATGTGAAAAATTCTTAATGGAGCTAGAAGGTTGTTAGTAGGAAGATCAGTGAGCCAATTTTTAGTGACACAAAACAGAGTTGTGATCATTGATATTGGTAGATTGAGGAAAAGAGATATTTTCCACAAGGAGATAGAGACTCATATGGATTATAGTTTCAGAGGGAGAAACCATATGGAAGCTAGTACTTTAGGTTTTGGTGAGGTCAGACTCATTATTGCAGTAGTTGTAGTAGTAGTGTGGAAGCAATAGTAAAGCACTAACAACACGAGTATGAGGAGATCACAGTTCGCCATGAAAGTAGTTGTGCCTCCAGGAGCGAGGTGGGGCAATATAAATCCCTAGTCCAAGAATTGCAGAGAATTGGGAAGGGCTCATTGAGGTGTCCTACTCACAGATCACTACCATGCTACTGTTGAAATTTGCAACAAAAAACAGTGAAATTCGCATACAGAAACAACATGACAGCACACAAAATAGCGTGGGACCACAAGTCACACAGTGATAGCTCCAAGTGATACATTAGTGTGCAATCCAATATATTTAATAAATTGGAAATGTGTCTAGTTTAATTATCCCTTAATTAAATTGCACAATAAATTGTAATCTTATCTTATAAATAGTTGTAATAGTTAACTGAGTGTAATAGACTCAGTTAGCTCATGAATTTTCATTTGAGGTGGTTGGTGAGGCATGCAGAGTGATTCTATTATTTTTTGAGTCCAATTTTTAGTCAGTGTATTAGTTTAATTCATGAGAAATAAGTTAACTCAATTAAGTGAGTTAAAGTCAGTCTAACTAGTTGTAATTGATTGTTGTACTAGTGAGAGGTCAAGTGAATTAAATCATATTTAATTCACATGCAGTGATCTATCAAGTGACTGGTGATTTACTATTAATAGTTGCATGCATGTTATTCTAATGAAGGCCCAATTGATACAGAGTTTAAAGGGAAGTTGACTATCAGTTGTATTATTAACAAACTGCCTAGATGGAGTTAAACCAACATAGGAGTGCCCATGACCATATCTCAGTCAAGGAAGTCTGAAATTCCTAAAGAAAATGGATTTCATTCCATAGGGATTGCATGAGAAAGACAGGTTGAAGATAGGCTGAGAATTTTCCAAGTGTTGGCCCGATTTTGTCTGGATCAGTGTGAGACAGTCAGGAGAGTGTAATAGATTCTTGTGAGTAAGAATGAATTGTATTGTTTCATGATTCATTGGTTCATTATAAAATATAGATAGAGGGGTTTTGAGTGGCAAGCTTTCCTCAGGCAAAGAATCTGTATTGTGGATTTATTTTCTTCTTTATTTTACTTGGTGTGATTGTGTGATCATGTTTAATTTATGTAGAATTAATTGTAGAAGGATTCAATATTTTTCTTTAGTATATTGCATGATCATATTGAATCCATTGGTGTAAAGATATTGTTTGTATAATTTCTATATGGCATCAGAGTTATGTTAGAGATTTTCTAGATGGGATCAGAGCACCATAAATCACAATAGTGGAGAAGAAATTGAGTTTGTGTTGAACAATATTCAAATTTGCAGATACTTTCGTTGGTGCGATAGGAAAATTAAGATGGATTTTAGTGGCTTAATATTGGAATACACACTCGAGGGTAGTTCTAATTATATTGCATGGAAAGACAGAATGGAGGTAGTGCAGGAGGAAAATGGGTTGAAATAATTCGTCAATAATGATATTCCCAAGCCCGCAACAATAGACATTTCTCTCCTTGATGCTTGGAAAAATAAAGTAGCAAGAGCGAGGTGGATATTATTAGAGGGATTACGAGACCACATTTTCTCAAGTCTCCATGAAAAAGTGAATCCAGATGTAATGTCGAAGGATTTGACAGATCTGATTCAGAACAACAGCAACCAACGGAAGTTGGCGCTGCAAGACAAGCTTAGGAAAATCAAGATGGAGGAGGGTGAGACGGTACCAACATACTTGGCAAAGTTCACTCAATGTTGATATGAGCTTGGAAGTGTTGGCGTGCCGACAGCGGATGATGAATTGGTGAGCATAGCACTTCTAGGCCTTCCCAAGAGCTGGCATAGTTATCAAGACCTTGTCAATGGGAGGGAGAAGTTACCAGATTGGGAGAGACTTTGGTCATATTTGGTACAAGAATAATTGAGGTAGAATACCAGGAATGTATCCTCATCCAAGACTAATGACGAGGAATATTGTTCCTTGTCCATTAAGGCAATGAAGCCCAAGGGAAATAAATTACAAGTGAAGCGAGAAAGAAAGACTTATCCAAGATCATATGCTTCCACTGTCATGAGCATGGGAACTACTCTACAAACTATCTGCAAAAGAAAATCAAGAAGAATATTATAGTTGCAGTAGGTGAAGAATTGACTTCACAGTTCAAGCTAGACTTTACACTAATTGCATGCATCGAAAGAACTGTAATGGGTTGCATGTGGTACTTAGACAGCGGTGCCTCGTTCCATATGATAGGGAATATATATCACTTTAGTGACTTGGAGGAGAAGGACCTCTAGCATAGCATAAAGTTTGGAGATGATGAGAGGTATAGCACTACTGACATATGTATAGTTACCTTTCATAGGTAGAATGGCTCCCATGTCAGACTACAATATGTTTGCATGTTCCAGGCCTAAAGAAGAATATTGTCTCCGTAGCAGTATTAGAAGAATGTGGTTATGAAGTAATGTTTAGAAAAGGAAAAATTTTCCCTAAACACATAGCCATAGGACAAGTGAAGCCGATTGGTGTAAGATTCAAGAACCTGTATGTTCTCAAGGTTGAGCATGCATGCAAGGCTTTAAGGAGAAAAGTAGTGGTTAGTGAATTGATGGTTGAGAGAGATCCTCTCAACATGCAGCCTGAGAAGTAGTCTCAGAAGGTTGTGGAGCAGCCACAATTAGAGAAGAAGAGAGGAGACCAAGTGGAAGAGTCCACTTAAGAAGAGACCTCTAGGAGGGGGAAATTTGGATCCAGAAGGGCAGAGGGATTACATGTAGCTATACCTCCAGGTGTGAGGTGGGGCAATGTGTAGAATTAATCCCAAGCATAAATCAGGTACGATCCTAAAGGTGGTGTGTCTCATGGATCGAACTTGGCTACGAGGAGCCCACATTAAAAAAGTAGCAGGATCAGTTAGATTGATGCAATTATATGTCACGAAGACAGAAGTCAGAGTGACATGTATCATCTACTGGAGCGCAGATCAGAGTTGGCAGCAATACAAAGTACATAGATGCAGATGTCAACAACACAGAGAGTCCAGTAGACATGTGTAGTAACTAGTAGCAGTTATAAGACTCTAATGACATGCATTATATTGATTCAGTTGTTTGGAGGCTATTCAGTTTTAGAATTGTTGCATGTGCTAACAACACTAGAGAAGTGTTGCACGCAAAATTTTCGTGTGCAAACATCACTAGAGAAGTGTTGCATGTAAAATATGCATGTTGTATGCAAGAGTTTCATGTTGCATGAAAGAGGTGCATGCGTGCATGTAAGGACATTCCAAGGTACCAGATATGGATAGATTGATTCCTTTCTTGTTGAGAGGGACTGTTGAAATTGTAACAAGAAACAGTGAAATTGGCATCCAGAAACAACATGACAGCACATACACTAGTGTGGGATCACAGGTCACATAGTGATAGGTCCAAGAAATACATTAGTGTGAAAGACAATATATTTAATAAATTGGAAATGTGTCTAATTTAATTATCCCTTAATTAAATTGGATAAGAAATTGTAATCTGATATCATAAACACTTGTAATAGTTAATTGAGTGTGATAGACTGAGTTAGCTCATGATTTCGAGTTGAGGGTGGTTGGTGAGGCATGAAAAGTGATTCTATTAGTTTTTGAGTCCAGGTTGCAGTTAGTGTATTAGTTTAATGCATGAGAAATCAGTTAACTCAATTAAGTGAGTTAAATTCAGTCTAACTAGTTGTAACTGATTGTTGCACTAGTGAGAGGTCAAGTGAATTAAATTAGATTTAATTCACATGCAGTGATCTGTCAAGTGACTGATTATTTACTATTAATAGTTGCATGCATGTGAGTTATGATGAATACCTAGTTGATACAAAGGCTAAATGGAAGTTGACTATCAGTTGGGTTATCACCATATTGATCTTGATTGGCTACTCATCAATCAAATAAATGTCACTCTTTCAAACCACTTCCAACTGAAGATTAGCCTTTTCAGTTTGAGAGGGATCTCTCAAAGGGGGTTTATGATTTTGAATAAGGATAGTACTAGATGGCTAACTCTATGGAATTGTAACTTGTTTTTGTATGGTTGCAGGTTGAAAAATGAAGGCTTCCTACCATTAGGCTTATGGAGTCAACAATCAGTAATCTTAGTGACAATGGTTCTTCACATGGAAGCTGAGGCAGATAGAGGTTTTTAACAGAGATAATTCACACACATAACATAGGAAAACACAATCATTTAACCACTAAAGGAAGTCACAACATAATATTATGAATTCTGAGTAATTAGAGATGAAATCTACTGTAAGTGATTAAACATAGAGATATAGATCAATAAAACATCAAAAAACTTATGAGAATATCATGTTTGGAAGTAGAATGTCACTTTGTATTTACTGATAATAGATAAACATACAAGCAACAAGTTGGTGCAATATTCTCCAACCCCTTGTTCTTCAATGTTTTGTCTATAAATAGACATTCTTTACAATGTAGATGACCTGGTTGGCTGGCTAGATATTCGAATTCTACTCTGACACCTATCATAATTGAAACCACTAACTTAAAACATAAAAATGGAAGATAACATTAAAGAAAACAAACTCTTAATAGGACTCTATCTCCTATTTATTATATTCATTTACCCTATCAGTGAAATAGTTACATAATGGTTACATAATGAATGTCACATGCTCAAAAGAAAAATGGCCCTAGTTCACCACCACTATACATATTTAAAGCACCCCTAGATTTGTGGAACATAATCCTGCTTTTTAGGAATGGATGACCTTCATCTTTAACGTTGTTTTGACTGATGAGCTGGTTGTGTGGCACTCACTTTGAGTCATACATATCTGCTGATAAATTCCACTGGCATGGTGGAGGTCTCCACCTGGCTGATGTTCTATTGAGATGCTCAAAATTCTTCAAATACTCCTTGCTATGAAAACAGGGTGGTTTTAGAGAGTTTAGTAGCGAGTTTTAGTAGCCTAGGAAAAATCGTTTTTCCATCTATCTCTTTGACTTATTTATTGTTCCAAAACCTTCATTATGTCATGACATCTTGCAAACGATTGATATCCCTTCATAAAACATGCCAAAACTTTTTTTTAAAGAAAAAGGCACCTACAAAAATTTTCGTAGCGTATTTCTAGCCTCATGCCTGAGGTACGCTACGAAACTGTGCAAAAAACTAGAAATTGTTGTTTTCAATATTGTCTTAAAAAATTGTTTTCCAGCTGCAAAATTTGGGTTCTATGCATGTTATGAACCTCATAAAACATATTCCTAAAATAATTCTTACTCATGTGGTGTTTCCTCCTCATTTATAATCAGTTGACTAATGGGTTATTTTACCACTGTCATCTTCAATCCTTTCTTTTCCAAATGCACATGAATCAGATCCAGTTTCTCCTAAAGGTCTTGCGCTTTTTCCTTTAATGCTCTATTTTTGGATTGTAAGTGAAAATTCATCCTCCTAACATGTTTAACCTCACCTCTTAGTGGCTGAGCACATTTCATTAACTTTTATGTATTGTCCAAGGTTTTTGAAACACTTGTGACTTGATCTTCCCAAATTTTTCTCATTTTTTCAAACTAAACTTTCTCAGCTCTATGTTTCTTTGCCTCTTGCTTCAAAACTAATATCTATTTAGTTTCCTCATTTAAATACTCTTTAACAGCTTCAATTTTTTATTTTTCAATAATTTTCTCCTTACCCTTTTTTTGTTTGATAACGAGTTCTTATTTTGCAGGTGAAGACAAAAATATGATGCTTATTGGATGGGCAACAACTTCATTGATTTTATTAGTCTCTTTGTTTCTTTCCATGAACTTCTCATGTTTGGTCATTGGATTCCTAGGTTGAAAAATGAAACCAAAATCATCACTTGCAAACTCTATTTTTTTAGCAGTCTTGCCTTTCTTCATCTTTCTTCCTCCATCCTCAATGTCTTCAGCTTACACAATGGGTGATTCTTCAATGTCAATTTCATGCAGGATATCCTCCAAATTTTTGTTAGCCACTGTTTGGCTCCTAGTGACTCTCTTGATGCCTTTTTTGTTGATTGTCTGCTTCTGTTTTTCAGGTGTTTTTTTAGGTGTGTCAATCTTCTGCAAAGGTTCTACTCCCATGCTCACTTGTTCTAGAGGAGATGATCTATTCCCTTATTCAAATTCCTCTACCACAGCTGGTGATGAAATGTTTCTAGGTTTGGAGGCTTTCATAGGTGTGGCAACATCAATCTAATAACCACTCATAAACAAGAAGGGATTCCAATATCTTTCTAACCTCCTCAATTCTTCTAACACCAACAACTTAATAAAACCATGATGAAAAAGAGAATTTTTATTGCACTATGTTTTTATTTGAACCTTACCTGACATTTTCCCTAGACTTCTGTATAAATAAAAAGGTAATTCAAGTGACCTATTACCCACAAAATGCAGAATAAGACTAAGATGATAGGAGTAGACCATGTGAAACCTTCCTTCATAGGTAAAATAATTCTTGATGACCATCAACAATTTTGTATAATTGTCCTTCATGAATCTCCTAGGGATAGCATTTGTCAGATCAATTTCATTGTGTTTTGGTTTGATGAACTCTTTGCAATCCTGCATTATGAATTTTATGCCTTTAAACCACTATTCCCCTCTTATAGGGATTCCTGTTGGTGATGAGATGCTCTCTGGTGTCACTGTAAGGTTCTGAATTCCAGCCTTTGAAGCTATTCCTATGAAGATGGTAGCAATATCTTTGGAAACCTGTGGATGAAAGCCCTGCAACCTCTGACAAAATTGCAAGTAGCTAGTTCTTCTGAAAACCTCCATGGAAGTTGGGTCTTCATTAGTAAATTCATGTCCACGAGATCATAATTGTGGAAATGACCACCTTTTTTTGTTTTCCTTCTTGCAGCCATGGGTGCTTTATAATATTCACAGCCTTGCTTGCTTGATGACACCTGCAAAGTTCAAATCTACTAGAAAATTTCTTGGCTCAATGAAGCAGCTCTCTAGGGATCGACTTACATGCAAAGATAAAAGAACAATATGACAAAAGGCTAATTGAGTTAAGGTTTTATGATTTATCTGACAACTCATGCTTCAATCATGACACATACATGCCCTAAAATGTTATGATGACCTCAGACATGACTATGTACCTTTGAATTAACCATAAGAGACTTGAATGGCCTCCACCCTAACTCCTCCAATAATAGAATGACACTTCATAGTGAATTTGACAAGACAGGTTAGAAAATATATTTTCGTAGCGAAGTTATTTTAACCTCTCACAGTGTTGTGCAACCAACTACAAAAATAGAATAAAAGAGATATCAATGCCTTAGAAATAAGCCACTTTGAGGCGGAAACCTCCAATACATTACATAAATGAACAATTCTTGGATGATACAAATGACCAAAACCTCCTTCTATATATAGGAGTCCATGGGGCCTTAATGTAATCCTATTGGGGCCACAATGTAATGTTGGAATATTGTCATTGATGGCAAAGGATGTGGCAAAGGCATGGGAAACAGAAGAATAGTGTATCTGCAGATCAAAGATCAAAGAAGAGAGCTCGCAGGAAGAATACATTTACGCAGATAAGCAAGGTATTGAAGGAGATTAAGAATTGGAGGTCAAGAATACAAATGACAAGAAGAGAATTAATGTGATGGGCAGCAAAGTCAAGTGATGGGGCGGAACTAAGATATTCCCGTAGATTTAATTTACTGGAGGAGCAGTAGTCATTCACATTACCATAAAATTGAATTAAACAAAGTGAAAGTCCTTATTTCTCATTCGCGGACAAGTGGTCCCACCACTTAAGCTCTAAATCGGAATCGCAAGTTATTTTGGTGAAGCAGTGTCTTGTTGATATGGAGTCCCGTGATGCGATGCGATCCAATCGCAATCGCAAATCGCAATGTAAATGATACATAAAAAATTTTCAGGATGTGGCAAGATTCCATAGTGGAACCATGAACACACAATACAACCAAATGTTACATTATAAATCGCCCCCACCAACAAATGAGGCCCGTGGGTCCACTTGACCACGTGGCGATGTTTTAATGGAATCGCACTTCTTGAATCGCAAGGTTCAATCGGCGGAGTTTTGTTATGGCGTTCCGATCGGGGCACACCCGATCCGGTTATATGTTGGAGTTAATATGTGCTAATCACATCCATGTCCCGATCGCAATCGGAACTTTTCCATTGTGTGCCCCGATTGCATTTGTTCAAAAGACCCGATTGCGCTATGAGCCATGTTTTGTTTGGTCATCGCGTCCGGTTAATCAATCGCAATCGCAAAAGTTTTGTTTGACATCAACATCCAATGAAACGCGATGGTGGGGTCATAGGTCGAAGATTGAATATTATTTGAAGAACCCGAAAGGTTATATGGATTTATATATTAATTAAGGAGTGAGTGGTACGTTAATGTTTATAATATTATATGGCGGAGACAAAGATTGGGGTTTCAAATTGGATTGGCTCAATTATTAATACAAACGATTGAGATGTATGGTCAGTTCGTTTGCTAACTCACCACATCAACAAGACACTTGCATATGGAAAAGCATTGAATATTTTTTGTAAAATCCGAAGGGTTAAACTTTGGGTTAAAGGCTTGGCGCACATCGATAATTTGAATTTCCTCGTTTGTATGAAATAAATTAAAAAAAAAAGGGGGAAATTGAAAAGCCCCGGGGACAAACTAAAGGGAATATTGACAAAGGAATATCAATAGTTAGCTGAGTGGTTTTAGACGCATGGTATTGAGAAAGGCGAGAACTATATAAAAGTATCATTATTCGAAGGTAATAGATGTGCGAGAGTCAAGCGCGGAAGAAGAGCGAATTCTCTAAGAAATATCTCGTATGGATGGGGACGACGGCTTTCAATCGATAATTCCGAGTCCATGTTGTACCCATCGAAAGAATGAATCGGGGATTCATTCAAATAGAAGAATCAATGCATGTCCGATGAAGATTGTTTATCCAAAAAGCCAAACTAGATGTCGAATGCATACATTTTCAAATCCGAGGGTTGCTACTGTAGGATCCAAACTTGAAAAATTGATGAAAAGAGGTCCACAGCGGGCGCTGGCCTGAGCTTTCGGGCCGGTGGGGTTGTAGCCCCTTCAAGAAGTCAGTAAAATCCAGAGAAGGTTGTAGCCTCTCGTAGGTAAGGGCTCGTGTGTCGGTATGAGTCCGCACCAAGATATATTGTAAGAAGTTTTCTCTATAATAAAATATTGAAGACTATTATTGTAAAAGAAATGCAGGGTTTTCTCTCCCAAATTGGGTTTCCACCTTAAATCCCGTGTCTATATGTGTAGTCTATGTTTGATTTTGTTCTAATCGTTCACATGCTTAATGCTTATCCGATGCAATGCTCTTGGCAAAAAATATAATAAGATAGCTGAACGTACATGATTACGTAAGAAAGAAAATTGCTCAGCCTTAAAAATACCGATTCACTCTCGCATTTTTCCAACAATTGGTATCGCAGCTGGTCCTTTCGAAAAGCTTAGTCGCTAGAAGGAAGATCAATCAAATGAGCAATCAAGATGGAACAACATCTATCAGGCCTCCTCTCTTCAACGGAAACAAATTAATCTTGGAAAACAAGGATGAGGTCCTACCCCCGCCTTTGGAGCGTATGTGTATGGGCAATTGTTGAACAAGGATATCAATATCCACTAAGGCAAAGGCTAACGGATCCAACCTAAAGAAAGAACTATGAAACCAATGCAAAGGCGGTCAATGCTCTCCATTGGGAAGTCTCACCGAATCGAATTTGTCAAAGTCATGCACTGGGGACGATCGCAAAGGAAATTTGGGACAAAAATCATTCTAAGCTATGAAGGTGATGCAAAGGTAAAAGTGCTAAACTTCAAGCTCTCGAATTCAATATGACAATTCCAAAATGCTTAATGAAGAAAGCATTGCAAATTTCTTTCTACGTCTTGATGATATTGTAAATCGCATGAGGAACTGGGAGAAACAGTTAACCGAATCTACATTGGTTGAGAAAATTCTTAGATCTCTAATGTTGTGTACCCCAGTCAAAAGTTTCAGCTCTGAAGAAAAGCAGATCTTCAAAATTCCATCGTGTACAACTTCATGGCATACTAACTCAGATATGAAATGAGAAGTAGTGAGGACCATCTCAAGTCAAAGAAGTGTACTTAGAACTTCTACAAAAGGGAAGGGAAGTACAAATGGGGGTATGACCTGGATATGTCTCGAAGAAGATGAGATAAACTTCGTAAAGAAACTTCAGCTTGGCACAGATTCGCTTAGAGGTAAGCTTCCCTTCAAATGCTTTAGTTGTGGAAGAGTTGGCTATTATGCTGCTAAGTGTCCTTACAAAGAAACACCCTCAAAGGAAACGAATCAACAAGAAGAAATAAGAACCGGCCTAGCTCTAGAAAAAGTTACTATACTCATGAAGACAATGATGGGTTATCCGATTGTGAGGAAGAAGGTGAACAAGATCTAGACTTCTTATGGCTTTCGAAATGATTCTAAAGAAGAAAAAGGATACCTTTATGGATGCTCTAGAAGACAATGATTTTCTTAATGAAAACAATCAACTCAAAATATGCTTAGAAGAAAGTAAAATAATCATAGAGACTCTCAAAAATCGTATTGAAGAAGAGAAGAAGCATAATGAAAAATTAGAATGTGAAGTGGTAAGTCTAAGAAAAGAACTTGAGAAAGTAAAGACTTTGAATCTTAGATTTGCTAAAGGATCCTAAACCTTGATGAAATTATCAAGGTACAACGTTCTCCTTTATGCAAAATATTGTGTCTTGGATATACCGGAGAAACTTCAAAGTTTCTACACCAAACTATCTAAAAGTCATATAACTCGTGGGTTTGCAACATTCTACAACTCAAAGAAAGGGATAAAGATCTTCACAGTAAAGCATGATCTACCAAGTCAAAGAACTTCAACTCGAATACTCTTCAAAGGAACACCAAACAAAGAAAGGTAAATTCAACAGAAGATTTCATGGTCGAAGAAATTCTACTTCAATGGACAATGTTTCTCATGTCATAATTTTGGTCATAAAGTTGTTCAATGTGTTGTATATAAAACTATCATGACAAGAGAGAAGCAAGAAAGAAGAGAATGGACATTGAATCAAAGAAGAACACTTATAACAACTTCTCTCCTCTACAAAATGAAGTTGAATGTGCTTTTCTACCGCAATAACTTTGGCCATGAAGAATCCGAATGCAGGAGCAAAGTTCACGAAAGAACATGTCCCTTCAAGCTCGAAAGTATGGAAAAAGAAGGAATTACAAAAGTTGAAAATTGTGGCCTAGCGTTATTTACGTAAGATGAAGAAAACCAATGGTACATTGATAGTGGATGCTCAAGACACATGACAGTGATAAAGACAAACTTCGTATATACGTTCTAGAAAAAGAAAAGAAGGTTACTTTGGAAATGATGACTTCCGCGGGTCATTAAAGGAAAGGGTCCGTTTTCTAAAAGAAAATGTGAAAGATAATGAAGTCATGTATGTGGATGGATTAAGGCATAACTCGTTAAGTGTAAGTCAAATGTGTGATCAAGGAACTCAAGTTGTCTTTAGTTCAAAAGAATGTGTGGTACGTGATCTTGATATTGTGTAAAACAATTATAAAAAAGGGAAAAGAACTCCAAACAACCTATATATATTGAAGAACTCGCAAAGAACAATGCTATTTGATAAATCTTCTCTGTAAAATTGGCTATGGCATAGAAGATTTGGCATCCGAGCTTCTCTCGCCCCTCAACAACCGGCGTACCTGCTGGGTCGTTCGTGATCTTCCCAATATTTCTTCACTCGAAAATATCATATGTAAATCCCGCCAATTCGGTAAGCAAACTGTAGTACAATTTAATGCCAAGGAAGGATCATCGTTAAGCCTCTTGAACTTATCCATACCGAGCATATGTGGACCTATGAGAAAAAAGTCACCGCGTGGTGAAGAATACTATATCTTATTCATTGATGACTTTTCAATGTGTTGGATTGGGTCGCTTAAACACAAAGATGAAGCATTTGGAGAAATTTCAGATCTTCAAAGCACTAGTTGAGAAATGAATTAGATCTAAAAAATCAAGTGTCTCGTATCTCTGATCGAGGAGGAGAATATACATCGCTGAATTTCTTGAGTTTTGTGAACAACATGGCATAAAAAGACAAGCCGTAGTCGGCACTCCACAACAAATGGTATTGCAGAAAGAATGAATAGAACAAGCCTCTCAACAAATGGCTAGAGCTATGCCGGATGATTCCGGAACACCTCGACATATTTTGGGAGAAGCAAAGACATACAAGCATTAAGAACATTCTCAACAAGGCACATGTTCGTGTAAATAGTGATAAAACTCCATATGAACTTTGCATGCAGTAATCCTCCCACTATAAAGCATTTTAGAATTTTTGGAAGCAAAATGCTTCATCAAGAATAATGATGAAAACTTGGCAAGTTTGAACCTAGAGCGTATGAAGGGATATTCCTTGGATACTCCTTAGAGTAGGGCCTATAAATGTTACAATAAAATACTTCTGAAGATTGTTGGAATGTATTGAGCAGTTATTGATGAGTCTTCTCAGCCCAAAAGAAGAAAAGCAACCACAGATGAAGATGATGATACACATATCCTTCTACATCAAATAGTAATGATACAAATAGTGAACCTGAAGAACTCGAAGATGGTTTGTCCGAAAAGGCTCTCCGCATATGTTCAAAAGAATCCCATCCTAATCTCAAATTTTGGGAGAAAAGGGATCAGTGTACAAACAAGAAGAACTCTTATGGGAGCTTCTAGCAACTGGCATTTCGTCCACTATTGAACCTCACAAGCAGTTAGTCAAGCAAGCAAAGATGATCATGGATTCAAGCCATGAATGAAGAGCTCGATCAAATTGAAAAGAATCACACTTGGGAATTAGTACCAAGACCCCATGACAAAAATGTCATTGGAACTAAATGGATATTCGAAACAAGTTAAATGAGAATGGGGATGTTATAAGAAATAAATCTAGACTTTGTTTTGCAAGGGGGTATGCTCAAGAAGAAGGTATAGACTTTGAAGAAACTTTGCTCCCTCGTGTTTCTATTTCTGAAGCCATAAGAATGTTTCTTGCTTATTCAAGCTTCCAACAAATCGAGTTTATCAAATGGATGTTAAATCTTCTTTTTTCAATGCATGCATCTAGAAGAAGAAGTCTATATAGAAACAAATCCTAAGGATTCGCTTTGGGAAATGATGAAAAACTTGTTTGTAGACTTAAAAAGGCTCTATATGGTCTCAAACAAGCTCCAAGGGCATGGTACTATCGTCTTGACAAATATCTTCATCAACAAGGATTTTTGCAAATATTCATTGACAAAGAACTTATACACAAAAATCCGAAAATGACAAATTATTGATCAGGTTGTATATTTCGATGATATGATTTTGGAAGTAATAAAGAGTCTATGAGTCGTAAATTTGCTTCGATATGTTAAGAATTTGAAATGTCTTTACTTGGGGAACTAACAATTTTTTCTTGGCTCCCAAGTGCAACAAGGAACGATGGTATATTCTTATCACAAGAAAATTACTCAAGCAAACTCAAGAAGTATGGCATGGAAAATTGCAAACCCGTAAGTACACCAATGATAACCGGATGTAATCTCGCCTCTAATGATGATTCCCCCACCGTAAATCAACCAATACGTATCTATGATAAAGGAAGTCTACTTTATCTCACCGGGACAAGACTCGCACATCATACATGCAAAATGTGATTGTTGGACGATTCCAAGCTAATCCAAAAGAGTCTCATCTTCTGTGCCGTGAAAAGAATATTAAAAGCAAGAAACCCAAGATTTTGGACTATGGTACCCAAAGAATGTCAACTTACTCTTCATGCATACACCGATGCATTGGGCCGGAAGTATTGATGATCGAAAAAGCACTAGTGGTGGTGCATCTTTATGGGGCCTTGCTAGTATTTTGGTTCAGCAAGAAGCAAAGCTCCATTGCATTATCTTACGCGTGTCGAATATGTGGTCGCAACATCATGTTGCACTCAACTTCTTTGGATGATGCAAACCCTCGGCAAGATTTTCAAATCAAATGTTCACCTCTATCTCCGCTATGTAGATAACACAAGTGCCATCGCATCTCAAAGAATCCCCGTTATGCATTCCAAAACCAAGATATTCATCAAATATCACTTACGAGAACAAGTGCTTGAGCAAAAGGTGAAATTAGAATATGTTTCCTCCAAAGAACAAGTTGCGTATATATTTACCAAACTCTACCCAGGAAGTTGCCGAATATCTCGCATCGAACCGGGGAGCAGTATCTGCCATGCGCAGGTTCGTGTCCACTTAATTACGTGCTTAAATTGGCTCGTAAGGTGCCACTCGACATCTCTCGATCGCATGTGCTCGTGGAGTATCAGTCATATGTAAAGGATGAATCATTGGTCATATTATGAAGATGCAAGATGATCACAGGGGGAGCTTGGCTTTGATCAAACTCTTTGCCATTGATGTCAAAGGGGGAGGAAAAGACCAAAGGGATTCTAAGGTCATCAGAGGAAGAGTATTTCCATCAATGCTAAAGGGGGAGATTGTTGGAATATTGTCATTGATGGCAAAGGATGTGGCAAAGGCATGGGAAACAGAAGAACAACAGAATTGCAGAGATCAATGATCAGTAGCAGATCTCAGAGGAAGAATACATTTACAGAGATAAGCAGTGCATTGAAGGAGAATTAAATCTTGATGGGCCGCAGTCACAAATGACAAGAAGAGAATTAACAGGTGATGGGCAGAGCCGTTTTTGACAGTGGAACGAAGATATTCCCGTAGATTTAATTTACGGAGGAGCAGAGTCATTCAAGACAGTCATAAAATTGAATTAAACAGGCGGAAGTCCTTTATTTCTGATTTGGCGGGACAAGTGGTCCCCACCACTTAAGCTCTAAATCGAAATCACAAGTTATTTTGGTGAAGTAGTGTCTTGTTGATATGGAGTCCTGTGATGCGATGCGATCCAATCGCAATCGCAAATCGCAATGTAAATGATACATAAAAATGTCTTATGGATGTGGCAGTATTCCATAGTGGAACGGTTGTACACAATACAACCAAATGTTACATTATAAATCGCCCCCACCAACAGCTGAGGCCCGTGGGTCCACTTGACCACGTGGCGATGTTTTAATGGAATCGCACGTCTTGAATCACAAGGTTCAATCGGCGGAGTTTTGTTATATGCTCCGATCAGTGGCGGACCCGATCCGGTTATATGCTGGAGTTAATATGTGCCAATCGCATCCATGTCCTGATCGCAATCAAAACTTTTCCATGGTGTGCCCCGATTTCATTTTTTCAAAAGACCCGATTGCACTATGAGCCATGTTTTATTTTGTCATCACGTCCGGTTAATCAATCGCAATCGCAAGTTTTGTTTGACACCGCCGATCCACCAACTGCGATGTGGGCCCAGAGTCGAAGATTGAATATTATTTGAAGAACCCGAAAGGTTATATGGATTTATATATTACTGATGAGTGAGTGGCACGTTAATGTTTATAATATTATATGGCGGAGACAAAGATTGGGGTTTCAAATTGGATTGGCTCAATTATTAATACAACACGATTGAGATGTATGGCTGTTCCGCTTGCGGAACTCACCACATCAACAAGACACTTACATATGGAAAAGCATTGAATATTGTTTATAAAATCCGAAGGGTTAAACTTTGGCTTAAAGGCTTGGCGCACATAAATAATTTGAATTTCCTCGTTTGTATGAAATAAATTAAAAAAAAAAGGGGAAACTGAAAAGCCCCGGGGACAAACTAAAGGGAATATTGACAAAGGAATACCATTAGTAGTTGAGTGGTTTTAGACTCATGGTATTGAGAAAGGCGAGAACTATATAAAGGGCAAAGATCATTATTCGAAGGAGACAGATGTGCGAGAGTCAAGCGCGGAAGAAGAGAGAATTCCTCTAAGGAATATCTGTATGGACAGACAACGTGCTTAACTGATAATTTTGAGTCCATGTTGCACCCATCAAAAGAATGAATCTGGGATTCATTCAATAGAAGAATCAATGAAGAGCTAACGCATGTTTGATGAAGATTGTTTATCCAGAAAGCCAAACGGGATGTCGAATGCATACATTTTCTGAAATCTGGGGTTGCAGTTGTGTGATCCAGTCTGAAAATTGATGAAACGAGGTCCACAGTGGTGCTGAAGGTCGAAGCTTTCAGTCAGGGGGTTGTAGCTCCCTTCTAGAAGAAGCTGGTAAACGAGAGAAGGTTGTAGCCTTCTGCAGGTGGGTGCCTGCGTGCTGGTATGAGTCTGCACCAGCATATATTGTAAGAAGTTTTCTCTATAATAAAATATTGAAGACTGATATTGCAGCAGCGGTGGTTTTCTCCCAAATTGGATTTCCACCTTAAATCCTGGTGTCCATATGTGTAGTTCATGTTTGATGCTTTGTTCTACTGTTCATGCTTAAAACTTATCTGATGCAATGCTCTAAGTAAAAAATATAATAAGATAGCTGAACGTACATGATTGGATGCAGTAAGAAAGAAAAATTGTTCAGATTTAAAATACTGATTCACCCCCCCCCCTCTCAGTATTTTTCCAACATGTAATCCTAGCCGACCTAACAATAATAATTTAAGCACACAATAATAACAATATTGGGGTTACAAGGTGTTAGATTCGGTCTTTACATCCCTCCGTCAGAGATCATTTCTCTTATTGCATTTCCATTTTTAGGTGTCTCATTCTGCTCATTCATCTGATTCCGTTAGGGGCATGCCATTATCTAATGGAAGGGTCTCTTCTCTAGTTTCCCTCATGTTTGTACCTGCTGGGTTGCTAAAATTTATCAAAATTCATTAAAGTTGATTTCAGTCATTTACAGTCATAGATGGTCTTGTGGTCAAAAAGAGTCTTTCAGTCATTAGGTCTAAGCTTTGGTCTTCAGAATGTCAAATAATGCCCGCAGGCCATGAGGATGTCTTTAATAAGTTTTCATTCCAAAATTTTCATCATCAATAATGCTCAAGGATGTTTCTTATTCAAAACTCTGTTTTGAAGAAGAAATCGTCAAATTAATTGTTTGTAATAAATATGTGTTTTAAAGTTTTCCACCATGAATTACTTCAAATGCAGCCTCTGGTCATCCTTTTCCGGAATCCAATGCCACCATCCCTACAAAAAATCAACCAAGAAACCATCATTTCAAGCCAAAAAATCAAAAGGAAACTTGAAGAACAGAGTTGTATTAAAATGTGAAAAAGTGCCAATGTGAAACATTATAAAAATGGGTCTTTACAAAGAAAAAATCAAAGCCATGTCTTTATGAAGATATTTCTATGTGTATCAATTTCATTTGCATTCAAGAGATCATGTGAAAGCCGACTCAAGCTGTGGAAGGGCGAAATTGTAATTTTCAAAGCCAAGACTGTGTTAAGACTCTGCGGGGCGCATTGGGTAAGTGCGCAACACATTGGGCGGTTTGCCATAGTG